>JABSTR010001325.1:85000-710000 GCA_013339765.2 Haemaphysalis longicornis | reverse complement strand
GATCGGGCTCTGGCGCGAGACCATCGTCGTCACTTATCCAAATTAATGGGGCGTATACGGCTGCATTGCCTCAGCGAACGCCAGACAGGATTCGCCTCTATATGGCCCAGCGTCCTGCGCGGTGCGCGTTTTTATTCGCGTTCGGTTCGGCGACGCACGTGGCAAGATGCGTACATCAAGCGGGCGGCCACTTTGGTCGGTCGTGTATCTAGGCCCGCAGGTGTGCCTAATTGGCTCCGGTTTGTTATCACGTGCAAGCCGCTTCGCACTGTCCCGCTCCCAGAAGTGCGCCCACTCTGTGTGTACGGCTCGATGGAAGACGCAGATATAATACGATGCACAACACAAGAAAGAGGAAGAGGCCGAAGATCTGTATGCGTGTAGCCGACGCCCGCGTACACGTTCAATCAAGGAAATGATTGAATATAGCCCGTAGCAATCATATACTCCATCTTAATGCGGCGGCATGTCGGTGTGATACGAATCCTCACCGGTAACTAACATATACACCACACGAAAGTTAATGTTTTAGCGTTTATTTCGCCACAGGGCATAGATAAGGGGTATGAGTTGATGATGAGGAAAATTGATTAGATGAACATGAAAATATTCCCTTCGCGAATGAAGACTAGTAAGGAACAATGATGGGGCCCATATATTGTTCCTCATATTAATTACACCACCCCTCATTGTCCAGAAGTTTCTTCGACATGGTAAGCAATTTTTAAGCAATAGGTAACAAGCACATGCGCAGTGTGAGAGAATGATATCTGTGGCGATCTCTTTTAAACAAACTTGGTGGGGTTTTGCTTGCCCTTGTTAAAAACTCTTTCAAATGAGTGCATTTATGCTTGCTTATAGGTGCTTGCATTGAACCACGATTATCGTGTCATCAAAAATGTTGCGCTACTTTTAGAGACGAAGCCCCTTAGGGGCTGGGGCTGTCGGCGTCTCCTGTCGTCGTCGTCGTCGTCATCGTATCTCGTCTCATGTAGTCATGGTACTAAAACACCGGGACACTCATTTTCCAACGCCTCGCGCTAGAACGCTTCGTGCTTCAAAGACTGGAAAATTCACAACAAAGCTGTATACCTCTACCACCAACGGTTTCGTCTCCGTGGGCAAAAACGTCAAGGCGCCAAGAATAGACATATACACTGCATGTTTCGTCCTCCCCAGGTTTCACGTTAGTGGAGATGGCCCGGGATTTTCATTTAAACCGAATCCGCCGGTGGCATTAATGAGTGCGTTTTGCTGTGTATTTTTAAGGTAGGGAATATGCCTGTATGGGTTTGTCTCCGGCCGGTTGCTTCTTCCTTCGTGAGGGATTCGTGTGCTGGAGGGTATTTCTTTCTGATCCCTCTGTAATAGGGCGGTCGAGTCTTAGGCGGGCAGTGGCGTGTCTTTTCGACTACGGGTACTCGGCTTGCAGTAAGCATCGAGCTACTCTATACGCCTCTGTTTCCTGCTACAGTCGAACCTGGTTATAACGAAGTAGTATTGGGACAGTAATTTAGTTCGTTATATCCGGTATTCGTTGTAACAGTAGAGCTAAAAATCGGCTCAAAACCAATCGGTAATCTGGCTCCCGCAAAAATCCTTGATACAAAAACGCATTATTTTAATCTTCGAACCAACCATAAGCAGGGTAACCCTTATATTTCACCTTGTGGCATTTCGAGCTCAATGAACGCGAACATAAAAAGGGAAATTACTACAGAACAAAGCTCATTTGGCAAAACGTGCCTGCGTTCCTATTTTTCCTAGGAAGGATGTGATCCTCGTCTGCTGGCCACTCACAGCACTGAGCATGATGGAGTTTCCCACAGCGTCCACGAACAAAGGGATCTTTTCTATTTTCGCAGTTTTGGACACCTGGAGTCTACGAAGATGTTTGCTGAAGGGCGAAGTATATAGTATAGGTAGGGTTGTTCGTTTTCTGGTTTCAATTTTTTTTTCAAATCAGAGGGCAATATCAGGTGCTATGTTTCAAACTGATAATCCGGAGAAATCCGCTTTTTTTTGTAATACCATTCCGAAATTCGGGGGAGGGGGGGGGGGGGATTTTTTATCGGGATAAATCTAGATATGTGCCAAGTAATACCGTCAGTTCATTTGATCAGAAGGAGGTACCACGAGCTTCTTAACTTTAACGCGTTAAAATCGGTGTTTTTTTTTTTTTTTTTGAAGCTGGTAGTCGGGTGGACATCAGGACATTCTAGTAAATACTCTGTAAAATACGACATTTGTTTGAAACGAATCAGGAATCATGACAGTAATGAGCATGGATTGCCTCCAAGAAATGAAACATTTTATTCGTGAAAAACTGGCAACCGACTTTTTGTACATCCTTGTTTACGTGCATTATCATTTGCAATTGCAACATGTCGGCCTCCTGTCTGAGACCTGTCCGATCGTAGAGCGTATCTCAGCCGGGAGAAAGTTCTTTCGATATCACAGCTTTCGTTAGCTAGGCACGGTAATGCTAGTGCCGCATTTGCCAGCCTGCAGTAGCGAACGGTAGATTCATGTCAACACTCAATGAGTTCGGAAGCTGTGTTCGTGGGGGTCTTGCTTCCGCTATGGTACTGGTTGAAAACGGCGGACCGTCAGCGCACGATTGTGCAGATCGCTACTTTGAAAAGGTACATTCGGGGAGAAATCGGGTTTACCTGAAACACGTTCGGGGTGTAAAATTCGGATAAAATCTGGTTTTACCCGAAAACGAACAACCCTAAATATAGGTCGAGGCAGGTGGAGGCGGTGCTGATTTTTCGTAGATTCCCAGCGCTGTTGCTGCCGTCGACCGCGTTGAAAACAGCCATGGAACGTTAATAGTTCGACGGTAGCGAGTCCCCTGGCACGAATAACATAGCTAGAGGCTGAGGGTTTTGCAAGTTAGTGGGTGACAAGGCGGAAACAAGCGGAAATATTTTCTTGGCTTAGCAGCAGGACGAGCGGAATCTTGCCTCACAAGCGTCCCAGTTGTCAATGTGCATTTAGGGAGTCCCAAGCAATCACGCGTTGCTTGCGCATGTCACCGAAGGCACGTAGGCTACAACCGTGCAGACAGCCATTTAGCTAATCAGCCAAGCCGCCCAAAACACTGACTACAAGCATCCGTAGGATGTGCCCAAAAGACTGCAGTATGTCTTTCAGGCCCCGGATATTAGGAGTTCCTGACATTGACCTGACAGAGACGGCGCCCAAGGATCGATTTGATATGATTTGATTTGATTCGATTTGGTTGTAGGGTTTAATGCGCCGACGCAACGCAGGCGATGAGGTGCGCCGTAGTGGGGGGGGCTCCGGATTAATTTTGACCCCCTGGGGATCTTTAACTTGCACCGAAACCTCTCACATACGGGAGTTTTAGCTTTTAACCTCCACCAGAAAAGTTGCCGCCACGGCCGGGAATCGAGCCCGCGTCGTCGTGCTCAGCAGCACAACGCCTTAGCCACTGAGCCACCCCGGCGGGTAGCGCCCAAGAGTCGTTACCGCACGTATTAAATGGTACAGCCTGCTACATTCAGTGCATAACCAGACATATCGCGTCTGGTAAATGCCATCGTAGCGCATTTTTCAGTCAAAAAAAAAAAAGCCATAGTTCATCAGCGCTCGCAAATGTGGCTCACCTACTTATTTGAGGAGACATAAACACAATAGGGTCAGCATAATTAATTCCAATCTAAATAAATTCGGGTAAATGGGTGAGAACCTTTGAGAATAAAAGGTCGTTTGCCTCTATGATAGCGATGCGAAGGACGCGAAAAAAGCAAACTGCTTCGGCGAACTTTCTGATAAGCGCAAGGCGGTTTCGAAGCTCCCTCAGGCTCGAATTTATGGGATCCGGTGAGGCGTATTTTACCAACCTTAGGACAGTAATCTTTTCGCCGTAGGATGAAATAAAGAAGTAAGGGGAGGTGGTCCTTCGCGCACTAGTCGAGTGGGCTTGTGTAGGACATTATTTTTTTGTTTTTGAAGCAGGAGATTAGAAAAACGAAAGCTATATTTACGGGCATGACATATAAGAGCGCTTATCCAGATCGGTGTCCCCTATACTAAGCATAAAAAACCAGAATAATAACGTGCTTCCCGAACTAGAGCTCTGTAATTAACTTTCTAAACATCGATGTTCATCACAGAGTTCAAGGTAGGGATTGATACCGGTCTCTAAACTCGCGCAAACAAGATTACGCCGTAGTACGCATCCCTGCTTGTCCGAAAGACATTTTTCCACCTTCACGCATGCTCTGCCCGGCGATGACATATCTTCTTTTCGAGCGAAGCTTATGCCTTCTGGTGCAAACTGAAGAGACGCCTCGTAGCGTCCCGCTGACCTTCAAGTTAAGTCAAGGTCAAGCCGGCGCCTCGTGCGGTTGGGCGGAATGAAAGTGTCTAATCGCTCGTTCGTTCTAGGGCGGGGAATACGTATAGGGGGATGGGGGAAAAGAGTACGTGGACATGCCGTCAGAAAATGTGCACTTTCACTGCGCGCTCTCGGTGCACAACAAGGTTCGGCTTCACTCCGCCCTCTGAACGTCCACTGCGCCTTCGCAACTCGCGGCGCCAAGCAGTATCTGTGTGGCCTGTGGTGCAATGGGCTTTTTTTTTTTCCAGTACCGGTCCTCCTAGCGGCCATCACGGCGAACTAAGCAGTCAGGGAAGGAAAGATCTCGCTGTCAAAAAACTTGTGCACGAAATATCGTCGTCGCCCAATCCCTTTCTCCCCGTCACTCGTTCCTTTCGCATGAAAGCCACGGAAGCAGGTGCACATTACCGAGAGTAATTAGCAGTGTGCGAAGAGCCGCTTTTTTTACTTTTTTTTTCTATTTCTTACTCACACGCTAGTAGCCGTGAGCTCGTTGTGCAGGCAGCATTCCTTTCCTTTGTAGGCTTCCCCCTTTTCTTTGCAAGCTTTTTTTTTCTGAGTGCGTACGTACTCAAACTGTCGAAAAAGCGGGTGTGTATTGTTGTGGAGCAGGAAAAAGGCCTATTTACAAGTTATGTACTTAGACTAATCTGTTTACAAATAATTTACAAGCCAGATTAGGCAGGCATCCAGGTCGTTACGCTCGCGCGCTTGCTAGTCCACCAGAGCGTCTGCCTCTTTGACGGCTGGCTAGGCTACCCACACAACCATGGCACATACCCACTTTGGGGAGGACTGTACCCTTCATAGCGGAGTCTTTCGACACTGAGCGGTGATTGCACTCGAATAAAGAAGAAAACGTGGCTCAAACTTGACGGGGACAAAGAAGAGAAGATACGACAGACACATGACGCTGTGGTGGTGGTGGTGCCAAAAGATGTGGCTCATACCTACTCAGGGGGATTGGCCAGGGAAAAGGCACTCATTGAGAGAAACTATATGCTCGCGGATTGCAGAAATACATTTAACGAATGCATTTAAAGTAGGCGCTTGGGGAGGTAATATAAACAGAAAAAAATAAACTGCCCGAATATAAGATGTGGCACCAGAAAGTGTTGAAACCAATATAAAATCAAAACTAGAAAAGTAAAGAAGAGAAAAAAAAACATGAAAGTATGTGAAGGAATAAACAAGAATAGAAGGTGGTGAAGGAGAGGCAGTGAGCGGGAATGCACTGACAGCAGTGATCATAAACTGCTGGGATCTTTTGAGGGAAGCCTGGCATGACCATCTGGGGGGCTAGCACGGAAGACGGCCAGTTTCCGAAATGAATAAGTATACGGCGGAGCAAAAATCTGCGCGGCTGAAACCCAGAACCTGCGCCCCGAATGATAAGAATAGAGGAAGAGACAGTGCGAGGTCCATTTGATTAAACCTGTTTTCCAAGTATCTTTTTCGTATAGAGGAGTACCGTATAGGCAGGAGAGGAAAAAATGGCAGCATCTCCACTCCGTGGATGACGGCGAGGGTGCGGAGTACGGGGACTCGAAATGACATCCAAGTTGCTCACCGAGTGACATCCGATTTGCGCCCCTACCGCCATTCGATATGAGCCGTGAGCTGCACCTTGATTATTCCCTAAATGAAACTGCAACTCACGGCTCAAATTGAATTTCGCGTGATGGTGGTGTGCGCACGGATGGACGCGCACGGACATTGGGGTCTCCTAAGGTACTCCGCACCGTTACAGGCGAGGGAGTAAGCTGTTTGACACTCGGGTACTAACTCACGGTCGTAGCCCAATGGGTAAGTCGACTGACACTAACTCTGTCTAGTCTACCAGGCACAGGCTCGGATCCTGCCGGTGCCTGTGTGATTTTTTGCGATTGTAAATGCTATGCGCACGGACGTGGATGGACATTGTGCGGTCCTAAGGTGCTCCGCACATAAAAAATGTTCGGTTGTCTCTACTTCGTTACAAAATGCACAGAGTGGTGAAGGGGCCAGGTTGCAGCGATTCAAGTAATGATTTAAATTTGGTACACAACAGCGAAATCTGGTTAGGGTAACTTCACAAGCCCGTGACTGACTAATCCGGCACTTCCATGAGTGCCGGAGGTGCTCGACGTCGACATTGTGTACACAGTTTGCGCCATATATTGTAGCAGGCTTAATCTTCGAAACCCTGCCGAGGTGAGAAAATTTGTGGGCGGCAGAACCTCCACCACCGGGCCATCCAATGCAATGCCCGCCACAGTGTCTGCCGATTCGTTATTTGTCGTATCTTCTCTTCTTTATCCTCGTCTAGTTTGAGCCACATTTTCTTGTTTATTCAAGTGTGTACCAACTAGGTCAGCGACAAGTATTGTTAAGTCGGTGATCTCAGTTTTCTGGTAACCGCCATGTGGCACTATAAAAGGGTCCAGCGCTAGAAAGTAGTAGTAGCTCCTCTCCAGGCAGCAAGGTCAGCATGCACCAAGCGGTTTGGTTTATTTTGCCCGGAGCGGTTTGACAGAGGGCCCTATTCTCGACTGCACAAATTGCCGGCAATTCAGGCAATTTTCCGGAAGTCTTTTCTGATTGGCTTTTAATTTAGGTCACGTGCTTCTGGTTGACAAAGCGGTTGTGTGTGCTGTCGTCATTTTGACGTTTCATGTCGTCTACGGACACAAGTTCTAAAGTTTGCCTTATTTCTCGTTACTAAAGGCGCATGATTCTTGGCCGGCAATGAAAAACCAGACTAAATGTTGCGGACTTGACAATGTAAGCCTGTCTTTGCTATTCAACAACAATACTGCTTGTAATACACGCCCCCTCGGTGATTGGCTGAGAAGGCGTGACGTAATTTAAACAGTTGGCGGGAACGATTACGCCATGCATTAGCAACTTCAGCCTGCGTCAAAGTGACGTAATGCTACGTAACAGCTTGAAAATGGCGGCTGTTTTTGTCGCAAAATACAAGCAAAATAGGGCACAATATTGCCCCGGCTTACGGCGCCGCGAAATGTGCGGCAATTTGCAGCAGGCGCAGTTTCGCATGCGCGCTGTTTAAATTAAAGCATGTTTCCTACCGAAACAAATTATAGTTTCAACTGCTTCCATGTCAGCGATCATGGAACATACAAATAACATGGCAGTATTTTGCTTTTATGTTTGGCAATGAAATAAAAATTATTTGTTTGGCGTAACCGCAACATAAGAGGGCAGTACAAGCCTCTCCACGACAAAAAGAACCCAATGCATGGCATTTGTCCATACTTGTCCTAGTAAGCTGTTGGGTCACATGCAGGGGCGGATCCAGGATTTTTCTGAGAGGGGGGTCAGATCCTTTCAGTGATGATGATGATGATGAGCAGGAGGAGGAGGAGGAGCTTCATTTATTCACTAAAATTTCGGGAAAGCAAAAACACAAGGAATACAACAAGTCATCAATTCACCTTTTTCTGCGACCTGAGTAATCATCTTCTTGAGGTTTAAAATTCAAAAATTAAGGGAGGGGTCAGGACATCCGGACCCCCCCTCTGGATCCGCCAATGGTCACATGATCGAACACAGAGAAAAATAACAATGAAAAGTGACTATTTAGTTCATTACAGCGCTGATTGCTGTCGAGCTTGACGAATGAGTGAATCGGCGATATCGGTGCGCTCCGCGTTATCAGGCGTAGCGCTTCGCTGCTCTTATGTGTCATAGAAGCGATGGCCGCGGCCGTCTTGTTTCTGTGATCAACCATAAAACTTGTAACATAGCGCAGACGATGGCGTGGGCGGTGCGGCAGGGAGGTGATAACGCAACAAAGCTTGCATTGAAGCAGAGAGCCCAGCTATGTTACTAAAAGCGATTGAAAGTGATAAATAGACACGGTAAAAAAAATTCGGTGATGTTACTTTAGCTCGACATCCGCCTTCGCTCGCTTTTGGATCAACGGTTTACTTCGATCGCCTGTGGTGGTGTTGACGCCAAATTGGACCTCCAGAAATGTGTTTTTCTTGTCAGCCTCAGCTACCGTCTTAATTTTTAATGTACATGCCAAGTGTTTTTATATGTTTCTTGCACAATATTTGATACCTTGGTAGCGATCTTTATGAGTGACTCGTCAAATTACACTGCATGTCGTCATAGCTATAGGTGCAGCACGTCACTGATTGCTTACGTCGTGCTTACGCAAAAGAACATGGGCGAAATGCCGGCAATTTGTGCAGTCGAGAATAGGGCCCAGAATGGCGAACCGACAGCTCGCGCGTGCGCAGAGCGCTACTGGAAAGAAGTTTCACCACAGTTGCTGCTACAAAACTGGCTCTCCGGCAGCTGGCTCGCCAGAACCGGGAGACGGTCCCATGTACGTATCAGGCCCGATACGCAAAACTCTTCCTTAGTATGACTGCCTTCAACGCTTGAGATGACGATGATGATGAATAAACTTTATTTGAGTCGAGGTGCTGATGTTAGGGCACCCGGCCAGTGGGAGGCTTCCTTAGTCCGGCATACCTGGTACCGTGCTGGCCATCCGTGCCCTCTCCACCGGAGGTCGGAGCTGGCACTCTGTGAAGAGGTTTATTTGTCCATCGAAGCAGATACATAACATGCCTCGATGGAACTACGCATCGGGGAACAAATATACATTACAAAGGGGAAACACACAGAAAAACACAATCCAGAAGTTGGCTGCCGCTGGCCTACACACAAGTTGTAACATTTTGTACCACGCAGGGTACAACATAAACAGAGTAGAAAGTTCAGTTGTTGGCAAACGCGAACACTAGTTTCAGGGTCGAAATACCACGAATGTGGGTAGAAGTGCTGCAGTCTTACATAGTTACAGATACACACATGGTAAAGTGGGCCAAGAGAATTTATTATAACCCACATGTCAAGGCGCAGCGACTAGTGATAACAGCGCTGCCCTAAGTACAGAAAATTATCCAATCAGTTTTCATGTAACGTGGTCATTCTACACACTGCGCAAAAATGTTTGGCGTGGGCAACAAGCTACTGCAAAGGAAGTCACATAAAGTGGCACGCTATTTAAGGAAGGTATACCCAAAGAAAAATAAACTTTTCGCATACCTTTCGCCTAAAATCTGAGTCAACTGTGTGTCGTGTGCTACAAAGCGTCACTGGTCATCCACCTTCACGCAGTGGAACGGCTCAATTTCTTTGTACGTGCGCATAAACTGAATGTGCGAAGCGTTATCTGTAAGAAGACGTCTGCGCGCCTCTATATTTGTCTTTCAACGCTGCGTCCGCTTCGTTTACACAGCGCATAACACGCCGATTTCATACGGTCACTGGCTCAGGCACGTGCCATGCAAGGGGGGAGCTATATAAGAGCGTTTCGAGGAAGGAGGCTGGGGGGAAGCCACTGGATGCTCGTGGCTAGTTCGGAGGACGTACATACGTTCGGAGCAACTAGAAAAAAAAAAAAAATCGGGAATGCGGTCACGAGAGCGGTGGCGGCGGCTGCTTCATCTTTTAACTTTGGATGCCTCCCCCCGACTCGCCGCCTCCCATTCCTTGCGTATGCCTGTCAGGCCTCGGACACCACGGCGATGAGGCCCAATATACCCACGCTTAGCGCGCCTCCCCGCAGTAGTAGCTGCAGACGCTTCGGGCGCGAATGCACACCTGCGCGCGTGCATGCTTTCTTTAACGGCTGCATATGAGCCCGAAACGAATGGGTGCGGCGGGTGGTATAGGCGGCTGCGCCGGTTCTTCTTGATGCTCCGTACATCTTGGCCACTGTCTTCTTTTTCTGCCTTTTTCTGGGCAGACGAAAACATGTCGGTGAGCGAAGAAAAACAAATAGGCGTCGCTGATGAGTGAAGCCGGTTTCGTTCGGCGGCTGTGAGCTTCCAGACTGGATGTGATGTGGAGAACGGTGTGCAAAGTTTGGAACCTGTATAACGCGTGTGTGTAGCACGCATTACAGAGGTACGCGTAACGCGCGTAACGTGTACAGACGTAGAAAAGCGCGCCCGTAAAGTTTATAGACGTACAGAGGTACGTGTGTCAAGTTTGAAACTTTGTACATATCGCGCGTTACAAAGGTACGCACGTAACGTCCACAGATGTACAAAGGTACACGGTAACGTTTTAAACCTTTGTAACGCGGGTGCGTTTGTGTTTGTGTTTGAGTGCGTGCGCGCGTGTCTGTGTGTGTGCGTGCGCGCGTGCGTGCGTGCGTTCGTGTGCGCGTGTGTGTAAACGGTCCCGCAGAAGCTTCGAGACGCTGTGTAAGTTAATGAGTAAAGGAATCTCAACGGGAAAGACCTTTGGATGACGCATGGAAATGTGGAAAGAGGGGGAATGGGTAAAGTAAAGATTGCGAAGAAATCATATTTCTTAGAGGTTCAAAAACGTGGTCACATTCGATAACCGAGAAATGGAGAAAGATTGATCGGAAAACACTCAAGCTACACTTGCAACAATAACAAGAAAACTGAGTGGTGAAATGAACCAAAGAGTCTTGCGAACTACTTATATTGCTGACGACATCATTGGCCGGCCAGGGCCACGGGCCGTTCGTCGAAAGATAATTCGTAAAAGTGCAATTCGTAATAGGGCGATTCGACGCAGGACAACTGGTCGCGTAGGGCAGTTCAATTGGGCTATTCGTCGCCGGTACATTCACAAGTTCCTAAAAGAAGACTTTTTTAACATTTCAGGAGTTAAAGCCAACGGACTATTCGAAAAAAGGTGGCATTGAACGTGTATGTGTGAAGCATAAACGTTCAGACACTTCCTGACAATGTTTTCGATATACAATTTGGTGTTTTCAGAAACAAGAGCAAGCGCGGCGGGATTTGCTCCTGTCACGGCAAACATCTAAATTGATGTTTCTAGTAGGGAGAGCAGTGCGTGCAGAAAGACCGCCGTTGCATTTGATTCGCTGACGATCGTCTGTGGACGTCACTCTGTTGGCTGGTCCTTCGACCCTTATACATTTTTTTAGCTCTTTGCAGAGCAAAAGTTCGCTCCAATAAACTTTGTTCCTTGAAGAACCCTAGTTTGCATAATTTTTCGTGGTTATTAAAATATACGACGCGTTCGTTTTGCGCAGGCGTGAAGCATTGGCCGTTTATTATAGATTGCTTGCTTCCTCACTAAAACTGTGTTGTTTGTCTGCACTGTCTTTGCCTCAGCCTATTGTTTTGTGCAGTAGTAGAATGAACCAGTTCCAAAGAGCCCATTTTACAGTTTTTAACGCTTTCGCTGATGCGACGAATCATTATTTCGACGATTTGCCATATCACGAATTGCCCGACACGGCGATTGGCCTTACTCGGGTTGCCCAGTAGGAATCGCCTTTCGGCGAGTAGTCCTACAGCCGACCAGTATAAGTCCACTGGCGCTTTTCCGCGCGAGCAGCTGGGTTCTATTGTTATGCCGTGCTCTCCAGGCCTTGTCTGCGTAGGTGGTAACGACGACGAGTGGGATAAACCGAGCACGTATACAAACGGGGAACGTAGGTACGCGAAAAATAAAGCTTCGCGCGCTCGCCGTATAATGACACTACGACACGCGGTTCCTCATCGCCAAAAGAGAATCGGAGACCGACTCAGACACGGAGATCGCTGTGCGCAGTCGTGCGTAATGGGGCTCCAGAAGTACATGAGCAGAACGATTGTGCGACAGACAGGCGCGCACAGTAGGCCGAAAAGAAAAATTAGGCGCAAATGGACGGAGAGGGAGGGGTAGAGAAAAAGTAGAGCGAACAGCGCATAAGGCATGCAAATCTATTCCCGCTATTTGGAAGTTACTGACCGAGAGAGAGAGAGAGAGAGAGAGAGAGAGAGAGAAGAGAGAGAGAGAAGAAACACAAGCGCGGCCAGGTGTGTCACCCCATTCGTCACGGTCCGACAGGCAGCGGCGTCGGAAAACGCGGTGGCGTGTTTATTCGATCGATTCCGAAACGGTGCCGCAGGGGCGTCTTGTTTCTCCGCCGCTTTTCCTCTGCCTCTTACCGCTTCTTTTAACGGCCGCTCCGTAAACGCCCCCGAATGACCGATTCCAGCGCGGCGACATTGCAGACAAAAACTTTGACGAAGCCGGCACCCGAAGCGGCCGAAACTGAAGAGGCTTTGGCGGCGTCATCAGCGTGACGTAATCAACGCCACGGCAAAATGGAGCTCGTTTGAGTTGTCGCCTGGCCTTGTCGCTTCTAGGGGGTGTTGGCTGGTGGTTCCTCTTTGTCTCTGCACCCTGCAAGAAGGCACACCGTGGGGGCGCGTGGCACCGCGTATTACGAGGCGCACGCAGGCGCACGCCCGGGCCATAAAAAGGCCGGTGCGAGCTCGTATATATCGGGCGACATGTAATGGAAACAGAGCGGCATCGAGCGCAGCGGTGTGGCCCTGTGCTACACGGCTCCGGTATGCCGGAGGCGTACTCGTCGTGTGTGCACGAGTACGGTACACACTACGCCGCCATGCGTTAAAAACAGAAAGCCGAATGGGTTGCGTGCTGTTCACTAGCCCGCAGTTACACTGCGACCATGTCAAGAACTTTCGTGACTACAGAAGGACGGATGGCCCGAAGAGGGTTGCCGGCATGGAGGAAGAAAAAGTTAGGAGACGGCGCCGCCGGAGAAACGTGAAGCCTATACATAAAAAGTAAAATCGAAGTCGGCCCAGGCGTCACTGCACCACGTGACCCCACCGCACCGCCTCTGTATGGGCCGCCGCGCTCTTCCATTTCGTCTGCTCGAAACTGCTCTGCGGCCCGTTGTCGCGAAGCCTGCTATATGTTGGTTTTTTTTCCCACGGCTTTTGTCTTCCGCACGTACGCGGCACTCCTGCCCGCACACGGGCATGAGATCGCCGAGCAGACAAATGCAGGAAGGACGGGGAACAGCTACCGCCAACGAAACACGAGAGATGCCCCGGAGTCGGAGACCGCCGCCGCCGCCGGCCCACCCGACCTTGGAGGGCCGACTGCGGCGGCTTGAGAAAGGGAAACGGCGGAGGGAGCGGCTTCAACGGACCTGGGCTTGTGAAGGATAGCTGCGTGACGTCATGCCGTCTCCCATGGAGGAAAGAATACTCAGGAGAGGCCCCTAGCACCCCAATGCATTGCGAAAAGTGTGGAGGAAGTCACGTGATTTTTCTTGAGCCCATAGAGAATGTTGCTTACTTGTTTACAACTGCGGCGGCCAAATTTGGGCGAATAGAACGGACAAATTTTTAAGGCACTTGGTATGTGGCTGCCTCGCTACGCTTGCAAACCAGCGCAGTCGCTACGACAAACGCTTTTAAATTAGGCCAGTTTGAAAACTCTGCCTTCCGAGGCGTCTGCGTTCGCCATCCCGCGAGCCTGTTGCTATGACGACGACAAACGCTACTTTGCCAGGCTTAAGAGCTGAAAAATCGTCCTTCTATCTCAAAAACGAAGGCCGTTTTTCGATTGAAACTTTAGGTGAGGGTTAGAATGGGCAAATTGAAGGTGAAATCAACAGCTTAGAAGATGACATCGCACCGAGGAATTAGCGACGAAGCTGTTTTCGCTTCGAAGCGGGAGGGCAGGGCGACGCCATGTTAGTCAAATCAAACCGGAGACAGCAAAGGATGATGGGATAGAGTGCTGGGCTCCGTGGGCTCAAGTCATGGCGGGACTCGGCTTCACAAATGTGACGTCGAGGCCTCTCCTAACCTTTTCTTTCCTCCATGCCGTCTCCTAACTTTTTTTTCCTCCATGGTTGCCGGCCGATAAACTGAACGTAGTTGCCAGACAATAAACCGAAACAGTGTGGTTTGAAAACCCACGTGGAGTATTACACAGCCCCTTCGGCATTAGCACACAATTCGCCGAAATCGATTGATGAGCTTTGCCTCAAAGGTAACAAAGTATAAACATTATCGATAGGAACTACCTATTAAAGCGTAATGCGTGGCGTGTTCTTTCATTCCCCCCCCCCCCCCCCCCCCCCCTCCCCCCCACTACTGTCCTCCTGAGTTAGATTAGATTGTGAATATATTACGAACTTTCGGGCAACGGAGTAACGAATGCCCCGTCAGTTTGCGACCCGAGTAACCGAACGTACACGGCACGAGTGTTTTGGAAACACGTGGCTTCATCCCCGACGGGGAGTTCTATTGGCCGCGAGGCCCACCACTGGAGAGGCCGGCGCTGCGATCGTTTTGACGTCACTTGTAGGATCACCGTTCCTATCTTGCTGCGTAGTTGGCTTGCAGCGAGTCACACTTCTCTTCGGAAGCGCGTTCTAAAGTTATTTTCGTGTTAATTTCCTTCGTTTGAAGTTATTTCTCAGTTCGGCCTCATGGGGACTTTATGACCGTATCAACTGTGGTAGATTATTCGTTTACACCATGAGCGTGGTGGTGTATTACGTATGCGACCGAAGCGTAAGCAGCGGCTTGTTTCCCCGGTCAACAATGTGGACTACGACAATCACCGAGTTAAGTTTCTAGATTTCCCTTGTTTGCAAGAAATGTATAAAGCAGGAAATCGTGAAGCGTGAACTGCTCGCAGAAGCACGCAGCCGCCGTGCCTGCCCGCACGGCCGACTCGAACCGACGCAGGTCGCGGAAGCAACAACTTGTCGCCGTTTTTTTTAAATCACACAAGTCGTGGAAAATAAGTTCCAGATCGGTGAAAGTGGATGTTAGTGTGATGAAACATTGTGCTAGGTAGTGTCATCAGCCGTGGTTTTCAAAGCGAGGCTCAAATATCTGCCGCCATTTACGCCGACCGGCCGCGTAGGTCGGTCCCGGCAGCGCCGGCCCGTTCACGCACGGTGCGGCGAGCGGTCGATGGATGGCTATGCTTGCGGGCAAGAATCGGCCGAGGCCGTGCAGGTATCTTGATCGTCGATAGCTTCAACGGAAATCACCGCGCTCACAGAGTTTCCAGCGCGGTGAAACATTCTGTTAGGGACTGTCACTCGCAACTCTAACGGCGATGAAATATCTGCTGCGACGCCAAGCAGATCTGCGCGAGCTGTTGGGGAAGGCCCTCCCGTCGCGCACGCGCGTGTTGCATTTGGGTTCCTCTAGCTTCTTGGGGGCCCCCAACGCTCGGTTCTCCTGTTCTAAATCTCCCATTACCCGAAATTATTAACGACGTGTTTCGCCTCGCACGCAACCTCGCCTTCTGACATCAGTCGTGAGTTTCGAAATTGATGCTTGAGAAAGGTCGGCTCACTGTAAACATACAAAACACGCTGCAATTATAAATGACCACACCGAGCACCTAATGAAAACTAAATACAGCCTTGTACAAACCCGCTCGAAGGCGTTAAAAACTCGCGTTCATACCGTTCATACATTGCGGACAAGTTGTCCCCAAAAGTAAACATCATCCGTGCAGAGTACAGGCTACGGCAGTGATCGTTAATCAAATCCGGGCATGACTATAAAAACATCGTAGGGGAAATAGGCACTGATTAAGCCAAACTGCAGACCATAACAATTAATACTTTTAAGCATGTGCGGCGAAGCGATCTGATCACCGTTCTCACGTAGCCATTCATTTACCAGGCAATACGAGCAGTTGGCGCGGTGAGATCATAAGTGAGCGACGCGTTTCCGTCGCTGTTACAAGGTGCTTCCTTGCACACACATGTATCGTCACAAGTATTTCATAATGAATTTACAGCGTACTTTTCTCGGCATCAGCTGCATCGTCCTTGGCGTTAGCTGGCTGCGTATGTAAGAGCTGTGGGTCGCGATGGTAGCAACTACCTAAACGCGGCGGTATCGCCGGGAACAAGCGAGTCGCTGATTGCTGGCCTGGATTATTTGGTTTACAGACAACTTTTTTGGTAATTTTCATCAAATCCACAAGGAGGGGGCGAGACGGTGGCCACAACAAGAAAACACGCTTCCGCATCTGCACGGGAAATGTGTTGTAGCAGACGACAACACGATTCGGCGTCCTACAAGTGACGTCACTCGTAGGTGGCGCCACGGTATGTCCTCGAGGCCAATACGGTGTAGGTGCGGCTTTCTTTTTTTTTTTTTTCTCGCAAACACACGATTAGCCGAAATCGATAGACCGGCGCTGGCTGCCAGTCAACAAAGGACGAGCGTGTTCAGGGGTACATACAGGGCGTGTCCTTCAGATTAATGTCCCAGTTGGATTGTGGGCACGTCGAAAACTTTCGTGATTGCAGAAGAATGGAGGACAACTTAGGCTGCGAGCCGACAACCGAACGAATATGAGACGGATCGGATAAAATAAAAACAAATTAAAAGGCAGGGAGGTTAACCGGGTGTAGGGCCTGGTTTTCTACTTCGCGGCGAATATATCTACTTAGGCCACGTAGTGATCGCGGATCCCAACCATGACGCAGAGATAACTAGAAAAATAAGAATGGTGTGGAGTGCATTTGGCAGGCATTCTCAGGTGATGAATGACAGCCTACCACTGCCCATGAAGAGGAAAGTGTATGACAGCTGCATCTTACCGGTACTTACGTACGGGGCAGAAACTTGGATGCTCACTAAGAGGGTTCAACTTAAATTGAGAACGACTCAGCGCGCAATGGAACGGAAGGTGATAGGTGTGACGTTAAGGGACAAGAGGGCAGCGGAGTAAGTCAGGGAAAAAAACACCTGTTAAGGACATATTCACAGAAATTAAGAAGAAATGGGCGTGGGCAGGCATGTAATACGAATGCAAGATAACCTTTGGTCATTAAGGGTAACAGAGTGGATCCATAGAGAAAGCAAGCGTGGCAGGGGGCGGAAGAAAGTTAGGTGGGCAGATGAGATCAAGAAGTTTGCGGGATAAATTGGTCGCAGTTAGCACAGGACCGAGGTAATTGGAGAATAATGGGAGAGGCCTTTGCCCTGCAGTGGGCGTAGATAGGCTGGTGATGATGATGATGATGATGGTGATGACTGCGAAAGTGGGGTTCAGGGAATAGAAGAGGAGAGTAAAAGAGGGGAAGGCGAGGATGAGGAAATAGGAATGGGAACGTGCATTGAGGAAACATACAGCTGAAACGCTGACGAACAGTTGTGTGGTTTAGGCGCACCGCTATGTGCGTTAACTCACATTTCCCCGAAATGGAGGGAAAGATACCGCATCCTTATGATGTAGCGAATGCAAAAGCATTAGTGCCGAATTGCCGAACGTGTCAACTCCCTATCATCATCATCATCATTATCATAATCGAGGACACGCTGAGGATTACCCAAGCCCTAATAATTAGCAGAGTAGCTTACAGCCTACCCTTCCACATTCTAAAGGGTAACCACCTCAATAAGATCAATGCGACAATTAGAACAGCCTATTAAACAGCACTCGGCCTCCCCATCTACACAGCTAATCAAAAGCTGTACGATCTCGGAGTGTGCAACACATTCGAAGAAATAAGGAATGCAGTGCTCGCTAACCAAAAAGAACGACTACTCAAAACTCGCACAGGCCGAGCAATCCTATCCGACATTAGCTCTCCGGCAGAAAAAGAATTCTTGAATAGAACGATAGAACTATCACCAGACCAAAGGAAAGGAATAAAAATCCTACCTATACCCAAACACATGGACAAAACCTTCAACAAGGAAAGGAGAATAGCAAGGACTAATTTTCTAAGAAGAAAGTTCGGAAATCATGTAAACACTGTCTACATTGACGCAAGTAAGGGACCACACGGCTCTTCCATTGCAGCAGTTGTCGACTTCAAAGGCTCCCCCATAGACTGCGCCACCCTTAGAAAACAGGACACTGATGAAGCCGAAACCAGTGCTGTTCTGATAGCTATCAGATGGGGAGAAGCAAATGACAGGACTTAAACATCATCACGGACTCGACAAGAGCTATCAAAAACATCACTGCCGGAGTAATACCCATTGGCTCTAAACATATCATCCCAAGGGAGTTGAACCGTGTACACAACATTACATGGTGCCCTGCGCACGAAGGCTTGGAAGGAAACGAGAGCGCTGACTCGCTTGCGAGTAGTCTTACGAACCGCAGCGACGAGGACCACTCCTACGCCCTTCCACCATACGAAACCTACGGAGAACGTCTTAAAAGAAACAGACTTGAAAGGAGAACGCTACCCGCTCCTCACATGGCCCTAAACGCCCACGATGCACAAACACTGAGAAGAATACAAACCAACACGTTCCCACACAAATCAAGGCTGGCGCTTATGTTCCCAGACAGATTTAGTGAGGACTGTTATGAATGCAATAAAAAAGCCACCCTTTTCCACGCCATATGTAATTGCCCAGTTATATGGCAAACACAGAACAATACACCTCATTCACTAGAAACGTGGGAGGCGACTCTGGCCAGCGAGGCCTTGGAAGACCAGCGCCAGCTGATCGACAGGGCCTGGGCCGGGGCACAAGCTTCTGGGGCCCTGGAAAGAGGACTCCACCCAAGTTTCCCCCCTTTAATCCGTTCCGCAATTTCAATAAAGTTTTACTGAACTGAACTCACCTTCTCCTTTCTCCACATGTAGGAAGCCGTTTATCCCACACTCCCTTCTCTCTGCTTAGACCGGTCTTATTCCAACCTTCTTGTAATCAAGTTTATTCAGTTCATTTTAATTAAATTTTCCTACGTTAGCATTTCTCGCGCGCCATCTGTTGGGATAGCGCGCCTTGTTTCTTTATCTTTTGTTTTCGTTGCGATGGAGCAGCTTGAGCCGACATATTTTGCCTTTGTGTTTGTTTTACCTCGCCTCTCTTCAACGCTGTTCTAACGCGTTTTATTTGTTTTTGTTTTCATTTCCTATTGCAAAAACTAATCCGACGTCTGTTCTTAATTTTTAAAAAAACGCCGGTACTCTCCATTATGTGCTTATATATCTGCCTGGACTATGCCTGTTTCTTGTGTCCTGAACAATGTGGATATGTATAAGGTATTCCAGCATTTAGCTAGTTTCAACAGTTTTGCTTGTAAGTACTTCGTGTTCAATCATTCCTTCACCTGTGTTTTAATTCTTCTAGCAGTCGGCCATTTTGTCTGTCGTCTGCCACCCGCGGCGGCCATTTTGTGTGCCGCCTGCGTGCCAGGGACGCCGGATACTCATAGACCTGTGACTTCCTTATGTTGGTGTATGGGCCTTCAGAGTAACAGCCCGTCAGCTGCTTCTCTAGAGCCCCCTCATTGGACGCGAACACTTTGTAGTGGCAGCAGCTTCACCCGCTAACAGCGCCACTATCATCATCACCCCTGCATCCCACAATCATCATCAGCGGCGGTGCTTGCCGGGCTGCGTCAGCAGTGCCACGCGCCGCGTGAGGAGATCGAATTCGACCGAGCGCCTGGGCGGTCGCTTGCCATCGCCGCTCCCACTCCAGTTCCGGCCGGGCCTTGCGCACCCCAATAAATGTAGGCGAGCCACATCGCCTCACCGAGTCCACGGCTCCGCTTTCCTACAACTTCTTGCCTGAATGAAGCCACTTGGCCAGTCTAGCCATGTTGAAGTGTTCTAGAACATTGTAGCCTCGAACCCAGGGCAATAGCAAAAGCCACTGAAAGCTGCACTAGAAAGTCTGGGCAATAAACTTCAGCGAATGACAAGCGGCGTCATGCCAGCCCATTCCAGAACAAGCTGAACGCAACCACTGCGCGGATAATACAAAACACCTATAACCATGCATCCCTATAGTGAGACCATTCAAAACCAGCTTCACTACTATGCATAAATGCATTGCGGGGAAGCAATTTTAAAGGCAATATTGGAAGTCTGATTTAAAATATGATGGCAAAAGCGCTTTTTATTAAATATTTCTATCAGACTCTATGTATCCCTAAACAAAAACGCCATATGCCATAAGCGCTGCCTGTAGGGGTGTCACTGAAAGCCACCTAGCGGCCCATTCCGAAAGCAGCCACGGGTCGTTGTGGCCGGCTATTCCCACTGTCGGTGATGCTATCGGGCATTCTCACGGCTGCAATTTCTAGATTGTGCGCATTGGAGGCAGATGCTTATGCGAAACACTAGTGTCCGATAAAACGTTGGTTTTACGAGAGTGCCAACGTTTCTGATGCGGCTGCAGCGCGGTACGATCGGTCGGTATGCTCTCCAGGTGTGTATCACAGACCCGGGTAACGAATCCGGCCGGCATATAGGCATAGAGGGGATTGTATTTTTTCGTACCTTAAATTTACTAAAAATCCCGCAATTGTTGTTGACGTGCTTTAAACGTACCACATGCCTACATAGGTGACCATAACAAGTATTAGTGCGCGGAAGTGCAATAAAAGCGAGGAAGAGCCAAAAAACCGCATCAGATCATATCGGCCACGCAGGGCTCACCCCGTATACGCCGTGGAAAGGCACCAGACGGTGGACAGACCGGGTTCCTTGTTGAGTCCGCATAGAAATTCTTAAGCATTTAAAAAGGCGCGAGCACGCCGAATGCAAGTGACCACAACATTGATTGATTGATTGATTGATTGATTGATTGATTGATTGATTGATTGATTGATTGATTGATTGATTGATTGATTGATTGATTGATTGATTGATTGATTGATTGATTGATTGATTGATTGATTGATTGATTGATTGATTGATTGATTGATTGATTGATTGATTGATTATGTTTTGGCCAATCTCCACGCGTGTATTTGCGTTGTGTATGTGCTGGCATAACCAACTGGGACAATACCTTGAATACATCGACAGTATTAGGTCCCTGGAATTCTTCCAAACGTGGCTTTCGTGCCACAAAAGCTTTACTGGCTTATCTAAAAGCCACAAGCCTTGATCAGACTTTGTAAATAGCTGAAATCATGTGTTCCTCTACATCATTATAATCATCATTGTCACAGCATTCATCTGGCGTAGCAAGCCCGGCGGTTTAGCTCGGCTGACATCGCCAGACTCATTAAAGATTGTTCTCTCTCTCTCTCTCTCTCTCTCGACAGTATACGCCACAAACGCAGTAATTCCTGCCTACAGCTCACACCGTAAGATGCGAGACGCATTCACCCGAATAACGCAATATGACACAAGGTATGACAAATTCCGCGTTTCTTGTGATTTCGTATTCCTCTTTTGTTCGTTTTGTTGTCATTTTCTCTTCCAGTGACACACGCGAGCAGTTCTCTCTGCTTTTGTCCCCTGCTTCCCCATTCCAAGCCATTTCACGCCTGCCTAAACCCCTGCGCCGCTCTGAATAGCGCGTAACACCGACCAGTGACCAACCGGCACGTTTAAGGAACCGTGAAAGCTGCCCAGTTCTGCCCCCTTCCCCCATTCTCCGTTTCTTCACTCCAACTTTTCCGCCTCGACTTGAGTGCGGAACTGACCGAGCGCTGCACAATGCCTTCCTTTCCCTCTACTTCCCTCCACCGGGTCTTCGCCAGTGCCGCATGCACTGGCAAGAGCGGAGGTTCTTAAAGCCGCTCTAAACCACCGGCGAAATAAAGCAGAGCGAAGGAGGTGGAAAGCGCGGAGGCACCAATTCCAGCACTTTCGCCCGTGGAATCACGCCCGGTAGTACAATACCGCAGCCGCTAAAGACACGCTGCACGGGCAACTGAAACCACCGGCAAACCAAGGCAACGGGAAGCCGGACAAAAGGCAGAAGGCGGAAAAGAGGCTCGAACGAAGGTGAAACGACCGCAAGGAGAAAGCGAAATGGAGAGCAGCAGCAAGAAGACATCTCGATTCGGAGAGGAATAGCTCGGAACGATCACGAAAACACGCCACAAGAGCAGCGGGACTTGGCAGAAAGAAGATTTAAAGCACGCAAGAATGAAAAGTGAACACCGCGCGTATACGGTTACAAAGGGTTGGTTGAAAAATGAAACAACAAAAAGCGGCTCAAGCACGAACGGGAACGAGAGTTCGGGAATCAGGATTGAGCTTGGAGGACTAGATACTAGATACACGAAACCAAGGAGAGTAAAGAAAAAAAAGTAGGGTCCTTCCACTACTGTGAAGTTCGAGGACCAGCGAAGCTGTATTGGTGGAAAACTGTATTGAGTCTCTCTCTCTCTCTCTCTCTCTCTCTCTTATATATATATATATATATATATATATATATATATATATATATATATATATATATATATATATATATATATATATATATATATATATATATATATATATATATATATATACAAAAAGATAGGTAAGCAGTCTACAACGCCAAAGGAGGCATAGGGGTGTGCTTAGGCTCTTTTCTTTTTTACTACGGTTAATGAAGTAAACATTTTTTTAAATATACAGAAGAAAGAAAGAAAGAGAAAAACACGCGCCCAGAGTGGGGACCGAACCCACGCCTTTCGATTACATGTCGAATGCCTTACCAATTCGGAATTGGTAAGGCCGAATTGGTAAGGCATTCGACATGTAATCGAAAGGCGTGGGTTCGGTCCCCACTCTGGGCGCGTGTTTTTTCTCTTTCTTTCTTTCTTCTGTATATTTAAAAAAAATGTTTACTTCATTAACCGTAGTAAAAAAGAAAAGAGCCTAACCACACCCCTATGCCTCCTTTGGCGTTGTAGACTGCTTACCTATCTTTCTGTATTTCCTCAACGAGCCCTCATTTCCTTACTATATATATATATATATATATATATATATATATATATATATATAATATATATATATATATATATATATATATTATATATATATATATATATAATTGTCTATCTATCTATCTATCTGACAAAAAAGTCAAATGTCAAAAAAGAAGAGGTTGACGACATGTATGAGCGCCGGCTACTCCTTCTCACGTAAGGTGCATGTTTTTTATGAAGTCATTCCGAAAATTCACTTAGTTATAGAGTCTTAAAATAGATAACAAACTACACCGAAGTGCACACAAGACACTAGACACAACAATCTGTCCCTTAAAGCTAGTAAGTGCAATTGCCCACTCGCGCATGTAAATGAGTGACAACGTGTGTGTACAGTATATACAATTCCAATCAAATCCAATCCAAATCCAGATCCAAAGCGAGTTCCTAGGTGCTTCGCCCCTAAAATAAACGCGGAATGCGGTATACGCCACGGCGATTCAAGCGTCAAGGGGAGCAACAGCCATAAAGAAACAAACCGACCATCCGGCTTGTGTATACTCGGAAAACAGGTGAACTCTCCCGGCGTATAGCCCTTCTCCTCCCACGTATTTATCCCAACCAAGATCAAACGCGGCAGCACCGCTTAGCGCCGGCGCAAGTAGCGTTCGTTGCCTCTTATAGCAGCGCTGCGCGCCTTTGCCGGGACAATGGTGATGGAGTGAGTCCCTGCCTGAAAGCTCCCTTCTTTAGTTCTTTCTTTGGTTCTTCGTCCCGTACCGAACCCTATATAAGGCAACAAACCTTGTGTTTGCTTTTGGAGCGATGGCGGGTGGGGTGAGATCGTTTCGCTGCGGCTTCCGCGCAGCTGGTGTTGCGATCTTGGATGAAGGGGCGATTAATATAGCGGCGACGCTCGGCTTTTCGTCGCGTGGAGCCGGAGCCAATAAGCTCCTTCGCCTAAAATACAGCGCTCTGCGAACTCGTCTGAGTACAGGTGATACGGATTACGTCGTTTCGAGTGGTCGCGAGCTACGTAATGCGGATGCCAGGTGGCCAAGCAATTTTAGGAGCGGGTAAGAGCAAGCGTGTAAGCTTTGACAGCTTGAGTTGCTTGTTTTTTTTTGGTTTTTGTTTTCACGAGGGACGTGGCGTTTGCGATCAGTGCCGTTTCACCACAATGCTGATGTTACGTAGATGTGGCGCTATATAGGTGCGATAATTGGGAATAAGGGGTTCGTCGAATTAACGGTGCAAGAAAAGCCAGTAGTCAAACGCGCCAATGATAAGGTAAAGGGTGTAGTTCGTCTCTTTGTTGCGTGAAAATAGGAATTTATGAATGATAGAAAAGAACGGAAATAGAGGAAATTGTGTCCGATGTCGGCGATGCAGATATTGTCGGTTTTCGACGAGCTAGCTGGGTGAGGTATACGAGGCCGAGGATCTTCTTGTCGAGAGGCGGTCAGCAACTTCGAGCGACCATCTATCCGCCCACCAATAAACCTTCGCTACGTACACGTAACGATATTGTGAAACTGTATGTCATCCCACTAAGCCCTGTTTCTAAATTACGGGCATTATTTCGTATTTCATCCTCTGCGGAACTTGATATTCCTCATCAACATACACCTCATCATCTTTCCTCGTACATATCATCATCGCATCTTGCATCGGTGTTCGGAAACGGCTAAATAAACGTTTCAAAGATGAGCACCGCGTGAAACACAGGCGCTTCCATCATTAATCCCTTATTTTCGCTACATTTCATATTTCCAGAATATCACGCGGGCTGCCCTTGCAAAAGGCATAAAAATTAATGTACGCCCTGGTTCAGAGATAAACGACGCACCGCGCAACCAACTGTATCTGCCTGGCTCTCCATCTTAAGAATTTCATCCCTGTTAAACACATCCTCCGTAACCAGTTTTGCTTTCTTTTTTTCAGCTAATGTCAACTCCAACCCAAGATCCTGCGTTCGCATAAATAAAAAGAAAATGGGACACCGCATTTCCAGGCTCCTGCTGCTCGTGCAATAAAATCGCCGCGTCTGTCAACTTCGAAGCGTCGAAACTTTCGCAAACGCTTCGCACGCTCCTTCTCAAACACAAATAGACGGTAAGTGCCTGCATATCTGATTAGTTCAGACGAGTTGGAAAAGAAAAGCCACACACCCAAGAATCCCCGCCGTTTTCAGTGCCACCCTTTCCCTCCTCCCCGTTTCCCCTTAAACACCCGCACCTACTGCAGCGAACGATTTGTGCGGACGTCGGCAGCCGTATGACTTTCGAGCGGGGAGCTGTGACCGCGCGTGCGAGCTCGATGCGGTTTCCCCCTCCCCTTTTCTTTCCCCTGACGACTGCGTTTTCCAAGAAGGCCGGCGGTCGGGAAGGAGGTCTGTGCGTACGGCCAGGAACCCCGTGTTATTTGCTCGTCGATGTGTGCCGGCTCTGTGTGCAAAGGCGACGCGGGGTGTTGCAGGAGCGGGCTCGAGCTTCGGCGATGTAGATGTGGAGCTCTGAGAGCAGGCGAGAACTGGGCTCCCGTGCGACGCTCCCTTTTAGGTGTGAAAGTGTATTCGCCTTGTTACCGGGAAGACCGATTGCTGCGTTGAGGGGTTACCCCGTTGGACGGTGCCCCAATTAGCGAAAAAAATGAAAGGCCCCAATCCACGCTGTGAAGGTGGCTGGAAAGCAAAGCTGTAAACGACACCCACCACAATTGCCCATGCGACGTCACTTGAATTCACACACGTGGCTCTATAAAGAGTGAAACCAAAAATTCTGCCAGCCGTTACTTGGGATTCGCGGGGGTGGCGTCCCGAGCGCGGCGGACACCGCCGGTCTGGCCCGGCCACGCGTCGGCAGAAAGAAAACGGAGAGGAGCGTCTTTCGAAGGGTGAGAATGAGGGCGGCACGCGCGGCTACAGCGTCATCTGTCTCACTACCTCCCCCACATTCTTGTTTCATGTGTCGCCTCCAAAAAGCGCCCCCCCCCCCCCTCACCATCCTTAGCCGTTGAATCAAAACCACCGTCTGTCTTCCCCGTCTCCACGTGGGGACGTATTCGGCAAGACGACGGGCTCTCGCTCCACTTGTCTTCGGGCTCTGGTTCGATCCCTGGCTGTGCAAGTAGTTTTATTTATCCTGTTTGGGAGTTTTTTTTGTGGCGCACGCCACGACAAAACTGGTGGCTGGTAGAGGTAGAAAGCTTTGCTTTAAAACACCATTGTTGTTTAGTTGTTGTTGTTGTTGTTGTTGCTGTTATTGTCAGGTAAAAATATAGCCGCCACTGTAAAGAGTCCAAAATTAAAAAAAAAAAACACACCCGATGGTATTAGAACCCGGTTCTGCACAGTAGCAGCACAGTTCTCTACAAACTGTGATACAGTTGGAGCCCGATCTAATGAAGTCACGGCGAACCGCCAATTACTTCGTTAAATCGAGAGATTCGTAAAATCGGGAGTGCCATTTTACAAGCAGTTGATTCCATAAACTTGATGTCTAAATGGAGACGCATCCAAGCAGCTACCATGGCATCGCAAATTCAGCGACCGCGGTGCTCGCCGGCCGATAATTTAGCAATGCGCTAAAATACTGCGGTGAAACTGATAACAATAAAACTTTTGGAGTTCCGGGGGAACGAATTATTTTCCTTCCAAAAAAGCCTGTGATTTTCCCCTGCGTGCGCTTCGTTAGCAGCGGGTAGGCAAACTTTTTATAGCACGCAAGCGTGTTCAACGCGTCCTCGGTTTCTTCATAAGGACCCCCAGCAGAGCGACTGAGCAAGTCAATATTGTCCATCACCTGGCTTGGAGCGGGCTGCGCGGGAGCTTCATCAGTTTCTGGGTCGTCAGCATCCTTTGACACCTCTTGTGCACCTGAAACATAACTGTACGGTTTCTTCATCGTTCAAAACCTCCGTTGTGTCGGCGTCAGCGTCGGCGCTCAGATAGTAATGGAGGCTTTGATCTTCGGCCACTTCGTTAAGCAGACGAAGCTGTTTTCAGGAACTGGGCGTAATTTCTTTCTCCTCATGTTGGCGGCTTGCGGAACTCGAAACGCTCGTTAAATCGGAAATGGCGTTGAATCTATTTCGTTAGATCGAGTTCACAGAAGCATCGATCCGTATAGGCGCCTGCGGGAGAATCCGAAATTGTTCGTTAGATCGGGAAATTCGTAAATCGGGTTTCGTTAGATCGAGTTTTGACTGTATCTCCTCTTTTTCTTTATGGCATGGACGACTAGCCCTAAAAGCTTTAAAATAACAATAACACTCTATCTACGATGTCAGTGCGTTCATTGACGCATTTCATAAGCCAGGCAGATAAGTTGTTAATAAGTATCGCCAGGCTTTCGACTTCAAAGCACGTAAGCAGAATTGAGTTGACACGGGAATTTTTTACAGCTGAGCAATGCTAGGGCTGGCCCTGACGAGAGTTTCTGCTGGTATCGTGTTATCTTCTCTCTAGAGCAGGTTTATCCGCCGCTGAAAACCGGTTCTTAGTACAGGGAAAAAAATTCATAAATAATATAAGAGGCCCTGCGGCCTTTATATTCTGGTATACAGCCACTTCTGCATGGTGCGAATTTCGCCAGCGAATTTGCAGCTGCGGCGCCGCTCCCACGGCATAACGATCTATTTTAATATTTTCAGGGCTGCGACAAATTGCCAAATGCCAAGCGGCGTTCACAGGAGAAGTTCGACTGTTCCAAACATTTTGTGATTTGCCACAGCAACGAGAATAGATCGTTTTGCCGCACGAATGGCGCCGCAGTTGTGAATATTCGCAGGCGATATTCGCATCATGTAGAACTGGCTCAAGACGGTTTATATTGCCCCTACAAATGTTTTCCTCGCAATGCGTTGTGTTTAGAGGTGAAGCCAACTTTGTTCAGGGAATCGGTGTAGACTGGTTTTTGTAAGCCGGCTTTCTCGCATTGCCTGTCGCACAGTGAAGCATGGCCACTTTGAGAGAACAGGATTACAGAAAACGGCTCTAACCCTTGTGCTACCGAAAGTATCCCAAAACAAATTATATGACAATTTACTGCTAAGAGGGCTTACGGCGTTTCATTTACTTGTCCCACTCAGTTTGCTCACAGTGAAGTTATAAACGTTACAAAATGACTGTCTGCTGCAATACACGGCCACCTATGGAGGTAGTGGTTACAGAAAACGGCTGTAACTGCTATTTTGCCGGAACTATCCGCAAACAAATTTCATCAAAATTAGCCGCTAAGACGACTCTAACATTACGCAACACAGATTCGCTCCTCATCCTTCCTTACAGAGTGGAAGGGCGTTGAATTATTTAACTACAACCGAGATTTCTAATCGTATGACAAAAAAAAATATTGGGTGGGATTGAATGCGAATATTTTATTTTATACAAAAAATTGCGTTGACTTGGTTCGTTACGATGCGCTGCCTTTCAAGTGAAAGCGATGCGGTTGATCTTTGTCGAGAAGTCACTTTGCGCGTGCGTGCGTGCGTGCTTGTATGTACACGTCTACAGTATTCGTAAAAATTTTCTAGGCCACAACTAGAACTTCGGGCCCCGAAAATTTCAGAACAAAAGGTTATTGTTCCCGTGTAACCGAAACATCTTATCAGAGTAAAAAAGAAAGTGAGTTCGCGAGATTTATCGTATAGCACCTCCGTCTCAGTGCGGAGGTTGGCTTGCATGTTGACGTTTTGACATGGCCTAGAAACTTGTTACAATTAAATAGGAGTGTACATGTCGTTGCATACGTGCGTGTTTGTGCATTCGTCCGAATTCGTGTGTGTGTGTGAGGGAGGGGGGGGGGAGGTTAGCGCGATGGGGGAAGCGTGTTGCGGCACTACGACGAACGCGAGGTTGATGTGACCGATGTGCGGGTACTTTTACCACGAAATCCTCATTACAGGGAGTTCCAGAACAGTCGACGCACGCCTCAAGCTGAAGCCGAGAGCCAATTCGTTTCTGTTTGACGATTGCGCAACAGTATTCAAATTCCAATATCCTGTACGCACTCTGCCCTTTCCGCGTAAGTACCTCTCGTGGCCTTTCTCAATACGATTAATTAAGCTGCGGCCCTCCTTCAGCGAAAAGCAGTTGCACGATAGTTGATTGCATACCTCTCTGCTTTTAGTGTTAATTGTGCGGCAAAATGTGGAATGCTACAGGAGCAGGTTCCGGTACCTGTCACAGGTGTAGCTGTTTCTACCACAACGGAAATTGTTATTTTGCGCTTTGATCCGTATGCACTATTTGCCTGTTACACGTGGTTTCAACCATCAATGTTAATTTTTACGTTGCCTGGCGACCAAGCGTCTGTCATGGGCGTGATTGTCATGTTTTCAGGGCTGGTGCATCAGTTTCAAACGCAAGCCGGGTGCTGTGAGGTGTTACTCCTATCATCCGCATTTGAGTTGTTCGTTGGGATAACCTAGGTTTTTCTAAGAGACGCTTAGTATGTTATTTCTGGCCACCACGTATTGGTCAGGGCCGGTACCCGACCAGAAAGACCAACCAACGTGTAGACCTTCGTTTTGAGTAAACTCTGGTCTGTCCGATATGTAACAATACCTCTTCAATTGCACAGGCGTCATCGGCGCACTTGGCAAGAGCGAAAATGGAAAAAAGCTATAAAAGAGACATTAGCGTAGGCGTGGTATCCCCCGAAGCCCAGTCAGCTTCGGCACGGCGCGCTGATGGCATCGATATATACATTGGGCCGAATGGAACAAAAACGGGCTCAGCGTCACTGCACACCAAGAGCGACGAAAATGCCAAAAGGGCACACTCTTGGGCGTGTACAAAGGCTACCCGTAGGCTCACCTCCCCAATATAGTAGCGTAGTGACCGCACACACACGCCCGTCAACGCCCCCTCTCCCGTTTCACCATGACGGGCTCCACCACGAGTCGCCGTCGTCCAGTCCACACAATGCCAAGGCGACGACTCTGACACCGTTCGCAGCGGCCGCCGCAACGAAATGGACGATGATTGTCGGCAACACCTCTCAGATGAGGATGTCGAGAACTGACTCTGTACTGTTTTATGCTCAACCGTGAAGTTATTGACTGGATGCACACTATCTCGATCCCACACTGCCGAGGTATTGTTTTCGAGCTCGGCTTCTTGTGCAGGTAGAGTGGGAGTAAAAATTGGTTAAGGCTTTCTGTTGTGTAGGGGGTGTGGCTGGGATGCGAGCGGCCGTGTTTGCCGTCCGCTCACGGTGCGATGACGACGAGCTGCCGGGGACGCGACCAGGTGTTATAGCGCGATGACGGGCCGGGCCCTGCGGGCGAGCGGCTCTAAAACGCGGCCGTGCCTTCGAGGTCGTCCTTTTCAGGGCCTGCGCTCTCCGGACGCCCGTCACACACGCACACAGGGCCGGTCTGTGGGTCGGCCGGACGCAATTAAAGCCCGGGCGGTTCGCTTGACCGCTTTTCGGTCTCGCGGCATCGTGCGAGCGCGTGTGAAAGCTGAGACGGGCCGAAGAAGCGACGAAGACGGACGCGACACGACAGGTAAACAAACAATCAAAACTGCTGTCCTGTCCTGAAACAAGAGTTGTTGGCAGACACAGAATGTGAGACTGGTGTGTTTTAATTTGAGAAACATTTTAACAAGAGTTATTGTCATCTACATTTACAAACCACCACTGTCTGTCGTAAAGAGTGGGATAATGATGAAATAGCAAGAATTTTGGTCGTGCAGGTGACGATGCGTGTTTACGTACGAACGTACGTATACGTGAGGACAAATCGTCATCCGTATGCCTCGTCAGTGCTGGCGATGATGATCGTGCGCGTGACGGGGTTAGTGAGGTAAGTATACGTATACGGCAACGGCATGCAGGCAAGTTTTGCTTGCGGGCAGACGTAAGTCAAGTTGTGAGAAACACAAAAAATAAACCCGTTACGCTCAACGGGAAAGCTGTCGGAAGTGCAGAGCAGTGATCGCCATAATGGGCTGTGGCGCCATTATCCGCTCACTGCTACCACCCATCACGCTCTTCGCCGCCCTGTCTCACTCCTCTTGATGAATTGAACGGAGGGTTGTCCAACGCAATTCAAATTTCCCGCCTTCGCAGTGCTCGCGCGCCCCTTCTGCCTAGAACAGCGCGAGCGGGTGTTCTGTTCTTTTTGTGCTTGCTTTCATCCCGCACGTGCCGCCGCTTTACTGCGCAGTTTAGTAACGCCTCGTTTTTGGCAGCCACTTTTTTCGCCTGCTATAGTAAAAACCAACTCAACGGGCGTTCCTAACTAAGTGGAATCGGGGGCTGCCGGTTAATTGGTTAATTACGTGTATTTTGCGGTCAAATGTACCTGCAGTTTTCTTTGCGCTAAACAACGGGGACATGTATGACAAGCGCCAGCGGTTCAGGAGTTTCGAACGGTTATGATACACCGCTTGGTTTTCAGAAGCCTCTGTGGGACGCCGTGCCGTTATGGTACGCCGTCGGGCTCTACTTGGGTCCGGCAGTCGCTTGACATCGAGCAGCGTGACAGCGCGCAGCTACGACGACAAGGCGAGCCCCTAAAGTGCTCTGCACTTAAAAGGTGGCAGAACTACGCAAGGGGGAATTGCCGCATAAGTGCATGAGCCGTTTTGCTGTGCACTAAGCCCCTTTAAGGTCGGCTTCTTTACTATACAAGGATACATCGATGGAAAAACATTTTTTTTTCTGCGGCAATATATAAAGTGTCTAATACAAAGAACGCTCAAGGGCCTTTTTAAAGTATGCCTGTGACGAGCTATATACCGAGCCCCTTTAGGGGGGTCCCGAATACGCAATGCAAGTTTAGCTCATGAAAAATTATTCGTCCCTTTCCTGAACGAAAATGTAAAACACGCGAAGCTTGATGGTAAACATGCAATGCACAACGACAACTGAGGCCTTCGTCACTTGTTGGCGTCCACTTCCGCTTGACCAACTTCTGAGTCCGCACGGCGCTCACGAGCGCGCTCACGAGCGCGTGCCCACATAACCACCTGCTCTCCGACCGAACGAATCGCCCGTGGCCTACTCATATGCCTGAGAATGCTAATTCAGGTAGTCGTCGTCGTCGTCGTCATCATCATCATCAAGGCTACTTTAGGTGGGCTTTACTGTATGACATTTAGTTCAAAATCGCACATTCAAGTCAGTTATTTCGAGCTTCGCTTGAAAATTCTCCTTTGTTCCTACAACAATGATTCTAATTATCAATCAATCAATCAATCAATCAATCAATCAATCAATCAATCAATCAATCAATCAATCAATCAATCAATCAATCAATCAATCATTATTCGTGCAGGAACAGTCTTTGTGCTCCCAAAAAAACCAACATATTCAATTTTCAAAATCAAATAAAATCAATACAAAAAAATGCAAGGAAGCTATGTTGAAGTACGGAATGAAAGCATAATGCATGAACTCAAGAAAAAGCTTGTTGGCAGTTACGCCAATACAAACTCACAGACATGTTTGCGAAACAGAGTAGGACAATCATTAAATATATCAAGGTAATCCGAGTACCGATTGTACGTGCATTGCAGTCGGCACACAGGGCACAAGACACGCAGACAATTGGGTTGCAAAAGGTATCATGTTTCCTGGTCCACTTTTGCGGCACATAAAGACGAACATGTTGTAGCAGCTCACCACAAGACACTATGCCGTGCATAATTTTAAAGAGGAAGAGAATATCAGCCTTGTTCCGCCTGGAAGTTAAGCATGATAGCGTCAATGAAGAGGGCGATCCAGGGTTATAATTACTACTATCGCCAAAGCGATGGTTGAAGATAGATATGAACTTATTTTGGACCCTTTCTACAAGCTTACGGTTTGTTTTACTCGTGCTGTTCCAGACAACAGATGCATATTCAAGCTGAGGACGACATATAGTTGTGTAGAGCTTGAGAAGAGAAATCGGCTCCTTGAACTCCTTGGACACGCGACAGACAACGCCAAGCGATCGAAGAGCTCTACGAGTAATTACCTGAATATGTGGAGAGAAGCTCAGTTTACTGTCGAAAGTGACGCCTAGGTCATTAACCTCTACCACACGTGGGAGTAATTCACCGTTGATGTTATAGGGAAACAAGATGTTGTCAGTCTTTCTTGTGTATGTCATTACCTTAGTTTTAGATGTATTAATGAGGAGTTTGTTGCATGAGCACCAATGCGAGAAGGACGAGATTGCTCTCTGGAGAGCGGAACAGCTGGCAGAGTTGGAAACAGATTTAAATATTTTTACATCATCGGCATATAAAAGAAAATTACAATCATTAAATATTGTCGCGACATCATTTATAAAGATTGAGAAGAGAAGTGGCCCGAGAACTGAGCCCTGAGGGACACCACTGGTGACCTCATAGGAAAGAGAAGACTGTCCATTTACATGCACGAAACATGACCTATCACATAGATAATTGCATATAAGAGATATCAGGGATGGTTGTATATCAAGCTCAGATAGTTTTTTGGCTAAGAGCTCGTGGCAGACGACATCAAAAGCCTTGCTTAAATCAAAGTAGACTACATCAAGTTGACCTCTCCCTTGCACAGCTTCCGAAGCATGCAGCATGAAGTTGACGAGATTAGTGGTGGTCGATCTCCCAGCGAGAAAGCCGTGTTGCTGAGGTAATAATATAGTTTTTACGCTGAAAGAGAGTAGTGTATGTAGTACAGTCTCAAAGAGTTTTGAAGCAGCGCAGAGAATAGAAATCGGGCGGTAGTTTGTGGGGTCTAACTTTGACCCTGACTTAAATATAGGAACAACCCGCGCAGTCTTCCAACGAGTAGGGAACTTGCCGGTATTGAGTGACGTTCGAAATATACGCGCCAAGACCGGAACAAGAAGATCCCCAAACGCCTTCAGTACTGCCGAAGGAATGCCATCAGGGCCGCACGAAAATGAGGGCTTAACTCGCTTTAGAGCTCTTGATACAAGACTTTCCGAAATAAAACATTCTGAGCTTTTATCATACCCCGGAGCTTTTATCATACCCCGGAATAATAATAATAATAATAATAGTGTTTATTGATTCCATAAAACACGATGCATATGCGGGTCTGCTGAAGCCACAAGGGCTTGAAGGGCAGTTCCCGGCAGCGAGCAACACGTCGTAAACCATACACCAACCGATAATTGTCACTTTGATGAGGCAAAACTTTTCAGGTATCTAACAAACAGACAATAGTTATGAGACAATAATTTAGACGAAAAAGCACTGTTAAAGGTGATAGTGAAGCTCTATCAGACTTTTTTAATTTTCCTTCGACTATTCATCGAAAAAAAGTCGTCTGGCAAAGAATTCACCCTCGGGACATAGTATTGTAAACGCAATTTCAAACATAAAATCGGGATATTAACGAAAATATATATGAAGCAGTGGAGACTCCCCGGCCACTTTCCGGCAATTTTTCTATGACGCCACAGAATCTTGTTCGTGCGATTGGCGGCAACCGACCAAAGCCGCCACCAAGAAATATTGCTGGGCCATTGACCCCTAGTTCAGTTTGATCGATTCTCTAGAATGCGAGCGCGCAGTTAAAACACTGATAAAATTGTTTTAGTGATGGCTCATAATACGTCACTCCTGTCCATATTACGTCACTGCGGCGCGGAATTCGGGAATTCTTCAGTATTTCTTCCATTTTCCCGGTTAAAAAAGTGTCATTCGTGGCTAAAATGGAGCTGAATAAGAAGTTTGTCTCGATGGCCCTTCAAGCTGCCTTCACTGCTACACATGAATACTTTGCTGAGAAGACACTTTTGCAGGTGCTATATAACAAGTCTTATTTGAAAATACCTCTATAGGATACCTTGTATTCCTATAAAGCTATACATAATCCTTTTCAAAGTTATATCCACTATTATACACAAATGGATTTCTGGAAAGACACTTTTTTTTAGTTAAAATATCAGGAGTGCGTTGCTTGGAAGGCATTTTTTAATGGACGATATAGCGTGTCTGATATGAAAGTGTGGAGTCCCTAGCGACCTTTATTAGTAGCACGTTCTCGTGCGGTGAACATGCTACACGCCAAGCGTATTACACCGAAAGGTTTCCTCCCTCGGTCCATTTAAAAATACCTCCAATACTGGGACTATTACACGGGATCCCACAATGGGGAAAACAGTGGCGCCTTTTGGAGCAAGGGGTGTTAAAAATCCCGCTTACGGCGCGAGCAGTAACATAAAAAAGCGGGGTTGCGACCCGAGTGACAGGGTCTCACAGGCTTACTGAGAATACCTTTCTGGTGGCTCACTAAATTTGAAAGCAGGATCGTGTGGCATGGTGATGGTATACCTGGGTAAAACTTGAGTACGGCAACAGAAGTTGCCGCTGTGCTTCATCACCATAGCCGGACGCGCGACTCCGCGCGGCGCCAGTAGTGCATTACTAGGAATATTTTGAACATGGCAGGAGTCGTTTCGGTGATTTTTTGGACTTAATATACTGCAGCGATGACAAACAAACTGCGTGAGAAAAGGCAGACGGTATCAGTCATTCATAGCAGTCTCCTTTCAAAACGCGCGCCCGTTGATATCCGGGTCCCTCGCTTAGGCGGAGTGATACCGTACATGAGCTATTTCCGTTCTTAACTCGCTCCCGAGTACATAGGCGACTACGCTTGGTCTGACTCTGGACGGAGCTTCTCGAAGTTTGAGTTTGCCTAAAATTTTCATGTAACGGAATCTTCGATTTTGGCCAGGATCTTGAATTGGATTGTTTCTTTCATTGCGTTCTTAAAATGCGATATCTGTTGCAGAATCACTGCCCCCTATCTCATTAAATTTCCCTTCCTTATTCGTGCCCCTGCTTACGTGCCGCGATACCACTTAAAATGAACATCTGCAGCGGCGAAAACGAGGAATGGGGGAGGCGAGTGTCTTGTTTTGAGATAGGTGTTGAAACAATATCGGTTGGTCGTATTTTTCGCATGAAAAATACGAGAAAGACGTTTTTTTTTTGTTTGCAAAGAAATTTAGGCGCTACGTAAGCGCAGAGGGGCGGTGAAGTATCGCCCCTCCCTCCTGCCATTTTAGTAAATTAGGGCGAGGATTGGGAAAATTATGGAGGACACTCGGCGTGTCATCAAATGACGACTACCGACAATTATTTTGCTGCTCACACTACACACGTCAACCTTACATGGCAATTCGACGTCTCATTTAGCCATTTTACAATGCCCCCTAAAGAAAGGCAAGAATGAACACAATCGGAAGGTCGTGTAGAGCCCACCTGAGGCTTGCCACTAACGAGACCACCAGCTCTGCCTGTAATCAAATAATAACTCCCGATAATTGTTTTTGCGATGTAAGCTACATAGCACCTACCATGTGCGGCTTCCACGTGCTCTCACCACGGTGATCAGCCATTTTCCTATTTCACTTACGCAGGAATGAACAAGACGATCGGAAAGTTATGTCGAGTACGGCATAATCTCAAAGTTTTGTAGCATGAGCCACACTGGCCGAGGTTGAGCACTTTCACGTGACTCCTGGAGAGCCGTGCTGCGCATGCGCGAGGAGTAGTGACATCACCCGGCGCACAGAACGTTGCTCGCTGCCCGCCGTCTCCCACACACCCCACGCGCCCAGCGTCTTCGCCGACCTTCGTTAAGCACGTGGCAGCCCGGTCCACCTGATGATCATGCGAGGGGTGGCCGGGTGTGCGACCGATGGCTCGTGCGTCGCAGCAACACCGGCGTGCGCCTCTGGAACCAGCTTAGCTCTGGGGCGATTGGTGACGCTGCGCCGGAGCCGCTTGATAAATGTGCATGTGTCACATAATGCGTATACCCTGTGTGTGTCATTGAAGCAGTAGTAAGCATGATAATCATGCTAATCCTAGACAACAAGGAAAGCTAAGAATAACCTGTTGAACTTTTAGCTCACGCTCCGTATATCCTGGCATAGCGAGCTAAGCCACTGCTAATTTTTAGTTGTAATTTACATAATGTCTTACATAGAATTTTATTTTGTATTTTGTTGTTGCTTATGCTTTAGTCCCTTCATGTCCCCGACTTTCTTTATAGGAGGGGGGGGGGGGCTTTTCCAGAAGGAAATCCTGCGTACGCCGCTGAGTGCAAGTGCAGCATAGGCCCCAGTTACATGCACTCGGAATAGAAGAGAGCTCTCCACCTCGCTTTTCAAGGCGTCCCATCCCTAATCAAGGGCACGGGATACACACGATCAAGCCTCTCCAAGAGGAGGCGAATCGTGATGCGACACATCTCCCATACCTCACCTAACCATCCAAAAAATTACGGGGGATGCTTAGAACTGTAGAAGAATGCGGAGGCGAAAGCCTTTAGTTGGACCTCCTGTTGATCTCCTGTTAGAGATAATCTGTTGAACTTTCATGTTTGCTCTCGTCTGGCCGCTTCCGCAGCTTCATCACAGCCACTACCTCCAGACAGTGGTTACGACCAGCGGCATTTCGAGCTGTTCTGCCCTCTTCCGCCGTGGCGTACTTTCTCAGTATTCCCCGCCCACGACTAGGGCCTGGTGCGTCGTCACCCACAGCGATGTGGAATGAAGCCCTGAGTCTGAGCCAACACGGCTGCGAATACAAGGCGCGTACAGAACGTTCTACGGTCCGTCTCCCTTTCTCAGAGCCCTCCTCTAGCGCTGCTGTTTCCCTTTCCCGGCACGCGAGCATCACCCCTTCCCAGAGCCCTATTCTGACGCCTGCGTTTCCCTTTCCCGGCGCGCGCTCCGATTTTCTGTGCGGTTCTATGAACCTCCCAACGATTTTCCCGCTCCTCGCGTGTTCCATGAAACATGTAGATCTAAGGCTTTCTCCTTAACACTGGAGGATGAAAGCAGGAGGGGTTGGGGGAGGGGGCGCTCTCTTGTCACCATGAACGCGTCTTCGTACACTTGTCTTTCTGCCGAATGTATATTTGCGAGTCCGTGCGCTTGTTTAGTTCTCGCATATTGTGCTCAAGGTTTTTACATCCTTGTTAGTTTTATTTTCACAAGTGTAATGGCGCTGTACCGATAATGGATCCCAATCCCGCCACGCCCCTTACAGAGTGATAAGAGCTTTCGGTAGCTTTTGGTTTCAACGCGAGGTGAGGGCAATACTTTGCCGTCGTCTACGCTTTGTCTGCGTGCGAGCGTCGACCCCAGACGTGCTTGTATTTTGTCACGTAGCTTCTGCACCTCAAATATGTACATTCCCTTAAATACATCCCTTAATTACATAATCCGCTTTTTACAGTAGATAACAGGTCAAATGAATCAGCTGTGGGGAACTGATAAAGATGCGAACCCACTCTACAAAAAGGTTGAACAGATTAAGGAAACCCTCGCTGGTATTATGAACACAAATTGCGCGAAATTTTCTAGATGGGAGAAGAATTGCGCAATAATCACACCACTGACGTTTTTATTGTTTAAGGTAGACATGGCGCGTGCGTGAGTTTATAGGTCAGTGGGACTATTCAAATCTTCGACATCTCCGACGTCACGGCACAATGCGTCTGAGAACGTTTACGGCCGGCTGCCGGCCAGCATTTAGTAACACTGCCGGACCACTGAATATATTATATTAGGCGTGTCCGTCAAACGTTTAAGTGCGTGTCGCCTTTTGAAGCGCATTTATCGGTTCCATCACGAGTTAGTGCAATCGCGTTCGTCTGCGTGGACGCCCCGCGTTTCTATATACGGCGCGCTGTCCTTTCAAAAGCGCCGTTCTAGTTTCTGCGCGAATGGCGAACCTGTCTCTAGGAGCGAACTTTTTGTATACGAACGGAGCGCCGGCCCCATCCGTCTATATACTTCGCCGACGCAAAAAGCCAGCTACGTGCGTGCGCCTTCGTGCACTCATTTCGAAACCCCGTTGTATAGGCGATGCGTCAGGGCGATCTCGGGGCAAAGCGTTGGACTGCAGAGCGACTCCGCCTTTGCTGTAACCACCTTGTCTTACGTCTACGAAGAGGCTTAAAGAGGCCACGAAGAAAAACTAAATTTTCGGCAATTAAAAATAACTTCTGTCCCAATAATTAGTACCAATTTTACGGCAAACTTGAAAGAATAGGCTCCAATCCATGCTGTGAAGGGGGTCGGACGACGAAGCTGTAAGACGACACCCACAGCGATTACTCATGCGACGTCACTTCAGTTCACACACGTGGCTCTACAAAAAGTGAAACCAGAAACTCTGCCAGCCGTTACCTGGGATTCGCGGGGGCGGATTCCCGAGCGAAGCAGCGTCGGCAGAAAGAAAACGAAGAGGAGCGTCTTTCGAACGGTGAAGAGGATGGCGGCACACGCGGCTATGGCGTTATCTCTCTCAAGTACTGCTTCCCCGCCACTCTTGTTTCATGTGTCGCTTCCAACAAGCGCCCTCGCCCTCCCCAGACGCTGAATACAAACCACCGTCTGTCTCCCCCGTCTCCACGTGTGGGCGTAGCTTAGTCGGCAAGACGACGGGCTCTCGCTCCGCTTTATTTTGGGCGCAGGATCGATCCCCGGCTGTGCCAGTAGTTTGTTCGCGCAGCTTGGGTGTGGCCAGTAGCCAGTAGTAGCCTGGGAGTTTTCTGCTGGCGCGGACACGAAAATTTCCTTGGCTGGTGAGAGGTATACTGTTTCGCAGTAAAAGAATTATCTTGATACTATAAAAAGCAGTGGTGACTCCCCAGACACTTTCTCGCTGGGTCTCTATGACGTCACAGGATCTTGCTGTTGCGATTAACTTGATACTATAAAAAGCATAGGTGACTTCCCAAACATTTTCTCGTGCGGTCTCTAAGACGTCACAGGATCTTGCTGTTGCGATTAACTTGATACTGTAAAAAGCATAGGTGACTCCCCAAACATTTTCACGCTTGGTCTCTAAGACGTCACACGATCTTGCTGTTGCGATTGGCTTGATACTATAAAAAGTAGTGGTGACTCCCCAGACACTCTGTCGCTGGGTCTTTATGACGTCACAGAATCTTGCTGGTACGATTGGCGGCTGCAGACGAAAGCCCCCGCCAAGACACCTGACTGGGCGATTGCAGTGGACCCTCTAGTTCCCTTTGATCACGCCACTTCAATGCTAATGTGAAGAGTGCATTGATAGCACATTGATAACTGTTATTTAGTGTTCCATCTATTACGTCTGCTGTCTTTGCATAGCGCGAAGTTTGAAAGTTTATCTTTACTTTTAGCTATTTTTTTGTCAAAAAATTTCCTTCGGGGCTGAAGTGGAGTTTAGTGCTTTCCAAAGGCTACCAAAGTTGTATTTTGTCTTCAAGACCCCTTTAAGTAGTCGCCGTTTTCACCGCTAGTAAGCCCTGAATAGATCCTTAAACTTTGAGTCTCGTTGCCGCAATCGCTTCTTCGTTTCGTAGTGCCCCTGCCACTAAAATAAACAAGCGACGCCTCGTCGAGCTGGCCGAAAGTATTCATCGGTGGACGCACGGCCCCCTTTAAAAGAAATTGTTGGACTCTCTTTCCCAAACTAGCCTTTTAAGTTTTCTGTACAGCACATGAAGCCACCCGCATCGCGTCGTTTTTTTTTTTTGTTTTTTTTTAACAGCGAAGCTGTTTAGCAAATCGTAATTTTTCGTATCTGCAGTTAAAAATATCAAGAAATTGCCGAGCGCGCGCTCGTAAGCGCAGGCCTCGCTCCGACTGCCCTGCAGCATAGAGTTTCATACTAATATATACTAGAAGAAGCCATATGGCTTAGCTAGCCATATGGCTTCTTTTTTGTCTCGAAGCCAGAAAAGCAACATTTTTTTTTTCTTCTGCACCGTGCATAAAGCTTTTAAATAATTACTGACAAGTAAATATTTCCGGAAGTTACATTTTGTAATGACAAAGCAAAATTTCAATAACCTTTTAGAGTAATACTGTCGCTTTTTTGCAGCCAGGGGCAACTTTTCAGCCTGTTCGTGAGCCATGCCAAAGACAAGTGGAACGTGCCTGCCCGCTACATGACGGAACGGTCGCTGAAGCGCGGCTCCCCTAGACAGTGGCGCCAGATTTCCCTCTAGTGTAGATTAGTATGAAACTATGCCCTGCAGTTAGCAAAACCAAGAAAATGCCTAGCGCTTGTGTGTGTGTGTACGTGGCGACGACCGCCCAGCGTCCTGTCGCATGTTTGTCAAGCCCAGCATGCCCACTTAAGGAGATTGGCCAAGACTGCCTCGCGGAAACCTCCCAGCGTCAACGGAGAACGTTTGTCAAGCCAAGCATACCTCTTTAGGGAGATTGGCCAAGGTTTGCAAAAGAAAAAAAAAACACTCCAGCGTTCGCCGTAATCGTGCCAGCCCTTGCTCGGAAGAGAAAGACACGTCATAGCGTACACCCCTCCAAGATGATGTCCAATGATTATCACTTCCAGAAAAATGAGGGAAGTTCACACTTATATCAGCAGTTTTGGAGGAAAGGTCATTGCGGCAGCGAAGAAGAAGCAAATCGGCTGCAATCGTGGACGTAAACCTTAGTGATGGTCGTGAAGGTTGCGTACAGCTTCGCTACCTTTCAAGTATTACGGGTTAGTGTGAACTTCCTTCATTTTTTTTTCTTTCCTTTCTTTCTGTTCTCGTATTTATAGCAACTGTTTCGTACATAGTCTCCATGTTTGTTATGCCCTGTCGCAAGATGGCGCAATAACATAAAAAATAGCAGCATCTCCACTCCGTGGATGATGGCGAGGGTGCGGAGTGCGGGTACTCGAAATGACATCCAAGTTGCGCCCCGAGTGACATCCAATTTGCATATTGGTTATTCCCTAAACGAAACTGCAACTCACGGCTCAAATCAAATTTCGCTTGATTTTCGCTTGATGGTAGTGTGAGCGCGGATGGACGCGGACGGACATTGGGAGGTCCTAAGGTACTCCGCAACGTTACAGGCGAGGGAGTAAGCCATTTAATTCTCGGGTACTAACTCACGGTCGTCGCCCAATGGGTAAGACGACTGAAACTAACTCTGTCTGGTCTACCAGACACAGCCTCCAATCCTGCCGGTGCCTGTGGGATTTTTTGCGATTGTAAATGCTATGCGCACGGACGTGGACGGACATTGTGCGGTCCTAACGTACTCCGCACCTAAAAACCTAAAACCGATCACGTGCAGTTTTTCCCATGGGTATTCGGCCACGCAACGTTTATACGTGTTAGCTCCGCGTGAAAGCTGCAAGCGCACGGCTGTTAACAGAAGCGAGTCCTGTGTCGTATAAGTGGAAAGCAGGGTCTCGGTTTATTGCTCTAGATATACAGGCGCACGTACACGAAACACGAGCAATCGAACAGCGCTTCTTGGTGCTTTGTTCGTTGCAACATTCCTGGGCGGTCGAGCGTGAAAATGGGGTAACCGCTCGCCTTGTCCGGCCTTTGCGTTTGCCTCTTCTTTTCAAGGGCAGTTAAGCGCGATAACAAGAGCGCGAACCAGGCCACTGAACTTTCGCGTAAACGAGCGCTTCTAACAGGTTTTAGTAGTACCGGCTCTTGGCAGCCCATTTGGAGGTACAGTAAAGCTTCGTTACGCAAGAATTGGCTTTGTTCGAAATCTAGCATTATTCGAAGTGCTTTATGCTACTCAGTGAAGCGCATTCAGTGAAGTGCATCGCGCAATTAACGGAGTATCGCTTATATCGAAGACAGTTTATTGTACTATGGACTTCATTATGACGAGGGTTCACTGGACCTGCTTGTCGCAAAGGCATTTCACGTTTCATCATCATCATCAGCAGCAGCAGCAGCAGCAGCAGCCTATCTACTCCCACTGCAGGGCAAAGGCATCTCCCGTTAATCTCCAATTATCCCGGTCCTGTGCTAACTGCGACCAATTTATCCCCGAAAACTTCTTGATCTCATCTGCCCATCTAACTTTCTGCCGCCCCCTACCACGCTTGCCTTCTCTAGGGATCCATACCCTTACTGACGAACGGTTATCTGGACTTCGCATTACATGTCCTGCCCAAAACCATTCTTTCTTTTTAATTTCGACTAATATGTCCTTAACCCGTGTTTGTTCCCAGATCCATTTCCGGGTTGAACATGTATAAATATATAATCTGACCTTGGGCTGTCTAGGCCAACCTCTTAAGCACATCTCCTTGCCCCCGAATACCTGCGTGTTATCTGTGTAGTAAACTGCGTACATGAATGCTTCTGATAAACATGCTTCGTAGTTATTCGTGCTATTGATTTGTTTTAATCGTTTTATTTCTTTTGTTATGCCCACGACCTCTACGATATCTTCGCAACAAGTGTGTCCTCGCCGTAATACATGGCGGAATACGCCATCGCCGAACGCCGTGAATAGGCGTACGTATACATAGGGAGTATATATATATATATATATATATATATATATATATATATATATATATATATATAGATATATATATATAGATATATATATATATATATATTGTGAGCATCCTTGGTCAATTTACCGGTGCCGGCGGGTGCAGTCGCTCTTGGTGTGGGACCTTCGGACTGGCTTCAGTGCTTCCTCTTTATCTGTACATTATCACCATCATTAGCGAACGTGCCCCAGCCCTTCGTCCTCATCTCTATAAATATTCATCATCATGGTGTGTACGCGCTCGTTCTTCGCTCGAGCGTCCTGAATAAAAAAGTCGCTCCGAACACCGGTCTCTCAAGTGAACCTCGATCTCTCAATATATGTACATAAGTCACTGCGCGTGAATGAAAGTATACGCGTTTGAATTTGCCGCTATACCTGATCTAGAGTATGAAGTCCCGCAACAGCTCACAGTTCTTGTACAAAGATATTGTCACGCGCTTGACCAATCACAGGGCTTTGATCGAACTGTCTCATTTGGGCCCGAGCGGTCGCTTGCAGTCTGGCATAGATTGCTTTGAAGGGCGTCGTGGGCGCTGCGGCATCTTTGCTCATCCGAGCATGGGACGATGGTGCGTGCCCTTGTTTCACAGAGATCCGCGAGCATAACGAAATTAATTCAATGAGAGATTTATCAACGCAACATGCGCGCGACTGTTAGGCCTCATTCACACAGCCGTCACCTTCTCCGTCACGGCACCGTCACGTCAAAAAACCGCGACGGAGGCGTAATGTAGTAGCGTTTGTACTGGAGCTCTCCGTCAGAGTACACGGTCGTCTGCCTAGTGATCAGTCCAGCCTAGAATTGAGCGTGCTTAATCTGAAAAGTAAAGAAAATGCTTAACCCGCCGCGGTGGGCTCAGTGGCTAAGGCGTTGCGCTGCTGAGCACGAGGTCGCGGGTTTCGATTCCTCGGCCGCGGCGGCCGCTTTTCTGATGGAGGGCGAAAAGCAAAAACGATCCGGTGTACGAGATTTCGGGCGCACGATAAAGATCCCCAGGTGGTCCAAAATTAATCCGGAGCCCTCCACTACGGCGCGCCTCATCGCCTGCGTTGCGTCGGCGCGTTGAACCCCACAATCAGAAAGAAAATGGCTTAGATATTTACGTGTGCTCACTTTTTGCTAAATTCAGCCGTAAAATTTGTTGTCTGATTGGCTGGTTTACCACGGCGTGGTCCCTTCACGTTGACGGAACGATGATGATGATGATGATGATTTCTATTGGTTTCCCCTTTGTATCGGGGTGATGACATCTCATCTTACCAAAAAGGACTAATATACCTATGTTTTACACTTTTGGTTCAATACTAGCGCTGCTTAGGGCAGGCACAAAAAGCTTATTAGGCACAAATACCTTTTTTTCCTGTTACAGGTGGTAACTGTCCTAGGCAATATTCCCCTCTCTGCTTTTCGTCCACCAGCATTCTAATCTTCTTTTCGCCCCCTCGACAGCCTTGAAGTTAACTTCCTCTGTGGTACCCTTAAATCCTAGGGCTTCTGAAAGCCCAATATTCCCTTCATGTAGATTTGGATGGATACCCTCACATTCTAACACGATGTGCCGCATAGTTTCTGTTTCTTTTCCGCAGACCATGCATACCCCATCATTTTGTGAATACTTCCCCACAAAACTCTTAGTTCGCAGGCAACCTGCTCTAGGCAACGGAAACGTATAGAGCTCGGCTTCCCGTCACCGTCGCACCATTTTCGGCGAGAAATCGGCCGAAAAACCGTCGCCCATGACGGAAGACGGTGACGTGACGGTGACGGGGTGAAAAACGGCTGAGTGAATCACGCTTGTATACCTTGAGGAATGGGGAATTTTTTCGGTGCTCGCCAAAAGAAGGTCTGGCATAGCATGTTGACAATGCGACCCAGGGCGGAAGTGCTAAAGAGGAAGCGGGAAGTCGGATTGAATGGTAATGAAAGCGCGCGGGTGGCCGTTTCTGAATGTTTACCTCGCACCACGAGTGCAGTACAGAGCTTAATTGTTTTAAGCAACCATGTACATGTCAAGCATTCACGAAAAACGGCGGATAACCGAATCCCAGTCTAAATTCACAACAGGAATACCGCAAAAACCTAACAAAGAATTCCTGTCGTACGACAAGAAACTTTTCTGTGACAACAGATGTCCTGTTGTTACGGCAATGCCAGCTGCTGTTACGACACACACTTGTGTCGTAACGACAAAGCTAATTTTCTCAACGACAAACATTCCTGTACAGAACTGCCATTTACGCTACTCCTCACAGTGGGAAATAACATTCAAACCATGAGTAATTACTGATGGAACATCACGGTCCAACAAGACAGGAATTCGGCACGACCGAACATCAGTCAGGACAGGAATACTGCAACCGACAGAACTACAGAATTCATGACACGACAAGAATACGACAAGACGACAGTACGACACTCGAAAATACGACAAACTAGCGAAATTTTTCTTGTGACTTTCGATTGGGATCGGTCTTCAAGGTTGGGGAGGGTACTCTGCGATCACAACAACACTGAAATCAGTCCAGTTTACTTCGCTGTCCGTTATACTCAATGGGAATCAAAAGTAGATGCTGCTGAGAACGTTATTAATCAGCGAGCTTTGACATATGGCCCAGACGCGTACAACCGCATTGATGCCAGAGAGTACCCCAAGAGCAAGTTTAGTCGTGCGGTCTTCCGACACGTTGACGGAAGAGGGATGAATGTTTTGATGCCGTACAATTTCGCTGCGTGGCGATTAAGCTTGTGTCAACAGCGTTCTTTGTCATCCCGAAGTGAGGCGCCCCCCCCTGGCGTATCCTCAAATCACTTCCGGTCTGCCGCCCACGTGATTACAGCCTTCAAGGTGACAATTTAGGCTAGCCGAAGCGTCGCCTCCCTCTATCACGCTCAACCATCTGTGTGAGCCACTCGCCGAACAAACAACTCGCGTATATGCTCGCCTCGGCGAATCGTTGCTCCAAATCAGCCGACGACGTTTGCGGATAACTCGGCTCCGAAGGACGGAGGGTTGGACCGCACGCGGTCCCGAGCGCTCACAAGCGCACCTTTAGCCCGAACGGGGTTGTCCCGGTCAGTCACCTCCGCTGAAACACTTCCTCGCCCTTAGCCGTCAATCACCCGCTCGAGTGGGCCACAAGGACGCCCCGTAAAAAAACAATGACGTCAATGCATTGTACAAGTTAGTGCGCGCGTGCTGCGAGAGGTGACTGTGATTGCTATTTTATCATGGTCTGTTTCTGTTCAGTTACACATAGACTTAGTTTTTTTGCGTCGTTTACTTTTCATTTTGATTCAGCGTTTACATTAACGATGTTTTTTATTGTATTTTTATATCCGGACTCTGCTGGCAGCATTCCCTTGTTTTTCGTTTTTGACGTTTCTTGTTTGTCTTCTTCCTGCTGTATACCCCTAATGTCTAATGTTCACCATGTCTAGTCTAGTGCCACCAAAACTCTGAATAGTCATACTAGTATATTTACGGCAGAGGCTTACGGTGTACTTCTTGTTGTCAATCATATACTTCAAAGTCACATCCCACAATCCATTATATATACAGACTCCCTCAGTGTCGTGCGGGCGTTGTCGTCAACAAAGTCTTCGAAAAATCACGTTGTAAATCTAATAGTCAAGGGTATTATGTCGGTGTATGTACGCAAGTTTGAACTGGTTCTTTGCTGGGTCCCTGGCCACAGTGGTATAGCCGGGAACGAAGCAGCGGACCGAATGGCTGCTGCTGCTACACTCTCGAATACAGTAGACATAACCACATTACCCTACACCGACGTGAAACCACACATCAGACAACAACTTCGCAAAACATGGCAAACGCACTGGAGTGAACAAACAGACAACAAGTTACACGTAATAAAACCACACTTGGGACCATACACCACCGACACACGTAATAGATACACTGAAGTTGCCTTGGCTAGATTACGGATAGGGCACACTCATGCAACGCACTCGCACCTTCTCACGGGGTCTCCAAGACCTCTGTGCAGGCAGGTGCGGAGAGGCCCTATCCGTGATCCACATCCTCATACAATGTAGAGGCACTCGACATTACACGACGAAAACACTTCCCACAACTACACACAACGCACATATTCCACCAGCACCCGTCATACTTCTTAGGAGATGAAGCCATGTTCTCTGTTCCGCGAACCTTAAGGTTCCTAGCTGAAGTTCATTTCTTAAAACTCATCTCTTATCACCCATAGTTTTCCCCTCGTCCTTTACACCAGCCACCTTATTTAATTTTTAACCACTCTTGTCTTCACCCTGGCCCTTTACACCAGCCGTGCTTCATTGTTTTTTAACTGATTTATTCATGTTCTCTCCTATCAAATCACTTTGTGTTTGGCGCTCTTTGCCCATGTCGGCCTTGCGCCAATAAAATCAATCCATCATCATCATCACCACTCATCATCGTAGTCACCCCCCACCTGGCGTAGCAAGCCTTGTCCCTAGCAGGGCTGGACCTCACCTGTTCCCATTAAAAGCATTCTCTCTTCTCTCTCTCTAGTTTTGGGACCAGTGCAAGTGACGTAATCGTGTAGGCAACGGTCTTTCAGTCAGTCATCAAAGTCACCTAGCTGCAGATCTCGAGCTCTAGAACTCAGGATTAGAGTGCTGCGGCACAGTTGCCCTCAGCTTCTTATTCGACAGCAGTGTTCGCTATACTAACACCCATCATCACCACCACCACCATCATCATCATCATCATTTTCCTCGTCGTCGTCGTCGTCGCCCTGTCATTGTCAACTGCGGGAAAATGGCTTCTGCTATGTTCCCCCAGCCGTTTCTGCTAAGCAATGCCCTAGTCCATTCTTTGCCTCTTAATTTCTTGATTTCATCCCCCCACCGAGTATTCCTCTAACCCAAACTACATACCAATACAGCCGCAGGCTCCAACATCGACATTTTCTTGCTGCTTCTCCGCAATGACGCAAACCTCGCCCTAAACCGGGCTTCTTAGAACCAACCATGCCACATAATACGGTCAGCTTCGAGCGCAGTAAAACGAAAGGAAAAGAGAAGAGCAAAAAGGAAGCTACGATTGCGCGCGCCAGTATACGCAATAACGGAACCACAGCGTCCGCGCGCCGCGCAAAAACTAAAAGCGGTGCTGCCGCAGTCGGCCGACCAAGCGCGAAGCACCCATCGACGCCGCACCTGTAAAACTGAGTGGCGGCAACCTCGTTCCATCCGAACTACTCCGAGCGCCAGGCACGAGCGCTTGCGTATAGACAACATCGCGACCGATTATCGCTCCCGTCACGCTTCGCTTCACAGAGCCTCTCGGCGGGCCGAAGAGCCGACGTCTCTGCCGGCAATAATCACGCGCCTCGCTTTAAAAGGAACCTGCAACACTTCTTTCGACTTCTTTAAAGCGAAGTTTTTTACCTCTACCCCCAAAGGTTCTGTCGTGACCGTTGGTGTCAACAGAAAACTCCCGCAAACAGATAAAAGAAGTTACTGGCACCGCCAGGAATCAAACCTGGAATGAATAGAGAAACGGAGCGAGAGCCCGTTATCTTACCGATTGAGCTACGAGCACACGCGGACACGGGGGAGACCGACGGTGCACTCACCGGGCACATACCTCCTGTCATGTGACAGCGTCACGCGACCTCTCGCGCCGCTGTGCGCTTTGCCCACGGCACGTCTAGCGGCCGTGTGCGCATCTTGCGCATGCGCTAGGAGTTATAAAAAGTAAAGGAAGCTCACACCAACGCATGGCATCGCACTTTTCTTCCGCCTCTGCCGCCGATCTCGTCACCTCCGTCGGCGGCGGCAGAGACGGAGAAGTGAAATCGTCTAACACCGGGTTTAAACTTCCTTTAATTTTATTAAAAAGTTTCCACTTATTTGGTTCACCAATACAACTCAACCAGCCACCGTTCATGAACCATGCATTGATTTAACCTTAGCAAACAATATCTCTTTGATCCACCGTGTTGGCTCAGTGGCTAAGGCGTTGCGCTGCTGAGCACGAGGTCGCGGGTTCGATTCCCGACCGCGGCGGCCGCTTTTCTGATGGGGGCGAAAAGCAAAAGCGCTCATGTGTTCGGGATTTCGGCGCACGTTGAAGATCCCCAGGTTGTCAAAATTAATCCGGAGCACTCCACTACGGCACGCCTCATCTCCTGTGTCGTTGACACGTTAAATCCCACAATCAGATCAATATCTCTATTAAGTAATAAAGGGAGTGGTTAAGTGCATTTCACTTGTCTCTGGTTTCAAGTGACGTCGCATGGGTAATCGCTGTGGGTGTCGTTTACAGCGTCGCTTTCCAACCACCTTCACAGGGCGGATTGGCACGCAATTTTTTATTCTAAATGCTTTCAGGGCGTAGTCAACAAACACACCACTTAGAACACGGAGTTACAAAGTACCTCAGCCGAAAGTTGCTGCTCTATGCCAATCAGATAACTTAGAAACTTGCTGAAAAGATTTCCCTCTTTCCCGGTCTTGGCTTTCTTCGAGCGCTCAAATTACGTCATTTATAACGGTGTTGCGGCTAGCTGGCCGGCTTTGTTTTAGTCTCAGCGATGAACGCATTCGATAGCCACTTTTTTTAAAAAAATGCCACAAAAGCAAAGCGAAACCGAAGGTGGATGGGATCTACTGCGGCGAGCAAATCACGCAGACCCGCTCTGGGGTGGCGATTACTGTAGCTTTCGCAGTGCTTCCAGACGCGAGGGAAAGAGCGAAAGCGTTTTTTGGCAGTGTTGCAGAGTCCCTTTAAGGAACACGTCATACCTGCAAGCAACGAGCAACAAAGTCAGTCGTGTAATAGATATTTTTTTAAAGCGAAGCTTTCTATGCCTGGCGTCGAAAAGCGGGAACGCACTGCAGGAAAGCCAGCTTTACACAATGGGTTTCACAAAACGTATCTAATCACAGCGGGACAGACGAGACAGACAGGAGATTAACCACCGGACGAGCGCTGATTTCAAATGAATTAAAAACCCGTCACACACATTTATACCAAGGATCAGCGTTCGTCCTGTGGTTATTCTCGTGTCTGCTCGTCTGTCGCGCTCTGATTAGATACGAACACCTACCAACTCGCCCAATTCGCAACTGTCCTACGCTTCACAAAACGATAATGATGATAAGCGAAAGCACATCAATCGCCTCTACAAAAACAAAAGCAGCTGACGATTAATATACTCCCTAATGCGAAATTTGTGTGTAGCGCGAACTGCAGTCTTCTCGGTCGCGGAGCACAGCGGCTGCGTTTCAGGAAGTGATCGCGTATCAGCGAACGCACGGCGGCACACGCTACTCTGCCGTTATCTCGCAGTGCGTCGCCACCGCCGAGCATTTTGTTGCAAATCGTGTTTGAACCTCCCGCGCAAATGTCACGTGGTTCGCCACGCAACAATGAGGACGCCAAGCCCATCCACTGGTTGCTTCACTCGTTGTTCAGCACTCACTCCTCAGTGCTGCAGTGCGCTGATGCAGCTCTCACTCGTCAGTTCACTCGACGGCAGCGATGGTAAGCCTATGCGTCGTCGGCGCGAACTGCGCGTCATCGTCGAGCGCACGACGGCATGCGCTGCTATGGTGTCATCTCCCAGCGTGTCGCCATGGCCCAGCATGTTTCACTGCCTCCCCCTCGCACTTTCGCCAGGCGGTCCTCCGTTCTCTTTCTGCCTTCGGTGTCTCGTTCGCTCACTCGGTGACGAGGGCGTCGCCACCGCCATACCACAGTAGCGGGCGCCAAAGGGCTGCGCACTGAAAAACGCTTCCCGTGGCCGGAATGGAACCAGAGCCCTTCGCGCTATAAAGCCGACGTCTATCCGATTGCCCCAATCCGACATGGTCGAAGCAGTTTGGATTTTGAACTGACTTTGACTCAAGTTACGTGGGAGAAAGCTTCGCGTTTTAAAGGAGCCATGAAGACAAAATGCAGGTTTGGTTTATTAGAAAGGCTGCTTTGTCCTGATAAAAATGATACCGATTTCATCGCAAACTTCCAAAAAATAACGGAGATATTAAAGAAAACGTGTGGAGCTGTGGCGACTCGCTAGCCAGTTTCCAGCAACTTTTCTATGACGTCACAGAATCTTGTTTGGGCGATTGACGGCAGCCGAACTAATCAATCACCAGGACACATGACTGGACGAGTGTAGTATGGCCGCTAGTTCCGTTTGATCGAATTACTTGAATGCTAACATGCGCCTAACCCACTGAAAATTATGTTTTTAGTGCTGGACCATATGACGTCACTGGCACCGATAACACGTCACTGTGGCGCGAAATTCGAAAGTTCATAAGTATTTCTTGCATTTTTATCGGTTAAAAAACGTCTTTCGTGGCCGGAATGGAGCTGAGTGAGGTACTGAAGCCCAACTCTTTAAAGTTAAACAAAGTTGTATTTTCTCTTCGATTGATTGTAGGGTTTAACGCGCCGACGCAACGCAGGCGATGAGGCGCGCCGTAGTGGAGGGCTCCGGATTAATTTTGACCACCTGGGGATCTTTAACGTGCGCCGAAATCTCGTACACACGGGCGTTTTTGCTTTTCGCCTCCATCAGAAAAGCGGCCGCCGCGGCCGGGAATCGAACCCGCGACCTCGTGCTCAGCAGCGCAACGCCTTAGCCACTGAGCCACCGCGGCGGGTTGTATTTTCTCTTCATGGACCCTTTAAGCAGCTTCACTTTAGGGGCTCGCCTTGTCGTCGCGCGAACGGTCGATGCGACTGCCGGAATCACGCGGCGCAGCGAGATAACGGACCCAAGTAGAGCCTGCTGTACCGTCATCAGGTGGTCACGCCGAGGCTTCGAAAACCAAGCGGTTTAAGTACTCATAACCATTCGAACCTCGTGAAGCGCTGGCGCTTGTCATACATCTCCCCGTTGTTGAGCGCAAAGAAAACTGAGGGTACATGTCAGGCAAAATCTGTGTATACAACCGGCAGCCCTCGCGTTCATTTAGTTAGGAACGCTCGTTGGGTTGGTTGTTACGATAGTAAGCGAAAGTAGCGGCCACGCAAGAAAAAAATGGCACGTTTGAAATGATGCAGAAAGGCTCCAGCCACGCAAGAAAAAAATGCGTTTGAAATACCACAGAAAGGCTCCAGCCGCACAAGAAAAAAATTACGCGTTCGAAATGCCACAGAAAGGCTCCAGCCGCGCAAGAAAAAAAATTACGCGCTCGAAATGCCACAGAAAGGCTCCAGCCGCACAAGAAAAAAATGGCGCGTTCGAATTGACGTAGACAGTATTTCACTGTAGTAGACAGGCTCCAGCCGCGCAAAAAAAAAAAAAAAAAAAAAAACGCGTTCGAAATGACGCAAAGCAGCTACAGCATACGAAATTAAAGCAAGCCCCAAAAAAATTCACAGCATATCCACGGGGTGAATGATGATGAGTGGGCGAAGCTCCTGAGGGGAAATCATCGGTAAAACCGTGACTCTTCAGTGAAAGTTCGCCCACTACATCTGTGTCCGAACGTAACGTCTAGAAAGACTCGCTTAAACCGCGCGTCGGCACCTTGGGGCTGAGCTCGCCTGATGCGTTTTGCAGACGCCTCACGAGCTCTCACTGCATCGGGGTCTGCCTGCCGATACGCGCGCTTTCTCGCCGCTTCCCGTTCTCTGACGTTTTGGAGATCCTCTTCGCGCCGCAGCCGTGCCGCTTCGCGTACGGCAGGGTCTTCGCGCCGTTGCCATGACACTTGGGCCTCTCGTTCTCGAACGCTGGGATCTTGGCGGCGTCATCGCGCAGCCAGACGACACGCTTCGGCCTCCCGCTCTCGTACGGCAGGATCTTTGCGGCGGCGTCGCGCAGCTTCACGGAGCGCTTCTGCCTCGCGGGCTCGCACATCTGCAGCCTTATCCATCGGGCGACTCCGAGCGCGCGCCAACAGCGAACGGATTTTATTACAACGCTCCCCGCCATCTAGTAAACAATCCAAGAACTAAACTAGAGGTAGCCACGCCATCTAGTAAACAATCCAAGAACTAAACTAGAGGTGGCTACATACATACGTCGAGGATGGACAGACCCACGCCTTAAGGAGCTTCGCCCCTAAAAGAACAGAACTCCACTGTGGCGCAGTTTCAGGCCGGGGGCGGGCCAGCACTGCGAAGGCGGGAAATATGAAATGCATTGGGTGGCAGCAGTGAGCGGATAACGGCGCTGCAACCCATTATCACGGAGCACTGATCTCCACTTCCGACAGCTTCATATTGAGTGGAACGGCTTTAATTTTTTCACTAAACTGTATGTTTTTTGAGCAATTTTCCCTGACGACAAGAACCCGGTTTTTGTGTATTTACAACCATGAGAAGCGGATTGCGAATGTGTTAACTCGTATCTTCATTATTACAGGAGTGAAAGGAACATTCGAGTTTGAAGATGTTTCCGGTTTCAAAGCATAACTCGCAAGGAAAGAAAAGGAATCGAAGAACCGACGCGCGTGGGAAGGTGTCGGCCCAGAAAAGTAACGCGGGCTTTTGGAACCGTCTAGGTAGGCGGGAGCGGATGTCGGCTACTGTCCTTATTTTCATGTTTTTTTTAAGCTTTCTCTTTGTCTTTCCACTCCTAGTCCGCGACCATTGGGTCTATCGTCTATGGTGGACTTCCTCCATTTACCGGTTCTGGATAGTCTGCGGTCAGTCCGACGACACTTTTCGGACCAGGGCTGTCCTTCACTTGGATGAAGGACGAAGTGAAGTACAACCTGTGCCCTTCACTTCGAGTTGTTGATCAATTCGCCCTCCCGCTACAAACGACTAGCCTCCTGCATGGCTAGCTCAGTTGGTAGAGCGACTGCTCCGGTTAAGCGGGGGTCTCGGGTTCGAATCCAGGACCAGGACGAATTTTCCCTCAACTGCGAAGTTTCTGAGAAAGCTGCTTAGCTTTCCTTTGTAGCCGTATGGCTGCATTTAGTTGGTTGTCAAACTTTCCTTCGCAGAAACTTACTCCACCTTGGGGATTTCCCCTAAATATGGTCGATTAACATCTGTCCATTACTTCGAGTTGTTGATCAATTCGTTCTCGCGCTACAAACGACTAGCCTCCTGGTTAGCTCAGTTGGTAGAGCGACTGCTCCGGTTAGGCGGTGGCCTCGGGTTCGAATCCAGGACCAGGACGAATTTTCCCTCAACTGCGAAGTTTCTGAGAAAGCTGCTTAGCTTTCCTTTGTAGCCGTATGGCTGCATTTAGTTGGTTGTCAAACTTTCCTTCGCAGAAACTTACTCCACCTTGGGGATTTCCCCTAAATATGGTCGATTGACATCTGTCCATTACTTCGAGTTGTTGATCAATTCGTTCACGCGCTACAAACGACTAGCCTCCTGGTTAGCTCAGTTGGTAGAGCGACTGCTCCGGTTAAGCGGGGGTCTCGGGTTCGAATCCGGGACCAGGACGAATTTTCCCTCAACTGCGAAGTTTCTGAGAAAGCTGCTTAGCTTTCCTTTGTAGCCGTATGGCTGCATTCAGGTGGTTGTCAAACTTTCCTTCGCAGAAACTCACTCCACCCTGGGGATTTCCCCTAAACCTGTTCGATTAGTGGAGCTGTTGTAGGTCCAGCTTTTTTCTAAGTCTGCTGAATGTCCTGCGTCACGCAGCAGAAACCGGTTCCCGGACCCACCGATAGAAGGCGCATTGTTCTCTCATCGGCGGTTTTCTCTCCCTACCGCTAAGGGAGGGAGGGGTTGTAGCCTCCGCCGCTGACGTTCAGCTGCCGATTCCTTTGCTCTAATCGTTGAATTTGAGCGGCGACGGCGCCGCCGTTCTCGGGCGAGCGCCCGTAGACGTTCGAACCGACACAAGTAAACCATAGCTACACTGTTTCAGCACATTTCACACTGGGTGGGACTAGGTTTCATTTTGTTTCTTCATACTAGACATGTACGCATGACAAACCCCTGTATGACGGAAGTTCTCGCTACAGAAAGCAGGCTTCGTTATAAGCGATTATTCTTTAAAAGTGGCCATGATTTACTCTCTGCGCACTGCTATGAGGACCACGAAACAATTCGGATAACGCGACTTCGTAATTGCGAAGGTTTACGGAACCAGAACACACCAATCGTGCGATTTCTTCCCATGCAAGTCAGTGGCGCATCGCTTAATTACAGTAACAAAGCGGGGGGGGGGGGGGGGGGGGGGGGGGGTGGCTTTCCGAATATTCCAATAGTGTGCCATTATTTGAGCTCCACGCACAGCCTTTTTTCAATTTTTCCTGTTTTGGTTCATATTTTAATGTTCGCATTTAAGTTGTACATGACTGTGTAGGACTGGGCAGTACCGCGACACTAGGATATCGCGATAGTATCACAGAAATACTTTTAAGTATCTGTATTTCAGTATCGAAATACATTTGAAAAATGTATTTGTATCTCAGTGGTGAAATCATGGTTTTTACGGTGTATCGAATGCAATGCGATAGTCTGGCACGTACGAGCATCATCTCCAGGCTTCTTTCTGTGGATGGTAGTACGTATTAACTTGAAATTCCGGATGCTTGGTAAATAACTGCCACCACAGGTGCCACATGTGCGTGTTATGGCTCTTCTTGGTTCGTCTCACAGAGGAAAGCGAGGGATTCGCGACCCACCGAAGCGCCGATGGGACTAGAGATGTGAGCGGTTGAAAAAATCAAAAGAGCATCAGAAAAAAAAAAAACTTTTTTTTTTCAACAACCCCGATAATATTGAAAAAACAAACAAACACAACTTCTCAGGAAAATTTGTTGTGATGCGGTCAATCTTCAGTGCTGGAAACGCTTTCTGAAATTAAAGCCTTGACGTGAAATCGTGCGCCGATTTTGAGAGCGGAAGCTCTGGTGGGACTTTTGTGATGCAGCAGCAATTATACTCTTTTCAATGCATGCAAAGGGAAAAATTCATCAAACACGTAAGTCTTTCAAGTGATTTGAAGGCGAAATCCGGCAATTATCGAAGACGTCTTCGCTGCTTCATCGTGCTTGCGGTGCCGTCACATTCAGCCGTCATGTGGCACGCATCCTGATAATCCTTGTTTCATCCTGGCATGGTACAGGGTTAGGGTTGTAGTTGCCACACTTGGCTGCGGCTATTGGCGACCCGAATTAAAATCCCGTTCGAACCCATATAAGAAAGTTTTTATGTATATTTTAGATGCGACTGCATCTCATTCACTCGCCTTGTCCCTCCATACGGCGTTGTCCGTCCACACCCCTCCCCCTACTCTATAAAAAAAATAATAGCGGCGCCCGGTTTCGATACCATGAACCTGTGGGCGGAACGCGAGGTACATGGTGCTCTTCCCACTGCGCCACAAAACCGAGACAGAATGAAAGGCTACGAACGCGCCTTATATCCTTGACTCATTCAAACTACGTTAAGATGCTACTGATACAACGCATGATGCGGCAATGATTAACACTTGCAATAAAAGAAAAGAAGCTCCCACTTACAGCAACAATGATGGAGTAAAGGTCGTTGCGACAGCGAAGCCCCAAGCATACCACTTAGAGAGATTGACCAAGATTGGCCAATAAAACATAATAATAATCATAAAACATAATAATCATACGCGTTCCCGACACGTTTCACGCGATTTCAGAATCAAGCCAACGGAAACAAAGTGAACCCCACGATGCGTCGCATCTACACAGGGTTCCCCTCGCGGGGAGGTGGGCGCAATTTTTTTATTTGCCAATTTTCCTTTTACAGCGGCCGTAATTTGGTTTCACCCGTGATAGTCGCCGGCAACTTACGGCCACTTTTCGCGTTTAATGAGACATCTAAAGATCAAATTTTTATAGATCTGTGCGGAAACGTCCTTTCTCAATTTTTAATATTTTTTTAAAAGAAACGTGAAAAAAACTTTTTTTTTCGCGCCCCTCAAAATTTTGTGAAAACTTACATCTCTATAGATGTGAGGCATGTCGGTGGGTCAAAGTAGGGTGGCGGCGACCAATAGCTTGACGCGCAACCCTTAATGCATGTTACTCATTCGCATAATCGCTCCCTGGAACCGCATGGTTGAAGAAGAGCGGTGAGTTAGATGTACAAAGAGTTTCGTCGCCACTCATTTTGATGTCACTGAGTGCGGCGTTTCGGCCGATAGCGTCACTCGAGTTTGTGCATTCAGTGGGTTTGAAATACCGTATTTACTCGATTCTAAGCCCCCTCCCCCCCTTCTTTTTTCCCCACTATCGCGATGTCCAAGGTTAGGGGGGGGGGGGGTGCTTGGATTCGAAAACCTAAATTACCCCCTCCCCCACCCCCGCCACTATTTTCGCGGCCGAATCTTGACGAGAAGGGTGTAAAGAATAATGTTTCATCCGGTGAACATTCAAAAGAAAAAAAAAAGGTACAGACAGTAAATCCACCGCTTACGTCTGATACTTAGTCGCCCTCACTACCATTCGAGTTTGCGTTCCGCCGCTTGGGCTGCCGATTTCAGTATCCCAAAGCAGGCCGTCTTCTGTTCCGTTAAGTTATTTTTAATTGGAAGCTTCATGAATGACTTGGCTAAAACGTCACCTCGGACTTGTTCGCACACGTCTGGAATCGACCTTGCGATGGTTGCTTAGAGTGCTAAGGTTCACATGAAAACTTTTTTTCCTAATTTTTTTCCCGAAAGTAGGGGAGTGTGCTTAAAATCCGGGGGTGCTTAGAATCCAAAAAATGCGGTACATAGCGTCCATAAAACATATATTTTAGAACACGAACTCGCCGAAATAAAAAAAAAAGCGTATTTCCGTATCTGTATCTGCATCTTTTATTTCTATTCCGGAATACTTTTCTTGTGTGCTGTAAAAGTATCTCTGAAATATCCCGTTACGTCAAACATAAATGTATCTTAGCATTTGTATTGTCGCGAAGCCCCCTTTCAGTTTGCTTTTTTAATATTTTGTAGCTACTTCTTCGGTCGCCAAGCCCTGTTTTTTCTAAGAAAGGCATGCGGTGTGCGCGCTGACCGACCGGAGGACGCGGCTGTTGAGGGGGACCATCGATCCAGCTTAGGTTTCGGTGCGGCCGTGGCGTTCCATACCCCCGTGGCGTGTGCGCTGGTCGCTTTCGGGCTACGGGTCCTCGGTGTAGTTCAGACGACCTTGCAGTGTTTTCCACTGTTTACTTCAGTGTGTTTTGTCTGAACTACTTTCTTTACACCCATAATTCTCCAAGCACGCGTTTTCGAGTTCAAACCTTGTGTCTGTTTGATTGGTCCTTTTCACTTTGGCGGGAACATGGCTGATTGGTGTTTACAAGCGTCTCCCCGATTGGCTGCAGAAAGTGGGGCCAGAATGCGCTTTTTTCCCCACGAGTCCGCATGAAGCGGATATAAACCCTCTCCGCCGGGTTCACGGGGGGCAACCGGAGGGTAGAGAGCGAGAGGGCAGCGGACGGCCTGCACCAGGACTCACACCAGAAACTCTGCCGCCCGTCGTCTAGCTCTCTTCGCCGGGAGACCGCGAACCAGTCAGCCATGTCCCGTTAAGTACTCCTGTTCTCCTGAATGTTTTTTTCTGATTTGATGTTATAAGTGTACTCCTTTAAATTTGTAAGTGTTAAAGATCAGTAAATGCGGTCAGTAAAGTAAACAAGTTAACCTTAAAACGTCTTCGACATCTCGACTTCTTCACTGCGATCATCATGCTCCCGTAGCGGCAGTTATTGGACCAAATTTCGCCGTTACAGTATTTTAGGCGCCCAACACATGTATCGCGATATTTGTATTCCGGAATACTATAACACGAAAGTGTTTCATTCCGGGTTTCAAGAAGATTTCACTTACGTCACATCCGTCACGGAAATGACGCCAGTACAATGAAGCACGCGGCCTGTAAAGGGTGCACCCCTGCACACAGGGTCTTCTTGCAGGGACTCAACCTTTAGCACTAAAGAGTACGTCATACTTACGGTTGTTCGTTTTCTGGTTTTACATTTTAACACGAAAGTATTTTATGCCGGGATACACCAAGATTTCACTGACGTCGTATCCGCCACGGAGATGACGCCAGTGCAACTTTGCCGAAGCGACCCGCCAGCAGGACGTCGCTTGCCAAGCACATCCATAAAACAGCCGCCAAACCACAAATCATGCTCTCGCATGCTCTCCTTCGCTTTCCTTGATTTCACTGCACATTTCACTTTTGTGTTTTACCGATTCCTATATGACAGAGGAATCAACCACAGTTTGTTTTTTTTTTTAAGTATCTCTGCCCAGCCCTGTACATGACTACTCCTAAGTGGACAGAATATATCCGAGCTGTGAAAGAACCAACCCAGCTTGCCGCCAGTGATAGGGACGAAAGACACATCTCAGGAACACACGCCGGTAGAGGAACGGGAGCCCCACAGCGGCGGCCACACCGAGAAAGAAAAGGCAGCGGAAACACACAAAGGGCGGAGAGCGCCGTTGAAAAGAAAGCCCGGTGACGGCGCACTGTGAAGTGGCGTACCTGCTCTCTCTTGGGCCCTCCAGAGCGGCCGTTGTATGAGGGCGCATCGGTGTAACAACCGGCACCTCTTGTCTTCGGCTCGAAGCGGCTCGTTAGCAAGCCTCTTGTTTCGAGCACGCCTCGTGTCACCGTCGCTTTTCACTCCTTGTTTCAACGCCATCTACCTCGCTCTCCCCTTTCGCCTAATCAGTCGGGAGCCTAATTGCCCTTCTATACAGTTGGCGCGGCCCGGCCACATGCAAGGCTGCATTTGGCGCCGAGTACTAGCTGCCCCATATATAATGCGCGTGTGTTTTCAAGCTGTCGCGCGGCGCGGGCGTTGCCTTATTTCACGTGAACTCTGTCGGAGGTGGTAATTCGAATCCCGGCCACTGAGGCGACCGTGCTTCGATTCGGAATACGAAATTTCGCACGCACAAGCAATCTTGCACACACGCAAGTTTCGCTTTGAGGTCTGTCTAAGCCAACTAGTACACACACTGAATTACGATGAATCCACTGAGCGTTTTTCTAATAGTTGCCCGGTTGACGATATAGGTCTCAAGGCACAAAGTTAGGCCTAACTCCTACGTTAGGCTTAATGCTTGGCTTAACGCGTTAGGCTTGACGCGTTACGCTTGACGCGTTAGGCCTGACGCGTTCAAGATAAGCCTTACGACGCGCCAAGTAATGTCATACTCAACGTACGTCGAGCCGCGGAAAGTAAACTTCCGCGTTGAGATGAACTGGAAGGGACTGTGAAAATTTGTTTGTGTTATCAGAAGTTTGTCTTAAGAAGACGTTTTTGTTGCATTGTGCACGTTACAAGAGAACGAAAGTGCTGTTCGTCTTAACCATGAAATTCGTCTCAATCGAGTTCGCCTTAACGAGAGTCAACTGCAGTTGACTGCGTTAGACCTCAAGCGTCACGTTAGGCCTAACACATGCCCGCATCACCCCCAACCTCTAGTGCGCATCAACCTTTGCGCAAGCGAGTTACAAGCTAGAAAATCCGGGAGGCTTCAGGAAACAAGCGTCACAATTTGCCGAGAAACCGGGAGATGTAATATAATGATGTCCTCGACTAAAGAGGTGTGGTGGTGGTGGCAGAACGTTTATTGAGCGAAAGGGAAGGTTTGCCTCCTAAGTCCAGGAGGCCTCTTGTCCGGGCTGCCTCCAGTGCGCGCCGTACCAGGCCGTCCTGGCACTCCGGTGCGGAGCTGGTCAGCTCGGACTCCCACTGCAAATTCATATAAATCGGTTCATATAGGTTCTACAAATTCATATAAATGTTTCTAACGGCCCAGTTTGAATCTTTTATAACTATATCACATCTTTACTCCTTCTATTCCAGCGCTAGCACACTTCTTGCTCAAAATAACGTGTTGTCAGTTCGCAAACTATTCCAATATAACATTATTACTTTATTGTTCAAACTGCTGACTAATCAACTTCTTTTCCACTTTATTGAGTTGAGTTGTCTCACTAATACCAACCCAACCAGATTCGCTGCAAACTACAATTACTTGCTTCCTTCAGTTTCAACAAATTATGGCAAAATGACTTCGCATTTTTCCGCTATTTTAAACTGGAATAGTCTGCCGGATGCAATTAAGTCACTTTCTTCTTTACCGCCATTTAAAAAGCATCTTAAAGAGCTTCTTTTGCAGTTTTGGTTCGTTCACAGTAGTTGTAGGAATGTGTAATTTTGCGTGTGTTTATTTTTTTGTTGTTGTTGCATGGTTGTTTGTTCTCGGTTTTATTGAATATGTGTGTATTTGTGGTTTTGTACTGCTACTGGGATACATTTTTTTTTCTTCAGTGTCATCTACATTCCAATTCACTTTGCTCATTTTATTCCACTTTTTTCAATCTGCGCAATACTTGCCCCTTGAACTGCGTTAGTTTTTGTCCTCTCTCGGCATAAATTCTTTAGAGATTTCGCTTAAATGCACTGTTTCGTCTATTGGTTTTTTCTGCACATTCGGAATTGTTGTTTTGCTTAAAATTGTGATTTGACATACAGTACAGTATAGTCTGTCCAGTTTTTCCCATTGCCCTTCCTTTTTCCTTTCTTTCTTCTTTTTTTTTTCTCTTTCTTTTTTTCATTTTTATTCGTTCATCCTTGTTTTATTCTTTTTTTTTTCTTTTCTTCTTGTTCTTTTCTTGTAATTTATTCTGTCTGGTAATGTTATGACATGAGTTCTTGGTTTGCATTGCTCTGTTGTTACTTTGGCTCTGTAAGTGTAACTCTGAGACTTGTGACTATTTAAATTGTCTTTAGCTGCTTTCCTTGTATTTTTTCTATGTAATTATATATCGAGGGTCCCGGTGCAGTATCAACTAGAGCCACTAGATGAAGTAGCTTATTTAGTGGCTCTAGTATCAACTATGGGACCCTCGTCTGGATATATCTTCACATGTAACCTTCCTCTTTTACAATTGAGTCAATAAACTTTTTCTTCTTCTTCTTTATAAGAAATAAACGAGAAGCGCATTTTGGTTTATCTAGTTTTCACTAGATGGCGCTAGCTGCTTAGCAAGCGAGAGTTTTATTTCTTTATTTCAGTAAAGAAGTGGCATATCTTTAAAATAACTGAACTAGGACGTTGCGAACATTCAAATGTAAAGCTTTTTTGTATTGGTGCCCGATGGTTTTTAGGTCCGTGGGTAATGAAGTAGTAAACCCCATTTAACAGGTGAGTCCCCCTTAAACCGAGGTTGTGTTTGAAGTTTGCGTTAATATTGGCGTTATTGTTATTGAGTCAATGCAGTCTGTTGAATGAAGCAAACTGGTATTTCATTTACTTGTACTTCGTATAGCTGGAAATCATTTTCCAGTAACTCGTAATTTTTTTAATGCGATAGATTGCCCTACGGCATAACAGGGAGGTTTATAGGTACAACATTGCACCAGTTACACGCAGAAAGCCAAGAAGAGACCGGTACTGGGGTCCCCATATCCAACGCTTAAGATCTGGGGGTATCCCAGGATGGAGCCCTGTGCCTTGGAGGTGTTGGATTCTGGCGTTTCTAGGACCTGAACAAGTCCACAACAGCTGTCAGTTTCTGGCGCAGGAGTCAATAGTAAGTCGTAATTGATTTTTATCTACTATTTGACCACGTTGTATACTGACGCTAATTTTCATTTCTCGATGTTTTAGCACTTTTTCTCTAAGTATTACATTCGTGGTAGAGTTATCTACGCGAAAACGCGGTACTTGGGCCCTGGTTCATATTCTTCTCATGCAGCACTGTACTAGGTAGGGCAAACGACCCAGATAATGACGTATTACGGCTGCTCGTCTTACAGATTAGAGATAAGCGTGACTGAGTGGACGTTACGAAACAATGCGTAGATGTTCGTTCGTCTGCAGGTGCGCCCACCGGAAAGACACGACTGGCTTGGCCGGTTGTATACAATCGTAAAGAGCGAAGCGATCTTACCACCACCGAGGCCAAAGGTGTCGTGAGGGGACTGCGAATGGCAAGGGCCAGAAAACGATATCGTTTAAATGAAGTGGCTGTCGTCTGCGTTATTCCGCAATCCACTCAAGTCTTGAGCCGGGCCGCACCACTCACCGATTTTGCTTTCTCGACCCCTTGACGTTGTGGCTCCAACAGTAGTTTCTCCTAGTTCTGATAGTAGCGACAGTTTTAGAGATTTAAATTCGCCGGGCACCCATCGGGAAGGCCGGGCTCTTTTACCGTGGTGCCTTATACAGGGTGTTACAACGATAATTGGAACACAATTTTTTTTTCCTGAGCGAACCGCTGCTCGGTTCGCGCTCAAACTTCACACGAAGGTCACATTTTGTGGTCTATTTTGTTTAACACCGGGAATAACGGCGATACTTTCCTGTTTATTCTGAAAATAAATAAAAACGATTTTCCCCTATGGGAAAACGGCGGCCGGTTTGGGCGTGCGAGCCAGTGCAAGCTGATCTTGGAACGACGGCGCCACCTGGGTTATGCAGAGCGAAACGGACGATGGGGATCGTGGCCACGGCAGGAAGGAGCCGAATGGGGTTGCAGACGATCGAGAAATGTGAAAGCAGGTGAAAAAACAAATCCAACGTTTATTGACAACGATGAACCGTCGGAATATTTTATGATTTGTATTAACTGTTATGCAACTATTTGTGATCATCGTAAACTAGGGACGAGAGATTTTCTGATCGTCTGCATCCTCATATGGCTTCTTCCTACCGTGAATCCCCATCGTCGGTTTCGCTCTGCATACCCCGGGTAGGGTGGCTAGCCACCCTACCCCGGGTGGCGCCGTCGTTCCACGATCAGCTTGCTCTGGCTCGCACGTCCAAATCGGCCGCCGTTTTCCCATAGGCCAAAATAGTTTTTATTTATTTTCAGAATAAACAGGTAAGTACCGTCGCTGTTCCTTGTGTCAAACAAAATAGACCACAAATTGCGACCATCGTGTGAAGTTTGAGCGCGAACCGAGCTGCGGTTTGCTCAGGAGAAACGTGCTCCAATTATCGTCGTAATACCCTGTATCTGAAAATTCATAATTTGTAACGTTAACACATGTATTCGGTATGAAGGGCAATTGTACATGTTTCGTAGTTTCTTAACTGATAAAGAATAATTACGAAAACAAAAAAATAATGGGTTACACGATGCGCTGCATAGGTATGGGTCATGCCTTAGCGCGATGCCTTACAATTGCGAAATACAATGCATAATTGGCCACGATAACATATATAATCGTTAGAAAAAAACAACCGTAAATGATTGGCCCTGTAAGCATTAGTAAGAGAGGATGAGAAAAAAAAAAAAGAACAGTGCACTAGCAGTGCACTTGGGTATAGTAGTGAAGCCGACTTTGAGACTTGGTGTATTACGTTTCTTATTGCGTTTTTGGTGCTGGTTATACGCGCGAAAATACAGTACAAAGGGCCTTTAGACATTGATATAAATCTTCTGACATTACCCCCGGCAAAAGGCGTTCTTATCAATGCATTTGTGCATAATTGCCAAGCCGTCTTTAATGGCGGCTGGGCAGAATGCGCGTGCATCAGTAGCCAATTTTCTGAATTTCTCCGCTTTTATTCTGTGTGCCAAAGCTCCGCTGTCGCATTGCAGCGGTTTTCTGCACCCAGGTACATCAACATCCGCGTAAAAAAAAATACCAATCTTTCCTAAAGAAAGTTACCACCCAAAAGGAAGGTGCTGCCCTTTCCTAAACAAAGAAGCGCGAGCGCTAAAAGTGCGTCCAACCTTCGCTGAATGTGCGTCCAATCGATCTTCAAATCTTCAAAGACCCCATCGCGAATGAAAGATGAACCCATGCGAAGTGGACAAGGTCGTCTTCACGGCACAACGCGCAGTGCAACTTCACGGCACAGCGCGCATTGCCGTGAAGCTGCACTGAAGGAGAAACCCCGCGTATTATTATCCGCGCCCCTACTCAGCCACTGAAATTTTAGCATTCTCGATGCGGGTTATACGCGCGAAAATACGGTATCTAGAACCGTTCCTTCTTCGCTATTTTCGAGTAACTGCTTTGACAACATGGAAGGCCGGTTTCACGCACGCGCGCCCTGTGTCCGCAGATCTTATCAGAGCTTTTCGGTCGACCAACCAGTCTATGGGGAAGTGCACTATGTTTTTTGACAGGACGCCATTGGTCCCACTAGGAAAGCTTTCGCTTTAATACCATTCTCCGCTGTAAAAAGCGAGATGTGCGAACACTGGAGACTGTCTTGCGCAATCCGTCCCCGCGAGTGTCGTGAAACAGAGGTGACTCCCCTCCGTGAGCGGCCCAGTGTTAGCTCCCATGGGGGGAGGCATCACAATACCCGTAACGCATCGTGTTAATTAGTGGCAGGCTGAAATCAAATTTCGTCCATTACAGGTGGCAGGTCTCCTAACTAAGCTAAACTACCCCCGCAGCTCGTCTTCTACCGGCATTCCAATCGTTTAGGAGCGAAGCCCCTTGTGGGCTGGGGCTGTTGGCGTCTCCTGTCGTCGTCGTCGTAATCGTCGTCTCGTGTAGTCACGGTACTAAAACACCAAAACATCGGGAAACTCGTTTACGGCTCACGCTAGATAGCTGAATTCGTGCTTCAAAGACAAGAGACTTTTGCAGCAAACCTGTATACCCCAACCCCCAACGGTTTCATCTCCGTTGGCAAAAACGCCAAGGCGCCAAGAATACACTTACACACTCACTGCATGCTTCGCCCTTCCCCAGGTTTAACGTTAATGGAGAGGGCCCGGGATTTTTTTCTGTTACCTCTGCACCTCTGAGGTCCGCTGTATTTGTGCTACCTATAAACCCTGTCTACTTCATGCACCACCCCCTCACGACGAAGCCAAAATGACCCCCCTACCCCACCGAAAAAAAGCAAACCAAAACAGGACAAAAAATCGCAAAAACGCCCCAGCGTGTAACGTCCGCCGTCTAACACCCAGCAGTTAACCGGCTTAATCTTTATAATAGTGTAAATGTACATAATTCGTAACAAACGAAAAACAAAAGAAACGAATGTATAACAAGACAAAAGGCAGAGTCGCCTAGCATAGCCCAATACGATCTAGCCCAATCATCTAGCATAGCCCAATGCGATCCCCCGAAATAACAAGACCATATTGGTGCAGGAGATCGAGCACCTACGCCCAGGACCAGTCAACTTAAAAGTACTCATCGGTCCATGGCCCTCCCCGTACGCTCAACGCAAAGCACCAGTGGCGTTATTTGAATACCTGAACGAGGATCGGTGTCACTGAAATAATTTAAAATACTACTGTGATCGTGAGGTTTCATCGAACTGTTCACATAAATTGCATGATGTCTTTTTTTTTACTTCTTTTCTTCTGCCCTGGCCCTGCTACCTATATATAGGACCTTTTCTATCCTCCCATACGCATTCCCCCGCTGAGTAGCACGTCGGTGGCGACATTCTGGCAAACCCCTCGGCTTTCGTCTCTAATAAAGCGCTCTCTCTCTCCCTCTCCTCTCTCTCTCCTCTCTCTCTCCTCTCTCTCAGCTCTCTCCAAGCTCTCTCTCTCTCTCTCTCATCTCTCGCTCTCTCCATAACCTCTCTCTTCTCTCTCTCTCTCTCTCTCTCTCTCTCGATCTCTCTCTCTCTCTCTCTCTCTCTCTCTCTCTCTTCTCTCTCTCTCTCTCTCTCTCAGATCGTAGTTCCAGCGCATCGTATCTCTCGCCATTCTCACACCAATGCCGTGGTATCTGCCTCGTACCCTGACCGCAAATTTTTAGCTTTCGTTTATCTCCACTGCGCAAGAATGGAACAAACTCCCCGCCAACACTGCCACTATTGCCAGTACCGTCAACTACCGTCAGTACTCGTTGCCCACCCCTCATCTAATGCCTCTCTGAGGGACGTCGAGGTACTAAATAAATAAATAAATAAATAAATAAATAAATAAATAAATAAATAAATAAATAAATAAATAAATAAATAAATAAATAAATAAATAAATAAATAAATAAATAAATAAATAAATAAATAAATAAATAAATGTGGCTACTAAAATGTAAGCAGGCAGATTGCTTACGCATTAGTAGACAATTCTTATGATTTCTGAGTAATTTTTATGTCAGATCGATTGATTGATTGCTTGTAGGGTTTAACGTGCCAACGCACCGCAGGCGATGAGGCACGCCGGAGTGGAGTGCTCCGGATTAATTCTGACCACCTGGGGATCTTAACGTGCACCGAAATCTCGTACACACGGGCGTTTTTGCTTTTCGCCTGCATCATAAAAAGAGGCCGCCACGGCCGGGAATCGAACCCGCGACCTCGTGCTCAGCAGCGCAACGCATTAGCCACTGAGCTACCGCGGCGGGTTTTTGTGTCAGATCCGCCCTACACATTGGTAACTTAGGTATGCTCACCTGTCTGTTTCAAAAATTTCAAGTTCTATTGTATTAGCTGGTGTTTTTCACTAAAAACCTTATATGCCTGCCCGCCTTCACTCCTCGTGTAGTTTTCTAACGCGTGCCCTCTCGCTGCGTTCCAAAACTACACTATTGTACGGGAAAGCTGGAGAAAGCGTATCCGTCAGCAATCTCAAGGTTGATTTCAGACGCGTGGAAGCGGGTCCCAGTTGACGTTGTGCACAATGTTCAATTGCAAACCACTTCAACGTAACCGAAGACGATCTGCTGTGGGATGCTGCGAGTGTCGGCTCAAGCGGTGCGACGGACTCAATGGACCTCTCCCTGCATGTTAACACCGTGACGTCACGAATCGCACGTGTGCGACCGGTGGCGCCTGCTGGCGGCCGCGAAGTGCGGCGGCGGTTGGCAGAAAGCGCCTGCGCCGACGGCGCGGCCCGGCCGCGCGGCGCTCGAGAGCAACGATTTGCCCGTTGATTTCGGGCCGCCACTGGCCTTCTACATTGCAGGTGGGGGTCTAGCTATCCTAGCTGCGGCCGCAGCACCTCCATGTAGCTTTCCACATATACAACCTCCGCAACACTTCCGTATACCGTATGGTCAACTGACGGGTGACGCTTTCGGATAATCAGTGCGCGACAGAGCAGCCTAAACGAGGCATTCTGAAGGTTGGTGCTGTTGCGACGCATTCGCAGGACGTTTTTTAAGATGCTTTGTGTTCGGACACATACCGAGGAAAGCTCATTCATTGTTGCCTTCGAGGTCCGCTTAAGCTGAGCGCGGTGCCTCAGGCAGCGTATACGCTCTCTGTTCTTGGCCCCTTTGCGTCGCCTGGAGGGCGTACGCACGATTTCATGTCCAGGGGAAAAAGGAAACGTGAAGCTGAAAGGATTAAAAAGTAAAATAAGCAGCAGTGAAACAAAAATATAAAGAGAAGAAGCCAAAAATTATTCCAACAAAAATATCGCGATGATGTCGTGCTCTACGTAATCGACCGATTGTTTTGTTACCAGTGAAATCGCGACACGGTTCATCATCATTGTGAGAGTAACATAGCAGCCACATATGGTTAGCGCGCGCGTATAGCTTGTGACAGTGGCACTGAAATAATTGTCGGTAGTCATTATTTCATGATAGTTAAAGTTAGTGTCCTTGTACGCCCGCTGCATACGCCAGCGTCGGGAGGCCGCAGCAAAAGAATACATTCACTGAGTCCGTTCGCTTAGGGAAAACAGATTTTTCGAGTTGCGGGAGCGGCCCATCTCGCGCCGAAGGCACGATGCTATATGTGAGCACGGCAAGCATCTCTGTTTTGTCGCATTCTCAATGCATAATATAATTGATCAAGGTAAAAATTTATTGCACTTAACAAGCAGTGAATTTCGTTCGTCTTGAACAGATTACTCCATACGACCAAGCTTGTCGTGGTCGATCTCGCGGCAGGCGGCTATCGCGGATCCCTCGTCGAAACATTTATTTCGCGTCGCCTAAGCAGGTTAGGCATTCATTGTCTTTTTAATACAGTACTCTACCTCGTCAAAACGTCAATATTTCGCAGCAAGCCCCTGCCCCTTACCCGCGGCACTATTTCACTGGACCAAATTTCTGCTGGTGCTTCATGATAGCAGATGGTTGATAAACAGCATCATTTCATGGCACGAATCAGCGCGGACTGCCAATGCAGACGGTATGACTGCGCTTTCAAGAACAGCAGAAGTTCGAGAATTCGAAATGTTGCTATGAGTAAGAGCAGACCATGTCGCTGCTTTGGCTGCTTCGGCACATTGCGCGCATCTGCAATACACGCCGAATTTACCTCTTTGGGGACTCGGAAAAGTCTGATGCCGCTGATTTTGCTCGCACGATTTGCGTAGCCGACAGTACAGCGCCCAACGGCACCAGACAAGCCAACACATGAACAAAATTCCCCCGCATTTCCCCGAAGGGGAGTATGAGGAAGTGCGAAGCACGGGGTGATGCTATGAGGGGGAGTTTGTTGAAGTTTGGTGGCATTTTGCCCGTTAGTTACATTAACACCCCCTCGTGATCACGTTCGGCTTAACACGCCTCGTTTGTCCCTCTGCGGAAATCTTGGTGAGTTAACGTGTATGTTCGAGAGGAGGAGCGCACTGCACCGCAGCGCACCGCAGCTGCGAAGCGCCGACCGGAGTGAAGGGAGAAGAGGCGCAGTCACGTGAGAGAATGCAGAACTAGCGGGTTTGTAGTATCACGTGTACACCACGCAGTTATCAAGCCGCTATAACGCCGCTGAGTCGCCAACGCACGCCGCTGACGACGTAGTTTGAATGCGTTAAAGATATAAGGCGCGTTACTAACACTGATATCAACGTCGCGTCCGTGGCATTTTCAGGCGGCCAGTCATGCCAGACTAGACAGAGCGTACGTCACGCTCGATTTGGTGCCGTTGTGTCAGGATTATTGTGTGCGGCCGGTCACGTTTAGTGATCATTGTCTGGTCGTATTTTCAATAAAAGGTTCGAACAAGCAAGACAAAAAATTTAATTGGGATCTGTGGAAGATGAATTCTAAATTATTAGAGGATGAAGTGTTCAGTAGCAACTTAATGATGCGTATAGAAAAACATAACGCTGACAACAAAATAAGGCCCGGTGTGAAATGGGAAATGTTCAAAGAGCAAACTAAAATCGACGCGATAGAACGATCGGTAGCAATAAAAAGAGAGGAGAGAAAGAAAGAAACTATTTTGCGCGAGAATCTAGAAAAATTAACGCGGGAAGAGTGCCGAATGCCAGGCGAGTTCACGGCCGAGATACGAACAGTGAAACAGAAGCTAGATGCACTCGAGACTGAGCGCTATCGCGGAGCGATGGTACGGGCAAGGGCCGAAAGAATTATCGCCGATGAAGCGCCGACAAAGAGAGCGCTTGACACCGAAAAGTGGCATGCGCGTCGAAATCACATTGCTGAAGTTGAATGGCAAGGTGTTGTTACAAGTGATAAATACGAAATAGAAAACTGCTTTCTCCAACACTACAAAAAATTGTTCGCATATAGCCCAGTTGATGTTGAGCGCTTCAAAAATGATTACCTTCATCTTTTGCCCAGACTTAGGGATGAAACAAAAGAACTGTTAGAACTCCCAATTTCAATAGAGGAGGTTACGAATGCAATTAAAGATCTGAACCCTGGAAAGTCACCTGGGCCTGACGGCCTCAGTGCAGCCTTTTACAAGGCCTTAAGAAATGAATTAGCGCCAATTTTGACAGATGTGTATAATGAGGTTTACGATATTAATGTTGTGCCAACGTCTTTTACCGTTTCACACACAGTTCTTATTCCTAAAACCGAGGACCCCGCAATGCTGCGTCAGACCACATCATATAGGCCAATCAGTTTAACCAATGTTGACTATAAAATATTCATGAAGATACTAGCTAAAAGGCTCCAAACAGTAATGACAGAACTTGTGGGACCACACCAAACGTGTGGTATTAGGGGACGCACAATCTCCACGAATATCCACACAGCCCGTTGTGTGTTGGAATGCTGCGATGCAACAGGAACCAACGTAGCGATGCTTCAACTAGACTTAGAAAAAGCATTCGACAGAGTTCCCCATGAAATATTGCTGTGCATTTTAGACTATGTGAATGTTGGCTCTGTTATTCGGGAAGGTGTGGCCATGACGTACAGGTGTTGCAAGACGCGGTTAATAGTAAATAAGGTTGTGGGAGAAAGCATAGAAGTACAGCGCTCTGTACGCCAGGGATGCCCACTTAGCCCGTTACTTTTTTGTTTATACATTGAATCACTTTGTTTAAGTATTATACGCAGCGACAGCGTACACGGATTTCGGCTGCATGGGGCAGAAGTTAAACTCTTAGCCTATGCGGACGATATTGCTGTTTTTTGTTCAGATGTCGAAAGCATCAATGCGGTAGTGGAAATCGTCAAACGATCCTGTGAGGCGAATGGGAGTGCCGTAAACTGGAAAAAATGCCTGGGGTTTTGGCATGGAAATTGGCCATCAACCCCTAGCATCTTCGCTAACATGAATTGGGTCAGCACACCGGCAAAGTACTTAGGTGTGCCTTTGGAGTTTTATAAAGACAGCGATCCGTATTGGAGGAAGGAAGCCGAAGTAATGAAAGAAAGGGCAGAAAAGTGGAAAGGGTGGAGCTTATCAATATTTTCAAGAACGACTGTGTGCAACTTATTTTTTGTAAGCAGACTGTGGTATGTCCTTCAGGTTCTTCACTGTTCCCGAGCAAATGTTCAAAGACTGCATCGTGTATTCGCTGTGTTTATATGGGGGTCAAACTGGGAACGGACAAGCCGGACAAACCTGTTTCGTAGGGTCAGGGACGGAGGTTTGGGACTAGTACACTTGTTTGTACGTAAAATTGTAAACCGTTTCTTGTTTCTCCGTTAAGGAGCCAACGTTAAGAACTATCTGTCAATTGCGCTTGGGTAGAGCGTTACCGGATATTATAGTCACGTCCAATGTTATACCTGGCGGCCTGCATGGTTTTATGAGAGAAGTTGTACTGTCATGCCGTTTCTTGGCTGTTCGATTTTCTTGGGAATACTTGTGTCAAGTAAATAGGAAAAAGTTGTATAAAGACGTGTGTGATGTAGTCCTCCCTGAACCAATGTACCGGTTGATTTATAGAGTAGGTAGGGGTAAAGATGTGCTTAAAAGAGTTAAGCGTATGCAGGTACCCCCTAGCGTAAAGACTTTTTTCTTCAAACTGCATACTGGAACCCTCTCTGTTAAGACGTGGATGGCAGAAAAAGACTTGTTCGTTCCATGGGGAATTGACTGTATCATATGCAAAAAAGCTGAAACTATTGAGCATGTATTCATCGATTGTTGGGATGCTGTGTTCCTGTGGGATGTGCTCCAACGAACTCTGAAAAGGGATCTGCCTGTGGATGCCCAAGGCATACGGTACTTGCCTGTTGAAAACGAGGATGGTATGCCTTACGACCTGATCATGCTTGTTGGATTGAGCTCTATTTGGAAAGCAAGAATGGCCGCAAGGTACTCTGACATCGATGCGCGAAGCGCGAGACAGTATTTTAGAGAGGCAATGAGTGAATACGTGGAAAATCAAAAATATGTGTCGAATCCGCCCGAATGTCTTGCAGACATGGAATCGTTGGTACACCTAAGGGACTTTTAAACACATGACGTCAACCAAAGTCAGGTTGACGGCTGTCTGTGAATGAATGTCTGTGTTCTGTATGTGCCAAAGCAGGCAATAAAGAAGAAAAAAAAAAGCGTCCGTGGCTTAGTCGGTAGAGCGTAGCGCTGCGGCCGCAAAGTCCGCAGATCGAAACCTGGCGCCGGATGCTGTTTTTTTTTTTATATAGTGTAGTGGCCTGGCTGGCGCGCCGAGAGAGGGTGTTGCGAGCTGGAGAGTAGTAAAGGGGCTTTAGGAGAGTAGGCGAGGGGGGAGAGGAGGCGCTATGCGAGCGCGACGATTCAGGCTCGCTTAAGAAGTGCATTCGCACTTATTCCTGGCCAATCTCCCACGTGGGTATGTGCCATGTCAGCGGCCAGGCAGCGCGCGCCCATCTCCCCCCGTTGCTAAGGAAGACGAAAAGCGCGCGCACCCGCAGCTGTTGCTATGCGGACGGCGGAAGGTTCGGGGTCGCTTATAAAGTGCATTCGCACTTAAAACTTCCACTTTTGCGCGCGTCTAATGCAGTCTCACTGCATACGCGCCGCGCGCCGGTCCGAATATTTTGCCAACCACCCTCCCGGCCACACCCAGCACGTGCGCTCCCCGTGACGTCACGGCCACCGCGTGACATACCCCGGGAGAGGTCCATTGGTATTAAGGGTGACTGGGTGGCACACGTAAGTGGTAACTGTCTGTGCCTTTCTTTCTTTAATGTTCGCTAAAAAAATAAAGCCTTACTCCTTGCGCCCATCTCGTCTATGTATTCCCCTCACTTCAGGCATCGCGATAATATATAAAAACTGTGGTTGATTCCTCTGCCTTAGGCATCGGTAAAACAAGAAAGCGAAATGTGCGTGAAATCTGAAGCTGAACATGATTTGCGGGTCGGCGGCTGTCGTGTGGGTGTGCTTGGCAAGCGACTTCCTGCTGGCGGGTCGCTTCGGCAAAGGTGTACTGGCGTCATTTCCGTGACGGATATGACGCCACTGAAATCTTGGTGTATCCCGGCATAAAACAATGTCGTGTAGAAATATAAAACCAAAAAACGAACAACCCTAAGTATAACGTACACTTTAGTACTAAAGGTTGCTTCCCCGCAAGAACGTCCTGTGTGCAGGGGTGCGCCCTTTACAGGCCGCTTGCTTCTTTCTAATGGCGCCATTTCCGTGATGGATATGACGTCAAAAAAATCTTCGTGTATCCGGGAATAAAACACTTTCGTGTTAAAAAAAAGGTGCTTAGAATCGAGTGAATACGAACTTTTGAACTCCTAAATTACAACGAATACTAACTCTTAAACTACAGTGTTGGAGCGTGAAGGGTTGACAAATACCATCTCGGCACAATTGCGTCAACGTTGTGAAATAATGTGACCGCACTGGAATTTGAGAGTGTGACCGTGCCATAACTGCTGCCAGTCCGTTTAAATGTTGCATTTTATTTCGGCACACGCTTTTTGTTTTATCTTAGGCTGGTGACTGGCATTTAAAAAAATGCTCATTTATCTACGGCAGCAGGGGTGGGGAAGAATGGCTTCGGAATACGTCATTAGTCGCGCGGAGCAGTCGCGGTTTGGCACACTTTAGGTGCTGAACCTTTTTACCTGTCTAGAGTTTCTCTCTTGACGGGTTTGCTGGGAGTCACCACTTTCATCCACGAGCCGCCGCTGAAAAACCAAAGACAGCGATTGGCCTCTTGGGTTGAGCTGGCTTGGCTGTAGGAAGTCTAAATAGGTAGTCTCATTCAAGTTCAGGTAGTCTCATTCAAACAAGTAGTCTCATTCAAACCTCATTCAAGTTCAAATTCCATTTCGGGCAAAAAAGCGCCTAATTCTAATCCAATTCCATTCCTCCAAGCGTTGTCGGCATTCCATTCCCATTCCATTCTGGGGTCGCGAAAAGAAGTGAAATGAATCCAGAGTCATTCCAATTCCGCAATAATAATTCCGCAACACGAGGACTCGCGGCATCGACGTACATACCCACACGGGGCGAAGCGCGTATTCCCTCGCAACATACTCGTGTATGGCGTGGAGAGGCTGCCTGTGCTAACAATTCAGACTACACTATTTATATTATTATGATATCAATATTTTATTATTGCTTCTAGATGAAATAGCTGAGCATCCTTTTGCGTAAGCAGGCGTGACGAACACCCTCTACAATCAGCACGCATTCGCGATAGTTTCGATTCTTTTACAGCATGTTGTAGGTGCGATCTCCCGAAAGCACGATTTAAAGTTTGGTTTTCAAGGGATGGTGCATGCATCGTATAACAATACAATTGGAATACTATTAGAAATTCGTTTCATGACTCGCCTAGATAGCGAACGCTTGTTTCGTATTGGCTCGCTTGTTCCGCGGTCGCAACAAGACTTCACTGGAAGGTGAAGGTTGAAATTAGAGATCACATGTTTCTTTTTCCCTTTTTATTCGAACCTTTCGGTTATAACAGGACGACACTGCATTTCATGTTTCAATCACCGTCTAAAACTCGTCAAATCAATAACCTACTGCAGTCAAAAATGCCGCGCAAATCGCAGAGTCACAACTGGCGGTCACGTGGCGCCATCTCTACAGATTTTCCAATACTATTTTGAGGGGGGAAAAAACGGAGTAAGTAGGGGTGGTGAAGCAAGCAACTTATCAGACGTATTGTCATATTGTAATGAATTTAGTAAGTCCTAATTTACGTTGCTCGACAAAGTTGTGCGACTCGAAATGTTAAAAATTGACGCAAAAATACGTGAGCCATACTTAAGAGAGAAAGAGAGAGCTTGAGAGAAAGAGAAAGCCAGGGATCATGAACCTGTCGTCAAGTCAAACTAACAACAAACGACTCCGTTTGAAGGCCATCTGCGAGCTTTGACAAAAAAGCGAAGGCAAGGACACGGGGGAAAATTATGTGCACGAAGCAACCCCCGGAAGGAAGCAAAAAGGCATCGCGTAAAGAAAGTTTCTTTCCTCCGTGAAAAAGGGCGGTTGTACCGCGGCCATGATGTACTAGCCGTTGACATGCCACTGAACTGCGCAGTTTGGAGTTGCGAGAAAACCTTGAGAGACATAGTTGGCAGTGATTGCCGTGGTGAATGACCGGCCAACCGGCATCGCCAATGCTGAGTCATTTTAACACTGAACCACCCGTATATCCGTACTGCTGACGCGCTTCCTACATTCCGTCGGGCGCTTAATCCGAAAACGAAACAAAAAAACACGCTCCAACATACGTTGCCTTCAACACCGCGCCAACAAATAAGTATAGTTTAAACAGTAAAACGCAGTAGGTTTATTAATCAACTAAAACAATGCAAGCATCAAAAAATATTAGACTTAAACAACGAGTATTTTAATTTTAATTTTTTCTCTTTGTATTTGTTTTTAGGGGTTTGCAGACGGCACGCTTCTTGCGGCCAAATATGGCATCTGGACGTCGTCTGCTTTCCGAACGACGCAGAAACGTGATTTTAAACGGCCCTTAAGGCCAATTCCATTCTCAATCATCACACTCCTCAGCGGCGGTTCTCCAAAAGCACATTTTTGTGCGTTATTTGGCAACCGCTTGCCGTGCTATCTTTGTGTTTTTCTGCCTCTTTCGCAATAGGGTTAAAAACCCAGCGCGCGTGAGCACCGCTCTTGCCAGACGATGAAGTGATGGCGACCGCGGAGGTGTCCGAGACCGCTCTCACGCTGGACTTGCTTCCGCAAGAAGTGATTGTACACGTCCTGTCATTCCCGGAGATCGAAGTCGATGATCTACTGCGCTTCTCCGAAGTGTGCTCCAAGTTCCGCGATGTCGTGTGCTGCAACGAGTTGTGGAAGAAAAAGTTCGCTCGGCGGTAAGTCAAAGACCTCTCGCTAGCCTTCCATTTTGGCATGCGAACGGCCGTAGACTAGGCGGCACTGTGTGTACAGTTTATTACTTCGTGCTCCTCTGGTGTAGTAACCTCTTAACGCTGACTGCGGCGTAGCTTGACCTAAGTATTTGATAAAAGCGCAGGTGTCCGCGTTTAAGCGTTCGCCGAACGTGCGTGTGCGCAGTGCGAATCGCTAGGCATTTCTCTGTGTCAGCTGGTCTCGCACGAACTTTACGTCCAAAGTGTTCGTGATCCGCCTTCTAGAACTTCTTAGCCACTCAAGGATGCTTCCAAGCATCGAATAATTGAACAGTTGTTATGCGCTGCAAAGCAATAAACGACATGCTTTCGTGCCACGGCTTGGAGGCATACGTTAGGTGTTGCTTTCTGGAGTGTTCGGCTAATTATCGATAGCCTAACGAGCTGGCGTCCTTGAACTAAAATACTCGACTCCTTGGAGTGTGGTTTGTTGCGTAGTGTTGCGTACGCGGGCGCTTTGCGAGACGACCGGTACGAGAATAGCCGCTGGCGAGCGCCGCAAGATTGCGTAGTCAAGTACTCGCGGAGGTACAGCTGCGTACTGGGTGCCAAGCGCCGGTTGGGCCGCCCGAAATGGTTATGCCACGGGGCCAGACCCCCTGCGTAGCCTACACCCAGAGCGTACTTTAAATAGGTTGCCCGCGGCGCTACGACCGCGGGCCTTGGCGCGCAGTGTTGAAACAAGCCCGTGACGCCGGCGCTGACATCGGAGAAAGACGTTTTTCTCAATTCCTTCGGAAGCGTACTCTTTCACAGAACGTGGTTTCCAAACTGCTGGTCGCTTTCAGTTTAGTTGATGAAGAAATCCTACCTTGCAACCTTTTCTGTTATTTCAAACGAAATACAGGTAGCATATCCCACGCAAGGCAACAATTGGTCACAATTTGCGGTGAACGAACGTTTTGAAATGAGCTCGGGGCTTTCATTTCAACATATTGGTTGATTGCACAAACTGGCAGTTTCTTCAACTCTTGCGGACTACAGCTATGGGTGGACGTGGATCGAAGAATATTATAGAGGTGCATTAGAATTACCTAACAGCAGTGCGAATTTTATTTTTCTATGTGTGGCATTGTTATAGCACACTGCCCTGTTTGTCTGTCTGGCTAAACTGGAAACTGGTTCAGAGGGACGTACTCTGAAATATGAAAACTTAAGTTGGTAGATGCTGGAGCTGAAACTACGAATACACGACTTGCAGTAGTAGCAGTTTAATAATGCAGAAGATTGCCAAAAGCATGAAAACTGGCATCTCTGAAGCATTCTTGCACACTTCGATTAATGGCATCACAAATCGTGGATAGTGAAACACGATCGGTGAAGCTTGTTTGAGGAGAGCAGTAAGGGTCCATCATATGTGCTTAAAATAAGCGTATAAGTGCACTTGTCCGTTTTAGTTGTTATACACGTTTTGAAAAGCCACGAAGTACGGCTTGGTTAATGTTACCAAGTGGCAGCGGGCTCATGTGGCGGGCCTTGAGTTTGTTTTGGTCGGTTGCATTAAGCTTGAGGAACAACTGTAGTTGAAAGATATAGGAAGGTGGACACAAGTGCAACCATCTGTTCTTAGCCATCACCGTACATAACACATATGGCAAACAGCAGAAGAGAAGGGTATATTATAAGTAGAAGTGGCGAGGCAGCCAAGCTTGCCGTCGGCTTACGGTTCACACACTGCATTTTCCCCCAGGTGGCAGCAGCTCACGACTTGGACAGGGTGAGGGTAGTGCAACACACAGTTTGATGGCGCGAAAAAATGAAAGGGAGATGTAAAGAGAATTGGCAGCTGTAGTCATTAATCTCCTCACAAGTAGAGTGCCATTTGTCGTCGGTTGACAGCTCAGAGAGCTGCGGAAGTTGTGATCGTGATCTTTCGGATAAAAGAAAAATGCTTCCAGCTAGTGGCCCTTTAAAGCTTCTTGATGTCAGAAAGTGCGATATTGTGCTTTCACACAGCTTTCACGCAGGCAAGCACAGATGGTGCTTGGCTGGAACAAGCAGTTGAGATTTCAGTGAGGATCTGTAACATGTCCCGCCATGCTACGCTCGGGATCTCTGTACGGGTACAAATACCTGTCATTGACTAAATGTATAGTTTTCTTTTTTTGCTGTCTGACAGGCTCAGATCACACCACTAAGAAAGGGACTGCCGCATTGCTTGCATTCACTCTCTAATGGCTCCTATAAATGCCTTACAGACAGGCTGTAAGCATAACTTTTCAAGTTCGACTATATATAATCTGACCACATGCCATCTCCATAGTTTTCTACCATCTTCATACCATACAATACCAACTCCACATACCATAGTTCTACTTTTTTTTTACTTGTAAATATTGTTCAGCAAAAAAAAAATTAGGCATGTTTGAAGCAAAAGAATATAAATTCATAACTGATACTAGCAGTGTTCTGTTAATTAAGAATAGTTATGGGCACAATTTTTGCAATAGTGAATGCAAAAAAACAGGTTAAAAACAATATATTTCAACTACAAAATACAATAGAGGCTCGAGCCCAAACCTAGAGCTCGTGGTTCGAGTGCCAAGCCGCAGCAGGCGAAGGTCCCAACGGATGGTGTGCTAGCAATGCAAATGTGAGAAAGTTGAATTAAATTCAACAAACCCCTATTGCATTGATTGATCATGGGAAGACCGAAACAGGAGGGGCACAGTATTCAGAGAGAGGAGAGAGAGAGAGTAGCTCTGTGGCAGTGGCTGCAGAAGAAGACTGTCGTCTTTCGATGACATTTGCAGCAAAGTCAACAGATGCATGGTCATATTTTTCTAAAGCGACTAGGTCAAATATGCCACTAATGAATGACTTCGTTATTGACCGACACACTGTGCTTGCAAAAAGCCTTCATGCGAAATCCGTCCCCTGGGGGAGAACAAATTACGGGGGAAGTTTAGAGCCCTTTAAGAACATGAAGGACATTCTGTTCATCTGCTCTTGAACAATCTGTTGAACTTTGCCGTTACACCCATTACCACTTAACCAGCCCCTGGACAGCTCCCTCCGAAGCTTTCTCTGCTCGCTAGCCGTTGCCAGGGCCTCCTGTTCTCCCCTAGGTTACTCGGCTTGTATTGCATGTGCATCAGTGGACTACCCTCCTCCGGCACTGTTATTTCCACTTCCCAGTGGCCGCTGTGATTTTATGTGCGATTCTGTGTACTTCACGACAATTTTCTGTACCACACGAGTTCCATGAAACTTAGAGATCTAAGTCTTTCACCTTAAAAAACGCTGTTGCCCGCAGGTGGCCAGACCTGTTTCGGCAGAACAACGTTGCCAACACACGGTGGCGCGAGGAGTGCCTGGAGCGCCTGTACTGCGGCCGCAAGCTCCGGTCATGGGTCTCATGCATGTCGAAAGACTTCTACGCGCACGACGAGCTCTCGGAGGATGCCTTCAGTGGGATCTCGGCGCTGAGCGACCACCCCCGGCGACTGCTGTTCTTCATCGATGAACTGGGCGCCATCTTGAATGATGACCAGCCGTAAGAAGAAGCCCCGTTTCTATAAGGCCTATCGCTCTAGCATGCATTTATTCTTGGCCATTGCTAAGCTCTAACAGCAGCTTCACAGAGCTTTAAAAGCCTACTGCCCTGAAAATTTCAGCCTCTTGAAAACCCTATTTCCATATAGACCATTCCAACGGGGGTGCCACTACAGTGTACTAAAAGAGAGAGGTCTGTCGTTCGGAGCCGATTAAGGGGGGTCCCTTTTGCGAAGAAAATTTCTGCTGAGGAACTCCTGTTGTAAGCAGTGCCCCTGGCGGCCCTTTAACAGTTGGCTTCAGATGTCTTGTTTGTTAAATTAAGCCCTATTTATTGTCCTAGATAGTCTTAATTTCTTTATTTCATGATATAAAGTTTTATAAAACCCGTCAAATAACTGTTTAGTTTGATTTTAAAAACTTATAGGGGGCGCTGGCTGCAACAGGAGTTCTCCGAGGAACGGCTGCGCTCCATACAATTTTTTCATTGCAAGGGAGCCTGCGCTCTGCATTGGTATTTCCTTCGCACGACACACCTATAGGGACCGGGCGGCCGTTGTATGGCACCACCGTCGCTTCAGCGAACAGCGCCGCCCGTGACGAACCGGTCGTCAGTGGAATGCCGGTGGCGGTCAGCGCAGCGTAACTGTGCATGGCTTTCTGTCGTTTTTCTGCAGTGCGGCTTGCAAAGCGTACGTAACCCCACGTGCATTTTTCAGATCGGTAAATCTCGAGCGTGGATGTGACGTTTACGAGGCATGCCATGCGTGTGATTTACGCCCATACTCAGTATTTACAAATAGCAGACGACGTTCAATGCGCCAAGCTGGAAGTCAAGCTGGAAGTGAAAGTTCGTTGCTTCATGCAATTTTTTTATGCCTGCATGCAGTTTCGCGTATCGAGGAGTATACTGCAGCTAAATACTCCCACAAAGCCTGTGTGTGCAACCGATCTAGGAATGCTGCGGCGCTGGCCTTGGGCAGTTGATGACGAAACGGCGTCGACGTCGTGCACAAGCGAAAGACAAAGTTGGGGGGTGTCTTCTAAGATTTACCTCAAAACAGAAATTGTGATGGACGACGCTTCCGTAACTTCATTACCTACGGCTGAAGCGTGTTTAATTTCACAGAAATGCTCTTACTACAGTCATCGGGAATCGTTGATAGAATGCATACCACATGATAGTAGAACGTTATTGCTTGTCGTGGAGAAGCATTGCTTTACGAGAATTGCAGTGGTTGCTGGCTAGTTGGTAAATGGTTTTTCAAAAACCAATTCCTGCTGAAGGACGCAAGACAGGAGGGTGCCCGAAACCTATACTCAGCTTCACAACCGAATGCTGCGGTCGGTTTACAAGCTGCCACCTACGCTTGAAAAATCATGCACACCTTCGTCTAACGACGATGAGGGTTTATCGCAAAGCTCTGTCGTATAGGTTTCCTTGGTTGCCTTCTGGATTTAAACCTTGACTAGTTGAGCGTCGAGTTTGATCAGTATGCAGTTTCGTCTTTTTACCGCAGCGTCTTTGACTTTGACCATTTCCCACTCGATTTCGCAGGAAGAAAGCTTTGCGTTCACCATAATAATAATTAGACGGAGGGCTAGATGATTTTGCTGCTTAATTCTGAACTTCCATGCCCCCCTCTCCAAATCTAAACTTTGTTCAGCGTGTCGGAAATGTGTCTGTGCTGGAGAACTCGGGCTGATGCACCCATATTTGAGGCAACCGATCGCGCATTTTTTATGTCTTCACCAGGCATTATGCGATTTTTTAGGTACTCTGTAAAGAATACTTCAGCATTAAAAAACACCGGCTGACGTTAACGCTGCCGCATTTTTTAACTATCGGTGCCAGAATTTATTCTACGCAGGTGGTAAAACGGGAAGGGGAGGAGGGATGAGTTCGTGAATAACTTTGGCTCTTGATAAAATGACCACCACAAATGTGAGATTTCCACTTCGGTTTTCACGCTCCCATGCTGTCACAGTGTCGCTCACCAAAACCGAAGGCACAAAGCTCACGGTTACAGAAAGTGTAAACTACTGCAACATTTCTACGGCTACACGGTAATCCATCTCGTATGCAGGTGCCTTTCTATTTAAAGCACCCGTATCGAGGTATCCCAGCGCTAAGGCTGGCGTGGAAACCGTAGTCATTGAAACCAGTGAAAATAATTTAAAGTGGTAGAAATGAATAATAATATTGCTAATACTTTTATTCCTACTCAGATCGCGCGGAGCCAGGCACAGACCGCTGCAAAAAGCCCTCGGGTGAATGTAGCCCATTCCCAACCATACAAGTATCCAATAAGTTTGCGTAGCCGTTAGTGAATTTAAGAAGAAAATAATACTACTAATAGTAGTTTTATTCGTACTCAGAACGGGTGTAGCCAAGCGCAGATCGCTGCAAAAAGCGCTCATGCCATTGCAGCCGACGCCCAACTTTAGAAGCGTCCGACAAGTTTACGTAGTCATTACTGCATCTAAGAACCCAACACATCTGTCTAGACTTTGTTTCACCGCACATATACGCTCACAACACCACCAAAACATTCAAAGCACCGAAGCAAACACGACAAAAACAACGGGAGGTTGTGTAGTCCAATGCACTGGCTCATTCCACTGACGAGGGGAGCGCCGAGTGGTGGCGCCACCCGTCCAGCTGCCCGGTCCCTATACCTTCTAGTACACTGAAGCGCCGCTTGCGTGCGCAGCGCCCTCTAGTAGCTGGCCGATTGTTGGTTTGTGCGCTTTCTCCGCCGCGCATGGGCGCCGCTGCGTCTCGGCAAAGTTTTCGTTTTGGCGCATTGTACGTCCTTTTCCGTAATATACTTTAAATGGGAAAGTTGTTGCATAGGACCGATTTAAGTGATCTGGCTTAAATTGGCGGTTTTTTTGGCTGTGGCGAAGCTGAAATTCGCCCCGAGCTAGCGGGATCCATGATGGGTAAACTATGCCGAGTGGGACATGTGTCTTGCAATACTTCATCACAAGTTATTTTTTTGCTTGTGTGTGTGCCTTGGATCGCGTATAACAGCTATTTTGAATGTTTTACTGCAAAAACGGATGTTTGTAAAAATGATCTAACCGTGAGACACTCGGTGCCTATGGCCAACCAAGCAGAAGTACGTGTTAGTATAGCAGACTGCTGGTTTCAAATCCCTGTATGGTGTAACACTGGTAGTTTTGGGGGAACTGAATAAGAATTTGGCATTTTATATAATTTTTATTTAATGTTATCGATATGTCAACACCCCATCCTCAGACACCCCTGCCGCCAACTGCACACTATAAACAAAACTTTGTCTGTCTGAAATTCCAAGCTGCTCTGCAGCACAATTTAGCCGAGCAACTAATGTACAACATAAATAAAAGTAAACAAAACGGCTCCTGGATGATGTTTTATAAGGACTTGTTAGCGTACGCCGTTTGGCAGCCGGACAAGCGTTCGCTTTAGCGTCACTTAGTTTGATGTTGTCAACAAAGAGACAACACGTTTTGGCAATAGACCAACCTCTTGGCTGGAGTGAGTGAATGAACGACTTTATTTTGCTCGAGATGAGTTGGGGGGGCAGAATTCTTCAGTAGCCCCCCCTCCCTCAGATTGGCTGGAGAAAAGGACAATTTAGGGAGGTAACAGTCAGTGTGAAAATCGCCAAGCCCAGCCCACGTAATACTTGGAGCTGGGTCTGCTGCAATGTGATCATAGAAACGGTTGAGATGGAACTAATACCACCCGCGGCACAGGCGAGTTTCAGTGACCCGTTTTATTGTGGAAAGAAAGTATATGCATATGGGCAGATAAACTACCATTATTTTCTATTTGCCTGTGGCAAAGTGCCAACCTCTAGTAAATGGTGACTGTAATCTGAAGAGATACTAGAGTTGTCTAGCCATTTTGGTGCCACTTATTCCTCTAGGCTGAAGAGGCATTCGAACAGCGAGAACGAGATCCAGGAGGAAGCACGATTGCAAAATTCGTGTCCTCTGTATGCCGCGAATTGGTACACAAAACCCCGATGGCATTTCGGCCGGGAACCTTCGCTGACAAGCTCTGACCCCTCCTCCCGATGTAGCCTGGGGTATAGGGCCCGGGTGGCCAGCGCAGGCCAGGACATCCCGGACTAGAGGAAACCCCGGGCATCAGCACCCAAGGCTCACCTAAATTAAGTTTACTCCTCCCCCCCTCCTCCCTACCCCATTGTGATGTCAACCTGTAGCCAAGAAATCTGCTGTCCCAGGCACAGAGACCATTAAATGTTGCCCAATTTTCTGCCACTATTTCAAAGTAGGCGTACATAAAGAGCTCAGCGGAACAAAATTGCCCAAAAACTTGTGTGGTTTGAAGTGCGCAACTCACAATCTGCCAGTCTGGCTCACTTATTAGGAACATTTCATTTAAAGTAATGCGTAAATTAGTGGCAAACCTGCCCGCGCGTTGCCTACAAAGTGCAGTTAAGGCGAGGGAACGGCCGCGCCAGGTGCGCCACACCAGAGAGGAGAAAAGGCGGCTGGCGTGCCATGACTGCCAAGTGTGAGGAGCCGTTCCCCCTCGCCCGATAGAGCTGTCTATAGTCTGACTAAAAAGATACACGAGATAACTGAAATACGCACATGCACGGTGCAAACAACCAGCAAGAATTGGCGATTTTGAAACCGAAATTGAGGAGAGCAAGGTTATCATGGCCAGGCCGACGTGGCGTTGCAGCCGGCTGGCCAGAGCAACCCTGTGTGCAAGCACTCCGTGTGCGCGGAAGCCTTAGAAGAAGTGTGTCCAGTGGAGCTCAACCAGTTCTCCTAGCTGGCTGGCGAACCTAGCACTCGGCCGGTCAGAATGCCACTTCCGCTTCACGGCTGTTAGTGCGGTCCGCCAGCAGGTGCGGCGTCATCTGCTACGGAGCTATTTTAAATGCTTCTGCCTGAAAACAACTCATTTCCTGCGGCAATCAGTCATGTTCCAGTAGGTTTTGTGGTACGTACTGTACGTTCAAAATAAGTTTGGCTGAGGTGTGTAATTTCAGCGCAGTTTGCCGTTAAGCATTGTAAATACACAGGCCGATAAGTTTTGGTGACATGATGGAGAGCTTCTGTGGGGGTTCCAGTTACTTCTACCAGTGCTACTACATATAGCAGCTGTCAGTAGGCGTGAAGGGAAACAGGTGTGTTGCCAGCTGTGCCCTGTTGATCACATCCGTTATGCTTGGCTACTTGTGGCGTGCAAGGCCCACATTGTATTCTGTGATAAAAATTAAGTTTTCAATACTGTCTACTGTAAAGGAACTGAGTTTGAGTACAAATGTTGTTAAGGGGGGACCAGGCAAGTAAAACACTTTTCTTATTTACGGACGAAATTAATCAAATGAGGAGCATTTGCGTAACTTAAACCATCCTAACAACAAAAGTGACATTTGTTTCAGGATATCTTCCACAGTTTGTGAGTTGCAAGACCTGAAAGTTGCATTAAGCACAGTTAACTAATTAGGCGAGAAATAAAACAAGATTTGTGTGTCACTATGATCAGGACGGTCTATTCTGTGTAACGAAGCTCTGAAATGATTATCGTTTTATATTCTTTAGGTATAAAAAATAACAAGAAAATGTTCACCTCTTTTTTTTTTCAGAATCTGAAATATTTTTATATCGAGACGAAAGTGAAACTTTTTAAAGGAATAATTCAATAGCTTCCTTGTGCAAAATATCCTGATTGCACTGACATAAAAATCTTGTTGAGTTCTTGCCTAATTAGTTAATTAATCTTGGGGTGCATTTGTGAAGGTTATTAGTCTTGTAACTCAAAGTATAGAAGAGATTTTTAACTTGATTTCAGCTTTGTTATTAGGATAGTTAACTGCATAAATGCTTCTCATTTGATTAAAGTTGGTCCATAAATGACCAAAACAGTTTTACTTGCCACGTCCCTTCCTTAAAAGCAGTTTACTGATTCGACACTTCATTTGAAAAAGCTGCACTGCTATGTGCGGTGTCTACAGGGAGGAAAGATGTTCATTTTGTGCAGTTGTTAGAGCATCAAGACGATCAGTCGGTCAGCTTTATTGATGAACGTCCAAAGCTTAGGTTTGCAGCACTATAACGGCAGTACTGACTGTTTCAGGTTCCAGAGCGTGCAGTGTAATTTTAAGTTTCCCAAAACAGTTTGAAGCGGATGGGGCGAGCGGAAGTTTGGCAAAGTGACTAACGAGCACCGACTGTCAACCACAATTTCAATAAAAGTTTGAAAACAGTACACATACAAAGGCACGCTGCCAACATCACATAGTGCACATATCATGTGAAGCTACATATCACGCCCCCAAATTTTCTACTTGTGCACCTGGTAGTGAAGGTATTCGTTTAGTATTCGTGCTGTGTGGTGCAGTCTGACATTTTTCTCGTCATCGTTCTTGTACAGCACGTGTGCGAGGTCTTGCATCACTGTGTATTACTGTTTCAACCATCAGACCATTGTTGAAAGGGGACTAGTCACTGGGTCACAACGCAGCATACCTCCTCTTAAGTGTACAAGCATAGAACCAGTGCTTGCATGCTGCCTGTGTCTACCGTAAATAGCGGATGTCTAGCCGTGTCCCCGTCACACTGGAGATGTTCCCATACACCGTAGCGACGAATGTTTTCTTGCAGCTAGGCATAGACCACATTCCGTGATAAAAGATGGTCTTTTAAAGACGACAGTCTTTGTTGGGCTACTTAAATGCAGAAATTTTGCTCTGTCTATCTGTCTGTGACTTGATTCAGCCAACCCACCGCGGTGGCTCAGTGGCTAAGGCGTTGCGCTGCTGAGCACGAGGTCGCGGGTTCGATTCCTGGCCGCGGCGGCCGCCTTTCTGATGGAGGCGAAAAGCAAAAACGCCCGTGTGTACGAGATTTCGGCGCACGATAAGGATCCCCAGGTGGTCAAAATTAATCCGAAGCCCTCCACTACGGCGCGCCTCATCGCCTGCGTTGCGTCGGCGCGTTAAACCCCAGAATCAATCAATCAAAATCAGCTTGATTCAGCCACCCGGCCAAAGTGAAACAGAAGTCGAGCAATATTCTTATACTATACTCACAGCCGAATCTAAACGTCAAAGTCCGGTGGCAATGTTCATACTTGTCAACATTGTTGAACAAGAACAAGACATTACGCAAATATAAGGCAGAAAATCAATACATAAGTGATATTTTCAGTGTTCCTTGATTAAAAAATTCATGGGTGCTTGGTTTTTGCGATAGCAAATGAAATACATCAACTGCGGAACACCGTCGCCTGCTGTTGTCCGCGCAACTGTAGCTCCTGGCGGCGAAATCAAATGGCAACAGCAACGAAAGGTTCCACGATCCGCTTGAAACGCTCGTGGAGTAGGGCAACGTGGTTCTATAAACGTCAAAGTATAGGGCGCCTCGATTCACGTGCATCTCCACCGTACGGCAGCGCTCGCATCGAGGCACCCGCCTGGAGCAGTGGAACGTGGTAAATTTAAATTGACTTTAGCAAACCTCTACCATGTTTACCTTGGGAGGAGCGAGACGGAGAGGAACAGCATGAGAGGTTAGTGGGAAAGAGAAGGGAGGCATTTACTTGGAAGAGGCGCCAGTTGACTATTGTCTTTCGTCAACATTTGCAACGAAAGTAGCAGATGCACGGCCATTTTTTTCTTCTTTGTCCTGGTTATGGAAGCTGTTATGGTGTAATCGAATGCACGTGTGTTGGGAGGCCAGAAGACCAGGTTGCCGGGCCTTTGCAACCCGGATCTGTAGCCAACGAAGGCTTCCCGCCTGGACAGAGTCGCTGATTGTGCGGGTGGGGGGGGGGGACATGGTGCAGGCACGAGTGCCTGACGCTGAAGTACTATGCCAGGCGGGTGGCGTGCCACGTGTGCCACCTGCACATGCGTCTGTGCTGGGAGTCGTTCCTGGGCGGCCCCTCGGAGCCCAGCCTGGAGGAGGGGGCCCTGCTGCTCTCCCAGTGGTGCCAGCCCCTGCAGCGGGTGTCCAAGGAGAGGGCGCAGCGCACCCTCACCGAGCTCGCCCTCCGCGCCAAGGCCATCCTGGCCGCCCGGCACCCCACACACCCGCTCGTCCGCTGCGACTGGCAGCCCAGCACCGCCGGTAAGAGAGTCTCTTCCAGTGTGCGGGTGGCGATACTTCATTCTAGGTACAGGGCTGGCGGTGATTAAACGTGTTCATATGCCGCACCCCACCTCTAAACCAACCTTAAACATACCAAACATCCCTATTGATGAAAAACAAAAATGCGAAATTGATACCACAGCACCCTTATTGGTGAAAAACAAAAACGCAAAATCGAGCCAAGAAAACATTCTGCGTTAAAAAAAAATCGTGGGTCCTGGAAAAAATATTAGAATAACTGCAGTATTGGAATAACCTGGGGCATCCGTTCTATTATGATTATACCGTTATTCTACTGAGGTACATACAACAGCAGAGCTTTTTTAGCAGTTCCGTAAACGAGTAGTAGTAAGGGTGTTCCAAGAGAATCACTATGTGGCGCTAGGTGCGCACAGGAAATTCCAGGCTTGTACTGACAAGGGAACAGAATCTCGTGTGCGGTGGGGCCCCTACTGAATCGAGCACAGCAAAGGCAGGCAGGCTAGCAATGAATTAGAATATTGACGTGTGCAGCGAATTTGCATTTGGGGTGACTTCAGGCTTCACTGAAGGCCCTAAACACCAGAAGCAGCAGTGAAGAACGGTTTTGACTGGGAAGCACACTAGGAGCAATTTTATGGTGATAATGACGCTTTGCAAAGAGCACTCCTTTGTCATCATCATCTTGGTTGCGTGGTCCCACGTAAAAAGTTAATTTCATATGCTTGTAATCGTTGTCATCTTCGCTCCTTGGCATTGCGAAGTTACGTGACAATATGTTGTTATGCAAGCCGGTACTTGGGTACAGAACACTAACAGCGTGAAAGGTCAGTGAAGACTTAGACATAGAACAAGTGCTGAGTCAGCTGTTTACGCACACTGGTCTTAAAAACTTTTTTTTTTGTTTTCTAACTAATTCTGATGAAACTTTCCGGGCTTGTTCAGTTTTTTTAGCTGATTTCAAATATCCAATTAGTTTTGATGTGAGGTAAGTAGTTTCTGAGTCATTTTTAAAAAATCTTCGTTGATTGTTCTTGAGAACAATAGGAAAGAAACTATTCAACGAAAAATTACCAGCAAGACATGAATACATACCAGAAGTTGTGGAGAAGGAAATGTGGGAAGATTTTTGTTGTTTTGCAATCGCATACACGTTTAAGTTAATTCTGACTAGGCTTGAAATATTCCTTCTAACCAATTAAAAATAATGCTAATTAAACAACTGCTGAAATGCGAAATGCAAAATCTGCTTCCCTTATTGGGTGGTTTGAACATTCAGCCTCACTGTGGAAAAAAAAGATCTTCCGAGCTGCACTACATGCTGGGATGTGCTTCAAGAATTTCCTATCACTGCGACACCACTCGTAGCGAAGAAGGGGGGAATTATGGAAAAATCATTATTTTTTTTGAAATCGGGCCTCTATGGTTTTATAAGTGCCTGGTACTGTTTCAAGTATGGAAGTTAAAGAGGAAAAACTGCAAATCAAGAGAAAAGTGATACCTAAAAAAATGCTTTTTTGTGCAATTTTTCGGTCCCAAAGACCCATGTGCCCCCCCTTAAACGGACCCTGCAGCACTTACCATCAACTTCTCGGTATATATTTTGGGGTAAGGTCTATTATCCCAGCAATCTCATCCCGCAAGGATTATGAAAATCCGTTCACTATCACCGAAACTATGCGTGATGAGAAATCGCGCAAAATTGTTCTCTCTCAACTCGACTGTTGACAACGCAATGAAAGCTGCGCGCTCTCTCTTGAAGATAACCCGCCGCGGTGGCTCAGTGGCTAAGGCGTTGCGCTGCTGAGCACGAGGTCGCGGGTTCGATTCCCGGCCGCGGCGGCCGCTTTTCTGATGGAGGCGAAAAGCAAAAACGCCCGTGTGTACGAGATTTCGGCGCACATTAAAGATCCCCAGGTGGTCAAAATTAACCCGTAGCCCTCCACTACGGCGCGCCTCATCGCCTGCGTTGCGTCGGCGCGTTAAACCCTACAATCAATCAATCAATCAATCTCTCTTGAAGATAGGGGCAGCTCGCGGCATTCTCTTCGATGGCCTTCGATATATCACAAGCCGGGGAGTTTTTTTTCTTTTGCTCCGCAACGTGGAGGGGTCGATTTCCGGTGTGGCATAGTTGCCTGCTCGCAAGCACACGCTCAGGCTGGTAGGGCGTTTTTGAAGCAATAAAATTTTGTTGGCGAGTCGTCTTGTTGAAAGGGGAGTACTGAGTTCGTCACTCAAACTCCGCGCGCACTCAAAACACAATAGAAGCGTCAAAACTGTGCGTACGGGTTCAGGCATTGAAGAGCTTGGTACACATCGCTGACGACAGTGGATCGTCACAGGAAATGCGAGAAATAAGCCACAAAGTTGACCAGCGACAGCCAATGGGACAGCCATGGCCGCAATGATGTCATTTCGGCCATGCCAGGGGTGCATAATGAGGAAAATTGTAGAGAGCGCAGTTGGTTTTTCCGCATCTTTCACAGCAATTTGCACTCTCACCGCTTCGTGTGCACGTGTAATTTTGGCTCAGGCATTCCTGGCAGTGTAATCTAAACTTGTGCAGGTTTACTTGCACTGCTCAGAAAGTGTTGCAGGGTCCCGTTAAGCGGAAACACACATACCTACATGTTTAAGCACAACAGTGTTGACTTACTCTTCTGCGATTATGTACGGAGCTCTTCTCACTTTTGCACCTGTGTGTAATTGCAAGGTAAATGTATGTATTTTGGATAAATTAAATGGTTGATAGTCAGCGCTTGTCCCATGCGTCTTGTAAGTCTCTGTTCACCTTTTGTGCTGTTATGTGCTCTGTACCAAAGCAGTTAGGTTGCCTACATTTTCTGCATATTAAAAAAAATCTCACTAAATCAGGTTGAGCATCAAATACACTTTGCTGGGTCGTAAATACATTAACCAAGAGTGAATATACAGTTGGGGAATAGGAATTTGTTCATAAGATCGGGAAATTCGTAAAAGCATGTTTCGTGCAACTAACGGGATTCAGCTGTTGTACCAAATTTTCTAACTCCAGTATTGGGGCCAAGATGAAATGTGTAAAGGAAATTAACATTTGCCTATCCCTTGTGCAAGGGTCTTGTACAAGGGATAGGCAAAGGTTTCAAAATGTGCTCTTCTGAACATGTCTTTTCAGGTTTTGCCTTGCTTCCCTGACACTCTGGGTTCGTTTCTTTTGTGCAGCTTTGTCGGAATCGAGATGGAACCCCACTGATTGCCGTTCTGTGCTCATCTGCATCAACCAGGCCTTGTTCCATGAGTTTGGCCTCGCTGGAGATCGGCCTCATTACCACACCCCAGAAAACTCTTTCATAGACAAGGTCAGTCTTTTAGTCTTATTTATGACTGGCCATTCCCACCTTCACACATGTGGCTGTTGCCCTCTATTTCATGTTTTGGGGCTGTAGCCTTTGAACTGCTCTTCTTGTGACCTGGTTTTTTTATCGTCGTCATGTAGCTTATGTACGACATTGGCCTTCTAAAGAAATTGTTTCTGTTGGGCTAGCATGGGAGGTGGGAAGGAGACTGAAAATGTGGGAAGTACGTATACCATATTTTAGTGCATATAACCCGCCCCGTCATGTGATCCGGACCCCTTGTTGCATTCAAATAAAAATGAAAAATCAACAGACGGTTTGCCTGCGTCAACTACAAAACATCATGCAAAAGCATCTTCCTTCTCACCTGTACTCTCATGCACCACAGTTAGCCACAATACAGGAATTGTTTAATTCACGAAGAATAGGGAGCTGAAAAAGAGCAACACTCCACAGTGCTAATCCAGGCGTGGTGCATTTGGCAAAATATCCCCAGTGTACATTGTCCAGACCACACACATGAAAGTAAAACCGCAGTCGTCAGATAGGAGGCCCGTTTTGTTTATAAATACAGCGCGAAGTCAAATACGAACCTTACCTCTGGCACTTGTCGAAGTGTGAGGCCGTTGAATGGGAGCGTCTTCATCAGAACTAAATGAAATTATTATTATCAAAAATGATAATGATATCGAAAAAGGAGTTAGCAATAAATATGCCAGATAGCGTTAGTTGTCAGCAAGGCGCCGTTTTTAGCTTTCATAGCTGTAACTTGAGTGCACAAAAAAAAAACGAGGACTGGACGAAGACACGGAAGACCAGTGCAGGGAAATAAACTGCAATAACACTGAAAGACGGGCTAGTTGGTGACAATTCATAGCTGTAACTTGAGCGCACAGTCCTAGTTTTTTTTGTGCGCTCAAGTTACAGCTATGAATTGTCACCAACTAGCCCGCCTTTCAGTGTTATTGCAATTTTGGCTTTCGCGGGATGTTTGAAATCATTGAAACTCCGCGTCCGGTGGCCTGTAAGGAAAGAGTTAATCCCTAGTGCTCCAACTACCCCACATAGCTTGTTAATTATCTTGTTAATTGATTTGGCAACAAATGTCGCAGGTCCTGGAAAAGAAGACCGGGATTCCGCTGACCCTGTGCCTCATTTACGAGGCCGTGGCCAGGCGGCTCGGTGTGCTGTGCCTGCCCGTCAACTTCCCCACACACTTCCTGCTCAAGTGGCTGGAACACCCCCTGTGAGTGTTGCGGCGACCCGCTGTTACGCAGGTTTCAAATACTCCGTCAGCCACCTGTTCTCCCTGCCGCTGATATGTGTTGGTGTGAAAACATGTTCCAAAAAAGGAAGCTCACACTAATGCATAGGACTTGAAGGTATTGAAGCTGTGCGCAACCTTCACAACGGTCACGAAGGTTTAAGCCCTCGATTGCATGATTTGCTTCTCTTCGCTCCCACAAGGACCTTTACTCCATCATTGTTGCTATAGGGTGTGAGCTTCCTTCATTTTTTTGGAAGTGATAATCATTGGACATCACCTTGGAAGGGTGTGCGCTATGATGAGCAAGTGTTGCCATGATTACGGCGAACGCTGGTTTTTTTTTTTTTTTACTTTTGGTGAATCTTGGCCAGTCTCTCTAAGTGGGTATGCTTGGCTTGACAGACGTGTGCAGGGAATGCTAGGCTGTCGCTGCAAGCCACTCACACACGAGCGCTAGGCATTTTCTTGGTTTTGTTAACTGCTGGGCGGTCACTACGAGGCCCGCGCTCACATGCGCGCACTCGTCAATTTCTTGGTATTTTCAACTGCGGACACAAAAAATTACGATTTGCTAAACCGCTTGGCTGTTAAAAGGGCCGGTAAACTTGTTTTGAATTTGGACCATGTCTGTTGGGTAGGCATTGCATGGCGCTGTATACAGTCTCTGTTCTCGTCCTTCCTTTGCTTCTCTCTCCATGCATGTTTCTATCCTGCACTAGTTTTCCTGGGCCCGCTGTTGGCCCCATGTCACCTATCCACGCAGTCGGCGTGGATAGGTTGATGATGATGATGATGACTGGCAATATATCGTTCCGTATCATGGTGATCTGCGTACTGCCGTTATCGTCCGGCCACCCTTGCTCACCACCCGGTCTAGGCGGAAGTTAGCATTTTTCCAATGGTTGCAACCAAGTTTTTGAGTATCGGCACAGCAGCCGAGAGTTCCGTCTCCTCCTACGATGTATAACATGTGTCCGTGTGGGCACTGCTATTCACTAGTACGGCAAGGTGCAAGGCATGCATTGATAAACAACGAGGACCCGGGTTCGACTCCCGGCCGCGGCGGCCGCTTTTCTGATGGAGGCGAAAAGCAAAAACGCCCATGTGTACGAGATTTGGGCGCACGTTAAAGATCCCCAGGTGTTCAAAATTAATCCGGAGCCCTCCACTACGGCGCACCTCATAGCCTGCATTGCATCAGCACATTAAACCCTACAATCAGTCAATACAATCAATCAATCAATCAGTGCATTGATAAACACCTTTCTCTCGCAGGTTGCCAGAGGAGCAGCGCTACACGTACATCGACTGCTACCACGGGGGTCGTTTCATGGCCCAGGGCGAATGCCCGTCACTCTGCCCAAACCTGCAGCTGGACAGGAACACGTGCTACAACGCGCTCCGCACACCCAAGGTCTGTGCGGGCCTTTTCGGCCACTTCCCCACTCACTTTTCTTGTTTTGGCACTTGAGAGAAGCCTAATCTTGACAACGAAGTTCTGCTAACGAGCAAGACGACGCAGAGGTTTCAGTTGTGCACATCATCGCTCTAAGCAAATGATTCTGTGCCGGAAGCATTTCTGTCAATGATTTCTGGTGAAATCCAGGTTTTGCGTTTCGCTCGGAATGTTAGTTGCAACACTGTGCAGTTTTTATTTGAGGAAAATTTGGAGCAGGAAAATGAACTTCCGTTGAGAAGCATCTTTGGGTCAATTTTCTGTCAAGTACTGTGGAGAAGGGTCAGGGGAACCTGTTAAAGAATAAAGAAGAGATGTGCACAGGCAGGAGGCGTTACCAGTAAGGAGGAAAACTGTGGTCTGCTGTGCCCACTGCCTCGTTCAGTCAGTTCCTCGGTTCCCCTAAAGTGATACGCCTAGTCACTTAACACCCTTCGCCATAACATCTACAGAAAAACTGCCTTAGCAGGATTAGAAAAGTAGCTGGAGGTCAGTAAATGGGCTTGTAGACCCTCTAAAGAAAAATGTGATGGTGTCCTTAGTGTTCTTATAAGCAATTTGGCATCACACAATGCTTAAAGCACTCTAATGAGGGAAGGGCTGATGTCTTCTAATGTTGGGGACAGTAGCATTTCATCTTACTAGTGCGGAGTGATATGACAAGTGGGATTGTTGTGTGAGAAGTAGGTAGGATTGCACTTCTATATGCCACTAGTTTATACAGTCCTTTTGGGCACTTGCTGGTCTTTTCTTCCTTTTTTTTTTCGTGCTACAAAATGACTAAATTACGGCTTTTTTTGTTTTTTTAAGTATAAGCATTAACCTTTGAAAGCCCCGTGACTGTGCTTATAGACATAGGTCATGCCAGCGACAATGCTCGTGGACTTTCACCCTTGCCAGCAAGGAATATTTTTGTCGCAACAGTATCCGGATAGGTGTGGCACACCACAAGAATGAAACATGAATCTGACTGCGGCAGTTTCTTTAGTGCCAAGTGTACATATATATGCACTAATTTTGGACCATGGCTAGCATTATGAAACCCACGTGAACCTGATTTCCAGAAGTTAGGGGAGAATCCAAGAATCCAAATTATACAACTTGCTCATTATACAACTTTCTCGGAACCGCAGGAAAACGTTGTATGACCGGGGTCTAGGCAAAAGCCACTTGTCTTAGCGGTATGACATGAAACATGGACTAGGAATTTATTTTCCAGATTTAACTACCAGATTTACTGCATAACTTGTGTCCTCTCATTTGCAAACCACTAACTTCGATTTCAAATTTTCAAAGGAAAAAAAAATGCTGTATTTTGTTAACTGCAATGCAGGTCTGTGCTGAGTAGACCATGGGTACTCTTGCATTGTATAATTGGAGTATTTACTACATTGTTTCAGTGGGGAGTTTACCAGGATTGTGGTGATCTGTAATAAAAAGAATGTCATTGCATAACGGGGGGACACATAGCCAGGGTAATCCCTGTACTACTACCTGTTTCATCAGTTTCTACACTTTGTGCAATAATGGGTCTATGACACTTGTCTTTTTATTTAGCTCCATTTCAGCTACACCATTGGTATTGTTAACTTTTGTGTGCATCTAATTGTTAATGGTGCATTTGGAAGGAAATACATAGTACAAAGACAGTTGGTCACATGTTACAGCCTGTTCCGGCAACTTTTTGCAGCACATTGATGTCAGCAATACTATTACAATCCCAGTTACAGCACACAGAACAGGCATAAAGACGCATCTTAAAAATCCTACTGCGCGCAAATTAACGAGGACGTGAACACACTGAAGACACCACAAGCGCAGCTTGTGGTGTCTTCAGTGTGTTCACGTCCTCGTTAATTTGCGCGCAGTAGGATTTTTAAGATGCGTCAATACCAACTCGCCCAACTTTCGACCCTTTTACAGGCATAAAGAGTTTTTTTGAGTGGCAGTTACTGAAGCAGATCTGCAGTGCTGGCGAGAAAAACGTAGGCCTTGGCCATTGATAGTACAACTGTGAATGTTAAGTGCAGTCAAACCCGGTTATATCAAACTCACAGAAATACACCTACCAGTTCAATTAATGGGATAATTCGATATAAGCAAGCTAAGGAATTGGATTTTATAAAAGCACATACCATTTATAAAAACACTTTATTTACTTATGAAACTGCCTTACTTTTGCACGGAATGGTCCTGTGTCTTCTGCTAGCACAACTTCACTGCCTGCAACAGTTCGCACTTCTCCACATTGTCTAAAGAGTCGGAGCAGCTGAGGCCGCAACCTTTCACATTCGTGAAGAAGCGACAGACTAGTGAGAGTGCACCAATCACCTCAGAGGTTGTGGGCAAAAAATCGTCGCTGTCCTTATTGCACCTGCTTTCACTTGCGCTCGGTACAATTTCAGCGACGTAGTCTTCCAAACTCTCCCGTGGTCGCAACACCATCATCCACATTCTCAAACTCTCTGACATTTGATATGGCAGCTTAAAATTCCGACAGCTCGCTCCACACTTCAGCAACACCGGCGATGGCTTCGTTGCACTTCTTGGGATTTTCAAAGTCATCACCAATGTGCACAAACAGGCACGTCTGAAGCAGTTTCGGGCAGTTTCTTTCGTAACATCCGGAAATCTCTGCTCTTGGGAATCTCGTGTGTCGCTAGGACGTCTGACTTCTCACCGCGTCCAACTTGATTTTTGAAAAGTCATCACCGATGTGCGCAAACAGGCACGTCTGGAGCAGTTTTGCATAGTTTCTTTCGTAACATCTACCCGGGAACCTCTGCTCTTGGGAATCTCGTGTGTTGTGGGGACGTCCTGACTTCTCACCGCATTCAACTCGATTTATGATTGCCAGCTTCACGGCGAAAGAAAAATTCTTCCCCTTTACGCTTGCTAGAGCCGCCAAACAAGCCTTTATTTAGTAACACTAGCACTAGCCTCCACAGCTACACTTCAGAAGAAAGCCGACAAAGCACGAACTATGCAAACACAATGAATGAGAAGAGCATGGAGACAACTCGCCTGTGATTGGCTGCCTGAGCGAGTGCGTCAGGCAGACCAGGATCATTTTTTGCATAGGGGGTGTTGACGTCTTTCCCTACACTGCGTGGTGGCACATTCACAATAGAAAGAGTGAAGGGAAAGAGCCAACTGCTGCCCATAAGCGGCTGGGCTAAACCACTTTTAGGGTACGGCAGAATTTCTTCTCCACCACGGAAGAAAACCAACTTAGGGGGCACTTCTGTGCATTTGTCATTCGATATATTGGGAGTCGCTGGTATTTTTGTTCGATATATGCGTAATTTTTGCTATTTATTCTCATTGTAAATGTATGGTTACCCGAAATAGTTCCATATACAGGATAATTCGATGTTAACGGGTTTGATATAGTTGGGTTTGAGTGTATCTTACTTTAGAGTTACACTTTCAGTTTAGTCATTCAGCTGGAATGTTTAGCTCCACCATGTGACGACGGCTTCAGTGAGGAGGTTGAATTGCTGTTACGTTGCATTACTGCTTTGTATGTAGTCTTTCCCTATATCCCTCGTGCCAACTGTTGTGCAGGTGCTGGTGCGGATGTGCTGGAACCTGGTGGAGGCGTGGCGCCAGTTCGAGGGCAACCTGGGCATGCAGGGGCTGCGGTACGCCCTCGAGCTGCTCGAGCTGTTTGAGGGCCGCGGGCGGCACCGCACCGACCCCATGCGCGGAGACATTGAGCACCGGCTGCTTCTCGCCCGCGTCTACCTCCACCTGGGCATCAACTACGAGCAGGTGCGCAGGACGTGTTTCTCCCTGCCCCGTCGTGGGGAGGTAGCTTCCCTAAATTGATTCCCTGGATTCCTTAAATCGAGCTTTGTTCCCTGCCATTTGTGGGAGGTAGGTTCCTTAGATTGATTCCCTGGGTTCCCTAGATTGAGTTTTTCTTCACAAAGCCACTATGTGGTGCTGAAATGCTGCAAGCTTCTTTTCATATTCTGCAGGGCAGGTTGAGAGAGAGAGAGAGAGAGAGGGAGAAATAACTTTTATTTACATAGTGGATTAGGGCGCAGTTGGTGCAACTTTGAGGGTTGCGACAGCTTCGGCCGCTCAAGTTATGAGCTCCATCTGGAGCTGGTGATTGATGATTTAATGGTGCACACTAACACATGCCCTTGAGCTGGGCTGATCCCAAGTCTTCCTAGGAGGATTCTGCCCGCGGGGGAGCGCGACAGGTGATTGACTTGGCCAGTATGGTGGCCTTCTATCAGTTCTGCTGTCAGTCTATCAGTATGCCCCGTTTCCCACAGTCTGGCAGTGTAATTGTTCGCAGGAACTGCAGGACGGCTCGGAATGCTGTGTGGTTGAGGCCATCTACTTTTTTCATCTTGTTCTCGGTGTTTTATAGTGCCCTCAGTGTTTGCCCCGCAGTGAGTGGTGCTTTCTCTTAATAAGAAATGAAACAGTTCAAGCCAAAATTTCAATTAGCCCGCTGCATCGGATGTTTCAGGATTTCAGCAATGAATTATTGTGGGCAGGTACCGAAACCAAATCAGTGTTTATTGAGGCTGCCGCTATCTGCAAAACTTGCCTCTGGTTACTCTGGTTGCTGTCCGTCTTCCTAATGGCCCAGTGATACCACTAAAGGGGGGACGCGGCTTTCAAGTTTGGAGAAATGACCAAAACATTGTTTTTTTGAATGCCACATATGCAGCTTCTATGTTTTCTTTTCCGTGCATTTTCAAAGTTCTTCCAACAAAAAAGTTTGCATTGAAAGCCACCTCCCCCCTCAATACTGCTGTTCACTCTGTTTGCTTCTTACTGGACTTGTAGCTGTCATATTTTTGTTGCGGTTAATTGATAGTAATCGTTTTGTTAAACATCGGGTGCGACTCAACAAATAGAGCAACGTAAGCGACAATGTCGCTTATGTGAGTGAGCCAGTGTCATGTCAGACAAGCCCAATGTGCCTGATGGCTGTGTTAGGATGCCTCTGCCAGCGCAATGCCTTGCTCACTGCTTGTATGTTTAGATGACAGGCTTAGTTTAGATGACACGCCGGGGAGCTTTCTCCTTTTTTTCCGCAATGTGGAGGGGTCTATTTCCGGTTAGGTGCCACAAAAAAGCAGGCATGGCTGCCTGCTCGCAAGTGCGCACTCGGGCTGGTAGGGTGTTTTTGAAGCAATAAACTTTTGTTGTCGAGTGGTCTGGTTTAAAGGAAAGTATTGAGCTCATCAGTCAAGCCCCGCGCGCACTCAAAACACAAAAGAAATGGCAAAACTGTGCCTACAGGTTCAGGCATAGAAGACGTTCGTACACAGCGCTGACGACGCCGGATCGTCACAGGAAATGCGAGAAATTAGCCGCGAAGTTGACCAGTGACAGCCGATCAGACAGCCTTGGCCTCAATGAGTCGTTTAGGCCATGCCAGGGATGCATAATGAGGAGAACTGAAGAGAGCGTGGTTGGTTTTTTCGCGTGTTTCGCAGTGATTTGCGCGCTCACCACTTCACGTGCATGTGTAACATTTGGCTCTGGTATTTCTGGCAGTGTAATCTAAACTTCGTGCAGGTTTACTTGCACTGCTCAGAAAGTGTTGCAGGGTCCCTTTAAGAGTGTCAGTGTTATCCTACCGAAGCGGTCTTTCAAATAAACCAAACTTGTATTTTATATTCATGGCCCCTTTGAAAATGTCATGAGACGAACGGGCACCTTGCACGAGCTCCATTGCTTTCTTTTTCACCAAGTTTCAGTTTTTACGACGTTTTCCTACACGGTTTTACCACGGTTTTTACCAAATTTCGGTTGACAGAAGGCACTGCTTTGAAAACTTGCGTGCTTGCTGTAGCAGCGGCCATGCACCCGAGCCTTATTTTCCATTTTGAAGTTGCTGCACAATGGGTGCCATCTAAATCAAATGCACAGTATAATTGTGAGGTCTATGCTGCACAAGCTTTGTAAGCCTAAAGCTAACAAAATAAAAATAGGCAAGGACAGGGCTCGCATCGATGATGGTGCCTGCAGCAACTGTACTTTGTATTATTGAACATGTTTTCTTCCCTACTTTTTATGGCTGATTGGTCTGGGCAATCTTGCAGGGTGTTTAGCGAGATGCCAAGTGTCTTCCCCATAATGCATCACCAAGAGTATGCATTGGTGGTATAACATTCTTCTCGACATTGACAGTTCTTGCCAAAAGCACCCCAGCCTGTACTAATTCTGCACCAGACTTCTCTCCTGCAGTTGGGATCGGCTCTGACACGAGCTGATCCCAAGCTGATTATGTTGGTTGTGATGATGATTGTGAAATAAGGGAGAAAAGCTGATATGGGACAAAAAGCTTTACCATTCCTTCCTTAAGAAAGTTGACAGGTGTGAAAGCTTTATCGCTTAGAACAGTGGTTCTCAAATGGGGGTCCACGGACCCTAGGGGGTCCGCGAAGCCATTTCTAGGATCCGCAAAACCCTCACCCGCTTTTTTTTTTCCAGACTTGCATACTTGAAAAGCAAATACCGAAACAGGTTAATGTGGCTGCAGATATGCAACTCTGTTTAAGCGCGACTGTGCCACGTATTGATGAACTGTCCAAAATGAAGTGATGTGGCACGTTTGTTTGATGTTTGTTTTGGTAGCAATAAAAGGCACCTGTTTCACGCTCCAGTTGTGTTAATTTACCTACGTACCCCCCCCCCCCCCCCCCCCTCCCTCCCCTCCACTGCACGGGGTCCCCCATCACTTCCACCAGTCCACAAGGGGTCCCCGACACATCCATGGCTGAGAACCACTGGCTTAGAAGCTGCGTCAAAAGTGCACCAAACCTTCGATGAAAGTGCGTCCACTTGATCGTCAAACCCTCAAGGACTCAAAATTGCAAACAAAGAACAAACCCAGGCAACAATTTTTCACGCACTAGGTAAACGCATCTACAAACTATCTAAATATATACCGGTACATGGTTTATGGGATAAAGGTATACTATTGTACTCTTCCTTCATGATCGATGAATGAATCATCTTATCTAGAACCGTTCCTTCTTCGTGATTTTCAAGTAACTGTTTTGGCACAGTGGGAGCTCGGTGTCACGCGTGCGCTCTGTGCCCAAAGATCTGATCAATGCTTTCCAGTCAACCAACCAGTTTATGGGGAAATGCATTTGTTTTTTGACAGAACGCGATCAGTCCTACTATGAGAGCTTTCGCTTTAAAAACAGAATACTGGGAAGATGCCTGTGCCCTTGGACCCTGATTGGTTGATGATGACCCTGTGCCACTTGTGCTGACAGATCCTGAGCCTGCTGAAAGGCATCGAGGCGGCGCACCCGGCATCGAGCGGCATCGTGGCCTACATGTACCGCACCGCGCAGAGCCAGATGGTGGCCCAGCAGCTGCGCAAGGAGAACCGCTCCCAGAGGCACCCCTGCAAGCTGCGATCTACGCCCCGCTCACACGCCAGGGTGGCCTATGCTGTCGGCATGATCATGCGGCACAAGAAGTGAGTAGTGGTGGGCAGCAATTGGAAAGAGCAGACACAGCACATGATCGTTCCGAACGCCTTGCTGCCATTACTTTTCCTTTTTCATCGTTGACCCATGAACCCCGCACTAGCGAAATGCTATGGGTGGTATTCACTGAAAACTTAGCTGTCAGTTTTTTTGCTTGGCAACACTGTAAACAGCCTCGGACATGGCGCGGCTTGCTCCCACTGCGCCTGTGCACCACAGAAAAAAAACAGCGGCTTGCGTCATCTGCTCCGTTTCAACCCGATTCTCAGCGGTTGGTGTCAACAGAGAGGTCATTAGTCGCACTCACATTGGGGTTGAGGCATTACTTTGTGGTCGGTGGGGTAGCGTTTGGAACGTCCAACGCAGATCATGTGCTTAACACGGGCAAGTACTGCCATCCCACGGAACCCGACGTAACCAGTGACAGCACACTCACATGGTTGCCTGCATGCGTGCCTCGCCAGTGAATACAAACTATAGTCGGTTACAACTTTAACAACGGCAACAACGCTGTGCCTCATTACCACAGCCGGATGTTACTCCGCGCGGCGCAAGTAGTGTGTTACTGGGAATATTTGGAACATAGCATGAGCCGGTTTCGTGATTTTTTTGGGCTTTGTATGCCTATAAATTACTGCAACAACGACAAACAAGCTACGTGAGAAAAGCAATCTCCTTTCAAAACGCGCGCGCCCATTGACATCCGGGCCCGTCGCTTAGGCGGAGTGGTACTGTACATGAGCTATTGCCATTCCTAACTTGTTCCCAAGTATACCCAGACCGCCTTTCTCTTCCTTTTTGCTGTCCCAAATTGTTCTGGAAGTGTACAAGCCCCTTTGGGGGTGTAATGCGCGCAATACACATGGGGATTCTGTCGAGCAGTGTTGCAGTGGCTTTTAAGTAGACTCTACATCAGAGCCCCCACCTCAAGGAGTGTGGCTGCGGGTGTGAATACCACTTTTGGGAAGCCTCAGGCTCAGAAGCCCAGATTTCGGGAGTGGTGTTATGGACCATGTGTCCGTAACTTGTGTCCGTAACACCCCCCCCCCCCCCCTGGCCACAGTGTGTTTGATCGCTCGGAGCTGAAGTCAGACCACGGGGTCCTTGGTGTTTCTTTGCTGTATTTCAGCCAGCAGTGCACAAAGCATCAAGATGGGTCGTTGCACAGGAATTGGGCTCTTGAGCGCTCTTCAGTTTGTCTCGTGAAGGTTGGTTGTGCCACCCTAGTGAGGCTCTGCGAGGAGGAAAAGAAATGTTGGGGCTACGTTATTTCCTATGAACATGACCGTGGGCTTAAGGGGCATAGGTGTCTGAGTTGTGAAGCAATGCTCACATCATCTGGAGCAAGTTCCTCTAGTGCTTGTAATGACGTAGCCTGTTCAGCCCTCTTCCTAGCTGCGTGTTAACTCATTAAAGTGGCCGTTTGCCCTGCCGTGCCACAGGTACCACTACCAGTGTGTCATCTACGGCTGGGACGGCAAGTGCGCAGCCAACCGAGACTGGATCTACCAGATGGGTGTGCACAACCTGAACCATGAGGACAGGCAGCCCTTCTACAACGTCCTCGTAGAGGACGGCTCGAACCGGTACGCTGCTCAAGGTAGGCTGCCTCTCTATGCCTCTCTCTCTCTCACACACATACAAACTAGAAAGAGTGCCTTGCAAGGGAAGCTAAGCATAGTTCTAGTGATCTGCGCTGGAATTATGGGCTCTCGGGTTTGGGGAAAGCAGTAACAACCAAATTATCCTGCCATCTGTTGACAGAAATTGTAGTAATGAAGCTGTTTTTGGCTGCTTCCGCTCATCATGGGTGCAATTAGGAAACATTTTCTAATTGCATCCATGACGAGCATCCAAACATTAGGAAACATTTCCCTTTTCAGCATTTCCTAATTTGAAAAGCAAGTTTTATTGAATTAAGTTCTGTCATTTAGTAGTAAATGTTTAGAAAAAATCAGTTCCCGACCCCTGGATGGCGTACCAGTACACTAGCACTTATACATTTTCTAAGGGAGGGGGTTACTCACAAGCCTTGTGTTGTTCTGAAGCGGAGTTTCGCTACTAGTATATATTGAAGAGCTTTGATCAGCACTGAAATGCAGCTACATACACACTAGCACATTGTTGTGCTTTTGCACGCTTGTTGAACTTGATTTTAGTACTGCTTGGGATCCAAGAGGGTTGATTTGTTCAAAAATATGGCCCTAGTTTCTGTTATGAGGAGTGGAGGTGTGGTCCTGCTCCCCGCTTTGCTCCACAGGTTAGTAAGGAACAGGTCAGGATGATGATGACTGTGGGAGTCTTTGGTAATGAGTACCAAAAACACCGTGAACTCCCCGAAAAGCAACCAGCTGTACTAGTTTCTTCACGGGCATTCTTTTGGTGTGGAGAATTTTCGGGTTGCTTGTGAACTATCTGTGGTGAGAAGAGCCCCCAATGTGTCGTGACCTACAAACGCGCAGCCACGGCTGAAAAAGATTCGCACAAGCGACCAATAACCAGAGCAACCAAATTGAAACACACGACGTTGCTGGTCACGAGCGTGTCGATAGTGCTTGCAGTGAAAGGGTGGTTGACATCTCAAGGCACGCTTTGAGGCACAAAAAATGTCTGCGCTCAAAACAAGTTTGAAGAAACAATGGCGTACCACTCAGCCAAAAAGTGAGCTACAAGAAGTTTCGTTCACAATTCTACATTGAAAAGGGCTGTTTCTGCCGGCTGTCTATCACGTTGCAAACGTTAGGCGTACCCATCGCTCTTTCTCGGTGCAGTGGCAAATAGCAGCACCATGCATTCCGATTTTGCAGTCTAATCGTAGAGTTTTATACAATAACAACTAGAGAGGAATCTGGCACTGCGATCGTCCGCCACGATGGGTTGTGATGGGTAGTTCTGGATTCAGAGTGGCACTCGATGGCTTGTGGAGGTTTTTATGGATTGAATCGTGCATCCAGTTTTGTTGTTGTTTTGGACTTGCATGAACGCATTTGCCTATGTTGGAGGAAGCGTTCAAAATACGTTTCTCCTTTAACTGAATGCCGAGTGCAAACTGACGCCCTTCTGAGTGGAAATGTTTCATAACCAGAGTTGCGAATTGGATGGGTTATCAATTCATTGCCAGCACAGCGAATGCGAAAACACATATGGCGGCACTGTATGCGGCAAAGTTGCGTGTGAATTAGGAGTTATGGCGCTGCTCATTCAGCGGAGCAATGCATTCTTGAAGCTGACGATGGTTGTGAACTGCTTGGAACAGCCACACTTTTTGTGCGAATGCCGGCTCCTACAGTGTAGACCAGCAGTACTGGCGGCTGATAGGAAAGCAGCTTGATGAATGTCACTAATTCAAGCTAGAATAACTTCTCCAAAGGTAATTGGTTCTTTTTTTTTTTTTTAGGAGCACAAAACTTTTCGTAATATTAAAACTACGAGCCGTCGAAACTTTTACCAATTAGTTTTGACGAAGTCCTTCGTCCCGCTGTAGTTGGCGGCAAGTGGCAAACCTACTCACAAACCTCTCGACTCGGCGTCTGCTTTTCATTTGAATGCGCCCCTTTTATTTTCGTACCAAACCAGTTTTGGTCACTAACTTCTGTGGCCATGTAATTTGTGAAACAGCGAACTGGAAAATGAGTTTTTTTTTTTTGTCAAAAAACACAATTTGCGCAGCCATAGGCCCGTTCGATCCTACGCAATCTGGTTCAGAACTACCATCATTCCCATTGAAGCAGAAGTGCCATTTTGGAGTTTGCGTTGACACTAGCGCCAGTTTCCCCTCTAGTTATATGTATGAAACTCTGAGTCTAATCACTGAAGCTGCGCATAAAAGTTTTTGTTTCCAATCCAGCCATACGCGTCGCGTTCTGCAATTGTAACGGCGGTTGCTGTTTCTCTCCCGTAGAAAACCTCGAGCCGTCGATGAACCCGGATGAAATCGCCCACCCGGATGTCGGCAAGTACTTCGAGAAGTTCTGCGGCACCCACTACCTTCCAAACGCCGAGAAGGAGTGCGAGTATCCCGACGATGCAGGGGGTTCGAGAGGAACTGCTGCTCCAGACGTTCCACCCGAGCGACGAAGAGGAGGAAGAGGAGGAATCGTGCAGCGCATAGGAGAACATCGTCGGGATGCACGTCGACAGGAAAATACACACTCGCTTGCGAATGCGGGCCTGTAGAGAATTCCACACAGCCCTTTGGTCATGTGCAACTGTTGAGGATGTATGTAGGTGACGCAAGCCTAAGGCAGCCCTTCTTGGATGACCTCAGCGACTACTGCGTTATTTCTTGTGTTTGTAACACATCTCGTGCGTCGTATGAGCTGCTTCGAACTGTATATTAGCTGTAAATTTGCGAAGAGTTGCGGACTATCGTTAGTTATGTTTATCAAGCCTTTGCCCGATTTCTGTTTCCGACAAACCGAAAACTGTACAGGGTTGTGTGTTTGCTTCTGGCGCGGACAGATGCAACATTTTTTATTGCAAGTCAGCAGCATAATTGCACTGCGTATGCTGTCGCAAAAAATTGTGATAAATTTTCTAGGGGTTCTCTGTACTGGCTTTGGTTTCTGGCTGCTGTGCGACGAGGATAAAGTCTTCTGTGTTTCCAAGTGGAAGTCACGCGGGAAAAGCTGCGAGATTCATTCCACTTCCTCTAATTTATGACCATTTCCGTCACTGAAAATGAATTACATTGTCGACGGCCTGAGTGGAGGCTAGGTGACTGTTCGAGGAGATTAAGTCCCCTGCATTCTTCGAGTAAACTGTGCAGTCGTGAGACAACTTCAACGTCTCACAAAGCAGTTTCTCAGCAACATGCTCAAATTTTCTCGAACAACTAATACTGTCGCACAACGCCAATATCCTTTTTGACGAGGCACTGCGTTGTAACATAGTTTGGTTGAACGGAGCAGTGAACACGACGAGCATCGATTTTGTTATAAATCTGCAACTGCCTTATTGATGCATCGTGTAATCAAACACCCCTCTCACTGATATAAAGCTTCATATAGTCCTGTATCAAACTGTATCCTTTGAGAAAATATGGTGTACGTCATACAGCGAAGTAGCTATCTTGTACAATATTGAGTTGCACCTTCGACAAACCAATATTCCCGGGACGTTTCTATCCGAGGAGACTTTGCAGCGTTCCACAGAGTCGTCGGTTTCCTTTCTGGAAAGCTGCTCCGAATACCTTGTGCAATTTGGGTCGTGCTTTTTGAGGCACTTTGAGGAGACCTGTCTTCCTCACAGCGCTGCTGTACTTGTACATAAATTACGTCTTGGGTGAGAATTGTCACCTGCAAGTCAGTACGCCCAATATGCTGCGACCATTACGCAGCAATCTCTCGTCTATCCCCGGGGATATGTGGGTAACTTTGCTGTAGCGTCCACACTGTTTGTAGCCAGCACTACAGCTCATTGGCACTACATAGTAAGCCTCTATAGCTACATCAACCACTTGCCTTCTCTGTTTCCTCAATGGCTATGAATGTATTGAAACAAGCAGTGCGCGTTCAGTTCAGTCTTCTGCGCCTGTTTTGAAGGAGGAGGCTGTGGCAGTAATTTAAAGTGCTTTGAATTGGGGGTGACGACGTGCAAAAGCATTTGTCTTTGATAGCTTGGGAACAGCTTTCTACGAAATTACAGAAAGTAACTGGGTGAAGGCAGGAGACGTTAGGGTGCCTGATGAGGTTTTGTCGCAAACATTGGGAGAGCATGCAGAACTCGCGCAGGCTGGTCATAACATATTCTGCTCATGTTTTTTCACACCCTCTGCTGGTGCTCACGTGACAAGGCCTGACATAAGCGCGTGCCACCGCCGAGCTGATCGCTCAGTCTATTTTCTTAGTGCTCAGGTTGTTCCACATTTGTGAACCACGTTTCTACGTCGACCCTCCACTCTTCCGTAACCCTTCACTTGCCTCAAAGGCTATTGTGACACCTGTTCTAGCTTAGAGGCTGCACGGTAGCTGTGTTTATTTGATGTGCAAGCAGATGTCGCTGGTAGGGCACATGTAAGCTAGATGCGAACTGTACAATAACCGTGCTGTAGTCGCACTTTTTGTGGGGCCTCCATTACACCAATGTTTTTATGGTTTGTAATAAAAAAAGTCACATTTGAGGGCCCTAGCATTAAAGAGGGTGGGGAGGAAACCGCAAATGGACTTGGTAATCGGCTTAACGAGTTAACGGTTTGTCCTCAATAGTCCTGATTTGTTGTAAAGTGTAACAGCAATATTCTCATGTGAGATTATTTTGTCTTTTGCTACCGGTGCGATAATTAAGTTCTAATTTACGCTTGAGTGTATCTGGAAGTGCTGAAACGCTTGCTTCTATGATCGTAGTATAATGGTCTTGGAAATCTTTGTCTTGACAGGGGAGGTGTAAAAAGGGAGGTTTTTCTTATTGTACAGTTGTGAGTTCTGTGCATTATGTAGTTTTTGTTTTGTTGATCTTTTTATCTGTCGTGGACATCCAGAATCGATGTGTTGCCCCGTGTACTTACGTTCACACTGTATCGCTGTTTGGTGTTGTGTGCCTTCCAGTGTTCATACACCAATGAGGGAGCACCGTTTACACCTATTCCAAGTTTCTAATGGAAATAAAACTTCTAACAATGCAAGCAAAGATGTGTGGTAGCTGTTTGAATCCAAGGCATGGATATCGCCATTACTTGTCCATTATGCACTTGAACTAACCGAAGGCTGTGTTGTGTCGTGAATTTTCTTATTGTCCCTCTCTTTTAGATATAATAATGTCGCCACGCTGCTTTCGCACTAATTTTTATCAAGTCTCAATCACACACAAAAAAAAATTTCCACTTTGTGAAACCTTTTGTCGGTATATACATAAAAAACACTTTCGAAGCAAAATTGTCGGACAGTGCATTCAGTCTACACTCTAGCCACACTTAGTATATTCTCATCCAATGCTTAAAAAAAATTTCGATTGGACCCCCCTGCTTCCCTAAAGTTCCATTGCCAAGTGACGTTGAGGTTTTTTTTTTTTGTTTGTTTCCTCTATCTTTTCACTTAAAACCATATGTGGCTAAATATTACTGCATCATTGTTGGGCAGACAAGTACGGCTGCACTTTCATACTTTCCATTCATTTCCTTCAAATCCTTACCACAGGAGCACAAGCACTCTAGAAGCAATGAGCGGCGGTTGTGTCATCCGTATTTTTATTACATTTTCTTGAACTTGTGACTCTGAATGCCAAGTACACACAGAATACATTTAAATATATACTGGCGAATAATTTATATTTTTAAAGAGAAGGACGGAGCCGACTAACCATCATTGTCTAATGTTAGGGATAGCCTAGCTCAGCGAATGAATATGTTCCTGTATGTTCACCTCGCGTTAAATTGCTTTGTGTGCTTTTTTGATCATGAAAAAAGGCTGCAGTCTTCAGTGACCCCCTTCGGCAGTTTTTTATCAGTGACTTGTCAAATGCACACGAGTGTTCTGTGTCAGTATTGCTACTCTTTCCAGTAGGCAGTCCTGACGACTCATGGAAAAAGAAAATTCTTTTAATATGGACTCCGGCCCGCTGCGGCCCACAGGGGAATGAACTGGCCCTACGCAACCGCTCGAGCTCTGGTCAACCGAGCTGTGTTGCCTACGACGCCACCACAACCACCATCATCCCCACACAAGATGTCGCAGGAAAGCCAAGAACAGCAGACGTTACGAGATCTCACAAAGACAGGCTAGTCACATACAGGGATATAATAAATCACTACAGGTTATCCAGATGCAAATATCCATTGGCCCACCACACTCTTTCCAGGAAAGAGGTAGTCACGTGGCGGCGGTTGCAGACAAACACTTTTCCAAGCCCTGTTTCTCTCAACCGCTGCTACCCAGACCTTTACTCAAACCTATGCACTTTATGCAACAGCAGAGCCGACCTACACACATGATATAGTCCCTGCCATAAGCTCCAAAAAATACGCATGGCTATAATAGCAAATTCCGATGTAGATACACTTAGAAGCTACAAAATTAAGACTGCAGAACGATGGGAGACTGTTCTGCTCAGCTCCACACCGGAGGAACAACTGACAGCAGTCCGGATGGCCGAAGCCGCCGCGAGGATCCAAGGAATCCTGGCTGACGGATGAGGGAGGGAGACCGTCCAAGTCGTCTACCCTTCAGAACCCATCTCGGGCATCAAATAAAGCCATCTCTCTCTCTCTCTCTCTCTCTCTCTCTCTCTCTCTCTCTCTCTCTCTCTCTCTCTCTCTCTCTCTCTCTCTCTCTCTCTCTCTCTCTCTCTCTCTTCTCTCTCTCTCTCTCTCTCTCTCCAATAATTTACATTCTTAGGGACGAAGACATCGTCAGTTGCAGGCAGAGGTCATATATATATATTAGGGGTGTGCGAATATCAATTTTTTCATTTCGAAGCGAATTCGAATAATAAAAACATAGTTCGAATCGAATCGAATATTTTTCGAATACGAATACTTAGTTTTTTTGTAAAATTAAAGTTTTCACCATCTAAAGACACAAAAACTGCAACTTTATTGCACAAAAATCATACAAAGTAAAATGAGAAATTACACAATACCCTTGCACTCAACAGGTTAAGGTTTGCACTCACTAAATGTTAACATGGAGAAAGGTTAACTGCTCGACATGTTCGGGGAGCAGTGACAACCTCCTGCTCATCACGACTCCACCAGATATCGAAAGCAGCCGCTCCACTTGAGACACTAGTGGCTGGCATGCCCGAAGCCCGTGCACATTGCCACGCGCTGATACAGTAAAATCTCGATGATACTAATCTTGCGGGACCGCGAAAAATATCGTATCATCCGAAGTTCGTATGAACCAACACAGACCAAAAAATTGAGCGCTTGAAAAAGTTTTCGTTTATTTCTTCTCTTACTTTCGCGTGAAGAAATTCGTGATTTTTTCTGCTTTTTTTAACCCCCATGTCGCAAAGCAGTCCTTTCTGGAGCACGTAAAGCTTCGCGCTCGTCTCCTCACTCGCTGTGCACAAGCTCGCTACACGCCGCAACAGTCAAGCGTGAACCCGCATGGTGCGTTTTGCACGCGATTCGCTCGCCTCGGCTCTGCGAGCGCTGTATTTTCACGCCGCATCGACGATTTCGCTACCCACGCCTTTCGACCGAACCCACGCCTTCCCACTCTTGGGCGGCGTGTTTTTCTTTCTTTCTTTCTCACGTAATTATAAAAAAATAATATAACGTCACTAACGGTAAAAAATAGTCTAACCATTCCCCTATGCCTTCTTTGGCGTTGTAGACTGCCGGCATTTCTTTATATATATATATTTGTGTCGGCTCACCCGGCGAAAAATAAAAAATACGGCCGCATTCTTTTGCAAGCAAACAAAGGGCTTGCAAAGGATATATATATATATATATATTATTATATCTTATATATATTATATATATATTATATTATATATATATATATATATATATATATATATATATATATACAGTGTGTTGCGACGATAACTGGAACACTTTAAAAAATTTTCCTGAGCGATCCGCCGCTCTGTTCACGCTCAAACTTCACACAAAGGTCGCATTTTGTGGTCTATTTTGTTTGACACCGGGAACAACAATGGTAGTTACCTGTTTATTCTGAAAATAAATAAAAACGATTTTCGCCTATGGGAAAATGGCGGCGATTTGGACGTGCGAGCCCGAAAACCGGGTTTTCTGATCGTCTGTTAGCTCATTTCTAGGTGCATTTTCTGATCGTCTGCTGCACCATTTGGCTCCGTACGTGAATCCCAAACATGCGTTTCACTCTGCAGGTGGTTCCGTCGTTCCAACATCAACTTGCGCTGGCTCGCACGTCCAAATCAGCGGCCATTTTCCCATAGGCGAAAATCGTTTTTATTTATTTTCAGAATAAACAGGTCACTACCATTGTTGTTCCCGGTGTCAAACAAAATAGACCACAAAATGCGACCTTTGTGTGAAGTTTGAGCGCGAACAGAGCGGCGGATCGCTCAGGAAATTTTTTTAAAGTGTTCCAGTTATCGTCGCAACACCCTGATATATATTTAGTTTGCAAAGATAAAAACTCACACAGAGCGCGAAAAAATAAGGTTAGTAGAGACAGAGACACACGAGAAAGACATAGAAAATAGAAATAAGTTTACTGACGAAAGGAAGTCCTCTTCCTGAAAAGTCAGTAAACTTGTTCTATTTTCTATGTCTTTCTCGTGTGTCTCTATCTCTACTAACCGTATATATATATATATATATATATATATATATCTTGAATGAGGCCAAGCTGGATTTAAAAAAAAGTTCCTGCGTTTTTGCAGCCGCCCCTTTCCATAGGGGCGATTTCCCGTGCAAGCCGGGTGAACTTCTCAAGCGTTGTAGTCCCACACTAGGGCCGAGCGCCAGGCCGGGGAGTCGCTTGTACCTATTTTACCGGTAGGTGCCCGGCGCCACCTAGGAACACGAATTCACATGGTGCTTCCCACAGCCACGACGGACGCTCAACTCGCAACCGCCTGTGGCAGGACCATGGCGCCAGACTCTCACCCCCGGCAATGGGGCAACGCGGCATGATGGCCGGGGGCCCCACCAGATGGACAAGGGTCAGGGGCCCCTCGATAGGGTAAAGGCAGCTTTCCAGACGTGAAATCCCCTTTCAAGGGTCCGCATCGATCAGGGACGCCTGTACCCATTAAAGAAACAGGTGGGTGTCCGGCGGTACCAGGATTCGAACCCAGTACCTCCCGCATACGAGGCGAGTGCTGTACCTCTGAGCCATCGCTGCGGTTAAAAAGTACGACCCCTTCACTGGGGCATTTCCCCCGACGAAGTCGGGTAACTTCCCAAGCACTGGATCCCCTGTTCAGGGGGTGCTTGTGCCAATTTTTTATACTGGTTGGTACCCAGAGGTACCGAAGTACCTACCACTTTCTTGTAACCCAGTGATACGGTCCGGCGTGGTATTGCGGTTTCCAGGAGCCCCGCAAGGTAGGCGCCTGTTCCCACTTTGAAGCTGGTGGGTGGCCAGCGACTGAAGTCGGGGAGCAGGCGCAGCCTCCCACGTATGCCGCAGTGGTAGAGCGTGTCCAAGCCCTTTAACCCCTGCCGAGGCAGTACAGAGGGCGCTTGTACCCTTTTGACTGGAGGTGCCCAGCGGTTCCTGACCCCGCGCGAAGGGGTTCGAGGGACCCTCCCACATCGCCTCCCACGGCTGCTTGTGGTCAAGCTCCAAGCGTTCGTTCCACCGTCGAGACAAGCTGCGGTACGGGGACGCTTGTACCCTTTAAAGAAACCGGTGGGTATCCGGCGGCCCAGGATTCGAGCCTGGTACCTCCCGCTTGCGAGACGAGTGTTTTACCACTCGACCATCGCCACTCGACCATCAGATATATATATATATATATATATATATATATATATATATATATATATATATATATAGAGAGAGAGAGAGAGAGGAGAGAGAGAGAGAAATTGCCGGCAGTCTACAACGCCAAAGAAGGCATAGGGGAGTGGTTAGACTTTTTTTACCGTTATTGACGTTACATTATTTTTTTTATTAATTACGTGAGAAAGAAAGAAAGAAAAACACGCGCCCAGAGTGGGGACCGAACCCACGCCTTTCGATTAGATCTCGAATGCCTTACCAATTCGGCTATCTGGGCGACTGTGTTCCGCTTCACTTTCTGGGGTATTTATATTTTACTACAACTGTATCTGAAGCTTGAGGGTGGTAGCCAGCGCCACTCAGACTACACGGGGAGAAGGGGACCTTCTTTTTCAACCCCTGGGGCGTGACGCGAACGTCTACAGCCTGTCATGAGCGGTTAACTGGCGGGAAACCCTCTTATTATAGTGCCTAGAATATACTCTAGGCACTATACTCTTATGCTACCTTGGCATCAAGGCTGCCAGAACCGAGGCCCTCGCTAAGCTTTCGCACGATAATAGGGTTTGGAAATGAGGGGCTCGTTAGGAAATTCAGAAAGAAATGCCGGCAGTCTACAACGCCAAAGAAGGCATAGGGGAGTGGTTAGACTTTTTTTTACCGTTATATATATATATGTGTGTGTGTGTGTGTGTGTGTGTGTGTGTGTGTGTGTGTGTAGTCAAGAAAGCCAAGGAAAACAAAGGAGAGAATGTGGTAGGTCATTTATTATCGAGAGATAAATCTCCGAAAAAAAGTGAGATATATATATATATTATATATATATATATTGAGAGAGAGAGAGAGGTCAAGGGACAGCCCCCCCCCCCTTCCCCCACGAGAAAATGAAAACTTCACGCCAATGGTCAACAACACCTGACCTCACAAGCTGAAGCAACAGCTACAGTTCATGGTTTCTGGACTGAAAAGAGGCCACCCAACTTTCGCTTTCTTTTATTTTTACTAAGCCCTTGTAAACGTTTTCTTCACTCGCTCACTTTTAGACCCCTGAAAAGCGGTTCAATATGCTTGTGGTTGCGCAAGAGTTGGCCCCGTTAGCGACACGCTATGTTTAGTCCTGACTTGCCGTTGCGTCGTCATAGAATGTGTGACGTACTAGGTGTGACGTTCGCACTGTTGGGCAACTTGCGAGGGTCCAGGGTGTGCCGAGAAGGGAGGTGGCCAAGAGTGGCGCAACAGCTGTCACTGTGCCTGAAATTGCGGCGACAGGTTGCTGTAAATTACTTTTACAGCAAAGCAGTCTTGCACTAGGTTCTGACCGAAGTTGCGTACGTCTACCAAGTTGCGGCTCAACGAATCGCACCCACTAGTGCTACAGAGCTAGGGTCAAGGGGGACCACTGCTCTCAAAACAGCTCCTTTTAATTTTTCACTAAACTCTGTGAAACTTGCCAGTCTTGCTGCTTTTTTCCACTGATTTCAAATATGCCCCTATTTTAAGAGTTGGTCAGTTGGTTCCCAAGATTATAAGAGATAGTCATTTTTGGTTTTGGAGGAACAATAGACAAAACAGTGTTGGTCATAAAACCGCAAACTTTACGTTTTCTAATACTACGAACTCTGGTGAATGCAATAACAGAATCATTTTTTTGATGCACCACTTGGAACTAATTTTATAGCGCAATAAACTTTGGTGGCACTAGTGGCAAGGAACCATTTTTAATACGTTGAATGAGCTGTAAAATTAGTTCCAAGCGGTGCATCAAGGAACTTGTTCTCTATTGCATTTACCGGGATTCATACTATTGGAAAACATAAAAATTACAGTTCTATGACTAACACTGTTTTCAATGCGGAGCATTCAGTAACTCACGATGTCACCCACGTGACGTCCGTAGGCGTCCGTAGTCGTAGTCGCACCCCTCCCCCTACACTATATAAAAAAAAATACTATTCCGGCGCTGGTTTTCGATCCCCCGACCCTGCGGGCGGAACGCCAATGTACATGGTGCTCTACCACTGCGCCACAAAGCCGACCCACCCAGAATGGGAGGCTACGAACGCGCGTTATATCCCTTGACTCATTCAAATTACTGCTGACGAGCGTCTCTCGTCAGCAGTTGCCACAAGTGCAACAACTTAACGTAACGCAAACTACTTAACGTCGTGCGCCCCCGGAAATGCTCTGCATTTGATCGTGCCCCTCGCGAGGGGGATGTTTGTTCAACTGCGTCGCCCATGCGAACAGTTTGCCATTACCAGTTTCCGCCCGCTCCGGTCGGTGTCGCCACGGTTCAAACCACGGCAGTTTAACTGCCGGGCGGTGGCCGCAAAGAACACGCTCCGTGAGCTCGGCATTTTTCCTTTTGTCGACTCAAAAAAAAAAAAAAAAACGTTTTTTCCACCACCACCACACATTCTAGCGCTGTTCTGCCTCTAGACATTTTGAGTAACGTCGACCACTACTGTAGTCATATTCGAATTTTTAACAAGTCCCACAGGCTATCTGTGAATAATGGTTGGGAATGAGTGAGCGAGAATATAAAAGATGATCACAGATAAACCTGGAATTTTCGTCTATTGTTCCTTCAAAAGTGACTAATTATCTCTAATTATCTTGGGAATTAATTGACCAACTGAAAAAATAGTGACTTATTTGAAATCAGTAGGGAAAAAGCTGCAAGACTTACAAGTTTCGCAGAGTTCGCTTGAAAATTAAAAGAAGTTGTTTTAAGAGCCATGTCCCCCCTTAAACGCCCTGGAGCTCTCAATCTAATGTGGGTATCTTGTAAAAAATCATACTGAAAGTGGCTGTAAAGGAGACTTTATCACTACTCCGATTTTAAATTACTTGTCATTATTAGCTCACTTGCAAGCATTCCCATATGCTGCCAATGCATAGCTGTCTATGGAGGGGGTTATGGTTATGGAAAATTCCTTTAACTCTTGTATTTTGATATAATTGATATAGTTATAGTTAAAGTATAGTTAAGCTATACAGTCATAACAATACACTTAGTATAGTTGTATTAGTATAAGTATTATATTTATGTTATATAAAAGTATAAGCGAGTATTATTATAATATAGTTAGTTATATAGTTATTGTTATATAGTCATAGTTAAACTATAACTATATAGTTATAGCTTAAGTCGATATAGTTATCCACCAGTACAGCTTCACTGATCCCCCATCTTCGCAGTAGTAGAAGCGCTCTTAATTTTAAGACGTGAAAATTTTGGTCTGCCTGTCCATCCGTCTGTCAGTCGACTTAGCCACCTGATCAATGTCAAAAAATTTTTGACCGCAAAGTAGGGGATCTCCCTTTCCAGAGGTGCACCGCAGGACAGTAGGCCATAACTACTTTTTGGAGAATATTGCGGGCTACATAACTTCCTAAACAAAGTTGATAGGTGCGAAAGTTAAAAGTTCGTCTGACATTCGCTCAAAGTGCATCCAATCGATCGTCAAACCTTAAAAGACCAAAATTGAAACCAAAGAACGAACCCATGCAACTATTTTCTGCATAGTAAGTAAACGCATTTACGAACAATCTAATTATCTACAGATGTACGTGGTTTATGAGATAAAGGTATACTATTGTACTTCTTCTTCATGATCGTTGCGTGTACTGTCTTATCAAGAACTGTTTTTTTTTTCACGCACCGTGTATTTCCAGAGATCTCATCAAAGGTTTTCAGTCGACTAACCGATCTATGAGGGCATTAGTTTTCTGACAGAATGTCATCGGTCCTACTAAGAAAGCTTTTGCTTTATTAACGCATAACCGAAAACCTTTTGGACATCAGAATAGGTGAGTGAGATAATCACGAACTTGCGAAAACACAATGTCCTTTTTAGGTGCAACGCTGAGAGCATCTCTTGTCGGCGGCCCTGTCTTTCCTGCGTGCGTCCATCGTCGGCGTCCGCACTCTCCTCCGCTCACCCCCTCTCCTCTCCGATAGCGAACACTCTCTCGCGAGGGGCATTGGATTGGATTCGATTGGCTTGGCTTGGCTTGGCTATGCTTGGATTGGATTTGGATTGGATTAAAGTGGATTGTGTTGGATTGTGTTGCGCCATAGCCGCGGCAGACGCACTGGCACCGGCGCGTGCCCAGGTGAGAGCGAACACTCTCTCTCAACATCTGCGGGGTGCGGCCCAGCGCGCTCTCACTCCGCCGGTGGGCTGCGCTGCGCGCGGTACTGCGCATGTGCAATACTCTCTCTCTCTCTGCGGTCTCCTCTCCTTCGGGCGCGCTGCGCATATAACCGGTGGGCCGCTCTCCGGCGGCCTTTCGGTCGACGGTTGCTTTCCGCTTGCGCTTGAACCCCCTCAGCGTCGCATCACACCAGGGTTCCCGCGAGGGGAGGTGGGCGTAATTTTTTTCCCTGGTAGGGGCATAATGTTCGAAAATCCTGTCTTACTGAGCCCCTTCGACATGAGAGAAATATATACTCCCGAAGTTTTCCGTCTCTAGCTCCAGCAGCTTTGGCTAAGCATTGAATCAGTCGGTCGGTCAGTTGGGCACTTCATTTTATACGTATAGATAAGGCAGGCATAAAAGTTGCTCCATTCACTGACCCTTACAGAGTTCACAGAAATGTTAGTTCCAAAAATGGTTTCATTCTGCAGACACAACGAAGTGGATTTAATTAAAATACAAAACAGAATGCAAGAAACGTACTGTCAGCCAGGCACGTACCCAGGATTTTTTTTCGGGGGGGGGGGCAACCCAAGGTAACTTTTCTGTGCAAATTAGGGGATAGGGCGAGGGTATCGGCCGTTACTAGTACAAACACGATGAACACCTAGCGTTTACCATAAAGCTGTGGCTAGCGTTCCGTCCAGACGGAACGATATACAAGTGCTAAAGTTCCGTCCAGACGGAATACAACTGAGAGCTTAGCGTTCCGTCCAGATGGAGCCGGCGTGAAATTTGTACAGTTCCGTCCAGACGAAAGAAAAACCGTTTGATTAGACGTCATGTTCAGTCTTCAGATTTGGTGCAGAGTACGGTTGCACCACGTATAATTGCACTATTGTACCGGGTTCGACTCCCCCCGGACATGCTTTCTTTTTTTATTAGGAGGCTTACCTCGTCAATAGAACTTAAGCTTTATCGACCCTGAACCCCTTCCCCTATTTCCCCCAACAGGCCAGAGTGCCACCCTTTCTATAATAAATTTATTCATTCATTCATTAGATGCGAAGCATCTCTTGCTCGGGAGGATGTCCCGCGTCCGTGCCCCGTCCGCAGCGCCTCTTATGATGATTGTGGCAGGATGCTCCTAGGGATTGGCCAACCAAAGAATCCATCACGAGATAGCTTCGCGTTCAACCACCGCCGTCATCTTCCCGTAGGGGAACCGCTGAAGAAGAGGAAGGAGAAGAATACAAAGCTGTGAAGAGGAGGGCGTGTACGTTGCTCTCGCCCCGTCCGCAGCGCCTAGGGATTGGCCAACCAAAGAATCCACCACGAGATAGCTTCGCGTTCAACACCGTCGTGATCTTCCCGTAGGGGAACCGCTGAAGAAAAAGGAGAAGAAGACAAAACTGCGAAGAGGAGGGCGTGTACGTTGCTCTCAGCCGGGCACCAACTTCAACAACCTTTACCTCGCCAACGCTGACGGAGACTACCGATTCTGCCACAGAGACGACAACATCGACAACAACATGATGGACGAGTTTCGGCGCCTCGAGAACCACCGCCTACTCACCGTCACACAACAGTACTTGCGTGCCTTTGCCACCGGTGTGGATCCGGACGCAGAATTCCTTCTGGCGCTACTAAGCATCGGTAACACAATGGAACCACACGGAACCCCCATGATGCTTCGCATCCTCATCAGGGTTCCCCACGGGAAGATGGTGTAATGTTTTTTTTTTTTTTTTTGCGTGGTTGCGCCAGTGTTTTGTAACAGCCAAATTCGCGCCCACTTTACAATTGACGCGGTGAGAGCAGCCGGTCTTGCACTCAACCGGCCGCTCCGCTACCGTTCACTAGAGCCAAGGCCGACGTATCCATCGCCAGAGTTCCGATCATCTGTAGTTCGTAATGGTTATCACTAATTAACGGTTATTCTGGATAGTCAATGAGCGGAAGCGGTTCGTTCGGCTGGGTAAATATCAAGAAAGACTGCTCTCGCTGCTTGTGAAGCGGGTGTGGTCGAGGTAGCGGCTTGGAGTTCCGTCTGAGTTTGATGCGGAAGTCACCGCAGTTAAGTTTAACCGTGGTTACTAAACTTTATCCGCGGTTATCGCAAACTGAGGTTTTGGCTGTTACACGCGAAATTTTGAGTGTGGTGACCGCCGTCACTAGGTTGTGTGCGTAAAAAAATTAACACACTTTTAACTTCACGATAAAAAAAACAAAAGAAAAGCAGTGTAGACAAAAGGAAATATCATTAAAACAGTCGCTTCGGACCCAAACGCAACGCACTCGAGCGCGGCGAGATTTTGGAGAGGGGCTTCCACAACAGCTCGAAACCGGCTTGGTTTTCTCGCGTCTGCTCGGTGTTGGGAACTTTAGGCTTAGCATCGCGGTGGATATTTAACCGCCTCAGGGATTTATACACACCCCCCTAACACCCCCCAACATCCCCCCAGAAGGACTTCGACACCCCCCCAAAAAGGTTCTGCAACCACAAGCACCCTGCCTACGTATTTATACAACACCCCCCCAAACATCCGACCGACACCCCCCCAAAATCGAAATTCTGCATAAACCCCTGCCGCCGCTATTTCTACAACTGCGAATCACAATCCATAGCACAATTTTTCACCGCACTAACATCCACTTTATCGCATGTGGAAGTTCTTTTCCGCGATCAGATTAATTTCGAAGAGCGGCGATAAGCTGTTGCTGCCGTGGTCTGGGCCGGTTCGAGCCGCTTTCAGTGCCGTGCGGGCAGACGCGTCAGCATGTTTGCACGCACGGCCGACGTGCGCGCCAGTCGTTTCCGAGTGCTAAAAACGCACCATCATTGCCTGCTTTGGCGAACGACGCGCGGAATTTGCAAATTTAGCACGGCTTTTGTCGTAGTTGACCGGGTGTATCGGGAAACGAGCCGCTGCTGACGGGCAGTCGCGCTGACTGCGAGAGCGACGCAAAGAACGCAAGCGCCTCTTGGGAGCAGCTTTGGGGTGCCCGCTATTTGAGAACCTTCGTCTCCTCCGAACGCCAGGTGGGTTTTCTTTTTGTCTTTCTTTTTTCGCCTCCGCTGATGCGCCGCCACTTGCGTCCGAACTGACTTGTGCGATTTTGAGCACTGCGGCTGCGGGAACTGCGGTTAGCGTGACCGAACTGCGGTGGCCAAGCTCAGTGTGCATTAACCACGGTTAGCGGGGTAACCGCAGTTTCGTCTAACCGCGGTTCGCTTAACCGTGGTTAACTGTGCCCGTGTAACTAGGGTATTACCGATCGCCTCTGTTGATTTTTACCCAACTGGTCAAACCGTTTCCGCTCATTGACTAGCTAGAGTCACATTTGATTAATAATCACTCTCAATGAGATGATCGACCGTCAAACGAACCGCCAAGCTCGACCACGCCGTGCTTCACAACAAGCAGATCGAGAGCAGTCTTTCTTGATATTTACCCAGCCGAACGAACCGCTTCCGCTCATTGTCTAGCCAGAATAATCGTTAATTAGTAATCACCATTACGAACTGCAGATGATCGGAACTCTGGCGATGGATACGTCGGCCTTGGCTCTAGTGAACGGTAGCGGAGCGGCCGGTTGAGTGCAAGACCGACTGCTCTCACCGCGTCAATTGTAAAGTGGGCGCGAAGTTAGCTGTTACAAAACACTGGCGCAACCACACAAAAACCTCTACACCAAATCTGAAGACGCAACATGACGTTAATCAGCCGGTTGCTTTCGTCTAGACGGAACTGTACAAATTTCCATAGAGATAACAAATTTCACACCGGCTCCGTCTGGACGGATGGATAACCCGCAACGCTCCATTCCGTGTGGATGGAACTTTAGCACTTGTATACATCATTCTAGCCACAACCTTACCATAGAGGCGCGTAAACCTGCATAGAGAAATGCAATTAAGTTTATCCGCTTTTTGTGATAGAGGCGAAAAGTGAAAACACTCGTGTGTTCGAGATTTCGGCGCACGTTAAAGATCCCTATGCGAACTTGAATATTCAAAGCGTAAACGACACGAGGTCGAAGAAAGAAGACGAGACGAGATTATTTGGGGTATATAAAAACGCGTTTCTTCCTAATAAAGTTAGTTGCAAGTTTGCGCATTGTCTCATCTTCTTTCTTCGTCCTCGTGTCGTTTGCGCTTTGAATATTCAAGTATGATATACCAACTCGCCCAAACAATTGTTAAACCATATGCGAAGTTTGCAAAATTAAAAAAAAGACCAGCAGTAATTAAAATATTTAAAGGAATAAATACGCGTACTGCACAGTAGCTATACATTCCCTCTGCTAATGTTAAGGCATACTTCCGGAGCATCCGAAGTCGGCAGAAACAGAACTGCATGTTGGCACTCGAGAGTTCAAATCTCCGTGGCAAACCTCTTGCGCTTCCATGTTTTTCTCCGAACAAAACCTGTGGCTAATAGTTGTGATCGAAGGAAGGAAACAAAATTCTAGGTAAATCGGGATGTGATACGCCTAATTCCGTGTTTTATACCCTAAAACACCCACAGAGTTCAACGTTTAACGGTCTGCCATTCAAGGTGCCGACGGTTCAGGCCTTCGAAATTGCAGTATCGAGACGCACTGGACTGCAGTATATGTAGATAAAAAAACAGTGGCAAGCGTCAGCGCTTAAGTTTTGTGAAGAAGCTTGTTATTTCCAGAGATGCGCTTTGTCGCTTCCTCGGCGTCGCAGCGTGCACGTGCTTGCCCTGCTGTCTTTGCCCATAGTAACGGCTCAGGATGCATGCAAGGCTGGAATGAGCTTTTTAAATGCGAATGCATTTCTTAGCCGCGGGTTGTCTTGCGTCGTTGAGCGGCGTGCGCCTAGCAACAGCTGTGGCGCGCGCCTAGCAACCGGAGCAGGTGCGGAGTAGAGGAGGGCAAGGGGAGAGGAGGAGCGCGCTCGGCGTGTGAGGGCGCTCGCATCGCGGAGCTCGGGCGGAGTAGCGGAGAGTGAGTGGAGAGGAGGAGCGCGCTCGGCGTGTGAGGGCGCTCGCATCGCGGAGCTCGGGGCGGAGAGAGAGCTCGCGCGCGGGCTGGCGCGGGTCTCTCTCTCCTCTCCACGTACCCCTCTCCGCTCGCTGCGCATATAAATGCAGGGAGCGCGCGCCTCTCTCCGTGACTGCTTGCCGACTGGCGCCTTGATAGCGATGGAAGTCGGTGAAGTCGAATCCCTCGCGGCAACGATACCGCAAAGAAGAATTCGGTGCACCCAATGCATTCGCATTTCCGCACGATCCCCTTCGGGGAGGTGGGGGGATTTTTTTAAATGCAGAGCATTTCAGTAACTCACGATGACACCCGCGTTGACGTCCGTAGTCGTAGTCCGCACCCCTCCCCCTACACTATATAAAAAAAATACTATCCGGCGCCTGGTTTCGATCCCTCGACCCTGCGGGCGGGACGCAATGTACATGGTGCTCTACCCACTGCGCCACAAAGCCGACACAGAATGGGAGGCTACGAACGCGCCTTATATCCTTGACTCATTCAAACTACGTCAAGAAGCTGCTGATACAACGCATTCACTACCACCAACTCCCCAAACACTAAACGTTAACGCAATAGGGACCGGGCGGCCGTTGTATGGCACCACCGTCGCTTCAGCGAACAGCGCCGCCCGTGGCGAACCGCTCGTCAGTGGAATGCCGGTGGCGGTCAGCGCAGCGTAACTGTGCATGGCTTTCTGTCGTTTTTCTGCGGTGCGGCTAGCAAAGCGTACGTAACCCTACGTGCATTTTTCATATCGGTAAATCTTGAGCGTAGATGTGACGTTTACGAGGCATGCCATGTGTGTGATTTACGCCCATAGTCAGTATTTACAAATAGCAGACGACGCTCAATGCGCCAAGCTGGAAGTCAAGCTGGAAGTGAAAGTTCGTTGCTTCATGCAATTTTTTGATGCCTGCATGCAGTTTCGCGTATCGAGGAGTATACTGCAGCTAAATTATCACAAGCCGGTGTGTGCAACCGATCTAGGAATGCTGCGGCGCTGGCCTTGGGCAGTTGATGACGAAACGGCGTTGACGTCGTGCACAAGCGAAATACAAAGTTGGGGGGTGTCTTCTAAGATTTACCTCAAAACAGAAATTGTGATGGACGACGCTTCCGTAACTTCATTACCTACGGCTGCTGAAACGCGTTTAATTTCACAGAAATGCTCTTACTACAGTCATCGGGAATCGTTGATAGAATAAATACTGCATGATAGTTAGAACGTTATTGCGTGTCGTGGAGAAGCATTGCTTTACAAGAATTGCAATGGTTGTGGCTAAATGGTAAATGGTTTTTCAAAAACCCATTCTGCGTGGCTGAAGGAAGCAAGACAGGAGGGTGCCCCGAAACTGTACTCAGCTTCACAACTGAATGCTTGCGGTCGGTTTACAAGCTGCCACACCTACGCTTGAAAAATCATGCACGCCTTCGTCTAACGACGATGAGGGTTTATCGCAAAGCTCTATCGCATGGGTTCCTTGTTTGCATTCTGGATTTAAACTTCGAACTAGTTGAGCGTCGAATTGACCAGCACGCAGTTTGGTCTTTTGATCGCAGCGTCTTTGACTTTGACCATTTCCTATTCGATTTCGCAGGAACAAAGCTTTACGTTCAACCATCATAATCATTAGACGGAGTCCAGCACGCAGTTTGGTCGTTTTATCGCAGCGTCTTTGACTTTGACCATTTCCCATTCGATTTCGCAGGAAGAAAGCTTTGCGTTCAACCACATAATCATTAGACGGAGGGCTAGATGATTTTGCTGTTTTAATTTTGAACTTCCATTGCCCCCCTCTCCAAATCTTAAACTTTGTCCACTGTGTCTATGAAATGTGTCTGTGCTGGAGGACTCTGGCTGATGCACCCATATTTGAGGCAACTAATCGCGCGTTTTTGATGTCTTCACCAAGCATTACACGATTTTTTAGGTACTCTGTAAAGAATACTTAAGCATTAAAAACAGCGGCTGGCGTTAACGCTGCCACATTTTTTAACTATCGGTGACAGCCTTTATTCTACGCAGGTGGTAAAACGGGAAGGGGAGGAGGGATGGTGGATGGTTTGTATCTGGGCTGTTGAGTTGGTGGATAACTTTGGCTCTTGATAAAATGACCACCACAAATGTGGGATTTCCACTTCGGCTTTCAGGGCTCCCATGCTGTCACAGTGTCGCTCACCAAAACCGAAGCTACAAGCTCATGGTTACAGAAAGTGTAAACTACCGCAACATTTATACGGCTACCGGCAATCCATCTCGTATGCAGGTGCCTTCTATTTTAAAGCATACGTATCGAGGTATCACAGGGCTAAGGCTGGCGTGGAAAACCGTAGTCATTGAAACCAGTGAAGATAATTTAAGTGGTAGAAATGAATAATAATAGTGCTAATAGCTTTATTCCTACTCAGATCGCGCGGAAGCCAGGCGCAGAGCACTGCAAAAAGCGCTCGTGTCAATGTAGCCCATTCCCAACCTTACAAGCATCCAATAAGTTTGCGTAGCCGTTAGTGCATATTAAGAATAAAATAATACTACGAATAGTAGTTTTATTCGTACTCAGAACGGGTGTAGCCAAGCGCAGATCGCTGCAAAAAAGCGCGCATTGCCATTGCAGCCGATACCCAACTTTAGAAGCGTCCGAAAAGTTACGTAGTCATTACTGCATCTAAGAATCCGACACATCTGTCTAGACTTTGTTTCACCGCACATGTATACGCTCACAACACCCCCAAAACGTTCAAAGCACCGAAGCAAACACGACAAAAACAACGGGAGGCTGTGTAGTCCAATGCACCGGCTCATTCCACTGACGAGGGAAGCTCCGAGTGGCGGCGCCACCCGTCCAGCTGCCCGGTCCCTATACACCCACCCCCTATGCGACGCATTTACTCGAGTCCCCCTCGCGGGGAGATGGGCCCAATTTTTTCTCCGTCCTCTCGTTCAGCCCGTTGATGAAGTAAACTCGTTGCTATCTGCCGACACCTTGACGATACTCCGACATCGCGACGCTATGTTTAATGCGCCTCGTATTTTCATCCTATATCTCGGGGGTTTATAACCTTTCTAATACAAAGAAACAGTTCACAGTCCAATGTTGAAGCCGAAATTTCTCTCGGCCAAAAGACTGGTTGGTGTCTGTCGAGATATCCGGCCCGGGTTCATTTTCACCAATCACCCGCTGCACACCGGTCTCTCTCATGTTGACCATTGGCCACCTTGACTCCGTGCACATCCCCGCTCAAGCCCGGTGTTCTCGAAGTCTGTTCATACGAATGCAGCTCGGGGTCCGTTGTGCATGAAACAACGGACCCCGAGCAACCCGCCGTTGTGCATAGTCCGTTGTGCATAGCAGCCCGCCGTTGTGCATAGCAACAATGCCGCTGTCACTGCCTTTAGTTGTCGCCGGTGTCTCTTGCCGCCATACAACTGCTATGCGCGCCTTCACTTTGTCACCCAGCCGTCGTCGGGCTTGGTAACGTTCTTCCGCTTCCTTTGTGAGCGATCCTTCTTGTCCAGATCTGGCACTTCTACTATGGTGGCTAGCCGCCATACTTCTACAAAGCTTTTTTTACACGTCAGCATAAAAGCAGGGGATGCTGACACTTCATACCCTGCCAATTGCTCCAGAAAGAATTTTTTTCAAAATACTGCTTCGTAACAAAAAAATTAAAATCTGTAAAAAAGGCCCACTTTTTGACGTAATTAGAAAAGCAATGTTCATCAATTTTTTTGCGATATTTACACAAATGGCACTCAATAACTGTGTATTCTATAAAGCTAAAAAAATGTGGTTGATTCCTCTGTCATAGGAATCGGTAAAACACGAAAGTGAAATGTGCAGCGAAATCTGCAGCTGAGCATGATTTGCGGGTCGGTGGCTGTCTTGTGGGTGTGCTTAGAGAGCGACGTCCTGCTGGCGGGTCGCTTCGGCAAAGGTGTACTTGCGTCATTTCTGTGACGTATATGACGTCAGTGAAATCTTGGTGTATCCTGGCATAAAAAACTTTCGTGTTAAAATATAAATCCAGAAAACGTACAACCCTAAGTATGGCGTACTCTTTGGTTCTAAAGGTTGCTTCCCCGCAAGAAAACCCGTGTGCAGGAGTGCACCCTTTACAGGCCGCTTGCTTCGTTTTACTGGCGTCACTTCCGTGACGAATATGACGTCACTCAAAGATTTGTGCATCCGGGAATAGAACACTTTCGTGTTAAAATGAACTGCATTATTTTGTATTAACTTGGAAAAATGAGGTCACATTCAACCATTTTTTTTAAATATCCGATCAACAGTTTAGTAGCATAACAGGACTTGGTTACTGACTAGTTGGTTTATAGCATACAAAGGATCGATACTGGGCGAGAAGACGAAGACAAAACGTGAGGGTGACAGGACGAGCGCTCGTCCTGTCACCCTCGTGTTTCATCTTTGCTCACGCAGTGGGTGTTGGCCTGTACGTCACATGGTGTTTTGTCATAGGCCGGTTTGTAATAGGTTGTTTGGTGTCATAGGATCATTCGTCATAGGCCAGTTTGTCTCCTAGGAAAGTTCAACAAATTGTACTGTTGGGCGAGTTGGTAATTTATTTTAAAAATGAATTCAGCGCAAATATAAACACGGACACAGAAAGTGCTCATCCCGTCGTCTTTCTGTGTCCATGTTTATATTCGCGCTGTAGCTATTTCTAATGCGAAAGTTCGTCACGAAGGTTAAAAACCAAACTTCGCTGTGTTTTTTAGAAGTGTGTAAGCGATGATAAAGCAATAGGCATTGCTTGTACATGCTACGTAATGATTGCTACGTACAAAGTGTAATTATAACTGATTTTCAACCACGTCAACTGCATAATTAGTTCTCACACTTCTAATAAACCAGTAATTAATGACACCCGATAACCTTGTATCTATGCTACCCTACCTGTGCACTCTGACTGGCGTTCTTTTCTGAAATGTCCGGGATGTACGGCGTCGAAAGGAGAAAAAGAAAACATGTAGGCCGAACCCACGTGATTCTCCCAATCCTTTCTCAGTAGCATGTAGTGCAAATAGGCCCCTACTATATCTTTCCGTCCTCGTGTGAGTTCAAGGACACAAAGCGGCCACAACAGTAAAGAGAGGGGCGATAGTTTTTCCTGACTCTTCTTGCAAGACGTTTTTTTTTTTTTATTGTGCCACCTTCCTTAGTTAACCGGCTTATCTACTTCGCTGATACCCACATTGACGTCAAAAAAAAATATAAACACAGGGACTGACGTATGACTCACGCGAGTCTGTGGACTCATGCAGACTCGCGTATTTTTGCTCACGTACGACAAACTTCCCATTTGTCGAATGGGCCTATGACAACTGTTCCCTTGTCACGAACAGGCCTATGACCAACTGGCCTATATGACTAATCGCTGTGTGACGAACTTGGCCGTATCACCTCACGCAGTATCATTCTTTTGTTTAGTAGCTGTTCACCATGAAAAAAGACAAATACAGTAGACTCTCGATAAACGGAACTTAGGGACCGGAAAAATTAGTTCCGTTTACAGGAGTTCCGTTTACTGAGAGCGATGTTCTAAGATGCAAATTTATGTGCGTACACACTTCTAAGGACATTTCATAGAACTCTAACCACTAGAAAGTGGCTGTAGCTGATAGTTTTCAGAAAGCAAGAAAACTACAAGAAGCGTAGGCACAGCATTCACAAAGTTGATTTGGCACTACAAAATGCGTCAATTATTTTTGTTTGAGTCCTTGCAACTGCATCTTCACGGAGGCTAGAGCCCTCAACTTCGCGAGTGCTTACGAGCCACCGAATTTAGAAGACGGCAACGTGGTAATGAAGGACGAATAGCACAACGATGGCACGAACGAGGCGACAGGAGGTTAGACCTGTAGCCTCGGCGTCTAGAATCGAGACCGAACGACTGAAACAAGAACTGCGATGTTGCATTCGTTGCGCTAACACGGCTCACCACTTACGAGACGAGGCTTACGAGGCCAACAAGGCTAAAAAAGCATGGAGGAAGAAAAAAAACAAGAACGAAACAGCCGGAACCGTAAAAAGCTGATTCTCATGCCAGTGGATTTCACAAGAAGTTCCATTTCTGGTTCCGTTTACACGGTGATGCGGAAATTGTAGTTCCGGTTACTTAGAGTTTTTTTACGTTATCTGAATACAAAACCAACCAAATTCCAGGCAACTGTTCCGTTTAAGCGGCAATTCCGTTTAAGCGATTTCCGTTTATCGATATTCTACTGTAGTTATGACTGTTTTTGCAGATTTTAGAAAAATAAGGCGACTGATGTAAAGAAAACTGATCAGAGTTATCATATTTACCCATTGTTCAACTTGTTAGTTGCGGAAGGCATTAAAATAATTGTCAAAGCTTTTCATGAAAAGATTTTGTCTTCTACCAGAGTAAGGTTGCCATTTTAACAGTATTTCGCTATTGCCTTGCTGCGCCAGAAGCTCACATTTTATGTTTCTAACGCCTCTTAATCGCACATTATAGTAATTTACCACATTTACAAGCAAGTAACCACGCCGCTGGTACCGAGAATGTTTGACGTGCGGTCAAAGGTCATGGTCAAAGGTCATGGTCATGGTCATTTCCGTTTTGCCTGGAACACGCAAAGTTCTAACTGCAAACACAACATCGTCTTTTCAACTCCTCTCCTTGTTGTTTCCCAACTTTGCCATGATTTCCCCATGGTTTCCAAAATGCCGCGAACACTGGCAACTCGAGTCCAGCTCTGCTGCGTCATGTGTTTCACACCCGGTGTTCTGAAGCAAAACCCTCTATTTTATGAATTCCTTGACATCGGGCAGTGTGAGCGATATAAAACTAGCACTGCACGGCCTTTACCCACTTTGCCAGTGCCACTGCACCTTTAGTGTTCTTCCATAAACTTCTAAAAGCACCGCAGATGTGTTAACACTAGCGCACACTGCTGGTTGCATCGACGTTCATTACCAAATTCCGGAACTCGGCAAATATCAGAGCTCTCACTCTAGCATATGCCCCACGGCAGTGCAAATGCTTCTCAATTCCTTTTTTTTTCTAAATATTTTTTCGTGAAACAGGCAATGTTTTCTTGCTCGGGTATATACTCTAAAGAAGGGACACACACTTTCAGAGAAATTCAAACATGTATTATTGCAAGTACAAAAATACACAAATTACGTCGCATCGATTGGTCGACGAACAATGAATGCATTCTGTCACGCAAATAAATATGCACAGTGAGAGCATGGAACGCATAGGTGGCATCTTGCCGGAATGACAGCTTTAACAAAACTGCCTCGTAACATTGCAAGCATGCTAAAGCATGCGCATTTTTTTTTTTGCATAAAATGCACGGTAATGCCAACGCATTAGAAATTTGTACAGTGCACATATACCAAGCGTTGTACGTTGAAATATATACAGAAGAGTTCCAGCCCACGGTCATCGGCTGTGGCAGTCGAATTCTGGGCCTGACTAAAAGGTTGATAAATAATGCAGGTAAGTTTTATTGTGACCTATTTTGGCATAATAAGCTGGGAACATTGTATGACCTTCAGTGGCTTGGTAGTACACATAATTCGTATCCGAGCTTTTTTGGTTGATCATGTCATAAATAAAACGTATTTGTAAGTAAACAGTACTAATTGGTCTTTTATGTCTATTAAAGTTATTTGCATAATAAAGCATAGTTTAACTTTGCTGAAAAACAAGTTCCAAAAGTTACACTCTGATTTATAAGAACAAATGGACGCGAAATGCTTTTCTTTTATCTGACAGCAACGGGTGGTTTGATCTGCCATCAGTACATTTCCAGCATAGGCAAGGCTTTGCATTAATTAAGGTTGATTTTATGCAGCTTAGACATTGGTGAGAAACTCCAGAACTATAAACAAGAACCCTGAATTGACACACTGTGGTCCTTTTATTGGATGTAGAATTTAATGGCAATTAATGGGCATGCATTTCATTTGGTAATTCCTCAAATTCAGCATGTTTATTTTTCTACGCTTCTGACTGACCCATTGATGTGAATTAAGTGGATAAATAACTCGTTTATTTACAAAGTTGTTGATTTGGTAAACACACATATGTACATGGCAGACAAAAAGCACACGTGTCACAAGAGGACTTTCACGCTGTAATCTCACAAGTGAAGTTTGTTACAAGACTGTCTTTAGAAGACTTGGGGTTTGCCTGAGAAGTGTGCGGATTTCGCTGTAACAAGTGTGGATAAATTGCACTTTAGATTCCCCCAGCTTGGACGCTTTTCCGAAGCGATAAAAACTTTGGTTGTGAGGGATAGCAGGAAGAACTTTCAGTGTGTCGGTAGTCCATTCATTTGTAACAGATTTCAGCGACACATATCAGCGTCGTTAAGCAGCAATGCCCCAGAAAGTGGAATGAATGCAAAGTATTTAGTAATGACATACCAATTACGGTTATCTCGAATTCGAGCAAGGGCATATTCTCTAACCCAATCAACTACACACCTCACATACCTGACGCACTGTACACTCAAAGTCATCAATAATAAGGTAACTGAAATTGCCACAAGGTCACAAGTCACACACATACACAGCCAACATGACTACGCCAGCAAAAGGCACTTTGAACACATCACAATTAAGGCACTGCTTATGGGAGCACTGGACAAACGACGATGACGATGGGGGCACACAAGAGACTACAAGGAAGCGAGGCCAGCTCGCTTCAAAAGCTGCATATGTAACCAACTCATACAGCACTCAATGTCCGTCATCCTTCTGTTGAGATTGTGGTACGGGGTAGAATGGTGCAAGAAACACACTGTGTCCATCGCGATGGCCTGCTTAGCATTGCACAGATAAATGTCACGTCACACAGGCTTTTCACGCAAGTGATAAAGTCCACAGGTCCGCACAGAAGCCTTGACAGCGCAACTCTCTTGCCGACTTGCTGTCACATTGTTTCCGCTTTATCACTTTGATTCTCAGAAGTTCCAGGAAGGCGAGACAGTGACGCCATCTTTCTTTGAAAGGCCGAAAATTTAAAAAAAACACGGTCGACGGAGGTTGTTTAATTTGGAGCACTATTCTTTCACTCACACAAGTAACTGTTCGAAGATTTGTTGACTGCGGAGTGACATTCTTCTTGCAACTGCTTCTACCCATCAACCCATGAATGCCGCAGAAGTGGCCTGGAAAAGTGGAAATCTTTCTTCTCCGATCTCTAGTGCCTTTGGCTCGTATGGTTCACTCCTAGCGCGGTCGTCTCGAGGCAGGGTATGGTCGTTATCACAGGTCGTCGAAACTAGCGCGCTGTAGTGTCGCTCGGAGCAGTGGTAGCCACCGGGTTTGACTGTGTGAAGATCAGCCCCCAAGCTTCACCGGTTGCCGGCGGCCGACAGGGCCAGGAACAGAAGGATGGTCATCCACGATGCAGCGATGGTGATGTGGCTTCCCCCGGAAATGCCAGCACCACTTCCCGGTATCTCGTTCATCCTTGGACGGCCTGAGAAAAAAATATAAGGGGGACGACATTGTAGCAAAAGCTTCAACTATAAGAAAAAAAAGTTCTTCAGCTTTCAACTAAAAAAAAAACTTATTACAGTCGGAACATGTCGATGCTTGACCATTGTTTGGCTTGGCCTTTACAACTATTAGTGAATGCTTCCAACTGTACTCGCAGTTGTATTTACATACTCTCTACTTATATATTTCTACTTACAAATTCCTGTTCTCTGTATTCCTATAATTTCCTATTTGTCTGCATATATATATTAATACATATATATATATATATAATATATATATATATATATATATCTATATATATATATATATCTATATAGTATATATATCTATATATATATATATATCATATCATAATATAATATATTGTATATGATTGCAACTCCTCTTCTATGACCAATAACTTTCCTCTATTCCTAACCACATTTACACATTCCCCAATCTACATCAAAGAATTAGGTATATATAAGTATGCGCTGGAATATTTTATGCTGTGTGGGATACGTCCTCAGTCCTTGCTTTTGCACCAAGTGCAAGCACGCATTGAAGCCTCTCGTCAGGCAAAGAGCAAATTTAAAAGGACAAAACACAAATTTTGTACATTTGCAAGTGCCAAAGGCAATTCTATGTTACTGAACCTTCTTAGCAAATGATGCAGCTTGATTAGCACTGTTTCAAAGCTCAGCCACTAACTCTTCACCCACGTACATTACACGTGATCTGGAGACAGTGAACATGCATGCGTACCCGTAACACCCTTCCAGGTCTTGGTGCTCGGGGGCTGGGTCTCTGCCCGGTACCAGTAGGGGTCGTGGGTGTTGGGGTGAAGCGGCGGAACCAGCGGACGGCCTCCGATCTTTCGTGGTGGCAGTGAGGGCACTCGCACGGGAGGGGGTCGGGGTGGCAGTACCGTGTTGCAAGATGCTGCGGCAAAAGGGCAGAGAAGAGCGTGAGACTATGATGTGGTAATAACCGCAGGAGGACATGACAACGAGGACATGTCACTTAATAAAATGCATCATGCTTTTTTGGCATCTGGGTGCCAGTCAAGTCACATCAATTTGGGAAAAGGCTGCATTTGTTCAATGCGGCAGTGTTTGTTTCTCACGGTGATGAATTTTTGTGTTGAAATCATTGGCATGCATATCTCTAAAGTCCCTTCTGTAACGTGTAAGGTGAGCTTTTTTCGAAGAACGTTTTGTTCACTGCGGCAGCATCCTGTACAATCAAAACTAGACAGTGAATCTCGTTGTTTTGGCACTGATACAACAGCTCCCAGGGGAGGAGGGGGCAACTCTGTATGGAGGTACGGCTGTCACTACAATCCCTGCTCAGGCATTAGTATATTGCTTTGGAAGGTTAGTCCTTTCTTCTGCATTTCCTCCCATGTCTTCTAAGTCTACTTTTTCATCAGTGTCTCTTGTCAAAGCCGATTTGAGAACACAAAGCGCTGCCATAATAAAAGAAGGGCCCCTTCTGTTTGAAAACCGACTTTACAAAACTTGGATAAGGAACAGTGAACGCTTTGCACATTGTCCCGATATAGCCTTGGCTGAGTGGCAGTAGCCAAGTAAAGTAACAGGCTCAAAATACAAAAGGATGACATTGCTTTGACGGCACCGAGCCAAGGAATTCTTGGTTTAGTGCAAGACAATGCTCTTTACAAAAGTCCTGAGTAGCACTTCAGTTCAGCTGGTAATGAAACCCACAGTGCATAGCCATCTGAGTGAACTATTACCTTGCTTGGCGATCTTCATTCCGTAAAGGAGAGGGTCTTCACCCCGTATGCAGCTTTCGCCCGCTTCTTTGATGTATGCCTCGTCTCCGCTCCGAATGATTTTTCCAGACTGCAAAAGAGAACAGAGAGGCTTTTAAGCTCAAATGATGCTACTGATATGTGATCATCATGATGAACCATGCATTTGCCTAGAGTGATGGGTGATGAAGAAAAAAGAATGAACATGTGATGGGGAAAAAGAAAATTTTACCACAGTGCAAGTGTTCATACAAACAAGAAGCAACAAGGTAGAGCTTTGTTGGGATATGTGGTACATAGAAATTGATGCTTGTGATGTTCAAGGTACAAAGGCATATTTTTTGACCTGCTGATTGCCCCAACATATAATCTGTGGCTAAACCTAATTGCAGTAGGTAGAGAGACAGAAATTTTAGAGTGCAGATATTAATGGGCTGGCTCTGCATTTTTACCTATACATACTGTTCCCGAGCACTTCACAATTGTCCCATTCTGTATGGCCCAGTGGTGGGAATGAGAGTGATACCATTTGTTTTAGAAACACTTTAGTCTTAGCAGTTGTTTGGTCCTTCAGAAAATATCTGCACTTCTTTTCCTTGTTAAGAACATTTTAACTAACTTTCATGCTGCTTTATAGCAGGCCAGATTACCAATATGGAGGACCATAGTCCAACACTACGTGTTATATCATGTGAGGCCACAAGCCTCTAATAAATTTCATTCGATTGTTCAGACCCACTGCATGCGGATGGTACGAAAACTCAACACATCTGTTTTCATTAAAATGAGCTTTGAATAAAAGAGATCGAAGTACACTCACGAAACATTGGTATCCAGGAATATCTCGCCGCTGCGTGTAGGTGTATGTGACACCCTCTTCTTCCCAGCTACCAAGGCAGCGATACTCGCGTTCTGGAAAACCAAAACAAAGCAGAAATTAGGTGATGGAGAAAAGTATGTAGCTCTACAAGAAAACTTTTCACAGAGTGCCAGAGAACAAACACGTGTAAATGATACTAAAACTTTGGCATTTTATGATTTGAAGCAAAGCCTTCAAATAATGTGTTTAGTGTGTGCATTCACCTGACAAAAGTGGACGCTTGTAATTTGCTTATATACAAAACAAAATTAGACCAAAAACTGTCACTGATTCATGTGCCTGTGAATCCAATGTATGATCCTTAATTGTGAGCTATTACTCTGGCCAACAATAACGCAGTGGCGCTGCCCTTTACCCTTTATTGCAAGCAAAGATGCCACAAAGGTTGTTCAAACGTACTACTTTCCCAACCACACTGTAGTCAAAACGTTTCCGCAAATCCTAATTTCCCACAACACGGATTGTAGGCGGGCCAGTTGGTACATAACAGCCACAAACAGCACAGGAACAGGACGATAGGAGGATCACACAAACACGGTGCTGATTTCCCCCTTCCTCGGCTACAGCCTTACCAGGCGCCCGTAAATACGGCTTTGCTGCATAACAGTGCATGTGGGGAAGCCCAACCACAGGAGTGGTAACATACACCCTGGAAGCGCAGATCTTTCGGTCGGCCGCTTTCCTGTCGTTCATTCTTTTTAAAGCAAAGCTTTACTAATCTCGTTGAGCGGTTTCGCCGTTGGGCTATATTTGACCTTCATTTGACCGCAGCTACGCCCATACCCTTGGCTGGCAACGCACCACGTTACTCGGCGGGCCGCCACCGCCACCGGCTTGGCGCATGCGCACTCCACAGCTGGTTCGCGCCTGATCACGCGACTCGCCGCGTGCATGCGAGCTTGACCGTGGATGAGAGCGAGGCCGGGCCGTCTTCTCTGCGCGTTGCGTGGGAGCTGGAGGCTCTGAACTGTCGCCGGCAAGCGGCGTCTGACCACACCGCGGATATCGCTCGGCGAACCGTTCGGCTCGGAAAGCGCCAAAAGCGGGACCGCAACCGTAGACAAAGGCAGGTTTTGGACGAATAGTTTAATAATTACAGCTAAATCAAAAGTTAACCAAGTGAACTCAAGGTTTAATTAGGCTCAGCCAAGCTTTCGCTTTCAATATCTAGGGTTAGCTGAGTTAAGCCGCAGCCATTTTTTAACACGAAAGTGTTTTATTCCAGGATGCACAAAGATTTCACTGACGTCATATCCGTCACGGAAGTGACGCCAGTACAACTGAGCAAGCGGTCTGCAAAGGGTGCACCCCTGCACACTGGGTCTGCTTGCGGGGAAGCAACCTTTAGTACTAAAGAGTACGTTATGCTTAGGGTTGTTCGTTTTCGAGTTTTATATTTTAACATGAAAGTGTTTTATGCCGGTATACACTAAGATTTTACTGACATCACATCCGTCACGGAAATGACGCTAGTACACCTTTGCAGAAGCGACCCCGCAGCAGGACGCCGCTCTCTAAGCACACCCACAAGGCAGCCATCTACCCGCAAATCATGCTCAGCCCCTTATTTCGCTGCTCATTTCACTTTCGTGTTTTACCGATTTCTATGACAGAAGAATCAACCACAGTTTTTTATCCTGGTGACGTGGACACTACCTCCACCGAAAGAAAGTCTTAACTGTACCAAAGTCCTTATAAGCTTTCAAGGAAGGACTCCGAGTGTTCTGAGCTTCTTCTAGGGCCACCATAAAAGTAGACAGGGGTGGGAGCATACCTTCGTAGACGTGCGTCTTGTTGTCGCAGCTGCTGACCGAGTAGAACATGATGTCCGGGTTGTTGCAGTCGGAGGCCACGCGGGCACACAGGCCCGTGGTGCCGGGGATGACGCCCGTGTAGTCGCCCGTGATGGGACATGCTGCCAGAGAGGACTGGCTCCCTGTAGATTAGGATTTTGGGGGGAAAGTGAGTCGCGATGTTTTTACCTGATCCCACGGACAGTGGTCGCGGAGCGCAGCAACTTATTAACAACCATTGTCGCAAATGAGACTCACTTCCTTGCGTCACCCACGTCGTAGTAGCAAACTGGTCATCACCGCACAGGGAGTCTGAGAAGTGGGCGCTGGGATTCGAGCCTGAAGAAAAAGAAGAAGGGGCGAGTCGTTTAATTTATAACGCGTGTTCGTTCGTCAAGCTGTGTGCACCGTGCGGTCTTTTCTTTTTTCGAAAAATTCTTCGAGAAATATGTGTGGCGACTTACCTAACTGGAACTCCATGACGTTGATAGAGCGCCGGCGTAGCCAGAGGCAGTAATACAGTTCTTCCCCGCTGTAAGAAAGAAACGATTCGGCGAATTTAACGCAATGCACGAACAAATAAGGCGGAGTAGTGGTGGAATACACGGACTCCACTCAGTGGGCCCGCGAAGGCCTCGGGGCAAAGAGTCAGGGGGGTTTGCAAAGACAAAGCACTGAACAAGAATCCTGCACTGCTCCACACCATTTTCTTGCAGCCAAATTCTGGCAGGGATCTGAAGTCTACAAGCACACCCCAAGCAGCAACGGGGCAGCCACTTATGGGAGATTTCTTGGTTTCTCTTCAACTTCCGATATTGCTCAACGCACTCAACAAGACATGTTATTTAGCTCAACGTATCACAAAGAGTATAGTAGCATTATATGTGACCTAACTAATTCTGAGCGTCTTGAGCATTTCTTGTTATTTTATAGACCACTTGGCGCTACTCAAACTGGATATCTAAGTTGGCGGGAATTTGAATTTGCCCGTGCCTGCGCAATACCACGGGGAGCACAGTGAACATACAGTAGTCCTAATTAATTTCCCAGTTTGTGCTAACTAGTATACAAGCTAAAAATGTCCGCAGTTTGTAAAGGCGGAAATTTGTATTTGTTTTTGCACACCTAAAAAACTTACAACCTAAAAAAATTACATTCTAAAAAATTACAAGCGACTCTTCGCGAAAAAGAGTAGAGGTGCGAGGGAGGCAAACTGACCACTGGGTGACTCCGTAGACGACGAGCCGGTCGTTGGGCGTGCTGTTCTGGCGGGCCACGCAGCGGGCGGTGAGCGTGACGAAGCGCTCCGTGTCGCGGAACACCAGAGTGCCGGCCTCGACGCGCACCCGCTCCCACTGGCCCTGGCTCCACTCCGGGTAGCGGCACGTCGCCGCCTCCACTTCCGCCGGAAGGCTGCGCTCGGGAACTGCGCCCAGACGGACGGAAGGGGGATAAACGTTGGCCACAGAAAGCATATATATACGGCTCTGCACGTATACGATAATAGCGTCAAATTCGCTGGATACTTTCCAGGTTAGGTAAAATAGGCCGAGGCCAATCGCCAGTTATGGCGACAACCGCCATTGGCAAGATGCGCGCCCGCTAATAATAGCTTCTTCGGCCAAGTTTCGAGATTTGCGCAAAGCAGCATGCTTCAGTGTTGCGCCTAATTGGTCGCAGGGCGTTCATTATGTCCGCTGTCTTTCCTATCACAAAACATAAGGGTTAACTACACTTCGCCTAACAATAATAATAATACAAAATAACTAAACTATCCCCCTGTGGTTTCCTTGTATTTTTATAGACTACCAGCTTCCGTTTCTGCGCACCCACGCGCACACAAGGTAAACCTTCGTTACTAACAAAACTTTAGTGATGAACTTTTATTAGTAATGAACTTCATTACTAAATTCTGCCCCCAGAATTTCATTAGTAATTACATTGTGGAAGCAGAAAACTGACCTTGCTATAAGCGATATGCCTTGCTGAAAGCCGAGATTTGTTCTCAAAGTACCGAAGTGGTGAGTACCGTATTTATACGATTATAAGGCGAGAGGGCAGTTCGAAGTAAAAAGAAAATCGCCATATATAGTGAGCTTCGAATAAAGCTATTTTGTTATAACGGGGGCTACTGTACATGTGAGGGCCCCATGCTTACCTGGAGTAAGGATTAGCGACTCGTAGCCGCTCGTGGCCGACGTCAATTGTGTGGTGCACGTGGAGTCGGAAGACAGGGCCACGTAGACGCGACCCGTGCCCGGTTCTTCCCGGTACAGCTGCGCGCAAAAAGGGGACGGTAAGGTGTCACGACACCGTCCAAAGCTCTCCCTCTCTCTCTCTCTCTCCTATGGCACATTGGGTCACACTTTTATTTTTGGCACCATGGTTGATTAAGGGCCATGAAGACAGAAATACAAGTTGGTTCATGTGGGAAAAAAAAATCCCGGGCCATCTCCACTAACGTGAAACCTGGGGAGGGGCGAAGCATGCAGTGTGTAAGTGTATTCGTGGCGTTCTTGCCAACGGAGGTGATACCGTTGGGGGTAGAGGTATACAGCTTTGCTGTAAAAGTCTCGTGTCTTTGAAGCATGAGGCTCTCTAGCGAGAGGCGTAAACGAGTTTGTCGGTGTTTTAGTACCGTGACTACATAAGACGACGCTTACGACGACGACATGAGACGCCGACATGAGCCCCAGCCCCTAAGGGGCTTCGCCCCTAAAACTAGCCTTTCGTAACTCATACAGCTCCATTTTATAAGACGTTTCTTGAACCGAAAAAAAAAAAAACGCGAGAATTATTGAAAATTTTTTATATTATCGCGCTACAGTGACGCAATATGGATGGGAGTGACGCAATAGAGGACAGCACTGAGCAACGTTATAATGAGTTCACTACACGCTATCATTCAAGCGATACAATCAAATGGAACTAGATGCCCCACTACAATGGCCCCGTCATGTGTCTTGGCGGTACGGCTTCGGTCGCCAGTTGCGCAAACAAGATTCTGTGATGTCATTCCCCACTACTATATCTGTTTGCTCTAATGTTTGGATTATCTGCTTGAAAGTTACGATAAAATTTCAAAATACCGTATTTTTATTGAACAAAACTTCTAATTGTCGTCATGGCCCCTTTAAGCGTGTGTAGGCGACGGTGCGAATGTAATCGCGTAGTGAAAATTACCGACGATGTAATAAGGTACCGTGTTAGTTCACCTGCCCGCGTCTCACGAAGCTAATTGCCCACAAACGCGCCTTGGTCGCGCCAAGGCCGGAAAATTGCGGCCGAGGCCGTCTTGACAGCTTTCAACGCAAGTTACTGTTCTTTACACAAAGCTTCAAGCGCACGCGTCACCGAGCACACAGTATTTCCCACGCAAGATTTTTTGTTCCCCGTTCGCATCCAACCCTCAATTTAATGCGACAATGCGTCAACAAGGAAAACAAACTCGAGTCTCTTTTATACATTGTGCACACTCAAAGTGCAGGTATACCAACTGCGCATTTTCAGCTCTCGTCTCCACGACATATCCACCTCCGCTTCGCAAGCGGAAACGGTCAGCAAAACGGAACCGAAAGGCGTAACGTACGAACGTTCGCAAAAAGACACCCTTGTGGAGGAGCGCCGTGCACATTTCGGAAGATGTGTATCCTCTACGCCGCCGCTCCTTTCGGAAATGACAGTGCGCACAAGATATACGGGCCGTGGGCGGCTTCTACGGCGCTGGCATCAAGTATACACAGCCACGCCATGGGCGTGCGCTGTTGGGATAGCCACTAGCCCACTTTTGCCTGCGCCGCTCCGCCCGGGCCCTGTCGTCTGCCGCGCTGCGCAACTGAGAATTAGGGTTAGCGAAAGAAAGGTCGCTCGGCTGAAGCACAAAGAACGCCCCTCTGCTGACACCGCACCGCTGCTGCTGCTGCTTTCTGGGTTTCATTGTTTTCACGTGCGCCTCAAACCGCTTTCTTATCCGGGCATGTGCGCCCGTATTCCTCGCGGGAAGAGAAAATTGAGAATTAGCTCATTTCGTAATTCGCATTACGAGCGAGACAAGAAGACAGTGTAGGAAGGGGGTGGAGGTGCGGGACGGACGAAGGACAATGTGGGAAACACAAAATGCGGCGTCTCAGGGACGATCCGCGCACAAACGTTGCCGCGCACGTCCTTCGCTTTTGTTGTTGTTTTCCCTCCAGCGCGGAGTCGTCTGCTATCAGTGCGGAGTGGATCGTCTGCTACCCGGACTGCACGGCGTCGTCTGCTACGTAGCTGACGCCCAACCCGGGATCGTGGGAGAACGACCTCGGGCCGTCCTGCCAGCCGAGGCCTTCCTCCTAAACAACGAAAGGCAGCCACCAGCGGTGCTTCTCGCTCGCGCACGGCACCAGCTTCAGCTGCCACGCTTCTGAAAGCCGCAGCGGCGTCCCTTTGTGGCTGGCCAGTGTTTGCGTATATAAACTGTACACACCGCTTCCACGACAGTAAATAAGCGCTTGGCGCTTCTCGGAAAGCCCCTCCCCTTCCTTCCGCCCCCCACTTTGCGCTCTTCGTCAGTTCGTATCGCTTCGAACATAGAGTTGCTTTGAATTGCGAGCTGCGGGCAGCTGGCACGCCGTGAAGCCGAAGATGTGCGGCCATTGGCTTTCGCTTTCGTGACGTAGAGCTGTTTGGTTTCGTGAAGCAGCGCGCGACTATGTGAATAACTGCGGCTTTGGCTTTACGGTGTCACGACCCGATGCCTGTCATCGAGTGCTTTCCTCGCAACTTTTGTTTTTACCGCGCCCGGATACACTGACCAGGAATCCGCAATTTGTGCCGACCGAGCGTCTACGGGCGCGCCTACTTTAAGGAGGTCATGCCGGTTTGACTCCGACGCGAATGGCAAGTGGGCGGTGTTTGTTTAACGGCGGAGTCGTTCATATTTCCTGCCTTTATGTATCGCCGCCTTCTCTTTACCTCTGTCGTTGTTTCTGTTCTTCGCGCGAAGCCAGCCTGTTCTGTGCGGCTGAACGAGGACGCCAGACGACAGAAATACAGTAAACGATCGTTATAACGAACGAAGCCCTCGGTACAGGAAACTGTCTTCGTAATAAGCGATGCATCGTCAAAAGCGGTGATGATTTCCTAATTACGTGCCGCACTGAGAATCACAAAACAGTAAGAATACAGCGAGACTTCGAATGAAAATATTTCGTTTTAACAAAAGTTTACTCAAAATTATAGTTCATTCCACAAGCTCCTTGCAGCATTTAGGAGGCTACACCGCTCAACTCACCCTGACATTTTCAGAGGCCCTTTGAAGAAAAGCGACAATAGGTATTGCGGCCTTGGAAGGACATTTCTGTACCCCCGCTGAAAAAACGGTATTGCCTCGGTACGCTGGACTCCGTCAGAATGCCACGGTGAGCTAGACGCGGATCACCTGAGAGCTGTGTGACCTCCAGTGCGTCGAACGTGGCTTGTGAACTATCTATTCCCGAGCGTCGCGTCATTTCCACGAAACGGGCTGGAAAACGGAGTTGACCTTGTTTTGTTTGTTTTTCCTTAGTTCGGAAAAGTAGAGCACACCGAGCGGAAAAGAAGGACCGAAGAACAACAACAAAAGCAACAAAAAGAATGTAATAAACGTAATTATCTCCTCCGTATATATTTTTTAGTTCGTCAAAGACCTCGACGAGGCTCCTTTTGCGGCGAAATGTCGAGCGGCGGGTATTTTTCGTCTCCGTCGGCGTTTCTTTTCCAATTTTTGCGTCCGAAAAGAATAGAAGACGGCCTTGCGGTCTCAAACTGCGTTAGGTTAATTGCGCGTTGGGGAAGCCTATTTAGAGACCTCGTGCGACCGGCCAACGTGTTCTGCTGGAATTACGAGGAAAGAAAAGGACGCAGTGCGCGGTGGGCGAACGAAAAAAAAAAAAAGAAAAAGTCGCGACTGAGAAGGCCGTTCGTTGCACGCTTGAAATGACCGCCGTGGGCCAGACGATCATGCCGCTATTATTGAAGTGAGCGATAATTTGAGACGAAGAAAATGAGCTCTTTGAAAACCAGACGTGAAGGAAGGTTTGAGGAAACCCGAACCTGCCTGGCCGTCTCAGAATTGCGTGACTCGACCGCCAGAGGCGCTGCTCTGTTACCAGAATTAGAGTCCCTCAACAGAACTACATAGAGGAACTCTAAACAAAATACGACTAGTTAGCTATAATTTCGTATTTCCGGGACTCGTTAACTGGGAAGGAATATAGCTGGGTGAGAAATGGGACGACGGGCGTCTTTGAAAAAATCAAAGCCGTTCCACTCAATATGAAAGCTGTCGGAAGTGCAGAGCAGTGATTCCCCATAATGTGCTGTGACGCCGTTATCCGCTCGCTGCTACCACCCATCACGCTCTTCGCCGCCCTGTCTCACTCCTCTCTTGATGAATATGCATTTCAAATTTCCCGCCTTCGCAGTGTTCGCGCGCCCCCTGTCTGAAACTGCGCCAGCGGGAGTTCTGTTCTTTTTGTGCTTGCTTTAATTTCACATAGAGCTGTTTTGCGTCATTTCGAATGCGTAATTTTTTTCTTGCGCAGCTGGAGCCTTTCTGAGGCATTTCGAACGCGCCATGTTTTTCTTGCGCGGCCGCTTTTTTTTTTTCGTTTATTATCGTAAAAACCAACCCAACGAGCGTTCCTAACTAAATTAACGCGGGCGCTGGCGGTTAATTACGCATATTTGCCTCAAACGTACCCGCAGTTTCCTTTGCGCTAAACAACAGGGAGATGTATGACAAGCGCCAGCGGTTCACGAGGTTCGAACGGTTATGACTATTTAAACCGCGTGGTTTTCGAAGCATCAGCGTGACCCCCTGACCCCGGTACAGAAGGCTCTACTTGGGTCCGTTATCTCGCTGCGCCGCCTGATTCCGGCAGTCGCTTGACATCGACCTTTAGCGAGCTACGACGACAAGGCGAGCCCATAAAGTATTCTGCACTTAAAACATGTGCACTACAAGAGCAGGACGGCGCACTATTTTTGTATTAAAAAAGTGTTCAGTGCCTCCCTCCGACCCCTCTATCTTTATCCTCGACGGACTCTTCGCTCTGATCTATTGCGCTTATCGATGAGTGCCCACACTACAGCGTGTGTACTTATATACGTCACTTAGAAAGAGCTCCATATCACGTACGTCGTCTTTATGGTGACTATTAATAACCATTCGTGATTCGCACTATCACGAATGACGACTATTAATTACTTTGAAACTCAGCTTTTCTAGTTTTACTAGTCGGAAAATTCACGTAGAATAATGTCCTTCGGTAATGAATCCTGCAGGTCTTCTTGCACTGACGGGAGGACCGAAAATCACTGTCTCTCTTTACTGAGTTGGCAACAAAAATAAGCGGTCCTTTTAACGACAACGCAGGGGAAGCGTCGGTAGGCACCTGCTGGAAACCTTTCGTTTCTTGTTTTTTGATTCCAAGTCAGGAAGTCTTTGAGGGTACGTAGCACAAACGAGCGCTGCATTTTGTGGTCTGCTTGCATGCGTCCCATCATGGATGAGCAGGTGCTTCGATCTCGTCTTGGAAACAGCGCGCGAAGGAGGTTTTATATCGCATCACATTCTTTCCGCCCCTGGTCATCCCCGCTAATTTGTGAGGAATGTATCCTTCACGGCGCGCAGGCTTCTACATCGAGTCGCTTACGTCACGAGCAGTAAGGTGCGGAACGGGGGTCGGGCATTCCTTTCATACCGAAAAACTCCGAGAGCTCGGAACGTCATTGTGGGTGGCCGCTGGTGGCCGACGAGCACCGCTGAAACTCGATTAGAGCGAAGGAACGCATTATTTTCGTGGATTTAGTTTTTTGTAAATCGTCTTCCTTTCTTCCGCAAGGGCGAGGGGCCCGCCGATTGCTTGGCGGCGCTCTCTAATGGCGGCGCCGCGGCGGGCAGAAACAACCGCGGAAATGGCCTCAAACAGGCGTGACAGGAATGCGTTTTCTCTCTATATTGAGAAAGGTCGGGGCACTAGCGGAGCTGACTCGTGCACTGCACCAAGCTTTCCTCACTCACTCTTTGGAGGAGAGAGAAACGAACTGAGTGGGTGGTGCGTGAAGCCGTGACCGTTCATTACCATCCAGCGGAACTTTTGAGCCGCTTTGTATACGCTATAATATCCGTTCAAGTTCACACTCTCTTTAAGGTTCGACGCACTCGCAATGCCTTTTCTCATGTCTCCCCACCCTTCTTCCATCTCACTTTTTAGAGACGAAGGCACTTAGGGGCTGGGGCTGTTGGCGTCTCCTGTCGTCGTCGTCGTAATCGTCGTCTCATGTAGTCACGGTACTAAAACACCGAGAAACTCGTTCACGCCTTGCGCTAGAACGTAACGTGTACTAAAAAAACACCGGGACACTCGTTTAAGCCTCGCGCTAGAGAGCATCATGCTTCAAAGACAAATAGACTTTTGCAGCAAAGCTGTATACCTCTACCCTTCAACGGCTTCATCTCCGTGGGCAAAAACGCCAAGGCGCCAAGAATACACTTATACACTGCATGCTTCGCTCCTCCCCATGTTTCAGGTTAGTGGAGATGGCCCGGGATACTTTTTCTTCGAGGATATAAGAAATGAAGCTTGAGCTACGTGTGGTCAGCTTCAATAGCACACAAAGAGACAGCCCTATACGGAAGCGTAATATTTGGGATTTTTTTCTATGTATACACATTTATTCCATTTTATTCGGTGCAGACTCGCAGAAGGGAACAGAGACGTACGTTTCCCCGAGCAGCACTTAATATCAGCAACATCGCTCGCCTCCGGCTTGTCTCGGTTGGACGGCAGAACGAAGTCAAAAGCCTGACTCATGTTCTAACCCTCGTTCTCTGAGTCAGACTAAATAGATTTTGGGCCAAAGCCCACTCACTCCCTAAACAAATGTCTTATCAATTAATCAAAGTGTTCGTCCAGGCAACCACTGGGAAGGAAAAAAATGTACCGATGCGATACCCGCGCAGAATCGCTGCTTCTGACTGCTCAGATGAAGAACACACTGTAGAGCGGGGTTCGAACCCTTGCGCGAGGACTCACCCCGCAGCGGTAGCGCGGCCTGGACTCCGGATCCCGCCTGAGGTCCATGAGGGCGAGGTAGCGGTCCCCGCCGCGTCCGCTCTCCCAGTCGCCCAGGCAGAGGAAGCTCACGTCTGCGTGAGGGAAAAATATTTGGGGGGCGTGGTTGATATATACCGACGTCATGAACGAGTGAGCTACAACGCCCTTCTACTTTCTCGACTCTGTGTTTTCTTTGTGTGACAAGCAAGATACAAACACAGCTCCATAAAAAAATCTATATAAATTTCATATAGGACTCATATGACAACAAAACTTGTTGAGCTAGTTGGTTCACGATTACTGTAAAGAATGAAAGGGAGCGCTAAGCAGACGAAGACGAAGTAGACATAAAGAACACATACAGGAGTCTGTATAAGCCTGAATGTGTTCTTTCTTCGTGTCTACTTCGTCGTCGTCTGTTTAACGCCCATTTTATTCTTTCGACTCATATGAATTTCTCTAGGGATCCATAAAATTCGTATGGGTCAATACGATATAGACCCATAAGCGGTCAAGCTCGCAATTTATTCCTAATAATAATAATAATAATAATAATAATAATAATAATAATAATAATAATAATTTATTGGGGGTGTGAGTACAATACAATGCGAGAAACTCATAATAATGCGTGATATTTATCGAAAAGGGGGCTGTGGCCTCTGTCAGGCTTTTGTGGCCTTTAGTACCAGCCTGCCTCGTCGTACTTTTGGGGAAATAATTTTTCTTAATCGTAAGTAAAAACGAAGGGCGACGAATGAGGCAATAGGGGAGTATATACGTTACAATGCGCACTCCACGTTCCAAAAAGCACAGCTTCTACTCGTACGGTGCCGTATTAGCGAGAAACAATGCCTTTTTAAGCAATATTATAAGGGCGGGACCCACCGAAGTCCGGGAAGGAGCACTGTCGGAAGCGCACGGTGAGTCCGTCTCCCCTGGGGCAGTTGCTGAGCTCCGAGGAGTAGGGCTCGGCGCAGCGGAACTCCTCGCCGTTGGCGCTGTACTGGAAGCGGTAGCGGCCGTTGATCGGGCAGAACATCTGGTGCAGGCCCACCGACGACATCGTGCCGCCGGGCATCGCCGTCTCGCTGCCGAGCAGAAGGCCGTTCCGGCCGGCCTTCAGCTGCTCGTCCTGGTGTTTCCCTGCAAGGCAGCAAACTCGCTGCTGACTTTCTTTTTTTTTTTTTCCGACGGTCAATCAATGTCGCGACAGACAGTTAAGAGTACCGCAGTGTAAAACCCGTATGAAACGAGACAGAAAGTCGTAGCCGACGAAATATACAATTTCAAACAAAGTAAACCAATCCTGCTTATTACGACCCGCCGCGGTGGCTCAGTGGCTAAGGCGTTGTGCTGCTGAGCACGAGGACTCGGGTTCGATTCCCGGCCGCGGCGGCCGCTTTTCTGATGGAGGCGAAAAGCAAAAACGCCTGTGTGTACGAGATTTCGGTGCACGTTGAAGATACCCAGGAGGTCAAAATTAATCCGGAGCCCTCCACTACGGTGCGCCTCATAGCCTGCGTTGCGTCGGCGCGTTATACCCTATAATCAATCAATCAATCAATCCTTATTACAAATTCATCGGGTCGGAAAGCTGACTTTGTTATAAGCTACAATTCGTTAAAAGCGTGCATGATTTTCTTTCACTGCAGTGCAGTTAGGAACGTGAAAAAATTTGGAAGAAGTCCATATTTCGAATAAAGCGATATTTTATTAAAACCGAGGTTTACTGTACAGTAAACCACGCTGTGGATTATTTGCACGCTGTGGATAATTCGTGTTACGATTGGCGTTGACCGTTGCCAAGCTTATCTTATTTGATCACGGTAATCTCTAAAAGCAGCTGGTGGTGCAATACCATCACTATGCGTGTGCGTCGTCTTTTATCAAGATCGGGAGGGCTTGGTATATCCCAGAATAGCGTGTGACATTTCGTGAAGAACGCTACGACCATGGCTGAGAAAGTGCAGAACTCACTGTACAAGATGATTTCAGTAAAGCGTCGCTCGGAGACAGCCCGGTCGTCGGGGCAAGTGGCCCGGGCAGCTTCCTCGTTCGTGTAGCACCGGGCCAGGCCTGAAATGGAGGAAAGCCACAAAGACAACCTGAACACCTGCGCATTTACTTCAAGCAATAAAATAATGCACCCCTCCGTCTAACGACGGCGATGGTTGAACGTGAAGCTTTTTCGTGAGGGATTCCTCTGTTGATGAGAAAACATAAAGCAGGCTTCACCTGTGAAAGAGTATGTTTGAGGCAGAGCACGCTTTACAGGTGGAAGTTGGCTTGCCTGCAGCGGGTTTTTACATGGACTACAGTCGCCCCAAGCGAGACATAGAAAGCTTAGCGTTAATAAAAAAGAGAAGAAGTTGTACACGCACACACACTCTGACGACTGCCTAAGCTTGACCTCGAAAAAGATAACTGTTTCGCGTCAATAGTCACGCTGTGTTGGGGTATTCAACGTCAACGCATACTCTTGAAGCCGCGCTGCCGAAACTTCGTATAAGGCAAAATTTTGGGTCGTTCACGGAATTCACAATTCATAGTTTCATTTACGTTTCCTAATCTTGGTTACTGAAAAGACTTTCCTTTTACGAACTAGGCGCCTTAATTAGGTCGCACATATGCGCTGTTGGCACAACTTTGATGTCTACGCTCTTTTCACATTATCTGCTTTACCATTGCTGCGGGTCACTCATTCATTCCGGGCATGGAAGTACTGTAATTTCGCGCGTATAACCCGGCCCTGCATATAACCCGCACCCCCACTTTCCGTCGACGAATAAAAAAATATATATCCCCACGTATTGCCCGCATATTTTATATGTAAAAGGATGGACCAAAGCTACTATGCAAGCAACATTACATTTGTTTATGCAAAAAAGAACTTACGTAACTGGGTAACTGATGACTTGCCGGATACATTTTTTTCATGTTAGTATATTCTTGAGCTGTGTGTGCAAAATAAGCACTCTTAATCGTATAACAGTGGTTTAGTCGCTATTACTGCTGCAGGGGCATCACGGCCCAACGCGCATTGCGGTGAAGTTGCGCCAAAGGAAATGCCTCGCATATAATCCGCACCTCACTGAAATTTTCGCATTTTTGGTGTGGGTTATACGCGCGAAAATAGGGTACACACTTCTGATGGGATGCGTGAGTAGAGTTAGCTTACCTTCGGCGTGTATCTGTATCACGTTGGGCGTCTTGAGGGTGAGATGAAAGCACCGCATGCAGTCCTCCGTGCCCGTGCTGCAAAAAAGAAAGAAAACAGCAGTTGGTATTTTTATTAGCCTCTCGTTGGTCGGAAAATTTCGTGTCGTAAACAGAAAACCCAGCCAGGACCCAGCAGTTCTCGCCTAAGACGCCGAGCGCACGCGTCAGGATAATCAGGCATACAGTTCAGTATTCGTTTATGGAAACCACAAAACAAGCATCGAAACTGCATTACGGATGATTAGACGCCTGTGAGAGTTTAAGGGACCCTGCAACACTTTTGTTTCAAATTTTTTTCGAAATCTGAAATGCCTGCAGAACGTCGAATCCAACACATCCAGGACTTATATTAGGGGGTCGCAAAGTACCTCAGTCAAAAATTACTGCTCTGTGCCCATCAGATAACTTGTAAACTCGCTCGAAAGATTTTTCTCTCTTTCCCCATCTTGGCGTTCTTCCAGCGCTCGTATTACGTCATTACAGCGCTGTAGCAGCTATTGGCTGGCTTTCTTTCAGTTGCAGCAATGAACGCATTCGATAACCACTTTAAGAAGAAAGCCACAAAGGCAAACCAGGAACGGAAGGCGTATCTGCTGCGACGAAGAAATCACACAGTGCCGCTTCGTGCTGGCGACAGCTATAGGTTTTGCGGTGCTTCCAGAAGCGAAGGAAAGAGTGCAAGCGTTTATCGGAAGTGTTGCACTCTCTTAAGAACGGTGGATACAGAAGAAGGAAACGTTATCTTTCATGGCATCGCTCAGGAAAGGGGAACACTGCATGCTTTTGGCACTAGCGTAAAGGTGTTTATGTGTAGAAGGTTTTGGCGCAATGAGGCCTAGTAGCTGCGCATGCGCAGTGCAGCGCGCGTACCTGTCCTTGAGGATGACGTGGTGTCCCCGTCGGCGGTGGCAGCGCCCCCAGGGCGGGATGGCGTCCACCTCGACGGTGATCTCCGAGTAGGAGACCACCGAACCGCCGTACGCGGCCGTCGCCTGCGTCTGCATCAGGAACGTGCCGTGCAGCTCCACGGGGAAGTAGCACACCGCCGAGGCTGCGATTGCGAAGAGAAAAAGGGGGGAAAAGTGAGGGAAAAAAACAGTGAGCGTGCGACATGTTTGTGGGCTCATAGAACACAGAATAAATGTTCGCTATCACATAAGTGCTGTATACGTCGAAGGCAGCAATGGTAACGGACACAAAGGGAAGCCTACAAAAAAAAAAAAGACATTTTTAGAAGATGAGGGACATTTGACTGAGGTACGACGTCTTGCGAAATTTCTCTCTTGATTTTAGCTTTTTATCGTATTCTGTAGCAAGTTGGAAATTAGTGCGAAAAAAGTGTAATCAGTCAAGTGCCGACATCTGTAAATAACCAAGCGCCTCGTTTCTCATAGAATAATTCATTCGCTCTTCATTTTTTACTTCGGTCGTGTTTATGTTCGGATGTTTCCCCTTCGTATTCAGCTATTCTTTAGCATTGTTGTGAGCGCGTGCTTTCAGGCGGCTTGCTTCGCCTTGCCCACCATACACAGTTACGGCGCGTATGAGCGCACCAACGCGTACGGCCAACACGTGTTCGCACTGTGTTAAAGGATGGGCGCAGGTGCGCGTTCTATGCAAAGCGTGAAAGTTTACAAGTTCCGCAGACGGTCCTCGAGCTTGCTCGACCCTTTCTCAGACGCGTCAGTGCATCCCTCGCTGGGAACGTGCACACCCAATACCGTGTTCACCAAACCACGATGCATCTCAGCCTCACTGCGTTGTCTCTCTTTCTATCCCCCCTCTCTCAGTATTTACAAAAGGACGCAACCCTTGCCCTTCGTAGGGCAGTGTTTGCGGGTGACGCAAGCCCTGTTTGTCAAAGGCGCACGTGGCCCTGTTTTGCGAGGTTGTAATAAAGGGGGGCGTCGCTGAAGCGGTGATGTGAGGCCCGAGATGAGGTGGGGATGCGTGGGGAGAGAGACGGCGGTGCTGAAAGCTCCGCGCTCTGTCAGCGCTGTGCAAATATACGTGCTCTGCTTGTTGCTCCTCTCTCCCTGGGTTCGGTAGGAACAAAGCACCGAGCGTCGGTGCATTGTAGGCAGGCGCCCGTCGTTCGTCCCGTGTGTGGGAGCGCGCAGCGGTGTCGGACGGAGCCCTCGTCTGCACTGTGCTGGTAGAACGAGAACGATGGCCCGTCCTGTGATGCGCGGTGGTTGTCGCGGGAGGGAAAAGATGCGAACGCACACACATACGACAGAGCCAGTGAAAGACCCAGGTGCTCTATCCTCTATGGTTGGAGCCTTAATATATATATATATATATATATATATATATATATATATATATATAGGTTTGAAATGAGGGGCTCGTTAGGAAATACAGAAAGAAATGCGGCAGTCTACAGTTCTTTGGCGTTGTAGACTCCGGCATTTCTTTTATATATATATATATATATATATATATATATATATTTTATATATATATATATTTAATATATTTGATAATACAAATATATCTACATTTATTAATGATATCTATCTGTATATATATATATATATAGCTCAGAGAAAATGTACAATTTTGTGAAAGTGAAAAGGAACAACACCTTTCTTATAACGTTTGCCACAGGACATCAAAGGGATGGATGGAAAGCTACATGCTCAAGTTGACATGTGGTTATAGACAGATAGAAAACAGGGAAAAGAAGTGACGGGATGCAGGCGGCTTCATGCACTACAGAAGATACTGCATAGGCCAGTCTCAAGATTATCCTTTGTCTCGCCTCGCTTCCAATATGTCATCCCCTTCCCCCACCCCCCACACCGGCAGGCGTTCCGGTGTCCACCACAAGGTGTGACAAATTACGCCGGCTAGTGGGTTTTTTTTTCCTTTCAATGTTCCTGCAAATAAACTCATTCATTCATTTTAGGCCAGTCCCAGCAAGAAAGTCCAACAGCTGCTCGTACGCAAGTACGAGCAGCTGTTGGATTTTCCACAGGTGAATATTTCCCCGGCTTCCACGGGTTAATATTTCCCATGTGCACATACGGCCAGGCACGAATAAGCGCTCCGTCTCCGTCGAGCGCCGAAACCTGAAGTGCAGCTCAAGGCGGCGGCTCGCAGCCGTAACCTCGTTCCCATGCACGTGGCCAAGAGCGGGGGCGGCCGTTCCCCTTCCTACGCGAATTAACTCGCGCACTGGGCCCCGGAGAAGAGAGCTGCGCATGCGTGCGTGCGTGTGCGCGCTCGCTCCCGCACGCTTTCGGAATCGCCTGTGTAGACGCGTGTACAGGGCGCGTGTTTACGCCGCGCGGGTCTCCGCCGGAATATAATGACCGCCCGAAGAAAAGAAAGATGCGGAAAATGACCGTCCGTGCGTTGTTTCTCCTACATGAGCAGACGCGGGAGAGGGAAAGCGGTGGGGCTAATTGAGTCACCCCCGAGGTAATAACATGCCTTTTGAGTTGTGCCATCAGCAACGGGCGAAGTTGTCGGTTGCGCTTTCTCAAGAGGTGTTCGTATCAAAAGAAGGCAGGTAGCCAAGCACAGATTCGGTTATGGCCGGGCGGAATACTGCGAGGTGTAAATGCGAAGGCCTGCTTTTCTGTTGGAAGCGACGATGGTTCGTGGCCGGGTTAGGAGAGAGCTAGATGCTTTCTGTTGTGTGAATTTCCTTTCTGTCTTTTTTTTTTCTGTTGTTTCCTTGGGTTCCCCGTTTTGATGGCACATCCCTTTGTTTCGTTGAAAGCCTTTTCCCACGACTAATCAACTCTTGAACGTCTCTACCCTTCGCCGTCGTTCGGGTTACTACAACAACCACCCGCGCAAGTCTGAGAAGTTGAGTTTCATCTGGGACGGTGAGTGAGCTGGTGTTTGTCTGATAGCGTAACTGCGAGTAAGCTTTTTTCTCACGCGTCGCTACAAGTGCTACGAGTTTGTTCCCCCTATTCGAAACCTGTTATAGGGGCACACGAAAACCCTGTTATTCGCGGTAACAAATCGTCCCGTCACGTCAAGGCGATCGTGTCAACGCCGTGCAAAACCGCGATACGCCGCCACGCACCTCTGCTCGTTTCACTGAAAGAAGTTTCGCTTCTACTTTCTTTCTTTCTTTCTTTCTTTTTTTTTTAAGTACCGAAACTGTACACGACCCACCCGGCAACTCTCATTGGCATTGCAAGGTTCACCACCGAAAAGGCAGCCTTTAAAACGCCGACCATTTTTTTCCAGGTCAGGCTCTCCGGAGCTCCAGTTCCCCCGACACCGTACCGAGGCTTCTCTGGGAGTCCAGTCCATCTCTCTCTTTGTTCGCCGCGAGGACACTTTTTTGAATCGCCCGCCATGGACACGCCGAAGGAAACGACAGACGGACTCTCGCGCGGGCGTCCTTTCAAACAGCGCGCCGCTGCGGCGGCCGAAGAAAAGGCCATTGGCGAAGCCTTTTGTACGGAGTCGGCTCGAAGCCGGGCGCAGCCCTGAGAAATGGCGCACACAGAAGCCCTTCCACGGTGCCTACCCGTGGTCCGCTATCTTTGGCGTTACCCTTTATGCGCGCTCCCGGCGTTCGCGCAGTGCTATCGGGCAATCACTTTTATGGTAAAGCCAGGCCGCCTTGAGAAGCTCCTACCCGAGAGATCGTATTCTCCCTTGCTTGGCGGTTAAGCCCAGCTTCTCTTATAGGCAATGCCTGGACTTAGAAGCTTAAGGAAGGAGCAATAACGCGTTCTAATTTCAAACAGCAGCCTACACGGCTGCGTTTACGTCGGAGGTGATGGTCGCCCTCGACGTGGCTCAGGGATGCGCATCGTACAATGCCTTCCTCTTCTCCCAGCGAGAATGGCCGGTAGAAACAGGACACCGTGGCCGCGCTCGTTACGTGCTTTATGTCTCTAGGCCATATGCGTACAGTACATACAGATATAAGCACCGCGTCGGCCCGCTTGTGTAGCGCTACGTGCACCATATACATATACTGAAAGCTCAAGTTCGTTTTGCTGCGTCGCTCTAGGCAGGCCTCGGTGGAGGAGGGATAAACGTGTCTCTAAAGCAGTCAGCCCCGGGGAAGAGTCCTCATTCCAGGACCCCTTGAGTCCGTCCGGCTTTTCGGGCTCTCTGCACCTAGCCAAAGCTGGTCTGCTGATCATCGGTGGTGTTGGTCAGCACCATAAGGTCCGCGCCTGCCATATATGATGTGGTAGTGGTGTGGGAGCAACAGTCACGGAGAGAAATATGTATAAAAATGACACCCTTACACCCTCTTCTCTGAGAGGTACACGGGTAACAAACACGGACGTTTTCGATTGTTGAACCGCGTACGTCGGCCTCTTCTCTGTGGCTTACTGAACTGCCCGTCGTTCGACACTCCCATGCTGACCCTAACGATGCAAGAGAAATGGTCTCCACGGAATGGTCTCGAATGAACCTGCCACTCGTGCCGAGAACCCCCGTTCGCCGTTCATACATACACCCATCCCTCCTCCTGCACCTTCCCAGCGTTCTCCGCGCCCTGGACAACAGCACCCCGTATTTTCCGCGCCCATTCATGGCCACCAGCTCGGGCTCGTGAAAATGCGTGCCCCGCCAGCTGTTGGAGACCTGTCGCTGCGCGCAGGTTTCTGCACTGATCCCTCCCCCTCTTCGTTCAGCTTTGCCTCATTCACCGAACGCGCCGGGGTCAGCCGAGCGTCGCCCCCCTATTTCTCCTGTGCGCGGATTCACGGGGCGAACTCTAGCATTTCGGGAATCGAGACCTGCGAGCGGAGGAAATTTTTCTCAATGAAAACGGGCCCCGTCTCCGTGGGTTTTCGGTCCTGTGAATGAACGTACAGCGTAGTAGAAAGAGGGGAGAAAGAGAGACAGAGGGAGAGAGAAACGAAAGGAATATATCGAAGCATCAGCAGCTGCCGACGTATTGGGCATGAACGCTCGCAGCGGGGGAAGGGGGGGGTGCGGTTTTTAGGTGTTTTTCATTTCGCGGAAATCCCCGGTCCTGCGTATAGGATATCGTGGGGCTCGCATATCTGTGTAGATTTCTCGAGGAGGCGGTGTTTTCTGCGCCCTGTGTGTGGGTACGTTTGTTGCGTGCCAACTTTGGCGGGGAGGGCCACGAGGCTTCTTCGCAGTTTCTATTTATAGAATATACTGGGGATTCCAGACTCCCTCCTCTTTACTTTACTTTTGTTTTAGGTTTTTGGTAGTGCTGGCTTTTCTCTCTCTCTCTCTCCCCGAGTAACAAGGAGGCGAGAGAGGACGAAGTTCGGTTTAAAGGGGCCAAAGAAGCGCAGTGAGTGAGTCCGATGGAACTAGCAAACAACGCGACCAGCCTCAGTAAGGTGCGGAGAGCGGATGACGGGAGAGGGCGAAGGAGTAACAGAGAACGGCCCGAGCCCCCGTCTCGGGGCGGTGAAGGGAACCGGCCGATTTCTGGATTCCCGTGGAAAAGAGGCGAAATTCCTGTCTCACGAAACTGGAGAACCGGGCGCCGGGGGCAGCAGAAGTGAAAGCAATACCGCGCGTCCAAGACTTTTTGTTGGTTTGTTTAGAACCTTCTCGCGCTGGGACCTCACGACTCGAGGTTGGTGTGGATAAGTTCGGTACTCGGGCACAGTGTCAGCCATTAGATGAAAATAATGCTGGTTTTTTTTAATTTTCTTTTATAGTTTTTTTTATAGCTTGAGCTGCATATACGGTGTTCATATACCTAGCCTATCCAATGAAAAAAAAAAGAAAAAGAAAACGAGTGCACATACACCCTTGACTCAGTTTTGGCCTCTTTCAGCGGTATCATTCCGTTCTTTTCGTCCGTGCATCTCATGAAGGTAGAACGCAGATTTAGCCCGTAAGGAAGTCCAAACGCGAAATTATACTTTACTGACGATGATCGTGCCATGGAGATTAGGATAAGCGCTTTATACGGCAATGATTGCAGGGAAGACAACCTCCTTCGAGTTGCTATGAAGCTTCACCGCTACGCTTTTTCTTTTCATTTCATTTATTTCATCCTTAAAGGCCCAAGGGCACTACATAAGGGAGGGCAAGTGACGGGTACAGTGATATATAAATATAACATAAAAAAGCAAAATAAAGAAAACAAACAGAAACCAGAATCGAATATACATAGACAGTAAAAACAACGAAAAACGGGAATGTTGTCCCAAAACCATAAAACATTATATAAGAATTACAAATTTAAGGTACATACAAATCTAAAATCTAAAATCTCAATCACTTTCGCATAGACCACGTTCGCACCACCTTTCGGGAATATATTAGCGAAGAAGTCACGCGAACTTGCCGAAAATTGCTGTTTCGCAGATTTCTCCGCGTCAGCCCGCATTTGCCTCAAGGCGCTGCCCAATCGAGCTTTAGTTTTCTTTTCCACAAGGAAACGTTTGTGCATATGATTTGGCTCTGTATTTTAGAGCTGCCACCAGGCAGGCAACAACCTGTGAACATCTCTTTCGCCACACCATTTGAACATCTCTTCATAGAAGAGGGCGGAGGGAACTAGAGGGAGAGAGAGGCACACCCTCAGATCCCGTGTGTGTGCGAGATATATATATATATATATATATATATATATATATATATATATATATATATATAATATATATATATATATATGATGATATAGAGAGAGAGAGAGAGAGAGGAGAGAGAATGAGTAGAGAGAGAGAGAGAGAGCTGCCGTCGTGCACTTGTTTTGCGCTTCGAACCCTCCTCCGCACCGACCACCTGAACACAGAGTGCTGTGCCTCCGGTGTAAACTGGGGCGCCGTTTCCTGTCTTTTGAGAGAAAAAAAGAAATGCGGTGGGAAGGGGAGGGGGGTTCGCAGAAGGAGGTGGTTTGTGGATTTGGGAGTGCGAGCCACGGTCCGGTGTGAGGTGCTTTTTCTTCCTCCCTCCGAACACTGGGTTCGGCCGGAAGTGGCGGGTTTGTGCGCGAGCAAGAAAGACGGATCCGGGAATCTCTGAGGCTGGGCTGGGAGCGGCCCGCTTTCGGTGCCAGTGGCCCTGAACCCGCCGTGACCCTTACGAGGGAGCAGGTCCGCGCACGCCCGGGGACGAAATTGAGGTTTTGTGTGACCGTTGCTTTCCGAGGCTTTCGTCGGTTTTCGTGTGACCCTCAGGAAGTATTCTGCTGGTCGCGTTCAAATTCGCGAATCTCACACTTGATGAGCTGGTGGTATTTATCCCGCGCAAAGAACCCTCGCAACCAGGGGTGTATCTGTTGGTCGGGTTCAAATTCTCGAACCCCAGAGTTGATGAGCAGGTGGTATTTATCCCGCACATTAACCCTCGCAACCAGGGGTGTCTTCATTTGCGCTGCTTGGGAAACTCAGAGAAACGGAATAGGCAACAGCTGACAGGCAGCTATAGCGAGGCTTTAAGTCACTGTGGTCTGTTTTCTATCAACCGTCCCTTTTCGTAATTATTCAAGCGAAAGCTTTCTTAGTGGGACAGATGGAGTCCTGTCAAAAAAAAACAGTGCGTTTTCCCATAGACCGGTTGGTCGACCGAAAGGCTCTGATAAGAAGATCTTTGCACACACAGCGCGCGGGTGAAAACGGGCTGCCATTGTGTCAAAACGGTTACCCGAAAATCGCGAAAAAGGAACGGTTCTAGATGAGACGCATCGATCATGAGGAAGGAGTACAATAGTATAACCTTCAGCTGGTAAACTACGCATCGGTTTCATTTAGATCGTTCGTAGATGCGTTTACTTAGATGCACGAAAAATTCGTCGCATGGGTCGTTCGTTCTTTGTTTGCGATTTGGGTCTTTGAAGGTTCGAAGATCGGTTCAGCGAAGGTTGCACGCACCTTTAGCCTTCGCGCTTCTCTCAGCCTTATTTCGGAAGGAATTAGTAATTTTGTAGAAGCCTGGCTTCGCTAATCGTTTTAGTCTAAACGTTTCTTGTTTCGCGGGCTGCTGCTGTTTCGTATAAGTCATCCATGCTGCTTTCGGAGCAGTGCAGAGCGGCTCAACGCTTGACACTGTCGAAGTGACATTGCAATCGACCGATTGTTTCTCGGCACTGCTGCAATTGATTCGCGGGGATTTCGACTCTCCATGGAAAGCTCTTGATCAGAGTCGCTCTATCCGTCTTGCTTGTTTCGTCAAGACGTACTAAAGACGTCAAGTAGCAGTCACATTGTATGACGCAAGACATCTTGAGCATTTCATCAAGACATCTTATAGACGTCGACGAGACGTGCTTTCCAGTCATGCTATGACGATAAGGCTTTGTGAGTATCTAAATTGAGACATTTTGTAGACGTGGACGGAACGTATACCTGTTTTCCAGTCAAGCTATCGCGAAAAGACATCGTAAGCATCTCATCGAGACATCTTGTAAATGTCGACGGGACGTATAGCGCTGCTTTCCAATCATGCTACGACACAAGACATCTTAAACATCTCATCCAGACAGTTTTTCGACGTCTTAAAGACGCTTTTGCTTCTCACCAGACTCAAACGCCGACAAGGCGCGGGAATGGGCGATTGTTTGCGATACTACTGCAGTCAGATCTGCGAGCGTGATGAGCGTTTCCTCTCGGCGAATGAAGATACGGTCGAAAGAGGCGAGCGACTACACAGTGACCGCCGGATGAAAGTTCAAGTGCAGCGTTCACCACACACGCTCGTATCCTATAGCATACGCGAGCTCTTCCTGTCTCCCAACTCATTCCACCCGGAGTACATAGAGAGAGGGGGGAAGAGGCTTGCTTGCAGGAAACATGAATGGCTCTGACAGGTGGACCGAGCTGCGTCGCGGAGTCGTGCTGGGCGATCGCGCTGCTGCCACGTCTTCTCCCATTTAAAGAGCTCCCTCCGGAAATTGGGAAACGGAAAAAATAAGCATCGCGGCGCGCGTAGTAGTAGCGAACTGCCAGCAGCTGACGCGATCGGCTGGGTTCTTTTTCGGAGACGCCGCGGTCTCGAACTGGAAGAAAAGGGGGCCGCTGAAACGTCTTGGCTAGGAAGAAGGGGGGGGTTGTCACGATGAAAAGAGCGTGCTTTTCGCCCCAGCCGGCGTAAAAGTGTGAGAGGGGGAGGGGGGGTGCACAACGCCGCTGCGGGTTTCCCACGCACGCCCCGCCGAGCGCCCTGTTTGCGTGGCGTACGTGCGTAGCTCTGGCGCAGGCGCCGTGAGGCCTGCTTGGCTGGCAACTTCTTCCCCTCTTCAGATTCATTCACAAATCCGAGTCTGTAGTGGCGGTATCGGCCACGGAGGAAACTCGGGGCAGAGGAGAGGGAGAGAGGGGGCAAAACCAATCACGCGTGCGTCGTTGTCTCTCTACCTCTGCTTCCCAGGCAGTGTATATATGAGGGGTGCCGCGGCGAAGTCGGATGCGTGTAATCGTCGAGAGTGTAGGTGTGTATATTTTTGTAGGTAAACTGTTCATGTACGATGAAAATTTTATATAGTCGGGCATAAATGGAAATGTGGCTGACCCAATACCGTACCACCGGACTGGTTTGCGACAGGGCGCAACAGGACGCGTATTGTGTGTGGTAGAGAGAAGGCGACGGAGAATACAGGTTATGCGTATAGCTATGCCAGTGTAACCGCTAAGTTATAAAACAACAATGGGGGAAGAACCACCTGAGGTCGGACGGCATTCCGCGGCCAAACGTCCGGAAACGAGTTCGGGGTGGTGCTTACGTCGACGGTGGGGAGACACTTTTTCGGGTACAGGGAAAGCGATGGCAATATGACGGCCCTGCATTTTTTTACACAGCGACAATGGGACGCGACTGACAAGACAGGTTTCTTCGCCTAGCCCACCTAGAAATACTTACACGTTAAAAAAAAAAAAAGAGTCCGAGGTACCTTCGCAGTTGAGTAATGTTCTGATATGGCTTTTCGAGTACGCTGGCCGGATGACCCTAGCCCCCCAATATTGTGATGGAAAGGGCAGCCGAATTGGGCAATTTCTAGACGACAGAGTTTCCCTGTAAATGCAGCTCATGCCTGCAACGAACTGCCATATAACTACCGTCGTTTTCAAAACCCACCCTCTTTCCCGCCACGAACGACGGAAAATTACACTTCTTCATCACGCTGCAATCAAATCCGCTCGTTTCCGAAAAAGAAAAGAAAACCGACCGTGCACCGGCGCCTGCTTGCTCACTACTTTTCCCTGTCGTGCTTACAACACGCACTCGGTGCGTGCACGCACACAGCGCGGTGTGAGAAGCGGGTGCTACAGTTACGCACTCGCCCGAGACCGGGAAACCTGTCCGAGGCACCCACCGCACCGGTCTACAACAAAAGGGGGGAGCCGCGCCGGATGAAGTTTGGCGGGAAATATAAAAAGCGAAACAGGTCTCGGCGGTGATAATACGGCACCACCTTCGCGTGCTCTGTTTACTTTATACAGCGCGATTCTAGCGCCGGGGTCTGACCTTGCCCGCCCGCTAGGGGGGGACCCAAGTCTCCGCACCACCCGATGAAAACAGCCTAGCGATCCCCGAAGCCGGTGCGTGCAAGTCGAGACAAGCCAAACCAAGTCGGGGCCGTAGCCGTACGGCCGAACTTTTCACCCGTAGTCTAGGGGGGACACGGGAAGAAAAAAAAAAAACGGACGAAATAGAAAGCTTTCAAACGGGGAACGGGGACTGCATAGAAGAGGGCCATGTGCGTACGGTGTGTGGCATGAATGAACATGTTTACTACGATTGAGAGGAAGGGAGACTGGAAAGGCGGAGAGCGAAGGTTGAAAGCAGACGACAAAGACGCGGCAAAAATAAAAACAATGACGGAGACAGCGACCGGGAGAATCGAAAACGAAAAGCGAATGAATTTAAAATTTCCGACAAAACAGCGAGAGAGGCGAAGGAGGCTCGTAGGAAGAAGATTGCAAAAGAATCAGACGAAAAATTAAAATCTAAAACAGACGAAACGCAGACAGGCGTACAGCCAGGCACGGAATAGCGGTAGACGGGGGAGGTGGAAGGCGAGTTAAAAAGATTAAGAAAAAAAAAGGGGGGGGGGGAGGGAATCCTCGTTTCCGGTTCCGCTGCCAGCGGAGCAACGTACGGACCGGAAGTGCCTTTGCGAAAAGAGTAGGGGTGGGGGGTGCACAGTCGCTGTTTTCAAGGCTGTTTTTGCGTGTCTGCAGCCAGCCGCTCGCCGGCACCACGTTTTACGAGCTGATGACTTTGTACGCGTCTGCTCCCTCCTCCGGTTCATCTGCTCTTATCCGCGAATCCACAACCTTGTCTTCACCCAGCCATCTTCGCCCCTCCTTCCTCGTGAAGACGTGCTTGTCTGTCCTATCCACGACGCATGAGTGGAAAGTGCGATATATGGTACCTTTGGGTCGGATATTTTCCCCGAAAGAAATTACTGGTATCGTTTGCTTGTATCGAAAGTTAGTTGTATGCAATCGAAGTGCCCAAGAACGGTCACAGGCACACATCGTTTCACCGCGTTGCGCAACAGGCTCTCGGAGCAGGCAACGCAACTCGGAACAGGCAGCGACGCAGGTTGATTTTTTTTCGTCCACACGGGCGTCTTCTTCGCCGAGCTCGTTCATTAATGCCGGATGCATTACAAGTGTACTAGTTCAATGTTTTTTGTGTGCGTGTGTGTGTCCGCGGGTCAAAGCCAGGCCGCCATTACACGCAAATGTTTAAGGACCACATAATTGATTTACTAAATCAGAAATTACTCTAGATCACGTGTTTATATCAGGAAATGGGAGAAAGCGGAAAGTGGGAGGGGGGGAAGGGGGGGGCTGTCCCAGTTTATATGAAACTGGCTGTATTTGCGGTCTTGTTTGTCTGTGCTGTTGTACGGCTCTTGATGTGTTGCCTTGCAAAGCGCGCGACACAAACGTTCACCTTCAACGGCCGCGTTTTCAGCTCAAGACTCACTGAATTGCTGCTGGCCTTCTGAATCCATGCGTTCAGCCACCTTAAAATCTTTTCCATTAGGCGCGCTATTGCCGCGTGAGCCTGCGAACGCCATGGCTGCATCCCCGGATATCTCTACCCGCACCCGTTTAATTAACTGCTTCGCCAAATAGGTCCTACACTCTTAAAAAAAGGTCGTGACACTAACTAACAGGGCACTAACGAGTACTGGTCACAGCATCCACTAGGTACTTTGTGCTTTTACCAACTGGCCATGCATGACCTAGTAAAAAGCTACGCGTGGCAATGTGGATCGGCTGAATGCGCAGCACGACATAGACACATTCAACACGCACATAGCCCACTTGGTCAACAAATAAATTGAGCAAGAAAACCAACGTGATGCACGAGGAGAGCGAGTATAACTTAATTACTTTAGTATACATCTGCTCTTCTTGATTTTATAACCTGTAGCGGAAAGTCCTCTTAGAGTGTTAGCGGTCTTGTCGCAAAAATCAAATATTTTAGCGATAATATTAGAATTATGCTTTATGATGTGAGTATATACAACTCACCATGTGGATTTGCAAAACCTTTTGCATCATAATTTAGAGTGGAAAAAGTGATGTAATTATGTCATTGAATTTTTTTACATCAGTGAATGTTAGTATAAAACAAGCAGCAGTTACTAAGTGCACGGTCTAGACTAGTAACGATAGCACTTAGGTTCCATACTAAGTGGCAGGACCTACGTAGCGTTCTGGGGGTAGTAAAGTTCGTACTGAGTTATTAAATACAACCCGCTACGAACTTTTTACTGGCATTTTTTTGTTAAGAGCGTAAGCCAACTATCCCGACCGGTTGGCTGAAGTCTCGCGGCAACACGCTGCGAAAAAAAAATTCACGCGTCTCCACGAAGTGAATCATGACGAGTGGGCTGGGGATCGTTCTTACCGTAAATCACCCGTGGCATTGCCCACTCAAGAATGTAAATGATTTACAACACGTGTATACAGTATATACAATTCCAATCCAATACAATCCAATCCGATGCAATTCAATTTAATCCAATCCAAATCCAATCCAATCCAATCCAATGCTCCTCGCACATGCGCAGCACTGTGTACACGGACGCCAAGGGACAAGCCACGGACAAAGCTAGGTCCTAAGGAGCTTCGCCCCTAAAAGAAGTACGCTCCATTGCTCTCTAGCCACGGCTCTTGCATGCGTTCGCTGACCCGAGGCGGCCGATCTCTCGCCGTGACCCCTGTCGCGCACACCTCAGGAACTTCACGGCGCCATCCTCATTTTCAAACCGAGAAACTGTTTATTTACTAACCTTTCTTCCCTCCTTTTTTTTTTTTTTTTTGTCGTTTCAAATGTGGCGCCGAAAATGTCTCGCGCACGAGTGCGGCGGTTCTCTTTTCATAGAATGAAGAACTCACCCTCCGCCCGCGCACACCAACAGAGCGCCGTTAGTGTATCGTTGGCGGTCGCGTTTTCCCGACCGCCGTGGCGTTGCCCGGCGCGGCTCTCGACGAATCCATTCAAAGCGACGACATCAAAGCCAAGGCGCGTGCGGGCGCCTTGATCATAAGGGGGGAGTGGGGAAGGGGGGAGAGGTTGCTATGAGGCAGTACGCGAGGAGATCGTTTGCGCGTTTTGCGACTCGCTTTCGCGTAAATCTGAGCGCGTTTATGGTCTCTCTCGGCCGTAGTTTCTTCTTTGTCGGCGTACGCGCGAGCGGATTTTAGGCTGCGATGCGGGAGGGAGTGTTGCCCGTATACTCCCTTCTGGCTGGAGCCGCCCGTGATGTAAGATCTGTGCCGGTGCGACTTCTGAAATCCACCGCAACGACTGTGTCCGTACGTGTCGACAACGGGTGTAGGACAAAATGGTCCCGGACAAATGGTCCAGGACAATATGGTCCCGGAAAATATGGTCCCAATGGGAAACCGGGACAAATGGTTCCAGGACAATATGGTCCCGTAAAATATGGTCCCAATGGGAAACCCGGGCAAAATGATCCCAAATCTATCCTTCAAACTAAACTTTTTTACACCCTTTTTGACTGAAAAGGGAGTAAAGATCTTGTCCCACGGCGCGCATCTATAAAAGGGGTTTTGGCTAAAAAAATGTGTAAGGATGAAAAAAGGATGTTCTTGCGATCGCCCTTAAAAGGATGTAAGGTGGCTTAGCACCCTAAAAAAGGGTGTTAAGCGCTTGTTAAAAATTGTTAAGTGCTTTGTTGACACCCTTCCCCTCGCCCCCACACTTTGCGCTTGATCCTCTTACGCTTGAAGAAGTAATCTACTTTTTGACCTACCATACTAGTTGTGGGCTAAAATACAAATATTCCATATATGTGAGGTTTGTTTGTGCGGAAGCCTTTATGTAATGTGCACGGAGTTTATGTAAAGTGCCCGGGAGTTTATGTAATGTGCACGCACGCACGCCCGCGCAGAGGAGAGAGAGGAGAGATAGAGAGAGAGAAGAGAGAGAGGAGAGAGATATAGAGAGGAGAGAGAGATGTATTGTATATTGTATTGATTGGTTAGGGTTTAACGCGCCGACGCCACGCAGGCGATGGGCGCGCCGTAGTGGAGGGCTCCGGATTAATTTAACACCCTGGATCTTTAACGTGGCCGAATCTCGTACACACGGGCGTTTTGCTTTTCGCCTCCATCAGAAAGCGAACCTCGCCGCGAGCCGGAACGAACCCCCGCGACCACCCGTGTCAGCAGCGCAACGCCCTAGCCACGGAGCCACCGCCGGCGGGTGAGAGACAAAGAGAGAGAAGAAGAGAGAGATAGATAGAGAGAGAGAGAGAAGAGAGAGAATAGAGAGAGAGAGAGAGAGAGAGAAGCGAGAGAGAGAGAGAGAGAGACGAGAGAGAGGAGAGAGAGAGAGAGATAGAGAGAGAGAGGAGCGCGTTAATTAACTCGATGGTAGGATGAAATAAGAAAATTCGGTAGAGGACGAATGAGCTAAAGTATCGAAAGACAGTAACGGCTGGAGTAATCGTTCTGCAGTGAAATTTATATCGAGAAACTGCTCAGAATTAAATGCTGCTCGCATTCACGTTTTACCTGCTCCCAAACAACGCCCCAATCTGCGGGTGTGCCTAAACTCGCGCAAACACGGTACAACGCTAGCGGCCTGCTGCTGTATCAGGAAGGGGGGGAGGTGTGCCCTTTTGTTTGGCGTTTTCTAACGACGCAAACGTGACACGACGGAGGGCGGCGGCGCTGTAAAAGCAACGCTGTTGTGCACGACCTTTCCTCCTCCTCCTTGCTCTGTTCTTTCGCCCCGACGCTCCGGTGTCACCGCTGCAGCAGCAGAGTTCTGTTTCCTCCATCGCAAGGGGAGACCGGTAAGGGGGCCGGCACATACTGGCACGCCGACGCCGCCGTGTACCGTTTGTCCTGCGCCGACTGAATTCCTTTCGCGGTCGAGGAGGAAACGCGAGCGCGCCGGCAGTCGCGCTGGGTCTCCGCGCGAAGCTGAGTGTAGCTGCCTTCTCGATCATGATTTCGGCTCGCCTTTTTACTATTTTCATGAGCGCGAAAATTCAGGGGAAGTTATATTCGCGACTCGTATGTCATGGTTTATTTTGGTGGCTCTGGCGGAATATTCTGATGCTAATCGGTAAATAGAATTGGCCCAGCTTGCACTTGTGGTTCAAGACTGGAGAAAACGCGGATCTGGGGGTCGACCTAACAACTTCTTCTATAATAAGCTAGCCTGTGGCAAGTATTGTTAGGTTTTGCGCTGCTCTTGCTGGACTAGGCGAAGTGTTGAGGGGTGAGGCCAAGTTCAGCCAGATGATACAAGGCCGTTCCGGTCGTTCCCCGACACGGACAGCGGATCCCAGGGGGAAAAAGCTAGGTCGACCTCAGCTCAGCTGTTTCTCCAGCCTTGCAGCACTAATGCAAGCTGCGCGTTCTTTTTTTTTTTGCGTTTTAGTAGCCCAATAAACGCGTTTGCCACCTTGTGCTCACACTGGAGAAGACGCGCAAGCCGGCTTCACTGTTATAATACCCTATCTGCGGTGGTGCACCCTTTACAGGCGGAGCAGTTATTTTTTCTTTTTATTATTTTTTTGCCCACGTCGTTGGACTAAGCTCAAGCCTAAACAGCTCCGCTGTTAAAAATAATTGAGGAATTTCCTGTTGTTGGGGTGGTCGAACGAATGCTTAGGCAGTCCTTCTTAGGCTTCACTACGACACACGTGCGCTGCTGTGAAGACTTTTTCCCGTGTGCCATATAAGCAGTCTGATACTGAAGCAGGAAGGCCGTTGAGTGTTTTGTAAAATACCTCCAACAAGGGCTCGTTACAGAAACAAGTATGTTAACACCGGAGTGTCTTCCGTTCGTTCGGATGTCCCGTTTACCCTATAGTTTAGGATTTGCCAGGTGTCTACTTTTCCGCAGTGGCTCAGTGGCTTATGAGTTGCTCTGCTGAGCACGAAGTTTCGGTGTTGATTCATAGCCGCATTTTTGATGGATGCCAAGAAAAAAAACGCCTTCATGTTGATGCTTCAACGCACGTTAAAAAAAAACGAAGGATGTAAACCAATACGCAGCCCTTCACGTATAAGTCGCGCCTCTTAGCACAAGTTAAGGTTTGTAGCGTAAAACCTCACTTCAAACTCATTTACGTCTAGAGTTCAGCGCTATTTCCCGCAGGCGGCCAGTGAGGTCCGAAAAACCATTTGTATAGGATTATTTTTATATCCTCCTTTCCCATCTTTCCAAGAGGTAAGTGTCCGTAAAAGGCAGCGACGCGTATACCCGGTCGCCGCACGCCGGTCATTCGAGAATGATTAGACAGTCTCTGTGGGCGCGGGCTCTCAGCTATATAGGGTAAAATCACCTCAATTTACCCCCTGGGAGAGCAACATCACAAAGATCTCTTTCCTCCTACCAAAGGTCCCTTTAATCATGCCTCCGAGCATTCCGCCGCGCGCCACGACCAACCCCGTTTCGTACGCACGAGCGCGTTTAATACGGAGCGCCAATTAAGAGAGGCCGGCCAGATGACGGAACCGAGCGCACGAGAGGCTCATCCGGACGACGCAGCAGATGGTCCCCCGCGCGGTGCGTGTCTTTAAACGCGCGGCGGCCTGCCGAGGCGAGCTTGCTCGCCGCGCGTGCAGTAATATTTACACGGGAGGCGCACGGTACGAAGCTGGGTCACCCGCGTGCCGGCGACGGAAATCGGCGCTCACGTCGCTGCGCGAGCTCGTGCGACTCCGTGGCTCGAGTTGTCGTTACGGCAGACTTTCCGAGCGGCCCCGCGTGCGCCGCTCCGATGGGCTTCGTGTTTGCGCCCGCGCGGTCAACGCGTGAAGACGTTCCGCGAAGCTTCCTCGTCACGTCCGTGTGCTTCGACGTTCGACGCGGATGTGTGTGTGTGTGCCGTGTCGATCGACCGTACGGTATACCTGACGGCGCATGACGCCGCGGTATACCTGGAGAAGAGGGGGCGCTGCTGTCGCGTTTTCGTATGAGTGAACCTTCGGTATAACGAAGTCGCTTGATTCAAAGTCCCTCCATATTCGACTTTTTTTTTTTTTTTTACGGCCCCAAGTGCCGCATTGCAGTGAGCGCAAATCACCGCTTATAACGAATACCGCTTATAACGAAATCGGTTTCCCGTCCCTATGAGGGTTTAGTGCTACGACGCTACCGCTGCGGAGGGCACCAACAGAGAGTTATAGCAGAACGGAAAACCGGTCCCGGTGCGGTACCCGGTAAGCGACCAGCGCTACTGCGCGTGCGCAAAGGAGGAAAAACTGGTTGTGCGCAAGCGCAGGCGTACCGGTTACCGTACCAGGACCGGTTCTCCGCTCTGCTATAACTATCTGATGTCTCGTGCAGATGATTGTTTGATCGCAAAGTGCAAAAGTGTGTCCGCGCGTACGTCACCGACAAAGAACGCTACTCGGGCCGACGCATGATGCGAGTCTTTTGCCGCGAACAGCGGTGAATATAAGGGAAACGCTAAACACGACCTAACAAACGCTCTCACTCGCCTCAGACCGGTGCACGGAGACATGAACCGTACACCTGGCTTCGCGGATCGCCTTCGAACCCGTAATGAATTGAGACACGCACACTGCGCCAAAAGACCCGGAGGTGCGTCTGCTCTTGGCTCTCTCTCTCGTTCTGTCTTCGGCGATTGTCATTTTCAAGCGCGGATACCTCGATACTTATCCACGTATTCTGGCGAACCGACATCTACGGCATTGCCTCCGTGCAAGCGGCCAGCCTTCTTGCGTCTTCCAGGTCTGCGTGGCGCGCGTGTGCGCGCGTGCCCGGGCGCGTTCCCCACCGCCCGAGGCCACATGGTCGATCAGCGGCGGCAGCTCCACAAGGTGCCGCCGGCTTGCAGCTGTCGCGTGCTCAGCGCGTGACCGGCCATCTGGCCCGACGCCCCCCTACACCCCCCACCTCTCTCTCTCTCTCTCTCTACTCCACGTATTATTATGGACCCGATGCCCCCTGCTCCTCTTCCCTCCTCCTCCTCCTCCGAGACATCCACAATTTCTTGCACGGTTCATCCTCCTCCTCCTCCTTGGAAAGCATGTGCGCCCGGCTTTTGCTTTGAAATGTCCTTCTCTACGCGAGTGCCTCCCCCCCTTTTTTATTCGTTTCGGTTCTTTTCTTGGCCCACTCCGTCTGCTCTGTGTGTCAACGTGTGTCCGTAGTCTAGGTTATGCTTGCGTTCCCTCGAAATGGAGGATGTGGTCCCCCCCTTTTGGGGGGTGAAAAAAAGTTCCTAGGCTGGGGACCTCTCGCGCACTCCATCACCTGAGGACGCCTGCTGGTTCGGCTCCCTCGCAGGGCGCCTATTTTGGGGTTACCCTTGACTTCCTACCCGTCTTCTTGTCTATTAAATCATGTAGTAAAATATCTAAATTTTTTTTTTGTAATTTAATGTTCTCGCATCAGTGTGGTTTCCGGCTGTATTTCATACTACGTCCGACACTCTTCATTCTAACTATTTTGCGAGTGCTCGCCTCGAATTCCATCGAGACTTTTGAGGTAAGCTTTTCTACCCTCGTATGACGTCATAATCCTTTTGTGGCCTCGTATTCGCATTATAGGCGATCACGAGGGTAGTTGCAAGTAGCTTCAAGTACGGGGAAGGGGTCTACGGGGTCCACGCTGCAGCAGTCCACCGAAAACAAGTGAAAGTAATTTCTCGAAAATAATTTCTAGCGTATTTCCCCGTGTACTTCTTTCTGCGTCCCGTCCTACAGCACTAATACGACGCACTCAACGACGAAAAATAACTCAGCTGTACCCAATTTTCTTCGTGTTCCCGCCAAGCCGATGCTCATTGCGTTATTATAGCCGTTGTAATATAACCACCCCATTCTCGCCCCCGCCGCTCCCTTTCCCAATATTTCCTCCTTCGTTTCGAGCGGTTCCCCCCCACACGCACTCTGGGCCTCCTCCGAGGAGCTCCTTCAATTCCACAGTTCCTACCCAGTTGAACAGCTGGCGTAAAATGAGAAGCAAGCACATCTCCCCGAAGAGCCGCTACGGAGCGTTGAATTTTCCACATAATTTACGAAGAAAACGGAACAGAAGTATTCTCCACACATCATACAATCCTTCATGAAACTAGGCACACGCAGCGTCGGAGAGCTGCACCCATGGAAGAAGGAGTGAAAAAATCCCACAAAAACATTTTAGCGCAAAAAAAAGCGAAAACGTAATTCGAAAGAAAATTGAGGTAGAGAACGTACCTTCCTTTATACTATTTTTTTAATGTTCCTCAGTCGCAATAACTCTCCGTGGTTGAGGCGCACCCCCGCCAACCGAGGCAAAACTGGGGCCTTTTGCCCCGTCCAAACACTACTCAGACAAGAATGTCCGCAGGCTTCGTTATCGCCTACTTTCTGCTGACCCACACCTCGCCCCTTCGTCGCGGTGTACTTGTTTTTCGTTCTGACTACAGAAAAAGGACAATACGACGATTAATACGGTATATACAATGAGACTGATTATCAGTTACTTCCTATCGGAGGTATTGCTGTCTTTCTCGGGGGTGATTCTCGTGCAGTGCCCGGGCCGCAGCTGCCTTCTGGCCGAAGCATCCGATCCCAGCTGTCGCGCCTTCTCGCTTATTCAAGACTTTCCTCGAGTGCGCGCACCTTGACGGATAAGGAGAGCGAGGGAAGGGAGGTTAGAAAGGAGGACGTGAGGGGCTGGCGAAGTTTCGGCGTTGTATTACGTAATCCGCTAAATATGGACGCCCCCCACGGCTCGGAAATTTTGGTCTCTCACCGCCTCTTTCCAGCTGCCTATGCGTGCGATGCGTGAAGAGTGCAACGAACGGTCAGTGATCGTACATGTGAATGTCATCATGATAGTGGTAATCGCGGCCTTGTTTGAGTGTTCACCAAAAAAAAAAAAAAATCTACAGAAACTCAGAGAATCGCCTACTAATGCGTAACATTTTATGCCACTTGTGTAGCGTGTGAGACAAAAAAAAAAATAGCGAGAATGGCAACCGTGTAAGGCCCTGAATTTCCACGAAAACGCAGATTTCGCTATTTTATGCTGTATTTTAGGCTATTATAACGATTACATCCACGAAGTCTGCATTTTTGTGGAAATGCAGAGCCTTACACGGTTGCCATTCTCGCTATTTTTTTTTTACTATTTTTCCTACTTCTTGGTTTTTCAAAATTTTGCCTGATCAGTTATATTCATTTACGCTATTATAACGATTAAAGGTGGAACTTCCGCGAAGTCTGCATTTTTGTGGGAATGCAGGGCGTTACACGGACCTGGCTGTGGGGGCACTCGGCTACGAATGCTACGCATTAATAATTAAAAAGATCAGGTGATCCAACTCATACTTAAAGCGTCAGCGCTGGCAGGCGCTGTTTTCGATTCGCGTTCTTTAATTTTTTGAATAACTATTCGCCAGCCGTTGGATAATTTACAAAAAAGAATGTTAAAGGCGCTGACATCAGCTTGCGGCTCTTTTGTGAGAGAAGCAGGACACGCAATCGTCATTATTTTAATGTTCCCAATTAAGATAATTACGGGAGTTAATTTAGAACATCCAATGCAGTTGCTATCTGGGGAGTGACCTGGTTGTCAGCGACAGTCATTAATAGCACGCGTTCCTGGTCGTCGGTGCCTCTCGACTCCCTTCGTCGAGCCCCTCGGAAAGCCCAAATTTTACTCGGACTTGGCAACGACATAAATGATCGTTTCGCGAAGCCGGTTTCTGCACGCGTTCTCGTTTAACTTTTGCGGTGGCTGGAACTCACAGCCGCAGGCATCACGTCTAGCGGGGAAGTTTATGACGTGCTATCGTGTCGAAATACATTCTTATCGAACTTGTCTTGTGGGTGGGTTTTGTGTCGTCGGAGTGTTCTATTTACGAGCAATCACTCGGAGCAGTTTTCTCAGAGAAACACAAGTATAATTTTTTTCTTTTTGCGTACATTCAACCTCACCATATCCTCATTCACGAAATTGGCTTTCCCTCATTACGATAATGCTTGCGGCAAAGTGCCCTTTACAGGTTTGGCGTGAATGTTTTCGGTGAGTATACGGAGGACAGCGGAAAACTTACTGTGGACGTGTTCCGCGCTTAGTTGTAGCTGTGAAACGTAATCGATTGCCTCTGAGCGCTAGTGCTACACCGCTGCTACACCGGTGTTACACTGAATTCAAACAGAGCCCTGAACAACTCTAACGTAAAGCCCCGCCCTTCCGGGCGTTTTCGCAACTGGCAACATGATTCAGAACTCAGGAGAATCCTGGGTATTTAAATGACCACGGATGATCCAGGGTTCCCCGATGATTGCTTTTTCCAAATTGAATGGCTGCAATAAAAATAACGACATTACAAAGAAGCAAATATTGTCCTGTAGATTCCACATGTTTGGTAAACAGACGTACGAAAGTTGCTTGAATTACCGGCGACCTCTTCAGAGCTAGCAGCTTTGTAAACAAGAAGAGACAACGAGCAGCACGCCAACACAAAACTTCTCAATTTTCCATCATCATCATCATCATTATTATTATTATTTTCATCATCGTCATCATAAATTTTTCAATCATCATCACAGCCCTTATCATCCCGATGAAGCAAAGAACGCCTTATCTATTCTGCATGCTTCAGCAACAGACACCCATAAATTGCGTTAATTACCTCTGATTGCTTCGGAGTTAACGGCACTGCGACGGCAACGAAACAATAAGCTGCCGGCAACAACGAAACCCCGTCAATTTTTCAGCGACCTCGTTAACCTCGTTTTTTTTCGCTGATAAACGATCAGTACTTGTCCGCACTATCCCTTTCATCTCCCAGCTCCCGTTTTCCAGGTTGTTTCCACGGAGTTGAGGCGGGTCTCACGCGACGTTACTTCGCGCAAACCTTTGTCTCACTCGTGCGAGACGATTGAGAGGGAAGAAAGAGAGCACGAAGAAAACCGAAGACCGGGGATAAGTGGCGTGTACACGTTGGTGGCCGAGGAAAAGGGATGGACGATAACAATACAGCACGAAAGAAATGGCGGGGTTGCTGTTCCTCGTCGACCGGTCTTTCGCACACCACAGGGGCCGAGGGCCGCCCTAAAGCACCACAAAACGATGAAGCCTCCATCAATCGCACTCATTTGCTCTCGCGAATGCTAGGAAGAAGCACTCGAAAAAAAAAAAAAGGAAAAAAGAAAAGGAAGTGATAGCCCCCGTTTGTGTACTACACCACTCCAAACGACATCGGCCAGGCTAGAAATCACGGGTAACTGTACCCCACGGATTCATACCCACGAAGGAACTTGTTTCTGGACACCAAGTATTCGATCCCCCCAGATACCGTGCAGAACTATTAGGGGCGAAATGCCCGGCAGGAATATTAGGGGCGAAGTCCCTTAGGGGCTCGAGCTGTTGGCGTCTCCTGTCGTCGTCGTAGTTCGTCGTCTCACGTAGTCACGGTACTAAAATGCCGGGACACTCGTTTTCCAACGCCTCGCGCTAAACCGCTTCGTGCTTCAAGCAATTAAAGCTGTATGCCTCTACCGCCCAACGGCTTCATCTCCGTGGGCACAAACGCCAAGGCGCCAAGAACACACTCACACACTGCATGCTTCGCCCCTCCCCAGATTTCACGTTAGTGGAGATGGCCCGGTATTTTTCTCCTCAAGTTAGCCACCCTGGCTTCCGAAATATGACCAGACATGTTAGGTAGTGTCGTGATCGACACCACGTGCCGACGACCGACTCGGACACCAACTCCCGGCTAACTGGAACCCACTGACTCGCAAGCGGCTCGTTTCCACCCAGTGCGCAGCTGCCTGCATTTCACCGACGTTCGCCTAGCCGCTCTCGAGATTTCAAGCATACCAGCAGACGGTGTCGACAGCAGGACTTTCCTGCTCGTCACGAGAAAGGGGGAGCCAATGTACGAGGACGTCGCAAGCGGAGCTCGAAAGAATGGGCACCCACTGACTTATCCCCGCTAAGTGCTTTGTTCTAAACTAGTATTTACACTCCCCTGATATCATACAGTATTAGCCATTCCCAGTCGAAAAATACGAGAAGTAAAATTTCGGTAGTTTGTCGTATTTGCGCGTGCCGTGCTGTCTTCTTGTCGTATTCTTGTCGTGTTGTGATTCTGATGTTCTGCAGTGAGTCGTATTCCTGTCCTTAGTTTGATGTTCCGTCGTGCCGAATTCCTGTCTTGTCGTGGTACTGATGTTCCATCACTAGTTGCACATGGTTTGAATGATATTCGCCATTGTGAAGAGTAGCGTTAATGGCAGTTCTGTTTTGACTACAGGAATGTTTGTCATTGAGGAAATTGACTTTGTCGTTACGACAGAAATGTTTGTCGTAACAGATGGCTTTCTCGAAGCAACAGGACTTCAGTCGTCACAACCAAGTTTTTTATCGTACGACAGGAACTCTTGTTAGGTTTTTGCGGTATACCCCTGTCGTGATTTTAGACTGGGCTCTGGCTTCCGAAATCAGACTGCTTGAAGCCTTCGCTCTAGCTGCAAAGAATTACTTTGGGACACAGGGAAGAAAACATGAAATCGCATCCTGCAGTCGTAATCACGGTGCGTCCCACGCCACGAACGTATACAATAGCCTAGGAACCCGATCTGAGATACTTGTTTCCAGAAAACTAACTCTAGTGGAAACTTTCCGCTGCCATATCGTTTTCTTTGTGGTCTAGCGTGCAAAATTGTAAATACAGCAACCCCTTTTTTCTACCTATATAAGCTTTCCTATTTCTCTTCTATCCCCAATCGCCTAATCCAATTCCACCTTCTCAGTCCGCGTACGGCGTCATCTGCCTTCAAACTATTACCGGACCCGCATAATGATAGTCATCACAAGTCATCAAACACACCGCGGTTCCATATGGATGCGAACTCGATTGGTGCCGGAACCCTTTCAAATCGCACGGTTAGCGCGGGGCACAGCACACCTTCGCGTGAGTGAAAGTCAGAACCAGCAAGCGATGCGATGTATATAAATATTCCACGCGATCCACCCGACGGAGCCACTATACATATAGCACGTATAAACGGCGACGAGCCCCTCTCGTTGTATGCCGGCGTGAGACATATTGCGCGCAACCTTTGGTTCGTGTAATGCGTAACACCGTGCCCGTGGTGCCCTGTGAGCGTATGCAGCCCGCGTGTGCGCTGCCCCGTGCGCTCGTAATCACGGTATTGCGCGCGCGTTCGAGTTTCCGGAGCTGCGCGCGCTTTCCAGTGATTAATCTCCCTCGCTGCGTTTGGCAAATTACGCCGCCGCGATGTTCGGTAAAGGAGCATCCGCCTCGCAACCCTTGGCCACGGAACGCTGATGCTAACCGCACCAATTCCATGCAGCACGACAGAATATATTATATATATATATATATATATATGCAGAGGTGGCATTCCTAGCCGGGATACCTCAGTTGGAAGAGCACTGCACGACGCGTTATGCGGAAGTAGTGGATCACATTCCCGCTTCCTATCATGGCGGATTTTTTTCTTCTAGACTTTGATTTCTTTATTCCTGTATCAAAAAGAAAGGACACTTGGCTCATTCTGCGCTATAAAACACCTGCAAGCACCCGAATAACACTGGCGATAATGACTGCATCATATTTGGTGTGCGCTCTTACAGCAGAATCCCTCGTCCCATATATTTCTGTCCTGCGTATTATATATATATATATACACTACAATTTATTTTTATATAGTAAGCCTTTATTACGACATCGATTTATCCGATCCGAAGTTCTTTTTGCGGCCCACGCTCCCGCGCGTAATGGGAAAATCATACCCGCTTTTAACGCAATTCGACTTTTAATGAAATCGGTTTCTGGTCCGGAGGGACTTCGTTATAACGACTGTTTACTGTAAGCATATTCATGTGTTCATCTGCATGTGTGAGCCAGTGCGTACAAAATTACGATCTGCTATAGGTTGGCGTGCGTCATTCGCGCCTTCAAGAGCGTTGCGTCGTTACGTACAGCCGCTAAAAATTTGTGTGGTGATTTATTGGCATAAAGGGTCCAACGGATGTTGCAGAGCGAAATGCCTATGCAAAGTTTTAAACTCTGAGTGAAGGTGGAGCGCGTCGGTCGCCAAAGTTGTTTCGGATACTCAACGATTTTTTTTTTTTTTTTTTCAGCGTTACCTTCGTGTGGCCTATCGGGATAAAGCTGTTCCGCAATTGCCAACAACCCTCTTTCTTATAATGCTGGCGAGTTCTACTTCTGAACAAATCCGCTACAATCCGAAACACAGCAACTGCTGCCGGTAATCGAACCCGCGTCCTTGCGATCCGCTGAAGCATGCCTTGGCCAGTGAAACGCAGTGAACGTCGCACTGCACGGAACTACATCCTCCACCCGCGATCCCATCTCCGCCTGTATCCTCATACGCGCGATCATGCACGTGGCACAATTTGGGCGCGATTTGGGCCCGGCAGTACAGGTAGACGTAACCCCGCTGCGCCTACCGGGGCATGCGAATAGGCAACGCAGGATTGCCCGTCCGCATCGGCGGCGTCGTTTCACACACACGGGCTCCCATATCCTGCTGCGAGGACCCGTGGATGGATGGAGGTCGGCGCTCATCCTTCCATAATGCGGGCGCCCCCCTTTTCTCGCTGCCTCGCCAATAAAACGCCTCGGCAGATTGCCTCGGCCGAGCCAACGGTCCCACCCCTTCGTTTGATTTCCGCTCGGCCGGCCAGCGTTGGCTTTGAGGTGACCACCGCAGCCGACGGCTGCTAGCTAACGCGCTGCTGAGCCAGTGCTCGTGCGGCCAGTGCTCGTTCCGGTCTATGTCGGAGGGGAAAAGCATCGCGTGCCGCTGTCTTGTTGCACAGTTCCCGGACACCCCGCGGAGTGTACGTCGTTCCGACGCGGATGGATGGATGATGGTGGTTGTCGGAAACACTCCCCCTCCTCCCCGTATACTAAGGCGGGGTGTGACGGCTGGACTGGACGTCTCGGATTTTCAGGTGGGGGGCGTGGGTGTGGTGATCGACGGAAAGTGTACTGCGCTGTTGCGCAACAGGAGGGGATGTTCGCACGTGTTGTCTTGTCATCTCGTTAACTTGCCCGGGTCACCTGTGGAGAGCGAAGTTATGTTTGGGCGGTAAGCGAGCTGCGTTCGTGAGGAAGTTGTAAGCGACAAAAATCTTTCAAATGCACGTTTCGAAGCAGCTAAGCACGGCTTCGGGAGCTCTCCGATGAGCTGGTGAGACGTCTCACGGCTCGATGCGACCTATCTGCCGCCCTCCGTGGTCGAGCAGTTTGCGTTGGTGCGTTACACGGACAGTAAAATTACTACGAAGATGGAGGTAAACGGACAGCCCAATGTTTGTCCGCTAAAATAAAGCTCGAGTCCTTAAAAGTTTAATTCAACTAATTAGTTAGGAAGTATGCTCAATCGCAGATTGCTACCGCGTTGTTTAGCGAATTTCTGGACTGCGCCCAGTTTGGCAGGTCATCCTACTTCACAGAGTGGAAGGGCGCTAAACTTTTTACGCTCACCAAAAGTCGGAGTGACATTTCTAAAACGTATTATCACCGCCAACTAGAACAACTTGTACGCGTTCCTGCACTGGACTTGTCCCGTTACTCTGAGATGAAAGGAACGAAGATTGCAGGGTTCTGCAGACGTTCATTTCTCCCCAAACCGCCGACCGTAGTGGCGCTTTACAAGACCACAGTCGTTCTCCAAGTGGCAAAGGCATGCATCTTCTTTACTGAAGGTGCGGTCCACGCCGCCTGACTCTAAGGCATTCACACGCACGCGCAGAAGAAAAAAAAAACAGCCTAAAACAAGAAATCAAACGCGATATATCAAGTACCGAAGCAATCAGCGCGCACCCAACGAACATAAAGAGCAAACGCGGGCGACGGACTCCATCCAAATAAGGCCTCCCGTCTCGTCTGCCGCTTCGTTTTTTATCGTCCGCAGCGGCGGCTTATTCCGCTGCCAGTTGGTGGAATGCAGGGTGTGGCGTACCGGCGTCAGCCAACCGCCACTAGACTCCGACCGCGAGACTTTTACATCCCCTTCTTGCACGAGAAGAGCGGTCGGCCGGCCGCCGCTTTGCCCCCAGCGAGACCGACTTCAATCATACCTCCTCGCTTCGGCCGCCGCCGCCGCCGCGTCGGCGGGCGCTTTGTTTGAAATGCGCGCCAACACGCCCGCGTGTGTAACTTCTCGGCGCAGCACGGCGGACGGAGCCCTCTTGAAGAGCCGAACTCTCCCCTTTGCGCACTCTGCTGTTTCTTTGCTCCCGGCGCGGCCGAGGCAATCATACTGGATTATTGAAACAACAGCACCCCGCTGACTCGGCCGAGACGGACACGACGCGGCCTTGGCTTCTCATTTCTCCATCCTCCTTTTATTCGTTTCTCTCGCCCAGCTGGTGCTTCGTGTAGCACTAGCACGAAGGCTATAACATGTTCGCCGCGATGGGAAAGGCTCCCCGCAGAGCGTAACGCACCGGCTTAGGTTTGTGCTCTCGGGTTTTCGTTTTGCGCGCGCGTCGGAAACGTCGGCGGCGTGTCCGAAAGAAGCAAAAGCGCTGCGCGCTTCTTTCGAGCGGGCTTGATCGCTGGCCCTCTTGTTTGCCTGCCTGCCGCGCGAGTTGATGAGGAGTTCGCAGGCGAAACTTCGCTGAAAAGCTGGTCCTGCTGCGCACCTTCTTGAGTTCGCCCTCGAAGAAAAAGAGGTCGGCAAGGCGTCGCCGAGCAAACATGTCGAGGTTGTCTCGCACGCGCTTATACACGGTCGAGCACCGTCGCCGCCGTGTGAAAAGAGAATGCAACGCGGGTGCGCTCGAGGAATGTTTACGGTCGCGCGAGGCTTCCGATGGTGCGTGACTAATGTGGTTCGTCGTCGCGCTCGGAGGAACGTGAATCTGGTCGTGCGCTTGCTGGAGAGCGGTTTAGCGGCGACAACGCGCTGGCGTGGTGACGATCGCCGTATCATCGTCGTTACCGTGCTGGCTATCATCACCTTGCCGCAGAAGAGACGGTTGAGTGCGATGCCGACCTCGACAACGATAGGAGCTCTACCTACGCTTCCACAGTGACGCTCCGGAAAGGCTCTTGCATAGCAAAGTCGTCCTGATTCTCAAGTTGTCGGTGTTCTAGCTGTCTCCCAGAATAACAAAGTACGCTAGCACCGTTAGTAAAGCATACCTGAGTAAAGCATCGACATGGGGTCATGCTCGGGGTTATGCATTTGTTTCCCGGAAAACTGGTTACTACAAAAGTCCCCTTATCTACTTTCTAAACAAAATTTTTTACCGTATCTGGCATCTTACTTACGAATGTAACTTACGCCGACTCCAAAACTGCTCCGAAACTTACTCCGAAATTTACTCCGAAACGTACTCCGTCCGTCAGTCGATCGATCGATTGATTGATTGTTTGTAGGGCTTGACGCGCCGACGCAGCGCAGGCGACGAGCCGCGCCGTAGTGGAGGGCTCCGTAATAATTTTGATCACCCGGGGATCTTTAACGTGCGCCGAAATATCGTACACACGGGCGTTTTGGCTTTTCGCCTGCATCAGAAAAGCGACCGCCGCGGCCGGGAATCGAACCCGCGTCCTCGCGCTCAGCAGCACAACGCCTTAGCCACTGAGCCACAGCGGCGGGTCGGGGTAAATGCATTCAGTAGACGCGAGTGAAGGCCAACTGCTGGTTCACTGACCATGTTCCCTTGACCGCACAGGCTTCATTCAAACTGGACATCATCAGCCTTGCTGGAAGAGAGGCGCACGTCTTATGAGTTCCAGGTGCGAACGACCTGCAGCTACCCTGGCGATGACTCAGGCATACGTCCCTACCCTCGAAGGGAGTAGCCAACAGTTGGGTGGTCTCCGCCGCCTCCGAAGCCAAACCCTCAGCCACCCCGAGAACCAAGTCGCGAAATGAATAAAGAACAAGACAGGGACGGGCGGCGGGCGACGTACCGAGCTCTCCCGTGAGAGCGCATTCCTGGCTAGCAGAGCACACGCCTGTATATGCATAAAGCGCGGCGCATTATGATATAAGAAGGGGGTGGGGTGTGCTCCCGTAGTAGTCGGCTCCCGCCGCCAATTTCCTTACCCCGCCCTCATTTCGTGGAAGACGGTTTCTCACTCTCTCTGCGGTTGGAAGGCGGCGTGGTACGCGCGCGCGATTGCGTTTCTGAGTGGCGGCCATCTTGCGGGGCGAACGAAATATTCAACGGGCGGCGATTGCGTTTCTGAGTGGCGGCCATCTTGCGGAGCGAACGAAATATTCAACGGGCGGCGATTGCGTTTCTGAGTGGCGGCCGTCTTGCGGAGCGAACGAAATGTTCAACGGGCGACCCACCGGTATAACGAAATATTCTACTTGACTACGGGTAGGCAGTCAAGAACGCCAAGGAAGGCAAAGGGAAAAATGCGGTCGGGCTTATATTTTACTTGAAACAGATATTTTTTTTTTGTTGTTAAACTTTGAAGGGTAGAAATAAAGTGGACAAAAAAATAAAATAACGTAACCGCAAAATGTCTTCGGAAACTTTTTTTATTAAGGCGTTCGTTAAAGTCCCCCACACCCGATCTACGTCTTCTTGGCAATTCAATAATTCGCCCAATAATGGAGTATACGCAGTCGTCATTTCGGACCCTTTCACTAGGAATAATATAGAAAAATGAGAAAGAATACATAAGAAAGCAGTTGGATTTATATATAACTCCTATGGTCTCTCCTCCATTACCGAACTCCCAAACAGAAGCGTGTTCCAATCAGTTTCCGAGAGAAATCGCATCTGTCTCTTAAAATTTCTTTTTCAGTTAGTCAAATGGGCACTACTGTGTAGATACTTCGCACATTTTATCCTATTTTCAGGTTATGCTACCAAAAAAAAGGCACTCCCTGTGATTACACCACTTGTTCCACGAAATAACTGTTTTAAATATTCTTTTTTCCCACGTACCACTGTAGACTGGAATGACCTGGCGAATGATGTTTCGCAAAGCTCATTATCCTTATTCTAGTCGCACTTGCTTTGATCCGTTGTTGTTGAGTCTTTTTTTATCTATTGCCTGTCATCGACTATGTTTCTGTATAAATCTGTGTCGCGTTATGTACTCGTTACAAAGATGTATCATGTAACCCACCCTGTTAAGATCCCGTTACGAGATCGCAGTATCTAATAAAAAAAAATGCCCGCCGGTGGGGTCTGAGCCCACCCGGCGGGCATGTTTTTGTCCACTTTATTTCTTTCCTTCAAAGATTGCAAGAACTATATATATATATATATATATATATATATTATATATATATATATATTATATATATATATATATATATATAGTATATATATATATATATATATATATATACATATATATATATATGCGATCGAAATCCAATGGAGCGGTCACCCCGGCCAGAGAAAAGCGGCTGTACCCTTGACCCGATCAGGCTCACAGAACAACTTCGAACACTTGGTGAGAACTACCATGTTAACCCCAGCTCATCTATCAGATACTCTGTTCTCTGATACTGAGTGGGCGGGGTGCTGGAACGTTGGCGTCCGGAACTTCGTGGTAATTTTCACCAAGTGTCCAGAGTAGTTTTCTGAGCCTGATCGGGGCGATTTCTCTATCCGGGGTGACCGCTCCCTGGATTACGATCGAATCGACAGCGATTTTAGCGCCTGCCCTCGGTTCCTGCGTGCGACGCACCCCTCCTACAGCACTACCCCATTCATCTCGTACGAAGCCCGCAATCAAGGGCCTTCCCGGGAATCGGCAAGTGACGTAACCGCTTCTCTAGCCGACGCCACCTCTTGTAAATCGCCGGTGCGCTATTGTGCCGAGGACCGGTGCGGCGTTCATGACTAGTGAACGTCTTAATTATATCGGGGCTGCTATTTTCTGGCGCACGGCCAGGAAATGCCATCTTTCAACCGCCCCCCCCCCCCTTCCCCCCGCTATCTCCTCCATCTGTATTTTTTCTTCGTCTTTTTTACGCCGGGAATACTTTTGACAAGCGGGACGGCGTGGTGCGTTCTGCCCAAGTTTCTGGCAGAAATTGGAAGGAATGGACTGCTGTCCTGAATGCGCTTATTACTGCTATATACCTTCCAGACGAACGATGAACGGTGTATGTAGGCAACATCCGAGAAACAAAAAAAAAAATAATAAAATGGGCCTCTAACCTCGTTAACTCGGTGTCTCACCAATAAACGTCACTACGTCGTTCAGTAGTCGCCGTTACGTGCCTTTGTCAGCAAGAACGAGACAGAAAGTACAAACACGAGCACATTGTTTTTTGCCTATGCCGGGCGTTCAACGTTGAGCGCTCAAAATTAAGAGGCTCTATTGCGTGCTTAGAGATCAGAGACATTTCGCTAGACCCGATTCGATTCGATTCGATACCCCCCCCCCCCCCCAAGAAGTATCCTTCCGGCGATAACCAGCAGCCCCGCGATGATGCTTTTAACTCGGGGTTTTTACACCCCCCCCCCCGCCAACACCCCCCCGAGGATGTTTCGACCCCCCCCCCCCCCCCAAAAAAATAATAATAAATGTACAATCGATAGCACCCCGTCCTGGGATTTATACACCTCTTCCAAACATCCCCTGGGGCTAGATCCCCCCCCAGAAGAATTTTGAACACCCCCCCCCCCCTCCCATGATCGAAATTCTGGATAAACCTCTGCTTGAAGTTGCACTAAACCCAGTGGCTTCCAACAAAAACGGACGAAGACAGGAGGCTTTCCGATCCACGCTTATCTTCGAGTGATTAACCGATCGCTCCGCTGTTCCACGAGAGAGAGAGAGAGAGAGAGAGAGAGAGAGAGAGAGGAGAGAGAGAGAGAGAGCCGCACAGCATGCTCTCAGTGCAGTCCAATCGCGGAGAGCCGCACAGCATGCTCTCAGTGCAGTCCAATCGCGCAGCGCGTCCCCACAACCACCGAGAGTCCCGGTGAGCGTATCACCGATGCACTGCGAGTGCACCGGCGGCGAGCAGGACAGACAGAGGAGACAGAGGTCGTCGCCGTGCCCGTGGGCGTTGTTCGGAATCCGCGTAAAATCTGCCCCTCGCGCGACGACCGCTCTCCCCTCCCTGCCCCCTCAGTGGCGCCGGCGGCAGAGCGTGGGTGGGGCTGGCATACCGGTCGCCTTTCTCCAAACCTCAACAGCAGATGCTTGCTCGCATCCGCATCACTTATACGCGTTTATTTTCCCCCCTCCCTACCTGCTCTCGTTTTGTGCGCTTATTGCGCACTCTGACCCGTACTTTCTTACTTTCTTTAACCTTACACCGTCCTCGCGTGGTCTAGCACGGCCCTCCTTGGCCGAAGCTCTTGTTTTGCAAGCCGCCGCCGCTGAGGCTCTGTTTGCACAGGGTTGCCCGTCTGCCGTCGCGCCCCTGTGTGTGTCAAGTACGCGGCCCACATCCGGCTCCTGCGCCGAGGGCGCGCTGGCATCCCCCGGTTTAGCTGCCGCCCCTCTCGGGGTGCATTATGTATTGGCGAGAGCGCGAGGGGTTCGTCCCGGATGTGTTAAGCGAGATCGCACGTGTGTCTTGCTCCCACCGCTGCTATCGCTCTATATTTTGCCACCTTCCGGAGCGATGCAGTCGGTGTTTTCGCGGGTGTGATATGCGACGAGGGCCGCACTGTAGCCGCCGGAAACACGCCCCCGCTAAAGAGCAGAGAAAGCCGTATACCACCGTCCTCGTGCTGACCGTGTTTCGGTGGAACATACCTGGAATGAAGGTCAGTTTCGCGATGCCGGAAAAAAAAAATGTCCAAGTCATAATACCGTGATGAAGTTAGGCGCCGACCGTTACACCGGAAGAAGACGTGCGCGGAGCGCGTGTGCGCACGGCGAAAACGTGTCGGTCTATGCGAATTCACCTTTGTGCCGGATCGGGAACGACATTTCGAGGCGGGGGTTGTGGCGATGACAACGATGGTGATGATAAGACGGACTGCAGGGGGCGGAAGGCAGGCATGGTAGGCTTTCCATTGCTACTTCAGAAGGCGCTCGTTGCGGGAAGGGGGCGAGGTGGGGGGGTAGGGGGGGGGGGGGAAAGGGGGTCTTTGGATTAATTCGTACCCAACTATGGATTCTATGTGTGCGCGCGTCTTTTACAATTCGCTTTGATCGGAAACATACCGCCACCCCACATGGAGTCGGAACCGCGACCGTGTGGTTCAGCAGGAGAGAGCCGAACTAACGAACACTACTTAACGCCCTTTCGAAACCGTTGTCCTCCGAAGGCTGCACGATGGCTCCGGGCACCTTCGCACGTCGTGTGATTCAGAAGGCAAAGGAGGCGACGCGTGTGATTCCTAAACGCGTGACTATTTCGACTTCGCGTCTACCTTCGCAACTCAATGTCGCATGTTTTGTGGAGGCGCGCCGTTTCCGGGAGCGGACGTTTTTCGCAACACAATCATCACGGACGTGTCCCCGGGGAGCTCAAAATATGCCCACGTTGTCATGACGAGTCGCATACCTCAGCATCGGTCGCATCCGTGTAGTTTTCCTCCTTGGTGTGAGCTTCCCAAACGCTGTCATCACCGAAGAACGCGGCACTTAGCTCGCTTGACTCACGACTCCATTACGAAGTCGAGGTAGCGCCTCGCGACAAAAAAAGCCGGGCGGCGACGGACACACCGCTTGAAAATGGGATTTAGTCGGCTTAGCCAGTGGCCAGGGAGGTGTGCACGAATAAACAAGTACAAAAGAAAGGGGAAGGTAGATGCGAAGATAGCGGAAAGTAAGGCCAAGAGGGGACAAAAGTAGCCGGGGCCTTTAAGTGGCTATTGCTTGGTGCGCTCGTACAAAGCGAGGAATTCGAAACTAGAAGAGGAAATGGCCCCGGGCAGGGGCCACACCTCCCTTCGTCGTGTTTTCGGCGAGCATCTAAGCGAGGCCGGTATTGTGTCGTGGTGGTGTCCGGTGTGCCCCAAGAAAGAGAGCTCTCGGTGAGCGAAGAGAGAGAAAGTGGTAGAAAAGGAAGCAGTCGGACAAGCGTTGACTCGCTTTTGTCATCGCGGATTCCTGCGGCTTCCTGCGGCTTCTTCGCGGGAGTCGAGAGGGGTTCGGGACCCTCCGAGTCCGACCGTGAAGAATAGAAAGTTTTTGAGCCGGCCGTTCCCGCATTTGGTGGTTGCGAAACCCGCAGGGCAGCCTGGATGCGGTCGCACTGTGCTTGAGCGCATGGTTCGCACAGATTCCGACTTGTTCGATATAGTGACGCGTTGGATCTAGTGACTCGTTGGGTCTTCTCACACGGACATCACGTGACCTAGTGGATCGCCTGACTCGTTGGATCTAATGACACGGGCATCACGTGACCTAGTGGATCGCCTGACTCGTTGGATATAATGACACGGGCATCACGTGACCTAGTGGATCTCCTGACTCCTTGGATCTAATGACACGGGTATCACGTGACCTAGTGGATCTCCTGACTCGTTGGATATAATGACACGGGCCTCACGTGACCTAGTGGACACCTGACTCGTTGGATCTAGTGACCATAAGGGGTTCGCACACACCGTCCCGACCAATGTTGGTTTCGACGTGGTGAAAATGTGCAGAACAAGATTTTCTGTGGCGTTGTTCAGTTTATGAGCGTTTAAAAGCGCTTCTTCAGCAATCATTGATTAGCGTTGTTCCCTAGCAATAAGTTGCGATTGGCAAATGTTTACAAAAATAAATAGTGTAGGAGTCAGCCTAGGTTATGCGAATGGCAGGTTCAGCTCGCATGGCTTTGTCTTCAATGTTTTTTCGCTGTTTTTTTTTTTCCACACCGGGATGAACGGAAAAAGTTAGGATACGCATTACTTCAGCGTTGCTTCTCCAATTTCTTTGCCGCAAATTTTCTTAAAATGTTCAATATCTTCATCTTTAGCGCTCAAAACACTGACTGTTCAGGAACCTAGTAAATCCATTTTAGAAAAGATATATTTTGCGTAAAGCAAGGAGTATAGTTAGATATGAACACTGTATAAATACTCCGCAGAACTCTAAATATGTTTTGTGTAATTCGTCGTCAAAGGATACTGCCCATATATTTAAAGATGATAGTTTCTATGACTTTGGAAGCTGGTATAGCAATGTTCTAAACTTGAAACTGCGCTCAAAACAGGCTTTCGCCCTCAATAATACGTGTGCGAAAGCATTTTTCATTGCACTGAATAGCCCCAGATTAATCAATCCCGATACTGCACCAGGATATCTGCATTTGGGTACATAACGAAATTTTGCGAAACTGCAGCCCCCCGCCCCTCCTCGCAAGTGGAAAACTTTAGCGTAAAGGAATCGATTTGGCAAAATGCTTCATTTACACCTGTGCACTACCAGCTTTAGTAACCACACGGCGGTGTGTCAATTAGAGCGTCTGCAGCAACAGCACTAGCCCAGACAGAGCTAGGCTTCGTGTAAACAACGCTCGGATGACCATATATAGTTAGGGTATACTTGTGCACAAATCGACTTAACAAAGTCCTCTCAAGAAGAAACTATCTTCGTTGTAAGCAATACTTCGTTAAAGCGGGTGTGATTTGCTCACTAATAAATCGGAGTGGGTACCGTGGATTACTTCGAATAAATCGAAATTTCGAATGAAGCGGAATTTCGAATAAAGCGATTTCTTTACCACGAATCTTTCCTTTACTGTGAACCTTGGTTATAACAAATTCGCTTTCTTCGAAATTTCGCTTTACTCGAAATGTTTACTGGTCCTCCATGCGGTGCGTTGAGATCACATCGTACGCACCTTAACTAAGCATAATTTATAACGAGGTTTTGCTTTATTTTAAACCCATTCGGCTCGCCGCAGTACTTCGACACGCACACCAGGCCCCCGCTCTAGGCGGGATCCCGTCAGTTCACCTCCTTCACCCGACATTTCGAGGGGGGGGGGGGGGGGGGGAGGAAAAACAGGCAAGGTTAAGGCCGCCCCTTTGCCGCCCTCGAAAACAAACATTTGCGCAAACGTGTGCGCCCGCAGGCGACGATACTTCTGCGGCGCCTTTTTCTGGCCCAGCGCCACGACGTCGTCGTCGCGCACAGCCCTTAAATGAAGCCGTCGAGCTAAAAGCGATTTCCTCGGTCATTTCGCAGGTCGGTCGCTCGGTCAGCCTCTTCTCCCCAGCCGCCTAATCTTTTATTCGCTGCCTTTTATTCGCTGTGTGTTTAAAAGCTCGCCAAACGTTCCGCTCCAGCGCCCGTCCTCCTCTTCAGGTCCCATTGCTCAGTCCCCCCCCCCCCCCCCCCCCCCCCCCCCCCCCCTAACGCGAGCCCTCAACAAACAGGGCATCCAAAAAAAAAAAAAAAAAAAGAAAACTGGTGTTTTATTAGCACTCTTCGTTTCTTTTTTCGTCTTTTATTTTGAACAGTATGGTGCCTGTGCTTCGCTGAGAGCGGCATTTCAAAGTTAGTTTTCCAGCGTTCAGACGGCGGCCCCGTTGGTCGTAAATTCTAGCTTTTCGGTATCCGACAAGGCGGCGCGCTTCTTTACTCTCTCTCTCTCTTCTCTTTTTGTTCGTTACGTCTGTTGCTTTTCGCAATCACTGGAGCTGTACCTCCCTTCCCTTCCCCCACTCTCCTTCCCCTCGCGCACGTCAGGTTTCGGCCTCCTATAAGAACGCTTTTCCAAGCGACGTCAGGCGAGCGTATGACGTCACTCTGCCGAAGAGACGAATGTGTCGAGGCTTCAACGAAAGTTCAACGAACGATGCGTGAAGTCACGTGTGCGTAATAGCTAACTAAAGGTGTGTTCTGTTGATAGAGAATGTGCCTGTCTCTTTTAATCGGCCGGCGGGAATTTTATTTTAACGGAAATACTGGACAGAAGCGCTTCGTTCGCGAACACCGCGTCGTAAATATCGACAATACAGGCTATAATCGACAATATAGGCTATAGACAGTGACGCTGCTTACTGTGCTGAGCGCATTTCGGACTTACGCCGCTTTCTACACAAAGCATATTGTAATGTGCTGGTTTTAACGATGGCGTTCGTCTTGAAGCAGGCAGACAAGTACACGCAGGAAACTAAGAAACGTTTTGACGAGTAGAACTTAAGCCGATGTTAGCCACAAAACAGGCCAAATCTAAACTACGAAATGCCCTCAGAAAATAAACTTTGAAAAAAAAAAAAGCTAAAAGCCAGGTTGGAGATTTACCACGGTGACGATACCAACGGTGGGCTATGATGCGCGCCGTACGGTTGTCGTCAGCCGATTAATGTAAGCCCATTGGAACACCGTGATAGCATCGAACCACATACCAGACCTCCGCGACTTCACGGCGGTATTTCGTGAGGCGGCCCCCAAGGCCACCCTCTATTCCCGCTGCTTTTCTTTTTCCTTTTGAAAGTGAATCTCCAAACTTGCGCTAATTAATGAATTAAGGGATCGCACGAGCGGAACTGCAAAACGAATCCACAGGTAAGAGTCTAACGAATGTACTATGGCGTCCCTTCTTAAAGGCCACAGCTTGATGAGAAAGTTTCTCGTCTTCACTGACCGTTCGGTCTTTCGCGCAACTCGTGTCGTTTTCGGCACGGTCAGAGGGACAACTCTCGGAATGCGTCCCACCTAGGCCATCTCTCTTCGGGCAGTCAGCGCAACACACGCGCCCCTTGTGTATAAAGAAACTATCTGCTCACCCCCCTTACCCCCCAGTCCACTTTATTTGTTGCCTCATTCCCCTCCTCGAAATGCCTTTTGCGCGTTTCTTTACTTCTGTCCGATTACCGCAGCTCGCTGCCGCAAAGCCTCCCACTGAGTCGACTTCGTGTCCACCGCTGTCAGTGGAGAACCTGCCCGCTGCCTTTATCGGTGGCGCTTTATTTATCGCCGGGCTCGAGTAGTCGCGAGAATAGAGATAGCGCGACGGCGGTGCAAGAAGAGAGGGAGAAGTTCGAGGGGGATCTGGGAAATGAAACGGAGATGGTCAGTGCAAGCGGGGGACGAGGTCGTGCGGCGTCGCTCTCTTTTGACCGCCACACAAGTTGACACATTCTCGACGGCGCGGCGCTGAGATGGCGATAGCGAGTGGGGAAAATGCCCCCTTGTGGGCCGCCGTGCGCACGAGGAGAAGTTGGGAGTGTGAGGAGAGGACGGAGGGCGATTTCAATCCCCTCCCGCGCAGCCTCTTTGCAAGTCCGGAGAAAGATGAACGGAATGGAAAAAAAAAAAAAAAGCTGTCGTCCGAACGTTGAGAACGTGGTGGAGATTGCTTTACGGACGTGTCACACATTGGGCTCCCTGCAGGTACGAGTGGATTATTGTAACATTTCTTTTAGGGGCGAAGCCCCTTAGAGGCTGGGGCTGTTGTCGTCTCATGTCGTCGTCGTAATTCGTCTCGTGTAGTCACCGTACTAAAACCCCGGAACACGAGCTTACGCCTCGCGCTAAAACACTTCGTAACGCGTACAAAAAAAAAAAAAAAAAAACCCGCCGAGACAATGGTTTACGTCTTGCGATTCAAAGACACGGGACTTTTGCAGCAAAGCTGTATACCTCTACCCCTGTACGGTTTCATCTCCGTTGGCAACAACGCCAAGGAGCCAAGAATACACTCAACACTGCATGCTTCACCCCTCCCCAGGTTTCACGTTAGTGGAGGTGGCCCGGGATTTTTTTTCGCTATCCTGAACCCAGACAGGACGTTAGTAAGGTGAAGTAGATGGTCTCTCTCTCTCTCTCTCTCTCTCTCTCTCTCTCTCTCTCTCTCTCTCTCTCTCTCTCTCTCTCTCTCTCTCTCTCTCTCTCTCTCTCTCTCTCTCTCTCTCTCTCTCTCTCTCTCTCTCTCTCTCTCTCTCTCTCTCTCTCTCCGGGGCCTACTCACCTGAGACCTTCTATTAAAAAGATTTAACCCAATTCAATACAGATGTGCCGCAAGGACCTTTAAGCGAGCCAGTTTTATCATTGTCGCCACTACACGACGCGAGGCAACGCTCACGGTCTCCGCTTCAAGGCCTCACGAAATGTCCTCCACGAAGAGAGTCAGTTCGCATTCCAACTCCCATTTTAAACGCAGGCTAAACGCGCCGAAAGAAATCAAGGCTGATGACAGTGACGCGAGTCCCGAAAAACGCAGGCGCCGATGAGTAATCGACTGACCGCCATTCGCGACGCGTTCGCAAACACGCATCGATCCGAAAGCGGCCGCTAATGAATCCCTAAGTATACCGTATTCGTTTCCCGCCATCAACGCGCAGTGTGCCGGGCGTACGAGAATAAACCGCGGGAAAGAATAGGCATGCTCACGAGCGCGCCCATTAGCAATCAATTTCCCATCGACTTCCGTGCTCGAGGGTGTGCACACCTCTCGAACGACCTTGCCCGCGGCCCGAATAGTCTCCTCCGACGCGGAGCGCCGTCCGCATCGACGCGCGCCTTTCAAAAGGCGCATGCGCAGTGGGTAGATGCCCACTGCGCAGGCGCCTTTTTCCGTCTTACACAATGTCTTCCAAGACCGGCTCGTGCGACACACACTCTAGTCGCCTGTTCGCCTCTCGAAAAAAATGACCATCCTTCCGAAACGAAAGCTGAAAAAAAGAGCGAAAGCTTTCTCGCATGGAAAACGCGTCATAGGTGCGTCCAATCTTCGCTGAAAGTGCGTCCAATCGATCGTCAAACCTTCAAAGACCCAAATCGCAAACGAAGAACAAACCCGTGCGACGATTTCTCGCGCACTAAGTAAGCGCATCTACGAGCGATCTAAGGCCGGGTTCAGACTGTTGCCGCAACTGTCGTAATAACTTTAAAGTATGACGTCACTTCACGTCTCAGCCAACCTAACTGCGTGACACGCCGTTTTTTTACGTCCATTGATCACGATATGGCTTTTGCTTCGGTGGGCTGAACATAGCCTAAATGTATACACCGATACGTAGTTTATGAGATTGTACTCCTTCTTCATGATCGATGCGTGTATTGCCTTAACTAGAACCGTTCCTCTTTCGCGATTTTCAAGTAACCGTTTTGACACAATGGAAGCCTGGTTTCACGCACGCGCCGTGTGTACAGAGATCTCATCAGAGCTTTTCGGTCGACCAATCGGTGTATGGGGGAATACATTACTTTTTTGACAGGACGCCACTGGTACCACTAAGAACGCTTTCGCTTTGAAATTTCCCCCCGCCGATTATGAAGGCGAGAGCCTTATCACTCCTATTAGGTCACTTTGTAATGACCCTGGCGTCGACACGAACGGTACACAAACCAAAGCATGCCAGCAGTGTATAAGAGATGATTAATGATTGTCAAAGTTAATTAATGATAGATTAATGATTCCTCCTAGTAATGATTATTTATGAAGGATTAAGTTGGATGAACATGGATGAAATGAATTAGGACGGAGTAATGATTGATTAGGTATTACCGTATTGGTAACAATGAAGAGTAACGTGGGGGGGTTACGGTGGGTTATTAGCATTAACCTTCATTATGATTGATTAAGGTGGATTAAGATGGATTACAGACGGCAAAATAGCACCGCTGCTGTGTCGACGGGTGGACGTGTAAATAAAATGTACCCGTCACAATAGTACGCGAAGCTTTTGCCTTTAAAGCACGTAAGCAAACTTAAGTGCCCTGATACTGGCGTTATTGCGTCATCCGGAAGCAGAGTGTAACACTCGGAAGGCCACCAGTAAAATAAAGGAGAATCGTAAAATGAGGTATAGCTACAATAAGCGCACAATACGCGACAGGACGTGTAATTATCCCCTCGCAGCTTCCGTTCGCTATATGAGCCCGGGCAAGTGATGCATGCGAAAAGAGCGAATGAATTAGCGAGCTCGAAGCGGATATATTATTTCACTTTCTCGCTGGCCCGCACTACCGCTTCGTTCAGGGTCGACTGGTTGGCTCGCGTCCTATAGTGTGGTTTGCTACCGCAGCGGGAGGAGAAAAAGGAGTGCTAATTAGTTACGGTTAGGAATTAGCGATTCAGTGGGTTTAACGGTCACTTCAACGGCCGGCGGGCCTGCCAAGAGCCGCGCGATGTGTGATAAAGATTGCGCCCCGCCTCTCGCTCTTGTACTGGCGTTGTTATCGATAAATTAATGCGCGAGCTGTGTTCGACTAGACGTCTGAACGCCATGCAACGCTGCTGCGGTCGATCTGCGTATTAATCAGTTCCGGCGCGCATATCTTAACAGAGGTGCGGTTGGCAGCTGTAGCTGTCTGTCTTGCATCAGCGAGATTATGTAGCGTTTCGGTGCGTGTAAGGCTATGTTCAGACTACCGAAGAACAGCTATATTGTGAGTTATGGACATTAAAAAAACGGCGTGTCACGCAGTTCGGTTGGCTGAGACGTGAAATGACGTCATTCTTTAAACATATTACGAAAGTTGCGGCAACAGTCTGAACACGGCTTAATGACAGATTTGCGTGGTTGATGAAGTTAAAATGCCGAAATCTCACAGTTTTTAACACGACAGTGTTTTATTCCCGGATACACAGATATTTCAATGGCGTCATATCCGTCATGGAACTGACGCCAGTTCAACGAAGCAAGCGGCCTGTAAAGGGTGCACCCCTGCACAGAGGGCCTTCTTTCGGGGAAGCAACCTTTAGAACTATACAGTACGTTATACTTCGGGTTGTTCGTTTTCGGGTTTTATATTTTGACACCAAAGTGTTTTATGCCGGGATACAACAAGAATTCACTGACGTCATATCCGTCACGGAAATGAGGCCAGTACACCCTTGCCGAAGCGACCCACCAGAAGGACGTCGCTCGCCAAGCGCACCCACAAGACAGCCGCCGACCCGCAAATCATGCTCAGCTGCAGATTTCGCTGCACATTTCACTTTCGTGTTTTACCGATTCCTATGACAGAGGAATCAACCACAGTTCTTTTTGAAGCACTCGAGGAATTGTTCGAGGCTGCCACTGCTTATAAAAGCAAGCTAATTTGTTAAGAGATTGAACGAACCTCAGTTTACTGCATTCGATTGACGAATCCGTGCAGCCAACAATGAGATTTAGGCGACAGACGATGTCGAGCATACGATTAGGCTTGCTCTGGGCTGTGGCATTTAGCAACGAAAATGTTGCGCAGTGCCGCATACAGCGCAGGTAACATTTTTGAGTCAAAGGTATGCACTTTGCTGTCTTTCGCCGAGTTTGCTTAGTTGCCAACATGGGTCGGTCTAGTGCATTGTGGTGAAGCTGAACCACGGCGTTGCCTTATAAAGTGCATGATACTGCACATAGGCTTCAGAACATAAAACTCCAATACCCCCTATGTCTTTAAACGCGGGGCCGAACACTACAAACCGTCAACGAGAAGTGTAAACACCTAACCTCAACCAAAAATTCATCATCTCTTCCCAAAGAAAGTTGAGGGAAGCGCGAAAGCTAAATGATCGCCCAACCTTCGCTGAAAGTGCGTCCAATCGATCGTCAAACTTTCAAAGACCCAAATCGCAAACGAAGAACAAACCCATGGGACGATTGTTCGCGTACCAAGTACTATTAGATGCAGTAACGACTACGCAAACTTGTCGTACGCTTCTAAAGTTGGGTATCGGCTGCAATGCCATGAGCGCTTTTTGCAGCGATTAGCGCTTGGCTACACCCGTTCTAAATACGAATAAAACTACTATTATTAGTATTAATTTCTTCTTAAATGCACTAACGGCTACGCAAACTTATTGGATGCTTCTAAGGTTGGGAATGGGCTGAGCGCTTTTTGCAGCGCTCTGCGTCCATGGCTCCACGTGATCTGATAGGAATAAAACTATTAGGAATATTAGTATTCATTTCTACCACTTTAAATTATCTTCACTGGTTTCAATGACTACGGTTTCCGCGCCAGCCTTAGCGCTGGGATACCTCGATACGTGTGCTTTGTTGAGAAAGGCACTTGCGTACGATGTGGATTACCGTGTAGCCGTAGAAACGTTGCGGTAGTTCACACTTTCTGAAACCGTGAGCTTTGTGCCTTCAGTTTTGGTGAGCGACACTGTGACAGTATGGGAGCCTGAAAGCCGAAGTGGAACTCCCACGTTTGTGGTGGTCATTTTATCAAGAGCCAAAGTTATTCACCAACTCAACAGCCCAAGCTACAAACCATCCACCATCCCTCCTCCCTTTCCCGTTTTACCACATGCGTAGAATAAAGGCTGGCACCGATAGTTAAAAAATGTGGCAGCGTTAACGTCAGCCGGTGTTTTTTAATGCTTAAGTATTCTTTACAGAGTATACCTAAAAAAATCGTGTAATACGTACCTTGTGAAGACACCAAAAACGCGCGATTAGTTACCTCAAATATGGGTGCATCAGCCCGAGTCCTCCAGCACAGACACATTTCCGACACGCTGGAAAAAGTTTAGATTTGGAGAGGGGTGCATGGAAGTTAAAAATTAAACAGCAAAATAATCTAGCCCCTCGTCTAATGATTACGATGGTTGAACGCAAAGCTTTCTTCGTGCGAAATGAATGGGAAATGGTCAAAGACGCTGCGATCAAAAGACCAAACTGCGTGCTGGTCTTATTCGAAGCTCAACTAGTCAAAGTTTAAATCCATAAGGCAACCAAGGAAAGTCATACGAGAAAGCTTTGCAATAAACCATCATCGTCGTTAGGAGTGCATGATTTTTCAAGCGTAGGTGGCAGCTTCTAACCGCAGCATTCAGTTGTGAAGCTGAGTACAGATTTCGGGCACCCTCCTGTCTTGCGACCTTCAGCTACGCGGGAATTGGTTTTTGAAAAACCATTTACCAACTAGCCAGCAACCATTCCAATTCTTATAAATCAATGCTTCTCCACGACAAGCAATAACGTTCTACTATCATGCGGTATTTATTCTATCAACGATTCCGGATGACTATAGTAAGAGCATTTCTGTGAAATTAGGCACGTTTCAGCCGTATGTAATAAAGTTACGGAAGCGTCGTCCATCACAATTTCTGTTTTGAGGTAAATCTTAGAAGGCACTCCCCAACTTTGTCTTTCGCTTGTGCACGACGTCGACGCCATTTTGTCATCAGCTGCCAAAGGCCAGCGCCGCAGCATTCCTGGATCGGTTGCACACACCGGCTTTGTGGGAGCATTTAGCTGCAATATACTCCTCGATACGCGAAACTGCATGCAGGCATGAAAAAATTACATGAAGGAACGGACTTTCACTTCCAGCTTGACTTCCAGCTTGGCGCATTGAGCGTCGTCTGCTATTTGTAAATACTGAGTATGGGCGTAAATCACACACATGGCATGCCTCGTAAAGGTCACATCCGCGCTCAAGATTTACCGATCTGAAAAAAGACCGTGTGGTTATGCACGCTTTGCAAGCCGTACCGCAGAAAAACGACAGAAAGCCATGCACAATAACGCTGCGCTGACCGCCACCTGCATTCCACTGACGAGCGGTTCGCCACGGGCGGCGCTGTTCGCTGAAGCGACGGTGGTGCCATACAACGGCCGCCCGGTCCCTATACGAACGATCTAAATGTATACCGGTATACGCTGCTTAAGATGAAGGTATACCATTGTACTCCTTCTTCATGATCGATGCGTGTCATTGCCTCATCTAAAAGCGTCCCTTTTTCGCGATTTTCAAGTAACTGTTTGACACTAGGGAAGCCCGGTTCTGCGCACTCGCCGTTTGTCCGGAGATATTATCAGATCTTTTTATGATTGATTGATTGATTGATTGATTGATTGATTGATTGATTGATTGATTGATTGATTGATTGATTGATTTATTGATTGATTGTGGAGTTTAACGCGCCTACTCTACACAGGCGATGAGGCGCGCCGTAGTGGAAGGCTCCGGATTAATTTGGACCCCCTGGGGATCTTTAACGAGCGACAAAATCTCGAACACACGGGGGTTTTCGCTTTTCGCCTCCACCAGAAAAGCGGCCGCTGCGGCAGGGAATCGAACCTGCGTCCTCGTGCCTAGCAGCAAAACGCAATTAGCCACTGAGCCACCGCGGCGGGTCGCGATTTTCAAGTATAACCGTTTCGAAACAACCGAAGTCCGGTTCTACGCATGCGCCGTTTGTCCAGAGATCTTATCGGAGCTTTTCGGTCGACCAACCGGTCTATAGGGAAATGCATCAGTTCTTCGACAGGACGCCATCGGTCCCACTAAAAAAGCTTTCGCTTTAATACGCTGAAATATCACAGCGCAAGCGTCTGACCTAAATAGCAATCTTTAGACCTTAAAAAAAAAAAAAAAAGCCAGTCTATGGGGTATTCATTATGCACGCGGCGGCGGCGGCGGGACGGCGGCGACCATCCACGACGCCGGTACGACCGACCACGGCGGCCGAAGTCGGCGTCGCCTCAGTGTCGCGTGCGTGTGACTCACGATCTGGCGCTGCTCCGCGCGCCGAAGAACAGACAGACAGACACGCAACGCGGACGCCGAATCCAGCGCGGCGCGCGACCTTGCCGAGGTCACGCCGGCTGGGACGACCAAATGTGTTCCACTCAACCTTGGACGGCTGCACTTCCCCGTTTCTCTTCGAGCGCGCATATGTTTCGTACCGTCGCTTCGTCGTCGTTTTATGTTTTTTTCCCACGTCCAACGTCTCTGGCGTCCCGTCGGCGATGAGCGCTAGGAGAGGTACCATACCTATCTCCACAAGGGCTGCGCTCATGGAAATAAGCTTTGGAGGAGGGCGTCGGTATACGGGAAGCTTATTACGTTTGTGTAGCCGGCGCGGAATTCCTCTCTCCGAGCAAGATAGAGGCGGTCTTCGGATTTCATCGGACAGGTGGCGACGCGGACTTGGCTGGTTGGAAGAGACCCAGGAATTGGAATTAGGACGCAAACGCCCGTTTCGTAGGACGCGCCGTAAACGTTATGGGCACGACGTCGTGAGTTCTCTTCCCCATGGCTCGAAAGAGCGGTATATAGGCGCGGTAAAAGTACCTATAATCGACGCATAATCAGCCGTAAAAAGCGTGGACTATGGCGTCGCAACGGATCTCTGCCGGGTTTTTCCGGTAGCTGTAGAGTTCGTTTTCTGCGATAGCCTTCAGCGAGCTTTTACAAGCGATGTAGCGGCCAAACCTCAAGTCAACGAGGGGCGTGTTCATCCGACGTCAGCTGGCGCCGACGCTGTGCTGGATGGTCACAATGTCGACAGATCGACTCAGTGTTGAAGCGAACGCCTTCGTTTGGTTCGTGCTAAGTACAACACCCGTGTCACACCGTCTTACACTACTCAGCCCGTCCTTACATTGCACAGCCCGTCACACCGTGTCACACCCGTGTCACACCGTCCTCACACTACCCTACACAGCCCGTCCTTACGCTAATGCTGGTGCTTCTTCAGGACCAAACAGTGCGCAAACAGCCACCCAACGCGTGTTGGCTCAAAACTCCCGCATATACTGTATATATACATTTCCTGAAGACAAGCGCCCTTGATTGGACATTGATTGATATATAATTATTTAGCGAGCATCAGGTGCACATGTAAGGGCACCCACCCGGCGGAGGGCGTCCGGAATACCCTGGTGTCAGATTCCATGGGCATACTTACGCGCAGAAAAATGTACCACAGCAATCATACTAGGCTATCAAACAAACCAAACGCGACATGTGTCGCCGTGGACGGTGCCGCGTGCGAGTGGTAATGACTCTGACATATGGCGACAGCAGCGTGAGGCGGCATCATCCCCAGTAATAAAGAGTTCGCCAGGAGTCAGCCGGCCGGAGAGCGGCCGTTCTAATTAGGCGGCATGGCCGCAGGGCGCGTGGTGATGCCACGACCTCCGCCCCCTTCTGGCCTTCGCGGTTCCAGCTTCGCGCTCGGTTGCACCTAGGAAACAACTGCCGTAACGAGAGTGACAACCCCGCTCCTTTTAGCCCTGCCGCCACCCTACAAACACCACCTTGATGAGAAGGCCGCACATCTTTGCACCCACCGTCTTTTTTCCTATGCGGCTGGTAAGGCGCGCTTACTTCGGCCCTCTGCGTCTTGACGTCGATCTCGGGCACCCTGACCGCTCGCCGTATCAAAGTGACCTCCGAGTGATTACAACAAAGATGTCTTTTTTTTTTTCTTTTTTTGGCAGGGGTGTGTTCACTCTACTTGTCACCCTGATGGCCAGAAGGCTAAGGGATCGCGCGCCCATCCCGGTTGTCCTCCGTGCTTAGTTTGTTTATGTTTCCTGTACTTCTTCCATGGTCCATCGTTCTTGAATGCCCGCCTGACGCGGGTCGCTAACTGTATTGTCCCTCGTCGTGCGCGAGAGCCATCTTGAGCTCGCTGCCGTTGCTTTGTTTTCATGTGAAGTACGAGTTTACAGCTCTGTTCTGTGGCGACTTCCAGGGCAGCTGGAAACTTGGAGAGGTGGGTTGTGGCATGCAGCGCTTTCGGGAGATATACGAGTAGAAAACAAAGGAATAAAGGAAGAAGGTCAGGTCACCATATTCTTTTTCAGCAACATATGCAATGCTTGAAGCTTCATTTGATTTTGTAAAGGAGGTGTGATTGTAATACCGCGTATTACATTTCATGATTACAGAGTCGCTCGAGCTCCGCTCTTTCGTGTAAATGTATTTAAGAGCACAATGCAGGATGGCTACTTTTTCTCTTGCGGAAGGCAGAAGAATAAGACAGCGGGAAATCAAATCAAACGAAGTGACCCCATACTGTGCAGCCACTGCGTTAGCGAGCTGGTTGTAATGACGGCACCAGTTGTCGCTGCTACGTCAGCAACTTGAATTTCCCGCGCGTAGCTGCTTTACGGTTCGAAAAACGATTTTGGAAGAGGCAGCGCGAAAAGACGTAGAAATTGCAAAGCGAGTGGAAAATCAACACGACCAGCGATGATTCTTTTGTTGAAATACACAAATACGGCATGTAAGGCCGTTCGCCCAATCGTCTCGTTTTTCAGATCCTCTGGCGCGTGTGATTAGCTTTCAGTCAAACGCAGGTGCGATGTGGGCGAAGCTGCTTTCCGCTCCAGGTTTGAAGCGAGAAATCAGTACGGAGTTCAAGGCCCGCGGAGATGGTGTTGTCGCTTACGGCGCAGGGCCCCCGACTTTATTTTCCCCTCCGGAAGTCGAACCCTCCACCCTCTTCTGTCGCCGAGCTGCGCCATCACCGTTCTCGAGCAGAGCCCTTCGATCCTCGCGCCATTATACTTGCCCTATTTCGCTTCTACGTTTTTCCCGCGGAATAATAATCCATTGAGAAGACCTCAGGGAGGCCGGAAGAGTTTAAACCTAATGCAGCGTGATCACACCGTTATTAGAGTTCGGGCGTGCTCCAAGGGTTCACCCTCTCTCCAATTATGTTCTACGGCTCGATGGAGCTCGGGCAGACCTCCCAGCTGGTGGTTTCCAAGAAATCATCGAGGAGCACGGCTTCTTAGACGGGCGCCGGGTCACTTCCGCCCGTTATGTTCCTTCCTGTCTTTGAGCCTTGTAATGGGTTAACGACCGTCACTGTTCTAAGCGAGCTACCGCCGACGCCACCGATGGGGTAGCAGCTGTCCGCGCGCTGTTCGTATTTCGTAAACCGAGTCCTACACCACGGAGGAAGAAGAAGCCCCGTGATTTGCATCGTCCCTCTGCCCTCGCGATGTTTCTGAAGGAAGTGGTGTCGACCTAGGAGCCGGGTCGAAGGTATACCGGAAGTTCTTTGTGAGGCTGATCCGACGCCGCTCCGGAGGAGGCCCGTAGACAATAACGGTTAAGAAACACGTTCACCTTTCCCTCTTCGTTCTTTTTTTTTTCTCTTCGGAACGTTCTGCGTTCACTCTTTCTTTCGCGGAAATAAATAATGCGGCCCGACGTAGAGTGTATACACCCCCCTTTATGGGTCCGTTAATGCGCGCCCTAGTTTTGAGTATCCGCTACCTTTTATGCTGTGGCCGCCCAACGGTTGTCGTCGAACCGTTACGAACCGAGGGGACATAGGCAGCTGCGAAGCGTTGTGTTTTCCTCGGAACAGTTGGACGACGACTGAAGGCTTCGAGGAGGAAAAAACCAAGCACTGATTTCATAAGACCATGGTAGTAGCTGCAACAAAAGTGGGTCCGGAAAGGTGATTTGGCACCGCGCCGAGTTGTGTCACTCGCGCATTGTTGTAAGCCATGCGAGTTTGTCTCGCGAGCTAACGTTGTACAGCGTTCTAAAAGGACACAACAACCTGACAGTAAGGTCAACGAAAGAACTACGACCATTTTGCTATAATTTCTCGTAGGGATTTTCCCACCGTTGCTCGTATTTTGCGACTATTTTTCTCGATGTTGAGCGCAAACATAGTTTACTCGCAGCGTAGTAGGAGAGTTCGCACTACACCGGCCATCGTTATCTGAGAGGTGTTCGCTAAAAAGCAGCTAACGAAGGCACCTCAACCTGCGCGACCAAGGCCACTTGGCGCGGCCCTTTGATGTGGCTGTGTCGGGACAGGAAAGAAGCCGACCACGACAGCGCAACGTGCTTACAACAAGCCCCAGGTGATCGGGAGATTGTTTATACTTTCCTCCGCGTTGTAATAGCTTGACAGTTTACAGCTGCCCTTAACTGGTTAGTTAGCGTTAGGACGGGAAGGACGGTTGAGAGATTGTCAAGCCCGAGGACAACTGTGGCGAACGAAATAATGACATGTTTCGTCCTTGAGAAAATAATTTCGCAGAAGAAAATTGGCGAGGCCGTGTTTATAATATGTACTGCCTGCCGCTGGTGCTTGAGCCTTCAATGTGCTTTTCACTCGATTGGGTGACATTCGCTTGACGATCGGTAATTGGACGGAACGTCCGGTTTTGTTTTTAGTCGCGTGGTTCGCTGAGCGCTGTGAAAGTAAACTCTAATAGCTGGAATTCAAGGTCAATAGAAAATAGCTCCGCCGTCAGCCTTCAGATGGGCCTTGCAGCATCTACGAAGTGACAGCTAAGTGTTGTTATGGTGAGACCGGTTTTAGTTTAATTCTACTCGTCGAAGCAATTTTTGCCGCTGAATGATGAACCTGGATAACTCCCAACTTGTCAGATTCCTTGCCTATCAGTTGACTCATTCAGCTAAACTAATAAATTACTTGCGTGATGTGAATATACGTTCGATTATAGCTGACACAATATAGACTTTGAATAATTGAAAATGCCTTGTCGCCGACCGTCACCGCATTCAATAGTCAGCGTCATGCGATACCGTAAGTTCCGGCTTTGTGTTCGCGAGGGGCAAAATGACCCTACGTTGTAACAAAACCACTTTATTCTAATCCTCGCTTTCTGCAGTTTGTCACGATCTCTGCTGCAGCGCACTGACAGCGAATCATCTCCGCTTTTAACGAATTGTCGCTTATAACAAAGCTCGTTTTCTAAACCGAGTATTATAACGATATAACGAGGGTTTACTGTTCGCGATTCGCCCAACTGCGTAGCGACCGATGCACAATCTATAATTTCGTTGAATGTAACAGCTGAGCGTAAAGTAAACGCGCTGGCGGCGTGAAGGTCGCCAGGGATGGGTAGAGCAAACGTAAGTCGCCACAAAAAAGGAAAATACCGTATTTACTCGATTCTAAGCACCCACTTTTTTCCAAGGCCAAAGTGTGTGCGTGTGTGGGGGGGGTCTTAGATTTAAAAAAACCTAGATCCCCCCACGCCACTTTTTTTTTCGCGGCCGTATCTCGACAAGACGGGCGCAAGGAATAGTGTTTATTTGACCATTATATTAACGGAAAAACCGGTACACACGGTGATTCCATCCGCTTTCATATGGTACCCAATTACCTTCACTACCATTCGAGTCCGTTGCGCCGCTTGGGCCGCCGCTCTCACTATCTCCCAGCAGGTCGTCTTCTGTTCCGTTGAAGTGCTTTGTTATTGAAAGCTTCATAAATGACTTGGCCATCAACGTCAACTCCAGCCTGCTCCCACGCGTCTGAAATCCACCTTGCGATGGTTGCTCAGAAAAAAGGGGGTCCTTAGAACCGCATGCAAACTTCTTTTTTGCAAATTTTTCCCCCAAGAGTAGGAGAGGGTGCTGAGAATCAGGGGGTTCGTAGAATAGAGTAAATACGGTATATCTTAAGGGGCGGTATACAGTGTACGGAAACGTTGTTTTCTACGTCGGACACCTCAAGGCTGTGGAACAGCGATATGCATGAACACACTTCCTGGCTCCCTTAACGGCACGCGGAGAGTCCTATCTCCGGGGACATCAATCCAGGCGATCCGCCAACGCGAAAAGCGGCCCGTACACAGGAAGAGTCGCGGGCGACAAAGGAAAAGCCGGCTACTTTCGAAGCCTCAGCAGAAGGCATGACCCGCGGAACCGCCTTTCGGCAAAATGGCCTCCGTTCTCCTTGCAGCGTGCCCTGTGCACACGGGCGGTATCGGTGCCAGACGGAAAGGAGTCTTTCGAAAGCCGACCGACCGACAGATACGCCACCTGTTCCCGCTTCTGCGAGAACAATGGGCCTCGATTGTGTCGGCGATAATGACCGGACACCAGCCACTACTACACAGCCGGCAGGGAGGAAGCGAGGCAGAGATAGCTTTCTCTTAGCGGCGCCTACCTGTCGGAATTCGCGATTTTTCTTTTTTCGTTTTCAATAAGCCATTCTCTTCCTTTAAGAGTGGCGCCGTAGAGGAAGCTCGTGAGATAAACAAGGCAGGCATTAGATGATGAGGAACAGAAGCCGGTCTGGTCAGTTAAAAAACAGCCCTGCTTAGCGCAGAGCTGCCATCACGTGCAAAGGCGGCCGGTAGAGTTCGTGCCAGAACACGAGATGTTCGTGGTGTAAATCAGTCGGCTTGCAGAGAAATTGGCAGACAGAACTAGCTAACACACAGAACTAACTAACGTGTCCTTGTTTCCACTTCAGCGGCCGATCTTTAACGGTTTTAAACAATCCTTTTCGAATGCTGCGAAGGCGACGGCACCATTGCCGGGTACAAGTTAGCTATAGCGCTGTTCTGTCTGACGAGATTCCAAGCTTCGAGTGCTTGCTACGACATTTGAAGCGTGAAAAAATACAGCGCGGAACTTTGGGCGGGGCAAAGAACGAAGACGCAGCGCTCTCATTTGACTTTTCGGCCTGCCTTCAGCGGGATATTTGCAGTGTTTTCTTTTCCACGTTCAAAGTATTTCTGCACGCATCTACCAATTTAATAAGAAATAATTGCCCCCAAAACTACGACGGCGTACTGAGGTGGACTTGGGCATCAAAACAAGCTACAGACGAAGAAAGCTGTTCACAGGTGTGCGCAGTTGATAGTTGGCGAATACGTGTGTTTGGTTAGCTGGTATCCACGCTATAGCGCAGTTCGTTTCCGAACCGCGCTATTGGGTCGTTAACTATATACCACAAACAAATCAGATTAGGATAAGGAACGCAAGATAAGGTCGTGGTGAGCTTACTTATTCCGGCAAACAACGCCTAAACACGAACTATGCGTCCCGACAATATCCGTACATATCGTGCGCGTAACTGGCGCAGCAGATACATGCTCATCTATGTGAGAAGGAAAAATATTTCGGGCCATCTCAACTAACGTGAAACCTAGAGAGGGGCGAAGCATGCAGTGTATAAGTGTATTCTCGGCGCCTTGGAGTTTTTGCCAACGGAGGTGAAACCGTTGGGGGGTAGGGGTATACAGCTTTGCTTAAAGGTCCCATGTCTTTGAAGCATGAAGCGTTCTAGCGCGAAACGTAAATGAGTGCTCGGTGTTTGTTTTGGCACCCGTTACGTTCTAGTGCGAGGCGTGAACGGGTTTCCCGGTGTTTTAGTACCGTGACTACATGAGACGACGATTACGACGACGACGACAGGAGACGCCAACAGCCGGCCAGCCCCTACGAGGCTTCGCCCCTAACAAAAAGCGCAGCTCAACGAATGGCAGAACTTCACCGGGAAGCATCAATTAGTGCTACCCGCATGCGGGACGTGCAAGCACGCTCATCTTCGTTCGTCACTAATAGATTTGCACGAAAACAACCGCCTCTCTTCCCAACCTTTGGATTGCCCAAGTCAAGGCCAGCCTTGATTGAACGGCTTCCAAGCGTGGACAGCGCGAGTGGCAGGTTTCTTTCTGCTCAACGGCGCCCCCAGCGAGGTAGTACGTTCGTCCACTCCACCGCACACTCAAAGCGGCGGCTGCTTAGTATTCCGTCGCCCGATGCGGTTGGTGTCGCTCGTTACGCTTTCGTCGGGTGACCCCGACCCGCACGAGCGGGCCCCCAAATTGGCGCCCAACGTGGGGCCTGTCTCCTCCGCGTTCATTGGTTTTGTCTTCTTGTTCTTGTCCTTACGCAGCAGGACAAAGGGTGTAAGCGGAAATTGAAATGATAAGGACGGAGGCCCAGCGGCCGGCGACTGTCGACCAGGGGAGGAGTAAGGGTATACGAAACAGGCGCGCGCGTGCACGCGCTCATTGTCATGGAAATATGTAGCTCGAGGTCAGACCGCGCGCGGAGGGCGTGTAGCGATGGATAAGCGGCGCTGTGTACGGGCGGTAAGTGGTGGGGTTGTGGCGGAGGTGTGATTACTGTATCGATTATTGGCCAGCGCGATTGAGCAAAGTATAACCTTAGGAGCTGTAGTTCATGTCGTACGATGATCTGGTACGTAAATAGCAACGAGTACGCGATACTGCGCCGCGATAGATACACTAGGTCGAGCGCACTTTCTAGGTTAATAGGGCCAAATGAAGGACCACGTGGGCTGTTGTAGCTGCCTCAACAGTAAGTTGGCTCTACAAGAGCGAGCTACGATGGCTCTACGAGATGGCTCTACGAGATGAATCACCCCCACCACCATCATCATTGATACGGTATTGCCTATCAACAGCCTATCAGCGTGATTGTCCCGGAAAAGCAAGAACTTAAAATTGTTGTACCTCAGGCAGCGTCCGATTCGGCGCGTACGTGATATTGAATTTTCTGAAACTGCGTCGTGAGCCGAGGCGTCGATCGTCGTGACGTCGAATCAGAAGTCGCGGAACACGCTCGTGCGTTGGAACAACGGTTGAGACTCTCCTTCCCACGGCCCCTTTCTTTACTGCCGCGATTACATCGGTATTGCGTCGTTTTCCACGCTGTTTAACACGTACACGATGATTTTTATTCTTCGCTGTGAAAGGGGGGGGGGGGATGTTTCGTCGCGTCGTCGGCCGTGTGTATGTTTAACAACCCTGAGAAACAACGAAGCGGAACGGATTCGCGGCGGCGCAGAGGTGGGAAAAGAGACGCGCGGCGGATTAAACGAGGGGACGCTCTGCCCCCGCCGGGGTCGCGTGTAACGAGTAACGAGATTATGTCATTCCAGTTTCGCTTGACCTCCGTCAGGGGTCAGCAAGGTCGGGCGGACCGCTGTCGGCGGCCTCCTCTGCCGCAAGAGACGCCCAAGAGAGAGAAGGAAGAAGAAGATGAAGGATGCGGAAACTTTAAGGGAGAGTCAGTGATGAGAGAGAGGCGGGTGGAAGAGGCAGCGCTGTTTGCTTCCGTGACAGCGCAGGTCACCCGTTGAGTCGAAAAGATGGGCCGCCATTTTGTTTTGGTGTTTTCTACGCGGCGTTCAAGATGGCGGAGGACCAGCGCTCGGGAGACGACGTCTGGCATAACCGCATTCCTTTCTCCACCCGCCTTTGTCTCATTCGTACGCGCTCTCTCGTACCCGCACGAACGGCACAGACGCACGCACAGCAGCCACGACGTCGGGGGCAACTGTTAAACACGCCGCAGCACCCTCCTCCTTCCCTCGTTCTTGTCATCTGTGGCGGTACCACAAGAAAGGGGCGACGCGTGGTTAGCGCTAATGACGGCCGACGGAAGAATACGTCCCGCACAAAGGGAGGGGGGGGGGGCTTTACCAAGATGCGTAATTAATTTTGGGGGCCACGCAGCTGGGCTGGTCACGTGCATGCACGTATGCAAGCGGTGGTGGTGGGCGTCATTATGGCATGCATATATGACGTGTGTGTGTGTGTGTGTCATATCACGTGCGATGTCCGGTTGTGCCGTGTACACGAACGCCGGACTGTTGCGTGAACGATTTCGTCAGCGGGGAGACAAGCGCCTCCTGCCTTAAGCGGAGAGTCGTCAGATGGAATGAGGATGACACCTTTAAGCTTATTGGGAAACGAGGGCACCTGTCTCAACACCATCGAAGTGCGCTCTCACGGCTATAGATTTTCTTTTTAATTTTTTAAACATTGGTAACATCTTGGCGCGCTGCGGACGGTGCTGTTGCGCATGCTCAGTTATATAGTCCCGTCGAGTGTGCCAATTAAATCGGTGCTAGAACGGCCAAATGATAAATTGGCTTCCCCCAGGATGAAGAAGGTGAACATCGGCGATCGCCATCGGCAAACATCGGCGACCGCCATCGACACTGAGTAAGTGCTTCTGGAGATACCAGAGGCGTTGGGACAGAACTGTAATCGTGAAAAGCGAAATTGGAACTAAACTCACAGGTACAATTGATATTATGTTTTGCTTATCCCTTGAGGTACGACTGACGAGGTTGTCCTTAGTCAATGAGTCCTACCGTCGAATCCGAACAGCTTCGAGACCACTTATCCGTTTTAGCATAAATTCATCTTAAGAACAGTTCACCTACTCTTCCGCTGGTCTGTGATCTCAAGTGAACGTCTACAGTTTCGTGTATGCATGAATATAAATGAAAAAAAAAATGTGCCCATATATTCTGTTGAGATGGTCGTTTGCGCTGTGCTTCACACAGTAGCTCGCTACGCGCGAGCTCTGCTGCGAAGGACTGCTTCGCTCCCTCAGATGCACCGTCCTAACTTAGGAGTGTCGGTAGATGCGAGAGTGTAGCTACGTCATCTGCAAACCCAGCAATACCTCGCCCCTTACTTCTAGCTCCTCTCCAACCTGTTTGTTCGAGCATGCGCAAAGGACTGCTATGCCGCAGGTGTTGTCTGCGTACACGGGACCGCCTGATTTTTCTTTTGCAGACATTTTAAACTTTTTCGTCCTGGGAGCCGCCATTTTATCAGTGGGCTGTGCTAGCGGCTCTATGATTGGCGCAGTCAACAGGAAAATGTAACTGCGCATGCGCAACGCTGCCCAGAACATGTTCTGATCTTTTTACAGGTTAACGGATGATAAACCCTTTCATCCATTAATCTCCGTTAATCTGTTATAACATCAGAACATGTTCTGGGCAGCGTAGCGCATGCGCAATTACATTTTCCTGTCGACTGCTCCAATCATAGAGCCGCTAGCACAGCCCACTGATAAAGTGGCAGCTCCAGGGCTACCGATATACGCAAACTTTCTGCCCACTTTCTCGTTGAAGAATGAAACCGGGCGGGGAGACCTCTATCGTCGGCAGCACGTGCACCCACACACGCTTCCGCGCCGCCGCCGCCGCGAGTTCGCTCTCACTTTATGCAAAGCGTCCGAGTTTAGCAGTCGGCGCACGTTCACCGGGCGCCAACATCGTAAAATTCTTCCTCCGACCGGACGGGCGACGCGTCTCGACCGTTTCCGCCCCACAACGTCGTCGCCACTCAGATGTACATGTACAGTATAGACCGCTTATATCGAACCTGGTTTTAACGAAATCCCAGTTATAACGAACAAAGCTTCGTTTTCCGTACCATTTGTACCGTATATCTTATGTTCAAATATAGCCAAAAACGGGTGTGACAAACTAATTTCTGTTTCCCGGAGTGGTCGTTAAAAGCGCGATCGACTGTATACGTGGATCGGGGTTCCCTCCCCGCCGCTTTCATTCGAGCTGATGTCGCGGCCCGAAATCTGGCGCACTGCATCGCCGCCGCCGAAGGATTCGCAGCGTCCACCCTTTATCAAAACACCGGCGATAAAGATTTATGATTGGCCAGTGCGTATCAAGGGAGGGGGGGGATGATGAGCATTCTTTCGCGTTATTTGGAGCAATTAGCCAGCGCGTCTGGGGAGCGCTTCTGCGGGTAATTATAGGCGCCTGCGGGAAGCGGTGTCGAACGCCGGGAGTCGGGGATTCCTGATCGCCTCTCTTGAAAAAAACATTCTAGGATGCACGCATCCAGCATCACTTCTGGATTTTCTTCTCATCGTCCGCGTTTCTGCCCCGATTCGCGTCTATCTGGAAGGCTGAAAAAAAGTCGAGAGATGCTTCTTTCGTCGTTGCGGGGGCTCGAGTGCTCCACTGGTGTTGACTGCAGGCTCTGAATCCTATCCACTTCCCATAACCACCTTCCCTTGGAAGGCCATAATGATGATAATGATGATGATGATGCCCAGCTGTTTTTGGACGTGCCCACAAGGGTGGATTAGCCAGGGCTGAATCGCTGATTGTAACTCGTTAGGACTTTGAATACTAATTTGTTTCCAGAAAAAAGAAGGCCGCGAAATGAAAGTTCGCTTTGATAAAACCCCAATTACATGCATTAATTGTGCATCCTTTAGCGATTCAAGTGACTTGCAGCCGTAGTGCCGTCCTTCCGTGAATAAAGTGTATCATCATAATCATCATCCAAACCACGAATGTTCAAATCGGTCATAAACGTGAGGCGTGTAGCTTCCGCGCCAGTTCTCGTCCTGAACTCGTGAATTACGCTTAAATCTGCACAATAAAGAGAAAATGCTTGGAATCAAACAGAATATAATGCTTTTTTTTTTGCTTTGTCTGATCTGGATGTGTATTGCGTTTGTTGTGCGTATACTGTACTGCTTCTTTTATCACCATTACTATCGTTTCTTGCTTTTGCGCGTGTATACACTTCGGACTACACCTATCGCGTGAATTTTACAGTTCTTTGTTGTCTCCCATGTGAGACAATTCTCTGTTTTCCTCCCTCTATCTACAATACGTAGGTCCCGAAGTAAGATAGCGAGAGAGAGACAGAGAGAGAGCGAGAGTAATGTTTATTGAAAAGGAGAAGAGGTCGGCCTGAGAAACTGATCTCGGGACTGCTACTTCCCACGTGGGGGGAGGGTACTGGCGATCAAAAAGAGAAAGGAATGAATATGGAAGGTGTGAGAATGACACTGAAATCGACAAATGAACTGATGCACAAGCAGTAAAACCAACAAAGGATAATCATGTGCTGAAAAGTGCACTGTAATAACCTGATTCAGCCGAAGTAAAATGAATAAAAGTATATAAGTACCCCCCCTCCCATTTCCCACTCCCTACCACAGTGCTTGCTATCACATATCACAAATCTTGGTTCGCTTAGATATCTACGAAGAGGGCGGCCAGTTTCCAACTGTCACAACAGGAACGACAGTATGGCGCCCCCCGCCCTTCTTCCCATCCCATATTAGTTTTCTTTTCTTCTCACACCGATGACGTCACCGCGAGGCCTTGTCCCCGTTTCTTAGCGGTGACGGCGACCGCGCCCGGAGAAATGCGTGCTCGGCGGCGCCCCGAATATAACCTTCTTCGTGTGTACGCCGACTGCCGCAGCTCACGGGCGACGGGAAAAAATACCCTTATTCACTGGTCTCTTTTCACCTTTGTGTTCCCTTTCTAGTTGGAATGAATCTTTGGCGACCGCAGGGCTGTATCACTGATCGTGCGTGTGACGTGTATACGCAGACACTTGCTGGCTCCCTCTCCTCGTTGCGCGAACGGGTTCGCCTTTAGCGGCCCTGACTCTGCGAACGAGTTTGTGCTCCAGTGGCCTTTCCCAGGCCTGCGAGATAACGACATGCGCGGGGGAGACCCCCCTGGTCGTCCGCTGAACCAGGCCTCGCTGTCCGACGGTCCACCGTCCAACGGGCGACTCAACGCCTCTGTGAGACGACGTCGCCGCCGTACACGCCCAACACGGTCGCGGCACGCCACACGGTATCACGAACCCAGACGTGTCCCTCATCGCGACATTATTCAGATTAAGCGTAAAAAATCCCAGGCCATCTCCACCAACGTGAAACCCAGGGAGGAGCGAAGCATGCAGTGTATTCTTGGCGCATTGGCGTTTTTGCCAACGGAGATGAAACCGTCGGTGGGTAGAGGTATCCAGCTTTGCCTTAAAGGACTCTTGTCTTTGAAGCACGAAGCACTCTAGCACGAGGCGTAAGCGAGTGTCCGGTTGTTTTATTTTTAGTACGCGTTACGTTCTAGCGCGAGGGGTAAACGAGTATCCCGATGCTTTAGTACCGTGACTACATGAGACGACGATTACGACGACGACGACAGGAGACGCCAACAGCCCCAGCCTCTGAGCGGCTTCGCCCCTAAAATCTCGGACGCAAAACCTGCAGCTGTCAGCCCCGCTGCGTAGTGGAATATTAAGACTGCGAATTAAGGTAGACGATCAGAGGCAAGCATTTCTAGCGGGAAATATGTCTTCGCCATTTCCCTAGTTTCTTCACGCGGAAATTCGCCGTTGAAATCGAATTCTCGATCTCGCGCTCAGCAACAGCTGGTGGCACACACGATTGAGTCGCACCGGGATTCCCTCCAACGCCGCGCGGTGTGTCCGGTCGCGGCTAAGCGGTTCACGCCGTTTCGTTACGCCCTCGCGCACCATTGCGTCACCTCGCACGCTCTGTGCACGCAAAGCTCGCAGCGCATAGCTTCCTCCTTATCGACCCGCAACGATCGACGACGATTCGTGGGTGCCGTTATGCGCACCATTAGCGCGGGCCGCTTTGTTGCGCGCACTCCGCGTGCGGTGCTCGCGTTTCGTGATGACTCCCTCTTCCCTTGCGCCGGCCGGCCAGCCGGCCTCCGATTGTCGCCCGACAGTTTGTACTCGCGCGCGTATATCACCGCAGCGGGGAGAATCAGATCTGCGAGATGTGGTGCGCGGGGACGGCGGCGGTGCGACGGTTTTCACATCACTGAACGCAGCGCCCGCCCGTGTGCGTGTGTGCATAAAGCATTCGCTTTGTCGTTTGCAGGGCATGTGTGGTTCTGTAGAGATTGTGGGCTGTGTGTGGGTTGTAGAGATTGTGGGCGGGAACAAACCGATAAGCTACGGGAAGGATTGGTTTGAGAGGAGAGCTGACAACTCTATTAGGTTATCTTCGAAGCGGTCCGCAAACTCCGTTGACCCGGCGCTTTGACCGCCGTGGTTGTTGCTTTACCGAAAGACGTTGTCTTCAAGACTGACGGACAGCGCGATAGAAGTGCAGTGACGAAACGATTCCGCAAAGAAATTGCCCTAAGCTCTTGAAGTGCCCTCTGGGACTTTTGTTAATTAGTTAAGCATAGCATAAACCCAAGGCTTGGAGCCCGCCGAGTGCGTTCGACAGCGGTGTAAGCGCCCTCACGTTCACTCCACGCATAACAGACAGCATCGTACAACCGCGGGCCTTCCTTTTCACGGCTGAAAATTCATCAGCGGTCAGCGCTGGACAGACAGAGAGCGGAGAGTTGAGATGGTCCATTAGAGGCCGCGCGTGGGAGCGACCGGACGATATGTGTTACGTGGCTCTCGCTGCGCTGTTCAACGCGTGTCACGACGCTTTCACCCCCGCCGGACGTTTGCCCTACCGCCACTCATTGTGGTGGCCTCGTCCATTGCTCCTGCTCTGCGTCCGAATAGCGGCCGCATGAACGGAATGCGGCGGCTTCCTGAACGCCAGGCGGTGGTGAAAGCCGCAGGACGTGACGGAGTCATATACAACAAAACGCCCCCCTCCCCCTCCGCCATCAGATCCGACCGACCAAAGCGCACGCCGCTCCGCTCGCCGCCGCAACGCTCCGCATCAAAGGACACGCGGCGTGCAGTTTGTATAGGGAGACGTTGGGGGAACGCAAACGGGGCAGTTTTTCGCACTTATCACGGCAAAGAGAGAATGCCGAAACGTCGTTTGCGCTCGGGTGGGAGGTTGTTTCGACGGGCCTTTTTCTCGAATACGGCTCGCCGCCGATACGAGTGGTATCGTAGATTCTCTTATTTCGAATACACCTAGTTTTCGTCTCTCTGGACACTAACTTTTCTCGCCGGAACGCGTTACGAGCCTAGATTCGCTATCTTAGGCGTGAGGAAGCCATACAGCGCACCCCTCCCTCCCCTTTGGACAAAGGGTTGCCGCCGGCGGGACGCGTGACTCTGACGAGGCGTATACACGTCAAAGAGTGCGATACTAGCGGACAGGTGTGTACAGCCAACTCTCCGAACCCACAAGGAAATCACTTGACACCTTTGTTCGCAACTAGAAGGGGGAGGGGGATGCCTGAAACGTCGTTCGCGGATGGGCGCGTATCTCTCGCTGTCTATTTCCTTTATTTTTTGTTGTTTATAGAGTGAGGGATACTTTTCCCACGGCTGCGTGCTCTTATGATGCAACATACGATAAGCCTTACTGCGCAGGCGGGCCCGCAGTAAGTAAAGGCTGATCTCGAGATTCTGCGCGTTGATTTAGACAGGATGCGCGTTCCGTTCTTCGCATACCATGCATGATATGTCCTATTTGAGCCGTTTTTCGCGCCGTCTGCGCCGGCACATTCGTGACTAAAAAAGCATTGACGGACTCTGCTAATACCGTGCAATCCGCGCTTTGGACTAAATGCGCCTTCTGTGCTCCCTCAGGCGCAGTGTAGTATATTTTTACTCTACATGACGTCGTGCATTATCATTGTCATCATCATCATCATCACCAGTCTATGTATGTTGATGCAGAATGAAGGTCTCTACCATTGATTTACAACTGCTCCTGCCCCGTGCTGCCCAAATCCGTTCTTCAACCTAGTTACGAAATCTCATCCCTCCATCCAGTTATTGGTCTCCTTCTAATGACGTCATATTTATCTCTATATTACATCGCGTTAACCAGGGCGTTGGTGATTTGTATTCGGGCGTGCGGTGTTGTCTTAGCGCCCCTTTAGCCTGAAAGTTTCAATGAATTCTAGTCGCCCAGCTTTCCTACGCGCATTTTTCTCGTCGCACTGCTGCTTCCTTCATTCTTTGCATCAAAATCACAGCGAGAATCGAATAAATTTGCGCACTGAGATTCATCTCGAATTCAGAAAACCAAGGCTCGTAATTCTGCGACAGGTTCCCACCTCAAATTCCGCACCGACAAATCACGAACAGCTACTGCGAACACCGCTTTCCGCCCGACTACCAACACGCGTTGGTAAACTACACTGGTAGAAAAAACGGGAATGCCACCCCGAACGCGGAAGTTCCCAGCGATTACTTCAGGTCGCCCACGAGAAAGAAACAAAATCGCGGCTCGCAAGTTCCGAAAGGGATCGGCCTCTCTTCGCGGTCGGCGGAACTGCATAAAGCAGTCAAGGTCGCGCTCACCTGCCTCCCAACCAAAGCGAGCGCATTTGTATACCGCACCGTTACGGCGCTGAGGCTCGCAGCCTGCGTTTCGGCGCGAACGTATTGGGCCGTATGCATTAAACAACCAACCGGCGGGGCAGGGGATCCTACGCTGGCATAACGTTCCGGTTTGGCGGGCCCGCCAGCCGTTCCCAATTCTCCGGCGAAGCCTACGCTCGTTCTCGTGCATGCCGGAGGCGGTGGCGGCAGCGCCGAACCACACCACGCAGCGTCGTGGCTCAGAACGGCCCGACCGACGACTGCGTGGGTAGCGCGATTGCTTTGACCCGCCCGCTTGACCCTCCCCGATGAAATATCATCGGACGAGCGGCTGGACTCGTCAGGGGGACGCGGTACGGGCCCTCGTTCCTCCGCTGTGCGGAGCTATGCGGAAGGAGACGGATAAAACAAATGAAAAGGAGAGGAGAAAAGGGGCGAGCTTGAGGTGTACCGGGCTGCGAAAAGCCGTGGGAAACGGCTGGGATTCGGAATTCGTTTTGGTAGTGCTGCCGGGCGCTGACGCAGAAACATATATTACCTCGTTTTCTCGTCGAGAAGGGAGTGTGCATAAGGAAAGAACTTCAAACGGGTGAAGTAACTACGGGGATGAGAAAGCACGACTCATGAGGGGAGGGGGGCATACGCTGTAAATTCCACACTACGCTAGGAGGGAAAGAAAAGGGGAAAAAAGTGGCGAACTTAAACGCGCGTTATAACGAAATCGTTGTATTCGACATTTCGCTTTATTCGAAGTGTTTCATGGTGTACCACTTTTAACGAAATATTGCTTATAACGAGGCCAGTTTTCACTGCCCAAAAACTCGCAACAACTAGCGTCACTAAATAAAGGCTTTTAGAGCATCGGCACTCCTTTCTCTCATTGTTATGTGCCGCCCAGGATTTTCATTGGTCGGTCGGCACCACGGACATTTGTTTACATATGGGCGCAGCCATTTTGTGTCTGGGCGCCTCTCCTCTTTCTCTGCTGCGTGGACGCTAGGGCGGCCGGTCACACTCTACCCGTCATAACCGGCGGCGGTTTCGTTGCGAGATGGCAACACTGCAAGCCAGAAACAAATGGCCCCCAGACGCTTCCGGGTGCACTACAGTCATGGAGGAAAGAAAAGGTTAGGAGAGGCCCTGACGTCACATTTGTGAAGCCAAGTCCCGCCATGACTTGAGCCCACTGAGCCCAGCACTCTATCCCATCATCCTTTGCTATCTCCGTTTGATTTGACTAACATGGCGTCGCCCTGCCCTCCCGCTTCGCTAGCGAAAACAGCTTCGTCGCTAATTCCTCGGTGCGATGTCATGTTCTAAGCTGCTGATTTCGCCTTCAATTTGCCCATTCTAGCCCTCACCCAAAGTTTCAATCGAAAAACGGCCTTCGTTTTTGAGATAGAAGGACGATTTTTCAGCTCTTAAGCCTAGCAAAGTAGCGTTTGTCGTCGTCATAGAAACAGGCGCGCGGGATGGCGAACGCATACGAGTTAAGGCCGCCTCCGACGGCGGAGTTTTCCAACTGGCCTAATCTAAAAACGTTTGTCGTAGCGACTGTACTGGTTTGCAAGCGTTGCGAGGCAGCCACATACCAAGAGCCTTAAAAATTGTCCGTTCTATTTGCCCAAATTTGGCCGCCGCAGTTGTAAACAAGTAAGCAACATTGTCCATGGGCTCAAGAAAAATGACGCCACTTCCTCCACACTTTTCGCAATGCATTGGGATGCTAGGGGCCTCTCCTGAGTTTCTTTCCTCCATGACTACAGTGAACTAGAATGTCTTGATCCAGTGGCGCGAACGGGAGCGCTCTGCAGCGTTCGGCTGAAGCAAAGCGCGTCTACCGCCGCCAGGGGCGCCACTGCGCCTTCTCCGAAAACGGTACCGCGGTTGAACGGGCCGTTCCTTGGGGCGCTCGCCTGCTATTGCCGCTGCCGTTTTTTACTGTGGTACAGTAATTAACCTTTATGGAAGAAATATGCTCACTTTTGTTGTCCCTGTACTTTTCTAGGGACGTTTTGTTGCTTATCAGACCCGTTTGAGCCATCGGGCAACGGCTACAAACAAATCGTCTGCTAGCGGCGCAGACGATACGAGCGGATGTGCGATACGTTGGCGGCGCGCGGTCGGACAGACTCTCCGTCTGTTTATGGTCGAGGCCGGCCTTTCATTTTCTGCGTGTTTTACGTTTCCGTGATGTTCCCCTACAGAAGCAAGATGTATGTAATCGTCAGGAATATAGTTATTGCGAGTGCTGTCGAATAGAGGTTGGCCAGGCCGGGTAGCCGCGATGTCAAAACGAAGGACGGACACCTATTGCTTTGCTCCGGGTTGTCACAGTGGTTACCTAGGTACTCCCAAGGCGTCTTTGTTCGCCGCTCCCCTGGACGATGTACTGTGCAAAAAGTGAGTACAAAATTTGGGAAGACTGGACAAACTAGACCATATCTTCAGCCGTCGGTGAGCGCCACTTTGAGCCCGAGTGATTATTGCGGGATTACATCCACGTAATAAACGGCTGTGAAGTGCGACTTGCACGCGGGAAGCTGTCACCATGGCTCCAGGTGCTGTACCTACCATCCTGCCTGACTGTGCGTCGAATTCTGTACGGAGCATGCACGCGGAAGCCGCAAAGGAAAAGGCGGGCAACGACAAGAGTTTCAGTTTCGGCAGCCAGCAAGAAGCCACGACAAAGCTGAAGAGTCGAAGAAGATGAGGTGCGCCAGCCACACCGAGGCTTCTCTCTCTCCGCAGGGCTCATCAAATGAAGTCGCAAGTTCTGTGGAATGGGATGCTTTCACAATGAGCCATCTTCAAGAAGTCAAGCTTCCTTCAAAGCTCTGGTGCCGGCTAAATTGTGCCGACGATCGAAACGTTCTTTTCGCTACGACATCGATACGGAGAGAAAAAAAAGCTAGACATTTTTCACGAGAAATCTGTGCTCTTCTATCCACATGACAACAAAGTGTCGTCGCAAACATTCTTTTCGCGGTGTGTTATGCGGAAGCGGTGAAATATATTCCCTAGCTGTTGCGAACAGTGTGCTGCAAGAAGCTGACAGCAGTTCGGCCTGCAAAGGGGCCATGACGGCTAGGAGGTTTTAGTGATGTATTACACGTGCTAACACCGAAGCTGCGATCTCAAACGACACATTTGGAGACGCTGCCTTCAGCACTAAGTGCCTGGGGAAAGTTTCCTCTGAATGTAATTTGTTCATTGCAAACTTTGCTGCTGAGAAAATCGGCCGGGTGCTACTGACGCGTGAATACTGGGTATAATTTGCTTTTGTAGAGTGAAATTCACAAGTAGGTTCATGACTTTATTACAGTAAATATAAAAAAAGTAAATCCATTCGTAAAGAATTAAACATAGCAGTTGTCCGCCGGCAGCACATCGAACGCGTACGCTCGCATCGATCGTCTGCGCAGGTAGCAGCTAGACGACATTAAACAACTCGATTTATAGCCATTTCCCTACCGCTCAAACGGGCAGATTTGCAACAAAACGTTCCTAGCAAGGTACGGGGATGCCAGACGCGAGTAGCCTTTTTATTTTTTTGTAAAGGTTAATTACTACCCAGCATATATCCATTGCCGATCGCCTGAAGTACAGCGACTGCCGCGGCGGCGCCTTTCGAAGAGGGCGCAGCAGCGCCACCTGGTGTTTTCTACACAGAAGAGCACGCCCCTTCCTCGCCGTTCGCGCCACTAGATCATTCTAGTTCACTATAGGGTGCACGAAGTGGCGGTACTCTTATAAGGGTCGTAGCTTATTTAGCGACGCTAGTAACAACGATCGGTTTATTGTGCTCTCTTCCACCAATACAGGCAATCCTTTCACGTGTGAGGTCTTCCAATGCCGTAGTACCTTCTTGGCTGGTCTGTCCGCTCGTACCCAGTCTGCGCGAAGACGCGGATACTAAAGCCCTGGCCAGCTTTTAAAGCGAGAGCTTTCTTAGCAGGAGCGATGGCGTCTTCTCAAAGAAACTAATGCATTTCCCCGTAGACCGATTGGTCGAACGAAAAGCTCTGACGAGATCTCTGGACACACGGCGCGTGCGTGAAACCGGGCTTCCATTGTGCCAAAGCGATTACTCGAAATTCGCGATAAAGAAACGGTGCTAGATAAGATAAAGTAGGTTAAAAAATTGCATAAGACAATGCACGCTGCATATCGATCACGAAGAAGGAGTGCAATAGTGTAGCTTTACCTCAAAAACCGCGTATCGGTATACATCTCGGTCGTTCGTAGATGCGTTTACTTGGTGTGCGAGAAATCGTCGCGGGGGTTCGTTTTTCGTTTGCGATTAGGGGCCCTGAGGGTTTGACGATCGATTGGACGCACTTTCAGCGAAGATTGGACGCACTGTTAGGTTTCGCGGTTCTCTAAACTTTCTTCAGTAATGGGTGGTAAAGTTTTGTCTTAGCGTCTCATGGTACACGCGACCACCCGCGGCTTTCGTAATACCTACAATTAGCTTGATGGACTACATGCAGTCGTCAACGTTCGCTTCCTGTCATGCCTTTCTGTTTACTTACGTCGACCTGCGCAGTGTGTCGACAGTCCACGCGCAATGTGTTTCGACTCCGCCCTAAAACGAGAAAGCGTGCAAACGGCGCAAAAATAATCAAGAAAGGCACCCGAGCCGCGATCGGTCAGCAGAAGCGGCCAGTGCGGCCTGGCGTTTCCTTGCGGGCGGTTTTCCCCGGCCCGCGCTTCGCGGGAAATTACGTTCGCGCGCGCGAGGTGCGCAGCGGGGAGCATGTCTTCTCGCTCGGTGACAAATAACCCGCGAAGACTTGGCTCTTTGATGTTTTTAGTTGTTATTGGGGGATTCCTGCGGGCTTTGGCTGCGTGCGTCTTGGCTGGGTCACCGGGAAATTTTGCGGCCTGCACTCAGTGCATAGACAGGCATGGCGAGGCCAGTGCTAATGGCGGCATCCCTAGTGTAGCTCTAGTGTAACACCAGTGTAACGTCAGTGTACACTGGCAGCGCTAGTGTAGCTTCAGTGTAACACCAGTGTACCCTGGATACACAAGTGTTGCTCTGTGTAACACCAATGTAGCGTCAGTGTACCCTGGCTACACTTGTGTATAACGCAATAATAACCCCACATGTCGGTCATCCTCCTGCCCCTACGTTCTGCTGCAATACGAGGTTCAAGGCAGAAGTGGATGGTAACTAACTACACCCCCATGGAAAATATTTGATCGCCTGAAGATTGGGGAGCTGTAAAATGCTTTCTGGTTCCAGCGGCAGGTATGCCAACAATAGGAGCCTCAGCTCAGTGCCAGTGTTTCGACGAGAACCTTTCAAGTTCCATCTACGAGTCTATTCCATGCTATCTCGTTTGTCTTGCGTGCTTAGTGGTCACGTACGATGTTATATTTTGTTTCGAAACATTCAATTTCAGCCAGAACTTTGTCCTGGTATGTCAGCCGTAGCAGCGAATGGGCACCACGAGAAAGCATGACGTCGAAAGCGCTTACAGTTCTGTACGTGTCTTAACGCCGGTCATCCGCCGGGCTGCGCGGAATTGCCCCGCGCGCAACGTCTTCTGCCCACGCGCCCAGAAATGCGGACGCGGTTCCTCCTTGTGCACGCCAGCACGAGGAAGGAAAAGAAACGAAAAGAAAACCAGACACGGCCTGTCCTCCCACACGCCCACAGGAGCGCCCGGAGAGAGCGTGCGTTTATAAAATACTAGTAGAGCGCTCTCGCGAGGCCGCGACGTCGGACGTCGCCGCTGAAATGCCGGCGCTTTTACATACCGCGTGTGCTTCCCGGCGTTTAGTCACGCCTTCATTAAGAACGCGGGCACGGACGACGGCGGATGGGGTGTTCCGCCGCCGCGTATTCCTCGCATTCTTTATTGGGGCCCCACACAGGCAAGGCGACCGCCCAGCCTACAGCGCGGGATGGCAGGAACTATTTTCCGCAGGCTACCGTTCTTATGCAGCCAGCTGCCTTTCCTTCCTCTTTCAACGCGGAGAAAGAACGAACGGCGCCGAACAGAAGCAGCGGCACGGCGAATGCGGAGAATGTCATCGCGCCTGTGTTTTCCCTCACGCCTTACGAGCTTGCCGACGTCGACAATGCGTGTGTGCTTGTTTCCGAAGCTCACGCGGCTGTAGAATAAGCGGGGAGAGGGGGGTTACGTGAGCGTGACGTCACGAGAAGGAGCTTGCTCAACGACGCCGTCTCATGAAATCGGAGCGCGGGGTTCCGTAATGAATCACCGTAATCGACGCCTTGTGTGGTCAATCGGTGGGCACTATGTGCTTGGATGTAATCCGTGATAAGGATATGGCGGATTGATGGTACTAGTGAGGTAATTATGCTCCCACTCCTGGGTTACGGCGGAGCGCGGAACTCGACGACCGCTTTTAAATCACCGCAGACAGGTGCTCCGCACTAGCTGCGAGCGAAGTGATTGCTTTAACGCGCACTGCATGAGCGTTAACACAAAGTTTCGTTTATGTACGCGCTCGACTGCCGCGTAGCTTGGAAACGAAAACTGAAGCCTCGTCCTGGTATTCTGAGTCCTTCCTCCACTCCAGCTTGCAGTGAAGGAGATCCTTGAAATGGCTTTTCCTACGCATAAGCATTGCAGAATTCTCCCCTCAGCCGAATGGAGGGAGCAAATGTAGTAGGAGGAGGGACTCAGAATACCGCCCTCGGGCAGACCGACATGTCAAGTATTCGTCAAAGTACAGCTAACACCTAACATTCCTTGAGTGTTTGGGCCCATCGTATTTTCCCATGATTGTGCAGCGTTTTTTTTTTTTTTTTTTAAACTGTGGCGCAAGAGGGTTCACCGGCACATCTTCGTATGACTGTTGGCGCAAAGACAACATTAGGCTGCAGTCAGTCGCACACTGGGACACCCCACGGATTATATGACCCTCCTAACTTTCCTTTTTGCATTTATTTATCCTCATCATCATATCCCTGCCGAAGAATAAGATAGAGGTCTCTCTTCACTCCCAACGCACCGTTATGAAGCGTTGTAGTAGAAACGGGAGAGTGAGCTCTTTATTTTTGCTCACGTGGCTTCTCCTGCGCGTTCCCGCTACGAACGGTAAGTTGCGAGGAAGTTACGACAGATCGAATCTCACGCTCCGCGCTCAAGACGCGTCCAGACACGCAGCGGTGCAAACGAGTTCTTTGACGGCGGCGGCGGCACGGCAACCTGTCTGCACAGCGGTCGGCGATGACGGCTTTCCCGTGCCGCGGTGTCTTTTCGGTCACGACTGGTCTTTAAAAATAGAAGGGATACCGGCGTAACTTCCCAGCCGCTTCGCTGACCGCGTGCGCTTGCAGAAAACGCGGTGTCCTTGCGTTAGGCTTAAAGACGGAGCACGGTGCAACGTTCAGCGCGAGCTAATGCCGGAGGAATTCCAGGAACGTGGTTTGTTGGAACGATAAGAAAAATAAAACTACGAGCCGGATTCAGGAAGCTGTTTCGACGCATCTCAAGCCGTACTATACCTGCCTGGGCTGCATTCTTCTACGACGCTGCAAAACTAGTTTTTGTTAACCTAAACGCGAGTTAAGGCGTCCGATTGCGAGATAGGGCTGGTTGCAAAACGTCAGTGCCGTGGACGTTGACCCAATTCCCAAGCAAAGGTACAGTTACGGGTAATTTGGCTGCGGGTCGCTTAACGCTTGACCTCAACTGAAGTTTCTGGCTCACATGCTACGATCAACCTCGCTATAACGAACACTGATATAGCGAATTATCGGCTATAGCGAACTAAGCACAAACTTTGGTTGGTCACGCTTTATTTCAATGACCCTTATTCTTTTATAACGAAACTGATGCCGCGAGAGCCGCGCGCGATATTGGATATAACAATGAAGTATCGACCAGGAGGCTGAGAAGTATACTTCAAAAAAGCCCCGTCGTCCGAAACTGCAGAAGTATAAAGGCCCCTTTGTTCGTGGAGACTGTGGAAAAGCTTCATCCTGTTCAGTGCTGTGAGTAGCCACCAGACGGAGATCACATCCTTTACCGAATAAATAAGGACGCAGGCCTGTTTTGTCAAGTGAACTTTGTTCTGTTGTAATTTCGCGTACTCATGTTCCGGGTCATTGAGGTCAAAATGCAGCAAGGAGAAAGGTAAGCGTTATCTTGCTTATAGTAGATTTGAAGCCTAAAAAATGCATTTTCGTGTCGAATATTCTTGCGCGAGCCAGATTTTCGATTTGTTAGAGCCACTTTCTACTGTTACAACGAATAACGGATATAGCGAACTAATTTTCTGCCCCGATACTACTTCGCTATAACGAGGTTCGACTGTACCGTAATCCATCGCTGATACCTGACGGCGACACATCAAAGCGCGAGCTGTAGTTCGAACGCGATCGTCTCGACAAACGAACCTGTTCTGTACCATAGTTTTCTTTAGTTCAGTGAGTAAATAGATTTGAAGCTTCGGAAAAAAGTACAACAAACGCTCTTCTGTGACGAAACCATCGGGACGGTTAACTGACTTCGTTAAAAGCTGTGGTTTGTTAAAAGCGAAGATGGTTAGCTCTTCCTGCACTGGAGTTCGGGCTGCAAAAACAGCGAATAAAGCGAGAATTACAACGAACCGACTTCGTTGTAACGAAGGTTAAACAAGAAATCACGAAAACAATGCCTTGGCGAGTGCATGCACGCGTCCCCAGCGAGTGCCGGGCTGTCGTTCATATTTTACCGCTTTCCTGTTTTCCCTGCGTACAGTTGCTCCATATATTTCGTAAACCGCACGCGCGCATTTCCCCTAAAATGTTTCGATATTTTTTTAACGTCGACATCTCGCGCTCAGCCGACTCTCACGACGCTGCTCCGTTATCGTGAGTTATTATCCGGAAAATTGTAAATTCGTCTTTCTTTTTCCCGTTTCGCATCTAACCTGTGTAGTACAACCCCTTAAAGGGACCACGAAGCCAAAATGAAAGTCTGGTTCATTAGAAAGACTGCTTTGTTTTGATATCAATGACACCAATTTTATAGCAAACTTCGAACAAATAATGGAGACATCGAAGAAAACATGTGGAACAGTGGCGACTCCCTAGTCATTTTCCGGCAACTTTTCTATGACGTCACAGAATCTTGTTTGTGCGATTGGCGTCCGCCGACCCTAAACCATCGCTAAGACATGATTGGACCATTGTAGCGAGGCCGGTAGTTCCGTTTGATCGCATCACTCAAATGCTAACGGGGAGTTAACACTAAAAACTATGCTTTTAACGCCGGCCCTCATGACGTCACTGCCGTCCATAACACGTCCCTGCAGCGCGAAGTTTAAAAGTGTTTCAATACTCCTTGCGTTTTTCGGGTTAAAAAACGTCTTTTGTGGCTGAAGTGAAGCTGAGTGAGATGCTGAAGTCCAAATTCCTTTCAAATTAAACAAAAGTGTAATCGGGGCTGGGGCTGTTGGCGTCTCCTGACGTCGTCGTAATCGTCGTCTCATGTAGTCACAGTACGAAAACACCGGGGAAACTCGTTTACGCCCCGCGCTAAAGAGCTTCGTGCTTCAAAGACAAGAGACCTTTCACAGCAAAGCTGTGTACCTCTACCCCCCAACGGTTTCATCTCCGTTGGCAAAAACGCCAAGAATACATTTATACACTGCATGCTTCGTCCCTCCCCACGTTTCACGTTGGTGGAGATGGCCCGGGATCTTTTGTTTTTTGGTCTTGATGGCCCCTTTAAGCAATCTCAACAACGAGTGTGACGCTCGTCTACCAGCAAACAAGGCACCCGAAGTCATGTGGCCCCATTTCTATACCTGGACAAGAAGACGTGGGAGGGCGCGCGGAAAGATTGCGGCTTCGATGCATGATCGCGTATCGGAATGCCAGAGGCATTACAGCATTCGAGGCGGCACGCTCCCGAGAAAGATCAACGAGGTGAGGTCAAGACGGCCGGCAACTTGGTTTCCCCCCCCTATACTTTCTCCCCGCCCGACTGGACAGCGCGTTGAGTCACTCGAGCGCCGAATCAACAGGTGGCGAGTTATTTTCTCCTCTTTTTCCTCCCCCCTAGAAGGCTGTTGCGGCGTATTGCGTCATTCTGGAATGGTGATTGGATGTGATATATGCTCTTGCGGCGTGCGGGCAAGGTTGAGAGAAATAACACACGAGGCAGCCGTAAATGGCCGGCGGTTTGCGAAGGCGCGCTCAAAGGGGGAAGAAAACGCGGCCGAGATGATGTTCATGGTCAGACCGTCTGCAGCTGCGGCCGTGAACTTTGAACTCCGAGGCCGAAATCGTATGAGGGAGCTCCTCGGATTGTAACTACCGGAAATAAAGGAACAGGAAAGAAAGAGCACTACACCTTTAGAAATGGAAAACGTGCCGGAGAAAAACAAATAGAAAGCGATCGTTCCTTTGCAGTCTGTGTTCGGTTTCCGTGCTTCTTAGGCACAGTTGAAATCGTGACTTTGTAAAAGGTAGAATGTATGTCGCTAATGTATGAACTGGTACGCAGGAACGGTTTGTGGCCGCCTCTGCGGTTCCGCCAGATAGCTTTATTTTATTTTTATATGTTTGACCCGCATTTATGTTTGGAGACCAGGAAGATGGGTTCTGCTGGGACATTTTTTTTTTTCTTGAACGGCCTGCTTCTTGTGAAGCTAGTTTTATTGGCATACGGTGGCTTAGAAGCCGCCCGGCTTTACGTGAAACGCTTCTCTTGCGCATTGGCTTTCTCGACTAGAATAGCGTTGTGTAAGATGACGCATACCGTGCCAAGATCTCCCGCTGCCATGTCGCGATCATTCGACGACGTAGCTATCCGAAAATTGAAGCTGTGCAAAACCTCTACAACGATTCATTTTTTCAAACTATCAGGGCATTTTCATTGTAAGTACTATGATGTCAAGTCTTATTAACCCTACACGTTTTGTCACATTCCAGAAGGTGTCTTGCATTTGTGGACCACCACAGTCCGGTAGTTCAATAACGTTGGCCAGAACCTGCCTCCTTCATATCCTAACGCCTCGATCACCTTTACAATGTTCATATTCCACATTACAACACATTCCTTTCAACACTCAACCTGCCGTTATTGGAATGACATGCCTGGCTGATTACTCACCCTGAGCTTTTCGGAAAACACTTTGAAATTCGAAGTTATGATTTCCTGCACGCAGTTTTAAATTTTGCGTTCAATTTATTAGTTTTTTACGCTTATGTTCATTCATCGTGTTTTAGGTGTCGTGCGTAGGTTGTAATTTTGGTGTCCTTGTTCGGCTTTTTACTTCAGATTGGTTTGTACGCATGCTTTTTTTTTTCGCCCTGAATTTAGATTGTAAATTCGGTGTAGTTTCATCACATGAACGATTTTTTTTTCTTGTTATAGCGACAGGCTCCGCATTTGACAGAACAACGAAACGCAGCAGAATCACAGAGTGTTTAATCACTCCCGTTTTTTCCCCCTACACCACCCACACCCCTTTAGGAAGTGCCTGTACTGCGATTTTCTTAAACTAGAATGTAAACAACTGTGAACCGAACACACGCCCCCTAGTGTTGCGCGCAAGCCGTGTAACAACAAAACGACACAGTTGCTTGCGTCCTAAAAACCCGGTATTAGGGAAGAGCAGTTGGAAGAGATTGAAAACTAGGCGCCCCACTTCGGCCAAAATCTCTCATCTCTCGCTCTGTAGTCGTAACGCTAGAGGCGGCTACAAAAAAGTCCTAACGGGGTTTGCCTTGTTCGCCGAGGGTTTCAGGGTTTTCACAAACACTGGAACACCAACTAGTTTTCCACCGTTGGCATTACTTCGCTGCAGTTATTCGAAATTCCGAAGAGTTAATCGCAGTGGAGATGGAAATAAGGCGAACGCGGTGTTCGCCATCAGAAGCCTTAAGCGTCTAGCGTGAAAGCAGAGCAACTCACCTTGATGGAAAGCGAACAGCATCAGGTGAAGAATAGCCAACCGCAGCGATGGACGTCATCGTAGTTTCGGTAGCGGACGCCATCGCCTCCTTCGAATAAGTAGCAGGTCACCGACGGTGCAACACCACCACTGCGCGCGTGACACCGCGTCGACGAACCCTACACTCGCCGTTCCGTAGACGGCCTCAGTTCACGAGTCGAAGAGGAAGCACGGTGAACTTTTCCCTGACGTGGATCTGCCGAGTTCCGTGGCACCTAACGTAACGTCATGGGATGTTCCAGTGTGCACCAAAAACTCGTCCCGAAGAACTCAGTAAATGCACGGTAAGACAAAAATGAGACGCTCTTTGCGCACAGCCCAAGTCGCGGCGTTGACAGGAGAGCGTCCGACTCCACGTGCGTCTCGTGCGAGACCGGTCGTCGAAACCGGCGGCGACGACTGCGTTCCTCACGTGCGCCTCCGTCGACGTCGGAGGCCTGAATGAGCCGGCCGGTGGTAGTCGGAGAGCGGAGGGGGGTTGGGGAAGTTGGTTGGCTGACGGGACCGGCCCGCCGCGGCTAGGCTGGGGTGTTGTGGGCCGCCGCTATGCCTTCTCGTTTCGTCTTTTTTTTGTAGTGCGTGCGTGCGTGCCGGCGGCCGCCGGCAGTACTCTCTCACTTTTCAGGCAGAGGGAAATGGTCGCCGGAGTTTTCAGTTTAAAAGGCGCGCGAGTGGGGCTGGGGCGGAAAGGAAGAAAACGAAATGAATCTCAGCTGGCCAGCAGAAGAACGAGGGGAGAGTGGAGGTCCCTCGCTCTTTTGAGCAACCTTCTTTCGTACTTGGAAGGGCTCCTTCCTTCCTCGACCATTTCTGCTCTGGTAGGTGCAGTCGGTGCACGTCGCGTTTGTGTGGTCGTCGTCCCAGGTAGCGCCGCTCCATTCCACCGGCCGTCCGAAAAGGTCTCTGGTTTCAGGGAAGAAGCCCGGAAAGCGGAGGGAACAAAGAACTCTTCCTCTAGCGTCTTTTTTCCGCTTCTTTCTAACTTTTCTTCCTTTTTCTGCCGGGTACGAGAGCAGCAAAGGGAGAAGGATGAGAATTGGGATGGATCGTCCCAACAAACAAACTTCTCGGCTGTGCCCAGCAGACGATTACTTGTGCGCTTGGTTAGACGAGTGAGTTCGCTCTGAGCGCTGACAAAGGCATATGTAACTTATTTCGACGGTACGGGTAGACGCTGGGCAACAAGAGACGCCGTCAGTGCAGTGGTCAGTGTCGTTTGCGAAGGAAAGGTCATTGTTCTGAGCGCCAAGTCTGGGTGGTATTGGCTAGCTTATTTAGTGCTGCTAGTATTGGCCAAGTACGCTGGTCGTGTCTTCGGGGATGTTGGCTAGACTTCTTTCTGGTCACCTGGTTATGTTGGGTTCTTTGTCTAGGCATATTTACGTCGCGGCGTACTTTTTTCCATGGGAGTAAACAGGGAGTCCGCGAAAAAAAAAAAAAGTAACGAAAGCAAGCATTCGGAGAACCTGCAATTAGGTTGGGTTCCGCTCACTTTGAAGTAGCGAAAAAGAAAAAAAGATAGAACCGAAACGTTCGCTTTATTATATCTTCATGAGAAAATTTTGTGGATCAGTTTCTCTTACTTTGTTGTCATACGCAGGTCAGAGAGAGAGAGAGAGAGAGAGAAACATCTTTAATGGACAAGTGAGGTCAGCCAGGCTGGGCGCCCGACTTGCTACACTAAATGGGGGTGAAGGTGTGGTGAAAATATATGAAAACTCTCACTTACACATGAATACTCAAACACACAGACGCACACAAAAAGCGCACACACAATCAGGCGATATAGTCATTTGTCTGAGAGTTCATAGCTCATTGACAAGTCCAGTGCTCTAGACTCTGGAGGAACGTTAAGAGCACTTTTGTTGCGCTACTTGCCATGCCGGTTTTAAGCCAGGGCCCAAGGAGGTGACTCGAAGAGATCTGGGCGGACACGGGCAGGCGCAGAGAAAGCTTTGCCGTGGTACGCTCAAGTTCGTAGCGAGGACGTGCGCAGAGAACGTGTTTCAGGTCCTCGCGAACTGTACAGGTAGGGCACAGAGCGGTGGGGAAACTCGACGTAGTTTAAAAAGGAAATGCTTAGTGTAAGCCACATTCAGTCGTATTCGATGCAGGACAGCTTCATCTCGCTTGCACAGACCGCTTGGCATCCGAAATCGACACTCTGGGTCTATTGTGTGCAACGGATCGTAGGTATTATTTGGGTCGGTCCACAGCAACCGCTAAGAACTCTTGGCAAGCGATGACGCCACAGAGTCGCTCCGTCTCGCCTTGTGAATGGCACTGGAGTAATAATTGGGCTGAAATGCGCTGATGCAGCAGCTCTGTCGGCTTCGTCGTTACCAGCCACACCGCAGTGAGATGGAATTAAGCCACTGCAGAACAACGACGTGGTGGTTGTTTATTGCCTGCGTCTGCAGGCCATTAATTTCTTGAGCAAGCTGCTCTTGTGGCAGCCCCATGAGGTGTTGAAGGGCTGCTCGGGAGTCGGTGAAGATTACCCATGCCTGAACTGGAGCAGTTAAAATGTGTTCCAATGCAGCACGCCGGGCCGTGAGTTCAGTAACCATCGACTAAGTTTTGTGACCTAGTTTTGCGGTAATTTTTGTGCGGGCTGATGGGATCCATATTCCGATGGCAGATTACGCATCCATCACTGATTCATCCGTGAAAATGTGAGTGTAATTTTGGTAGGTAGTAGCAATATGCTCAAATGATACCAAAAGGATGCCAAAAGGATGCCGGGAACGGTTAATGTTATTTTCCAGGAGGCAAATGTCCATGGTGGCTGGGTATGCTCTGGTGGGCTCTGATACACTGCTGGTAATAAGGCACGTACCTCGGCTTCCGAGTCACAAGCCAGCGGATGGTCGACAGTCCTGGTCACAAACCGCAAGCGTGCACGAAGGAGTTCTTGCTGGCAGAGAACCGTTGGAGAGAGGCGCCTACTCTCCTTGAGAGTCCCAAGGGTTGAAGTATTTTTAGGTACCCCAAGGCACACACGAAGCACTTTCGCTTGTAAGCCTTCTAGTAGCCGTGAGTTCGTTTTTGTGAGAGGCTCGAGGGCAGGCAAGCTGTAGCGAAGCAATCCCTCACAGAGTGCATTGTAGAGCTTGATGAGAGACTCCACCGAACAACCTCCCGCACTGCTGGAGATCATGCGGAAGATCGATGCGTACGCCTCAAGCTTGTGCCTCAGTTGTCGTATATGTGGGGACCACGTCATGTTCTTGTCAAAAGTCACTCCTAGAAATTGTGGCTGTCAACGTAAGATATAGGAACGCCTCCGAGTTAGAAGATACCGGGAGAGATCACGCCTGGTGAAAGCTATATCGCAGCAGACTTCTCTGCCGATATTTCCAGGCCACGTGCTGCCAGAAAGGTTGTCATTGAGTTAATGGCCCTTTGAAGCCTTGCGCGTAAAATCCGCCGGTTGCTTCCTGAGCACCAAATGCACATATCATCAGCATAAAGAGAAATTTGAACGGATGGCGGCAAGCACTGCTCGATTCCAATTTGGGAAATTTTATACCCCTGCTACACTCAGCAGCGGTCCCAGAGATTTGTTTTAGGGGGGGCGAATTTTTTTTTTTTTTTTTTGGGGGGGGGGGCGATTTTTTGCTTTTTTTTTTTGTGGGGCGAATAAGAACCGCTCCTCTCCTTGAGCCAGTTCTGCGGAGGGAGGTGGATAACCATGCCGGCGTGTGCGTGTATGTTGTGTAACCCGCTTGCGCAAAATCACTTAGCGACACAGTGGGTTTTTTTGACTTCCCCGTAGGCGGTGCTACTGCTGACTCGAGCCCGCATTTCTGACGGTCGCAACACGTTTGTGACCTCACACAAGTGGGATTTAACCTCGCGCAAGTGGAATGCTTCGAAAAAAACAAAAAATAAGAAGATGAGGACCCTTTTTGGGGGGGGGGGCGATCGCCCCCCTTCGCCCCCCCCCCCTTGGGACCGCCACTGGCTACACTGGGGTCTAAATGTCATTTGAACCAAATGTCATTTGGCTCAAATGCCAAGTTGTGCTGCTCACTAGGTTTTTAAATGCCATTTGGCTCAAATGACATTTGAGCCAAATGAGCACCGAAAGAGACATTTAAGATTTCAAATGCCATTTCCAGCACTCTCGGACGCAACGTCTTCGATCGGCAATAAAAAATATAATACTTCCGTACGTAAAACAAACAAAATATTGTTGTTTGTTAAACTTTGTTCACTGTTTATTTTACTTAAATACGAAATCAACATATTTAATTTTCATACTCTCAAAACCAGTGGGTCAGTTGCAAAAACACAAACAAAAACAACGCAAGACAGCCATATTTAGAGTCAAAACTGGTGTTCTTCTTCTAATTTGATATCATTTATTACTGCCTCGGACTGCTCCTAAGTTTGATTGTTGTATTATTAGTGTACGAAAAACGGAACGGGGCAAACAACAGCGCCACTACAGCTCAGCGAACAGTTGTGAAAGCTTTCAAATGTCATCGAAAATTGTAGTGTAGCACGACGGATTTCTGAATGGCATTTGAAGCAAACCTATTTGAGTCAAATGACATTTGGTTCAAATGACATTTGGACCCCAGTGTAGCAGGGGTATTAAACAACGTCGGGGTGGTCAGTGTGTTAACAGCTCTTGTGGTTCAAGCTCAACCTTTCCCCAATTACATTTCCGTATTGCAAAATGTTTGCTTTGTTCAGACTTACAATTTTTTTTCCTTATAAACAAGTTTATAAATGTGTTATAAATTTGTATTATAGCTAAGTCTCATAATGTTTGTTTCAAGTAAGCTGGCGTGTAAGTAACCCCAATCATAGAGAGAAATCATTGTTGTAGACCCTGTCTTTGCTGTATACAACATACCGCATTTGCGCGATTCTAATGAGCCCTCGATTGTAACGCGCAGGTAAGAAAATTCGAAACAAATCATTTGAAGCTCGCAACTGTGGCAACAAAAATTCTTCGCGCTTCAAGAGAGGCGTTTTACATTTCTAAATATTGTAAAAGAAATAAAACAAATACATGTTGAAAAATAGAAGGCAAGTGTAGATATCTAACGTGTAATAACATAACGTATCATGTGACAAACCATATCACCACATAACATAACACAGTCATTATATTCATTACATTCAAACAATTTTAAAAAGGCAATGATCATGATGCATACAAACTTTGCAAATAGTGTTTTATGGTTTGTCATGCGACAAACCATATCACCACAGAACATAACACAGTCATAATATTCATTACATTCAAATAACCAAAAAAAAACAGAAAGGATCATGATGTATAGATGGTATTCGTTGAAAAGTTTAGCGGTCAATTTCTTCGCTTGGCAACACTGGAAACGGCCACAGACATGGCCGATGCGCCACGGACATGGACAAGTACCGCCATCTCGCGGAGCCCGACGTAACGAGTGACGGCGCACTGACACGGTTGCATGGAGGAGAAGAGGGGTGCCTGATCTGGGGGCCGTGCGCACAACGTCGCCTAGCAACAGACGCTTGGCCACAGATATGGCGGCGCACTCGCATGGTTGGTTGCCTGCATGCATTCCACGCCATTGAATACCGGCCATACAAACTTCTGCAAATAGTGTTTTAAAACCACGCGAAAGTTCTTTTAGTCTTCACGTTATTAGGTATGCAATTCCACAAATGGGCGCCATTCAATTGAATTAATCTTTGTCCGTAGGTATTACGGCCAACGGGCAAATTAAATTGGTTGTTAGTTGCAGCTCGGGTATTTCCTCTAGGGCTAACAGATATACTCAATGGCAACGGATCGCTCTTGTGTACTCTGGTATGAATTGTTCGCGTAATGTTTTGCTTGTGCACCAAGGTGACAACTAGTATTCGTGTGAACAACTGGAAAAGAGGTCTGGTCGGTTCTGTACAATTTGAAAATGTGGATAACTTTTAGAGCGCGCTTCTGCAGCATAGTAACCGGTTCCAGATATGTCGTGTACGCACTGCCCAAGGACTTCAGGCAGTGACTGAGGTGGCTATGAACGAAAGCAAAGTATGATATCCGTGTTATGCCCAGATCAAAACATTCGCGCGCTTTTAGGTAAGATATGGCATCCATAGGCCAGCTTGGAACAGACGTGCTGAATTTTCGACGTTGAATTTGCGGAGGTGTTTGCGAATTCAAGTGGCTTGACCGTCATACTTTTAGACGTGATGCCGTTGGTTCATTCGCTGCTAATTTATGTATTCCGTCCTGAAGTCTTCAAGCTCTCTAAAACGAGCGTGCTCAGTGCCGGTGAAGCCTTGCATGAAATTACGGAGCTGATTGTAACGCGCACGCAAACTCGAAGGGTATACTTTTTTTTTTGGCAAAACACGGTGCGTGTTACAATCGTGCAAACACGGTACATCATCGTGTTACTTGGAGGAACTAACCCGAAAGTTCTTGTTTTATCAAACAAGAAAAAAAATCTTAAATACAGTTGGACCTGGTTATAACGAACACTGATATAGCGAATTATCGGCTATATCGAACTAGATACGAATTTTGGTTGGTCACGCTTAATTTCAATGACACTTATTCTTTTGTAACGAAAGTGAAACTGTGAGAACCGTGCGCACTACTGGATATAACGAAGAAATATTTGACCAGTAGGCGGAGAAGCTACTTAGAAAAACTCCCGGCGTTCGAAACTGCAGAACTAGAAAAGGCACCGTTGTTAGTGAACACTGTGGAAAACTCCATCCTGCTAAGTGCTGTAAGTAGCCACCAGACAAAGATCACAGCCTTCCTCGAAAAAAGAGGAACTCGGGCCTGTTTTGTCAAGTGAACTTTGTTCTGTTGTAATTTCACGTATTCATGTTCTGGTTCATTGAGCTTGAAATGATACAAGGAGAAAGATAAGGTTTACCTTTCATATAGTAGGTTCTGAGATTAAAATATTGCGTTTTTGTATCAAAGATTTTTGCGGGAGCCAGGTTACCGATTGATTTGAGCCCCCCTTTAACTCTACTGTTACAACGAATATCGGATACAACGAACTCAATTACTCTCCCGATACTAATTAGTTAAAACAAGGTTCGACTGTACTGGAGACTTTCAAATTCCGCACTACGCAATGCCAGCGCAACGTCACTGGTGCTGTGTCAAAAACAGGGATCAGGGTGTTAACTCCATGCTGGCATTGAAAGGATGCAGTAAAACCTAACAAGAGGCACAACTACAACCGCGCAGTGACGTTTACTGACCGAAGCTTTTGTCGTCGCCCGCCGATAGCACGACACTGGCCTGTGACGTCAGAGGTGGAGGACGAGATAGCAACTGTGCAACTGCCGTATCTGTTTTATTTATTATCAAGACCCGCCCGGGTGGCTGAGCGGCTGAGGTGTTGTGCTGCTTATCCCAAGAGCGCGGGTTCGACCCCGACCACGATGGCTGCTTTTCTGATGGAGGCGAAAGCGAAAACGCTCGAGCGTCTGATGTAGTGGCACGTGAGAGATCCCCAGGTGGTCGAAATTTATCCGGAGCCCTCCACTACGGCGCGCCTCGTAGCGCAGATGTAGCTTTGGTGCTGGGTCATCATCGTCATCATCATCACAATCACCATCATCATAACCACAATCACAATCATCGTAACCATCATCATCATAATGATCCCCATCATCATCAACAACAACATCACCCTCCTGTCTACATCCCACTGCAGGGCAAAGGCCTCTCCCATAGATCTCCAATCATCCCGGCGCTGCGCTAACTGCGACCGATTTATCTCCACAAACTTCTTGATTTCACTTGCCCACCTAACTTTCTGCCGCCCGCTGCCACGCTTGCCTTCTCTAAGGATCCACTCTGTTACCCTTAATGACCAACGGTTATCTTGCTTACATGCCCTGGCCGCACCTATTTCTTCTTAATTTCTACCAATACGTCCTTAACACGCGTTTGTTCCCTGACCCATTCCGCTCTCTTCTTGTCTTTTAACGTTACACCTATCCTTTCATTTGGAAGCGTGGTCAATTGCTTCCAAATATTAAGAAAGAAATTGGTTAATTTTGTTCTCTGTTCCAGTTTTATAACTTTGCTTCAGCCTGTTTTTTTTTTTTTTTTGGTAACAACGCCGTCCCCTCCCTTCCTTTTGTAAACGTCCTATGGGAGTTTGAGCGTATGATAAACGCTGACGAAATGATGGTGATATGGTTGGACGCCCCGTGGCGTTTCCCTGGTTATACTTGGGTCAAAACATCTTTGTTTAGTACGCACCATCGTTTTTTTAAAAGGGCACCGTTTCGCCTATCGATGTTTTCCAGAAAAGTAAATTAACACACTCGATCCGTCACGAACTTAAGTAGGGCGTGCCAAGGCTATGCGGGGCGTGGCCTGCCATTGGGGTTATTCTTCGTCCTTTAGACCCATGAATTAACATTGTTCTTCTAATTGTCGCTCTGGGCTGACCATAAGCCTTGGCCTTTTTCGGCCTTGCTGTGGGGCAGCCACCCACCGGCGTTTTCTTTTCTTTGTTTTTGTAGTGTCTCGCATGCCCCTCGGCATTCCTGTGTGCACGCAGCAATTACTCGTCGTTATACTTTTATCGAAGAACTTATACATGTTGTAACTGAACTCCTCTGGGTCTCTAAGCCACCCCTCTCTCTCTCTCTACATTCTAATCTGTCGCGTGGCATAGCTTGCAGAGCAGCCTGGATTGTAAACTGTTATGGAATACATGTCCTCGTCAGCGCATTGCGACCCACAACATGCATAGCGTAAGCTTATGTACGCAGGTTCCTTAATGGGACTCTACAACATTTCCGGTAAATGCTTTCACTCTTTCCTTCGCGTCTGGAAGCATTGTGCAAGCTTTCGTTTTCGCCAGCACGGAGCGGCGCTGCGTGGTTTGCTCGTCGCACCGGATACGCCTTTAATATCTGCTTTGTTTTTGTGGCTTTTTTTTTTAAGTTGCTTTCGAAAAGTGTTCATTGCTGCAACTGAAGGAAAACCGGCCAAAATCCGCTATATGGCCTTAATGACGTAATTCGAGCCGTCGAAAAACGTCAAGATTGGGAAAGAGAGAAAAATCTTTTGAGCCAGTTTACAAGTTATCTGATGGGCATAGAGCCGTAATTTTTGGCTGAGGTACTTTGCTACCCCCTAACCTAAGTACTGGGTGTGTTGGATGACTACGTTCTGCAAGCATTTAAGATTTCAAAAAAAAGTTGAAGAAAGTGTTGCAGGGTCCTTTTAAACGCTCGTGGCGAAATGAGAGAACAGTCGCAAGTTTAACTCGCAGATATATCAACTCGTCACGAACCCTTCGCTCGACGAACCGGCAGCAGAGACATTCTAACGTTCGCTTTTTGCGTGCCTTATTTCAAACTGGGACCAAATTACCGAATCACACCTTCCCGGTATACTGCGTAAAGTCTGTGCACTGTTTGTTTTGTACGTATTAAGGTATTGTTCTTTGCATTGTAACCTGCCCACCTGGTTGGACCGAATAATGGCCCGCAGTGTTTATCAAATAAATAATATTAAACAAATAGCCAGCTTGCAGTTGGTCAGCTCTAAATAAACTAATCTGTGGCTGCGCGATTCCGGATGGATTTCAAGAAAAGTGATTACTGTGATCCGAGGTGGCGCATGCGTATCACGTCTTCGGATCATAATAGCGTATCACGTGATCGTGCACTTAACGATCACCATCTGTGTTTGTTAGCTCGTGTTCTGATCGACAGGTGCGCACAAATACGAGTCATTCAGCTTGGCTTTAGTTGATGCCTGGTGGCGAGCTTTGCTGGCTCACTCTCATCAGGCTCTCCCGTCTGTATAGCTATTTTTTCCCTCAGAAGCTCGTACTTCGGGGTTTTTTTCAGTGTGTGTGCGTCAATAAAGTTTATCAACAACAAACAACAACCAATTGCGTGGTCATAGATTTTCTGAAGTGGAGCAGTGCGCAACGCAGCATACTTCAGACCTGACAAGGAGTTTTGTGGACTTTCCTCGGCCTTCAGGGCCGAGCTTAAACCAAGATAACATCAGCGGTCGTTCCCTCGAACGATTTATTGCGGTTTTTACCGTAGGTTTTATTGCGGTCTGTAAAGCACGCCGTAAGAGGAATCGCCATCTGATAACATTATTTAAAGCTGCAGTGCTGCTCAAGTGCACAAACATCGGGCGCTTCTATTTACAAGCAGTGGTATATACGGCCAACGCATCTGAAAACCGCAGCGCCGTTAAACAAGTGATTGCTGCTCGCCGGCTCCAAACTACCTCGTTCAAACTTCGCGGGATGTATTGGAGTCGCTTTACATCGGAAAATTAGGCAGCGCAGCGAAGAGGGGTGCGGTTTGACCCCACCCCGAAGATTTATTTTTGGGTGCGGAGGACGGGCCACGGCGACCGATTTCTCCGAAGAAACGACACTCCAAGCCTTGAAAACTGGGACTCTCCAAGCCTTGAAAATTGATTTTTTTTAAATTTTTTTTTTACAAGAACTCTTTATTTTCACAAAGAAAGACTAAGGGTACGGGGACTAAAGTTACGCCTAAGTACCTGACTGCGTCCCTGCTCCCTTTGAGACATAAGCAGCAGCACAAAGTTACAAGACGAGAAAAGAAAAATTCAGTACAACTAGTAACCGAGCAAACAAACAAAAAACAACAACAAATATTCAAGCACTCGCAACACTTCGCGTAACAGTGGGAGCATAAGACAACATATCATCACACAACAACATATATGTAAACTTACAAAGAACCGAAATTCAGAGGGAGTTATTTATACAAAAAAGAGAGGTACATATACAACACAGGATGCCAATGGATAAATTTACTTATGAAATAAGTCAAAATAGAGATTTTGCAAAACAGTATTCTCGTAATATTCGTTTAAAGGAATTTGGAGGACATGTTTCGATAATATCACCGATATCTGCATTGGCATTTAGGAATTTAGGAATGAGATAGCGCGCGGTCTTGAAGCCATAGTCTGTTCTAATAAGGGGTAACCTGTAGTTTATTTCTCTAAATTGAAAACTACCATTCATTGAGAGATATGTTTGCTGAAATTCATGCCGATTCGTGCGCATTTCCTTGTAGACATATAATGCCAAGTTGTAAATATGTAGCTGTTGTATATTCAGTATTTCATGTGCTTCTCTGAAATGTCTGGTACTGTGTCGGCGGTTGATTGTAGGGTTTAGCGCGCTGACGCTACACGTGCGACGGGGCGTGCCGTAATGGAGGGCTCCGGATTAATTTTCAACACCTGGGGTTCTCTAACGTGCGCCATAATCTCGAACACACGGGCGTTTTTTTTTTTTTTTTTTTTTCTTTCCGCCTCCATCAGAAAAGCGGCCGCCGCGGCCGGGAATCCAACCCGCGTTCTTGTGCTCAGCAGCAAAACGCGGCGGGTAATAATGCTTAATAAAGGCGTTTTGTCACCGTTGATGAAACTGTCTTGCTTCCAAGTGCCCGTTCGTATACGCCTCGAGCGCTGCCTGTAGGAGCTAAGGTCCCTAAAATTAGTAGGAGCGCCACTAAAAAATCCCCCTAGCGGTACAGTGAACTACTAGCAGCCCGTTTCGAAAGCAGCCAGGGGAGTCCCCGGTCCGCTCTCCACTGTCGCCGCTGCTTTTGGGGCACGTTCAATACTGATACGCTAGTAATCCCGCAATGTTTAGAAAACACTTCAGTGTATGAAAGAAAACACCCATCATAAAGCTAGCAATCACTTGAGCCCCCTGACCTTCATAGTTATGGGACGAGCTGTCACCTATTAACTAAGGGGCATAACCTCGACTCCCCTGTTTTATTCCTGGCCAGCATATGGGCGTCGGCAGCGGGTTGCAAAAAAAGTACTTGCCCCCCCCCTCTCCTCCTTCCACAAGCCACACCAGAACTTCCCCACCAAAAAATATCCTCTTCTCCCCCCCCCCCCCCCCCCATGCAACTGGTTTGCGCCCTCAAGACAGATCATGCCTTCACCCGTGCCGACCAGGCCTAGGCCCAGTTGAGCCGCGGAAGGGCAGCTCTGTGGGTCCGAGCCCTATGGACCTAGGCGCCCTGGGACTGGGCGTCCGAGCCTGCGAGGGCAGACAGCCAGGAGTCGGGGTTGGGTAGGGGACAAGGAAACAGGGCGTGGCAGTACCAGATGGCGGGGGGAGGGGCACTGGATGATCGTTGTGGTAAGAGCAGGCATCAAAGTTTTATATGCTTGCTGTGCAGCTTGCAACATAAAAATAATCATCAATAGTTGCTATTTAATGTCAGCAAGAGTTACTTGCTTGTGTGCACCCCTCTTCCCAACTCTGACGTCTTAATGAAATTGACAGAAAAGGGAACTTGTACACTTTTAGGTAAACAGTACGCAAAAATCAGCCTTCCTACAATACATTGAAGCTAAGGTAACTTACCAGCTGCCCCCAATTTCTGAATAGATATTTAGCGTTAATTTTGCATGCGTTCGAAAGACATATTAGTGTGGAGCAGTCACTCTGTTCACAAATGTGGTGTATTTACGAGAGTGCAAACGTTTCTGACGCGATCCTGGTATGGTATATTCGGTGTGTTGAGCGTTCGGTGTGTGTCATAGACCGGCTTCGCGAAGCCGTCATATCACTGAGCTGATTGTAATTCCATTGTCCGGAAATTTACTAACGGTGTCCCCGTAAGCAGCGTTTTTTTCAGGTTTGTCATGCTACGGCTATACACCATGATGTAAATCAGTTTTGTGCGCTTACATAATCTAGCGGAGCACTCATACTTGACAGCCCGCAAGTTACGCTTGCCAATGTCATATCTCAGATATTGATGACTACCCTGGAGAAGCAATGTGGCATAAATTTCACGAACAGTTTGCGGAACGAGTACAGTGGATAATGCAAAACTATACCCGGGGATCTGCAGCCAACGAAAAATTTAATGCTGGGTCGTCTTGTCCTGAAGTGAGGGCTCGCAAATATTCATTATCTGTTACATATATACTCCGGGGGCTTCTTCGAAACATCACGATATCACTCAGGGAGCTTGTAGAAACTAGAACAAACTAAAATCAGATGGCCTTATCAGATACCACACTCTCCCAACAATACCTTTTATTGTTTGGGAACTTCAAGAAATGCGTCCGACAGGTTATCGACTGTTTGTTGAAGTCGAAAAACAAAAGGAAAGTGAACACTCAGCGCTTGTGTGTGGGTTTACTAAAAACGTTCATTCCTTGATTTCGTTCCTCCGCATTCGGACACAACAATATCTAGGCATTCCACCCCCCCCTCCCCCTTCCCTCCATGACCGGCGAAATAGCAGTGCATTTCGCGTCTTAGTTGGGTCTGGGGAGTCGTACCTGCATTGAGTTTAGACGCATGTTTCTAGCCTTTCCGAAGCTGCACCGTTTTTTTTTTCCCCTTCCCGTACGAGGTATTCTGTTTCGCACCAACTTGCAGACCATTTATTATTCTGTGGTTTCATTAACTTTCCTCGGTTCTTAAAGGCGTGAGTGAGAGTATATTTAACGACGCAGAGCCTTGCACTGTGCTCAAAATTTCTGCGTGGCTTATGCTCCCTTCATTGGAGGGAACTATCAAGCACTCTTTCTCGGCCTTTTGAGCCGAGCCGGCCCTACATCAACTGTCTTCTACAAATTTCAAGGTCATAGATTCAGTGCTGGCGAGAGCTTTACGCGTGTGCCTGGGTCTTCCCAAACAGCTAGTGCACATCGACAATTGCAACATTGCGGGAAGCTAGGTGCCGAGTCTGCGTCAGTGCTTCAACGTCAAAAGTGCCTTTGAATGTCTCTACGCCATGTCACTCGGTGCCATGCGCATCATCTGGCAGCCATCACTGCACCGCATGTAAAAGACTTGCTCCCAGCAAATTTGCAGCAACCTGTCAAGCCAGCATTGCCACCGTGGATACTCGCACCATGGAATATATCAACAAAAGTTCCCGGAATAAGCAAAAAGTCGTCCATGCCCGCACCTGCACTGAAGTTTTTCACACTTGAAAATATATTTACCGCGTACGCAGACCACACGCACGTTTATGCGGACTGCTCAGTGATCGCAGAATCCTCTTCCATTGGCGTGTGGATTCCGTCGGTCCAGTGCACAATCAGGAAAAATACTGAGCCCCAAAACATCATCCACCGCTACTGAGCTAGCGGCTGTAAGGGCTGCCCTTCATTTCATTGGTGCACATCATGCTCGGCGATGGGTGATCTTCTTAGACTCACAGGGTGCTTTGCAAGCTCTAAGAAGGCTGTCCAACCACTGCAGTCAGCTTGTGTGTGAAATCAGCGAAATCCACACAGCGGTAGGCCATCACATCGTGCTTCAATGGCTGCCTGGTCATTCGGGAATAGAAGGAAATACTACATCTGATGCAGCCTCCATCGCTGGCCACTCTCTGCGTAACACGACACAGCTTCCTTTCTCTCAAGAGGATGGTTATGCCCTTATCTATCGAACTGGTTGGAGTGAGCAAATGTTGAAGTGGCAGCACCCTCGCAGCGGATATCCACCTCTGCATGGAATCGACCCTCTCTGTAAATTCCGTGTTCCACCAGACCTAACCAAAGCGTCTGAAGGTGTACTGCATCGTTTGCTCTCAACGTGGCTTACATCCTAAGCTTCAAGTTAAAAATAGGGTCCGAGGATTCACCACTGTGCCCCACGTGCCCTGTGCGCGAGACTACCGAGCACTTGTTGTGTATATGCCCGCGATTTTCCGCTGCGCGAGTAACAGCGGCGAGCTGCCTGTCTCCTGTACGACGTGGAGCAAGCCTTCAGTTGTGTCAGTTTCTTGGACCCTGGGTCAACAACAATGACTCATCTTAGGGACAAAAATTCTTCTGCGTTTTTTGCGAGATTCTGGACTAGACAAAACTTTGTAATTCTTCCATTGTGGGCATGGCTACACCTGTACGCGTTTGCGTCGTCATGTACGCTTTGAATCCTGTTTCTTGTTAGGCACGCTTCCTCGGGCTCCATTCCGCCTCTATTTTTTTTTTTTTACTTAACTTTATTTAGAGATATTTTCTTGAATTTTATTGCGTGCCATTTTTATTTAACGTTTGTTTTCTCTCTATTATCGCTTTCTCGATCTCTCACATTCCCTTCACTGCATTGTAATCACCCCTATCTGGCGTAGCAAACACTGTCACTAGAGCTGACCTCTCGAGCGTACATTAAAGTTCTCTCTCTCTCTCTCTCTCTCTCCTCCTCTATCTCTCATTCCGTCACTCTCTCTCTCTCTCTCTCTCTCTCTCTCCTCTCTCTCTCTCTCTCCTCGTCATCTCCCGATTCTCTCTCTCTCCTCTCTCTCTCGTCCTCCTCTCATCACCTCGGGAAAAAATCTCTCTCTCTCCTCTCTCCTCTCCTCTCTCTCTCTCTCTCTCAGTTATTGGGAAAGGCAGATATTTCTTCGACGTACATATATTCCAAACGAAGTCGCATTCGTCGCACGCGCTGCAAGACAAAACCAAGCTCTCACTGTGCCAGTATCACGTTTAAACGAGGCGACAATAGAATTAAATTGTGCCTAACGTGTTGGGAGGTGACACTGGTGCTATGCTGCTGCCTTAGCTGACGCCAGGAAGAGCGGTCAGGAAGCGCGCAGAAACGCGGTCCCGGATAGCTCTTGTTGGCGTTCGAGCACTCATACCAAGCCGCGGCTGTTTATTGAAGTGCTCTAAACGTACTATTTTCTTACAGGCATGACCATAACAAGTTGTTTAGGGCGCGGAAAGGCAAAAAGAAGCGAAAGGGAAGCCAAATATTGCGATGAACTCCTATCGGGCCACTCAGCGCTCATCCCGTAGAAGCCGCGGAGAAGCGGCGGCAGGCGGCGCAGCCATCGCGAAGCTTGAGGCGTATACGTAACTGCATACTTCACGGCTATTCCAATGACCACCGCAGTCATGAGCCGATCCCTCATTATCTAGGAAATTAGGTGCTCCAGATTATAAGAAAGCGGAGGGTGAGTGGGTGGGGATCTTCCTGGGATCGTATTACTCTTCACGAGGTATACAGTGACGAGTGGCGGAATCATGAGTCATGGGGAATGAGTGTACAGTCGGTAAAACGCGTCTCTAACACAGCTTTCGTACTTTCAACCTTATCCTGCGTTGCCCGAGTGAGATTTTAAGAAGGCTACTGCGGCGTTCTGAAGTTTAAGCCCACCCCTTTTGTTTCTAACATGTTTGTAAAGAGTATGTTTCGGCAGCACGGCTTTGTTGGGCAAACCTTGTCCTGCGTGGCGAGCTCCGGAGAGAAGCAAAGCTGGGAGATGATGCTGATGGTGGAGTGGACGGTATGCGGCGATGAATTAAGCGCAATTGCTTGGATGTCCATGCCAAGCGAAGCTAATGGCACTGGCTCATATATTAGCAGGTGGCGCGTAGCCTTAAACCATTGCCTCCTGGCGATGCTTAGGCACATAAAAACGGGGGGAATGTCCGGATAAGGATGTTCATGCAGCGCTTACGTTAATAGTATTATTATTTGCTGCGCTTCTGCGACATTTTGCAATCCATTTTGTAGGGTGCAAGCCTGGAAAGAGAGAGACGGGACGAGGCGTCTTAAAGCAGTGGAAGCCTGATTTATCCGTGTGCGTTGCCTGACCTCTCATGAGAGAAGCGCGGTGGCTAATGATGATGGTGGCACGCAGGCGCTGATGATGGTAGGCGCTGCAGCGGTGATGATGATGCTGCTGCTGCTATAATTTACTTTTGCGCACTTTATGAACTCGTTTACACGACCCGACCTAGAATTCCCGCGGGAACGCGCTGAAGCGTAGACCTCTACCGACGGCACAAACTTTCCGACTTCCCAAGAGTGTCTTCGGCTTACCAAAAAAGGAAACCCTTACGCGCCGATGGTAAGCCTCTCGAAGCACGCGGAGAAAAACCCCGCGCACACTTGGGGCAACGCAGTGTGACTTGCCTTCTTTTCTTTTTTTGAGAAGATTAACAGAGCAAACTTTTTCGTTGCGTACACAGTAGCACGCCATGCAGGTTTCCACACTTTCACGCTGTCGCGGTTTGTCCGCCCGGATGCGTTGTTGCTCAGCGGATTCCGCGAGGAACGCACCGCAAGTATACACCGCGGCCGTGTTTCGCGAGATTCCCAGCTCCGCTACCAGCGCGCGCGAGTTGAGCTTGTCTTTTGTCGTCTGGCGAGCTTTCTCAGGGTGATAAGCGGGATAGCGACCTGCGCCGGATGGAGTTCGTGGCCTTCGCGTTGCGGACGGAGAAAAAGCAAGAGCGGGAAGTGGGAGAGAGGGCGGGAGAGAGAGAAATGTCGCTGGACGACCTCTCCGGACACGCAGTTTATTAGTTAGCGGAGTAATGAGTAGCGGTTAAAAAGTGCGACCACAGTGCTGAGCGGACCGGCACGTGGACCGGGTCGGGTTTTGTACACGCGGAAGCAGTGATGAATCCACGGACGACCGCAGGACTTCCCTGAGATAGAGTGGGAGAGAGAGAGTGGGAGAGAGAGAGCGCTCTGTGTCGTGTCGTCTCGCTCCAGTCTTCGTCCCTTTTTTGCGCAATAAAATTACAGCATGGAGAGAGAGAGAGAGAGAGAGGAGAGAGAGAGAGAGAGAGGAGAGAGAGAGAGGGTATGTATGTTTCGTGCTTTGAATTTGGGACATGCTCATAGTGGAGTACATGTTTTTCGTTACTTCTTCTGTTTCAAAAAACAAACATTTATGAACGCGAAAAGCGATTTAACTCCTGATGCTACGCCTTCCTTGGAGTTTTTGACTGCGGGCATTCCTTGATGTACGGGGGAGTGTACACACACACACGCATGCACACGCGTGCACGGGCATACGCACGTACACTCACACGAGCACAGACACACACACACACACACACACACCACACAACACACACACACACACACACACACACACACACACACACAACCACACACACACACACACACACACACACACACACACACACACACACACACACACACACACACGGGTGCGCGCGCGCAGTCGACGACATTGCGGTTCTCGCATAGTACGCACTTTTCTTCTACAAATTCCTGTATTCGTTGTGTGATTATTCCCATCATTTTTTTCTCCAAACCTTAGTTTCCTAAATAGGGCATAGTACCCCCAATAAAGCTCCCGTTGCCAATCCCCCAAGTGGGTATGCGCCACAAACAAACCTACAACAACAACACCACCACCACCACCAACAACAACAACATTGTGGGTCATATTCACCGCAGTGCACTCGTGACCTACCCATGCAGCCAACAACAAAATTTTGACGAATGACGCTGTCGTACAAACGATTTGCCTCAAATGTCCCGTCTTCCCTGTGGCATCACATAAATTAATGCAAGCATGACGTTCTGCACTGCGAATTACCACCGCGCAGATTTTTTTAGTCAAATAGTATGCTCGTTGCTGTCGTTCGCCTGTTGGCGGCATGGAATGGTCACTCGAGCGCATTGTGGTCGATCTGAACTACGGGATCGTCTGAGTGTGCACACATGTCAGCGTTGTTTATTTACTTGTGTACAGAAGCACGAAATATCAGTGGATGAGGAGGGGAGGGGGGGGGGGGGGGGCAAAGGAAGGAGCTCGGTGGGGCTTTATTTCGGTTCAAGTGCGGATGGACGGATGCTGGTGGGGACATTTCAATTCCAGCCTGTTTCGCTTCATAATGAGTTCCTTGCTCCAATACGTACACTCAGGGAGCGTCCCGAAGGTACATACTACACAGCCAACGCGACGGCCTCGGAACACACGGGGGATAGGGCAGCACGTCTACCTCGCCGTCCGTATACTGTCGGCAACCAGGCAGAACGGGTGGCGTTTTAATTGTTATCTCCTCCGCGATATGCAAGCGCGTTGTGAAGGAACGGGTGGGTGGCAGTTAGAAAGGGATCCATTGTTCTATCCGACAGACCTCGCGGCCTGCGAGCCTTCTCTCCCACGAAGGAAACGCCGCCCTTCGCCGGGCGACCGGGTGTGGGCTGCGAGCTTGTTCCGGGCTGGTTCTTCGTTCGCCTGTTACCCGCACGGCATCTGAAACGATAGGAGGCCGGTCGATCAGATCCTCTGCAAGAGAGAATTAATTTCTGGCCGGCGCCGTTCCATTGGGTTAACCAAGCGCGAAGCCAAAAGCAGGGGGGAGAGGCGAGGTCCCTGAGGGACACCACCGAGACCGAAGCAAGGTTTTTGGAGTGCATGTTCGGCCGGAATAAGGGAAACCGCGCTGTTGACGTCTTTTTTTTAGCCACTGAGAACAAGAGCTGTCAGATATTAAGGGTATACAGTTAATTGTTTGCTAGAATAACTCAGTCGTTTACGAATGTTTCTTGTTTTTTAGTGCTATGGTGATGGTGGTGACACCACGTATAACGCAAAGTCTTAGGTGAGGACTCTGGCAAAGATCAAACGTTATCGCAAATGTGTAACTGACTGGGGTCGTGTTATCTCCTTTCTTATTACTTTCCTAACAATACGCGGAAGCAGTGTCTTGCGGAGGGTTTTATATCATGAAGGTAAAGAACAACACTTCAAGACAATACGGGTACATTTTTTAGCGTTCATTTTTTCCCTTGGCTACTAGATCGATCTCAATAGGCCTCTTAAAGTACGGCACGAGCAATTTGCGAATGATGTCAAGAATAAAAAAGACATCGAGGTACTGGCAAACTTTTTTGAGCAGAAACGGTCCTCTTTAATCATATTTTTTTTTTGCCGAAACCCTGGCACTGAGTTGGGAAGCGCCACTTTTTTAATTTTTTACTTGATGCAGATGCAGACCTTGATGCAGAAGGGCGCACTTGCTAGAAAGTTTCATTTGCATAACTCCAGGAGAAAATTTTGGAAGAGCCATTGCGGATCTTTAAGAGCGCGTGGGTACCACATCCCCGCTATCTTGTGGCTGGGCCCGATGCGCACTACCTCCGTCTTTATCAGCACACAGCGGCGTTTCTTCGCATGCCTCTCGCACACCGTGCCAACCATGCTTTGCGTTCTCACCGTACAGTGGACACTTTTTCAAGAGGATGTACAGCGCAACAAAATACAAATGACGTTAAAGATGCACAAGGGCAGAGCGTAGCGCTTTGTCCTTGAGTATTCTTACCGTTCCTCGTCTTCTGTTGCGACCAGCTAGCCCAACATCGAACCTTATTAGACTATGATGCTTTAGCAGCGGCATTGGCTGCCTGTCCCTACTTTTGTAGTCTACCAGCATCGACATTTCGTCCTTTCCAATCTATACTCTTTCGCCGCATGCTCGGCGCTGCTGTCGATGCAAATTCTATTTTACGACACGCACAAGCGCAATCTTGTGGTTGTAAACTCATTTCGTAGGTTTGTGCCAGAGCTCCAAAACTTAGTGATACTTGGGGCATCACTAAGCGGCTTGAAAGGAAACTTAGATCAGCCCATCAGGCTATTGAAAGAAGAATGTCAGGAGTCACTCTTAGGGATCAGAAAACAGCTGCGTGGATAGGGAACAGACTCGCATGGAGGACATTCTAGCTCAAATTAAGCGAAGGAAATGGGCATGGGTGGGGTGGGTTATCCGTTTAACGTAGTGGCAGACCGTAAATGCAATAGGGTTCGGCCAAGGACTCAATGGAGGGATGAACTACGAAAGTTTAAGGGGAAAGAATGGACTCAGTTAGCACTCGACAGACGTCGCTGGCAATCTTCGGAAAGAAGCCTTCATCTTGCAGTGGACAAACTAGGCTGATGATGATGATTATGATGATGACAAGCGCCAACGGGACGAGCAGAGACGCCATGCGACGGGTGCGTCGAGCGGAGCGAGGCGGGTGAGCCGCGCTTCGACTTGGCGTACCCCTAGCAACCAAGTCGGTGGCGGTGCGAAGGCAGCGCCACCGCAGCCCAATGCCGCCGCCGGCTCTGGTGACGTCACTCTTCTCCGCACGAGCTTCTGGCGCTCTCTGTCCACGGATCAACGGCGAAAAAAAATTAGCAGTGGCTTAGCTCGGCTATGCCAGGATATACGTAGCGTGAGCTAAGGTTCAGCTGGTTATTCTTAGCTTTCCGGGTTGTCTAGGATTAGCTTGATCATCATGCTCACTGCTGCTTCAATGACATGCACACGATATACACTTTATGTGACACATGTATATTTATCAAGCGCCCCCGGCGCAGCGTCACTAATCGCCCCAAAGCTAAGCTGGTTCCACAGGCGTACACCGGTGTTGCTGCGACGCACGAGCCATCGGTTTCGCACCCGGCCACACCTCGCATGATCATCAAGTGGACCGGGCCGCTACGTGCGGAACGGGGGTCGGCGAAGACGCTGGGCGCGTGGGGTGTGTGAGAGACGCCTGGCAGTGAGCAACGTTCTGTGCGCCTGTGACGTCACTGCTCCTCGCGCATGCGCCTCAGGGCTCTTCAGGTGCCACGCGAAACTGCTCAACCTCGGCCAGTGTAGCTCACGCTACAAAATTTTGTCGACATGTCCCATGCATTGCTCACACAACAATGAGCTTCTTACACAGCGGTACAGCGACGGGCTGCGTTCAACTTAAACGGAAGCTCCCACGGTCTGCGAACGGTTCAAGCGCTGCTCGTGTCATCTAAATACGTGTAACCACACTCATATCTATGCGTAGCACGCACGCAGCGTAACGAAAACGCCACGCCACTCCACCACCAACCTCACAGGTACTAAGGGCTTCTTAGCATCGTCAACGCTGCGTCCCTTTCTCGTTTCTGCACTGTTCGGTCTCCTGCTCGGCCGTGTCAAAGGGTGAACGGCAGCTGCAGAAACCGACGACTTCCATCCGGAGCCAGCAAACTGGGTCCCCCCTCCCTCTCCGACCGCCCGTTGTTGACATTCGTCGCTTCATTAGCCATGCGCCGTGTCCCCTTTTTGTATTTCCCGCTGTTTCCTCCGCCGACACTGCCCGTTTATTCCGCCTAATGATCTCCCGCTGGCACCACCCTAAATCCACCTCCGTAGAGGGACTCTTGGGAGTGACAACGGAGCCTAGTTAGAGCTGCTCGCTGAAGTTCGACATAGCGTTCACAATAGACGCGGGGGAAGGGGAGGTCGTGGCACGTGAGTGGCCGGGGGAGGAAGCAGACGTTTCGGCAAGGAAGAACCAGGCGAAAGGTGCAACGTTCGCGGCCAGTCAGCGTCGTTTCCGTTCTCTCAGCTGTGCGCTGACTTGGCACGCCGATGGTCGAAGACAATGGCAAACAAACACAGAACAAACTAGACGCAGACACGTCAGTTGCGCTTCTCCACTTGACGTGGTGAGAAGTGAGAACGAAGGGGTGAATAGGGAAAGGAAAAAGAAGGGCAAAAGTAGGAAGAAACGCTGAAAAGACTGAGCGGTGCGAATGAGGTACAGCTGAGATCTATAGGAGAGGAGATGGACAGCCGGTGGTGGTGGTGGAGGCGATGGTGACGGCGAATGAGGGGACGTGAACGAAAAAAAAAGGGACAAGAAACAAGGAAATTAGAGAATGATTAATGACCATGGAGGGTGTATAGCAGCGGTCGGAGTAGACTGCGCAGTCGCCGGCGGTCGGGCAAGGCGCAGGGCCGCCGCCACTACGGCATTCCAGCGCTTGCTTGCCTTTCTTGCCTGGCGCACAAAGGAAAAAAGTAAAAAGAAGAAAGGCGGGCGAGGAAGGGAGAGCATCGCCCACGCGAGCCGAAACGTCGCGCCCAGCTCCGTCGCGCCTGAACGACTCGTCATGTGCGAGAATTTGTTGCCTGGTGTGTTTCGCGATGTGGTAGAGACAGCCGGCAGGAATGAAGGAGGGGGGAGATCGCCGTAAGGAGGCAGGACGGTACGTCAGCGACTGCTTCCTGTCTTCCAGTCGAGGCTCCTCTTTCTGCTTCGTATTCCTTCTCCCGACCTCGCGATCAACGTCGCGACGCTGAGCGCAAATCTTGGGAAACGAAGTCCGGGCCGAGCAAACCGCTTTGTGTGTGTAGCGGGGTGAAAAGAGGTCGGCGGGCGCGACTTCATAAATCGTGCCGTGACTTATGTATGCACAGGCGCCGTATAAGATGTAGGCGGCGAGTTCTGTCGAAGTCCAATCGCTGGGTTGTTACGGGCATTCCAACGGAGAGACGGATCACCGCTGCCGCCGGCGCTCCGTAAATCAACTCCGGCGAAATTGCCTCCGCGTAACAGCGCGAGAAACGGCGCGGTTAAGAGCGCGGCAGACCAGAGGTGAAGAAAGAAAGGGTCCGAGACAAAAGGGAGACCAAGACGTTTCTAAAATTGCGAGCCGCCCGTGACGGCTTGACGGTGGCATAGAATGGTGGCGTTGTGTACACAAGGCGATCCCCCCCACCACCTCTACGCAAACCGGACACTCGTAGGAGGCGAACGCGAATGCTCTACCTCTTCAATCTTGCGTGCGTGGGAAGCGCGAATCGTTCATCGCTTGTCCATCACGTGGACGCGCTTCGATGAACTCGCTTTCTACTTATCAATCCCCCCTCTCAAGTTCAATTTTCCCGCTCTCCGATCTACGTAGGAACCACCACCAAGACACGAAAGCCTGTACACCACCGCTTCGGAGTAACCGGTCAAATCCTTCCGCGGAGAAGCTTGATGATTCCGTCAATGCTTTGTGGTTCAGCCTGTCGCCAGGTGCTTGACGAACAACGAAAGCGTTCTCGGGGAAAGTGGAGGCTTGGGCCCGTTACGTCGGTGGTGTTGAGGGACTGACACACATGTCGAAAAGCGGAGACGGCGTGAATATTGGGCGGCGCGCGTTTATTTTGACGCCGGTTCATTCGCAGCCATTGCCGTGCACCGGGCGATGGTTGGTGGAAAATTATGACCTTGGCCACTGTTTCTACGCGGTGTGTAAAGCGCACTAAGCGGGTCGTGCGCTAACCGGGAGGCGGTGGCACGCCGCCATTTCTACGCCCATGAAGGAAAGCTCCGGCTTTGGGCGGTTTTCAAATTTCCCGCCTCGCGACGAGCCCATGCTCCGTACTCGAGGACCTGAGGGATGAACGCGTCGGGGGAGGAAGACCATTCTTTGTCAGCAACCTACGTTCTTGTGCGCGAACTGCCCACAGCGGCGAGAGAGCATTTCAGGTTACTTAAATGTCATGATCTCATGAGTAAGCGCTGTCATGGCGGTAGCGGAAGTTCGATCGTCTGTGAAGCTTGTTCAGTAAAGTCTATCTGCCATTCACTCACTATTCACTCGTGTGCTACTGCCGTCAGAATTCCGCATTTCACTCTTCATTGTTTATCGATGGGCGCCTTTCGTAAAACCTCCTATCTGTATTCGCTGTATTCAAAGGCCGTGGTTCCAGACGGCTTCCAAAGCGTCCGATTATTTTCCCTCGTAGCCGACACGGGGCAGAAATTTGGCCTATAGCCAATCCGAAATACTTTCGGTGCATTGGCAGACTGGCCAACAGCGGTAGGATGGTACAATCGAACCTCATTACAACGAAATATTACCGGGACAGCAAATTAGTTCGTTATATCCGTTATTCGTTGTAACAGCAGAGGTACAAATCGGCTTTGAAAAATAAAAAATCTGGCTCGCGCAAAAATACTTGATACAGAAATGCAGTTTTTAGGCTTCAAATCTACTATAAGCAAGATAACGCTTATCTTTTCCCTTGCTGCATTTCGACCTCAATGAACCGGAACATGTACGTGAAATGACAACCGAACAAAGTTCACTTCACAAAACAGGCCTGCGTCCTTATTTATTTGATGAAGGATGTGATCTCCGTCTGGTGGCTGCTCAAAGCACTGAGAGGATTAAGCTTTCAACTGTGTCCACGAACGAATGGGCCTTTATATTTCTGCAGTTTCGGACTACGGTGTTTATTTTTTTTTTTTCAAGTAGCTTCTCAGCCTTCTGGTCAAATATTTTTTCATTATACCCGATATTGTGCGCGGCTCTCACAATTACAGTTTCGCTATAAAAGAATAAGATTCATTGAAATAAAGCTCGACCAATTAAAGTTTGTATTTAGTTCGCTATAGCCGATAATGCGCTATATCAGTGTTCGTTATAACGAGGCTCAACTGTACTAGTGGCCCGATGGGGTCCATAATCAGTCACGCCCGTTTGGGCGCTGATTTCTGCCACGCAGTTGCATTTTTCTACCCCAGTGTTTTTAAGAGGTTGGTGTACGCTGAAATGGCATTTGTGAGTTAGCAGAGGCGTGTGTTCTGGGCAGGCCGTCAGCGAACTCGATCGTCCTAACTGATGAAGTTAAACATGCCGCAAATATGTCTACGAAAAGTGTCGCTGAGAGTCAGTGTCGCTGGGATGAGAGAGAGAGAGAGAGAGAGAGAGAGAGAGAGAGAGAGAGAGAGGAGAGAGAGAGGAGATGAGAGGAGTGAGAGAGAGAGAGAGCGAAGAGAGAGAGAGAAGAGAGAAGAGAGAAGAGAGAGAGAGAGAGAGAGAGAGGAGAGAGACAGAGAGAGCGAGAGGAGAAGAGAGGCGATTGAGAGAGAGAGAGAGAGCGACCTTCGGGGGGGGGGGCCATTTCATTGAGCATTTGTTTAGGTCAGCGGATACTCGTGGCCGCAGCCATGAGCCGGGCAGCGAGAAGGAGGGAAGATGACACTGTAACGTAGCGATTTCAATGTGTTTAATGACATAAATGTTGGTCTGACTCACACCCGATTTTAAAGCAGATAGATTTGACTGTACAGCTAAACGTAAGCTCTCGCGTCCGTCCGGTCTACCTGTTGTCGCAAAACCTCACTTCCTTTGTATCAGTTATGTCAAACCAACACAACACCCAAGTCGCTATCTCAGCAGCGCCGTTTTTTGACCGACGCCCACCACTGGGCCACCTCTCAAATGACGAGGAGGAGGAGGAGGAGGAGGAGGAGGAGGAGGAGGAGGAAGAGGGGCGAAACAAGCGGCCAAAACGGGAAACGCACGCCGTATAAACAAAGGGCGCCTCCACGGGCGCGTGATTTAAAGGTACCGCGGGCATGGGAATCAGCCCCTAAAGAGAAACGTCAAGGAAGGCGGAGGGAGGCGGAAAGAGAGAGAGAGAAATAAAAATCAAGCTTCCAAGACTGGTGGCCGTGGTGGTGGTTCGAAAGAAACGTGATTGAGGAAACGAGGGAGAGGGCGAGAGAAACAAAGACCGGGGCTACGTCGAGGAGCGGGCGGATGATTCCGACCGGAAGAGCGCAATTACACACGCAGCGCACCGCTGCTTTTCTCTCCGTTCTGCATATATGAATGCGCGCATGCAGCGCACAGTTTTTGCTCCGTCTTAACCTTGCTCCTTCTTCTTCATCATCGCGGAATGGCAGCAGCCACGGGCTACTAAGTGCGCCCATCCAAGTTTACGCAGCGGTGGGTTGGAGGAGAGGGGCCTCTTGGAGTGAAGTCCCCTCTGAGGTGCAGTCTTTTTACGCCGTGCCTCCCCCCAACCCTCAACCCCCTCGTGGTTGTTCTGCGCCGTCTGTGGCCACTGAGCCACCCACGCTATGCCCCCCTCCCTTCGCTGTTTTGTCTCGACTTGATACGGCTTTGGACTCCGCCGAACCCTACGCTCGCTCTAGAACGGATGTTGATGCCGAGGAAAAGAGGGTCGGGGGACTCGGTGGTGGTCAGGAGAGCGTGACTAGGCTAGAGGAGCGTGTCGGAAGGCGCGCCCTTTAAAGAAATCGTCTTGCACGACGCGTTCTTCGTCGTTTGTTTCGTATTACGACCTCTTCCCTGGCCTGTGATGCTCGCGGCGCGTTGGACACTGCGTGAATGGCTGCTCCGCGTTGCTGTTTCGAAAAAAGAGTTTTGTAGTAAACCCTCCTTATAACGAATTCTTCTGCACAGAATACTCACTTCGTTATAAGCGATCTTTCGTTAAAAACGGGAATGGTTGGCTCTCTGTGCTCTGGAGTATACGTAACACAAATAATTTCGAATAACGCAATTTTTTTACAACGAGTGTTTGCTGTATTTTGGCCGCCAGGCTGTAGGCGTAATTCCAGGCCCCTGCGCTGGCGCGTTGTCGACGGTAGAATGAGTGAATGTAGTAATTAAAAAATCCCGGGCCATCTCCACTAACGTGAAACCTGGGGAGGGGCGAAGCATGCAGTATATAAGTGCATTCTTGGCACTTAGCTTGGCGTTTTTGCCAACGGAGATGAAGCCCTTGGGGGGTAGAGGTATACAGCTTCGCTGTAAAAGTCTCTCTCTTTTTTTTAATCCCGAAGCGTTCTAGCAGGAGGTGTAAACGAGTGTTCCGGTGTTTTAGTGCCGTGACTACATGAGACGATGATTACGACGACAACTACAGAAGACGCCAACAGCACCAGCCCTCAAGGGGCTTCGCCCCTAAAATACTACAATTGATTGATTGATTGATTGATTGATTGATTGATTGATTGATTGATTGATTGATTGATTGATTGATTGTAGGGTTTAACGCGTCGACGCAACGCAGGCGATAGGAGCGCCATAGTGGAGGGCTCCGGATTAATTTTGACCACCTGGGGATCTTTAACGTGCGCCGAAATCTTACACACGGGCGTTTTTGCTTTTCGCCTCCATCAGAAAAGCGGCCGCCGTGGCCGGGAATCGAACCTAGCTGCGTCCTAAAATACTACAACCGTTTGCATTTTTCGGCGTTGTATAGCTGCGCACTGCCGGAGACGGCCTGTTTCGTCCCTGAAATGAATGGCGTCACTTACTTGGTTTGAACAGCAGCGGCGTCTCGTCCAATTTCTCAGCATACCCTCGGGCGTACGGCAGCTAGGAGCCTTTAATGACGGTAAGTTTCTCGCGCGGCACATGGGCGTACAAACACGCGACGCAGGCCAAGACCGCGGAAATCAAATACCGGATGAGGCGCTCAGTAATTCACTTCCGATAAACGCTTTCACTCTTTCCTTTGGGTCTGGAAGCACTGTGAAATCTTTAGTTATCGCCAGCGCGGAGCGGCACTGCGTGATTTGCTTGAGCAGCACATCTTCCTTCCGTTTCTGCTTTGCTTTTGTGGAGATTTTCTTTAAGTGGCTACCGAACGCGCTTATTGCCGAAACTGAAAGGAATGTCGTCAAAGGGCAGCTACATCGCTCTAATGACGTAATTCAGCGGTCGAAGAATGCCATTACCGGGAAAGAAAGAAACATCTTTTGAGCAAGTTTCTAAGTTATCTAATGGATTAGTAATTTTTGGATGACGTCCTTCATGACCGCATATTCTAAGTACTGGATATGCTGGTTGAATACAATCTGAAATCATTTAAGACCATGAGATAAGTTGAGAAAAGTGTTGCGGGGTCCCTTTAAAACACCTGGACGCTCTTGCCGCTCTGCTCACTAGTTGCAACTTCTAGTACAGAGCTACACTACTCGTGATCCCCTCTTTGTCCCCGTGTGTCCGGTTTGGAGGGCTTGGCAGCAGTCGCGAAGTTTGAGGATTAGGCATCTGCGAAGAAGGTGCAAGGTCGAGACGACGTACGCCACCGCACAATTCGGGAAGAATTGATTGATTGATTGTATGGTTTAACGAGCCGACGCAACACAGGTGATGAGGCACGCCGCATTAGACGGCTCCGGGTTGATTTTGACCCCCTGGGGGTCTTTAACGTGCGACCAAATCTCGTACACACGGGCGCGTTTGCTTTTCGCCTTTATCAGACGGCCGCCGCGGCCGGGAATCGAACCTGCGTCCTCTTGCTCAGCAGCACAACGCCTAAGCCACTGAGTCAGGCAGCGGGTAGAAAAATAATTTCGTGTGTAGGAATTCGATCTTTCAATACATTGTATATTGGCTGCTGTATCAGTCATTCTATAAGAGGCTGCTAGGCTAGGCAATGAAGTGGAGACAAACATGTACCGAAATGTACCTTGTTATGCTCCTGGAAGATGGGAACACAGACGCTGATGAAGTTGAATGAAGTTGACAAGAGAACGACGATGCTCGGTCTAGAGGGTGCATAGACCAGCTGTGCTACATTCTGCACAAGCAGCCAGTTTCCTTACTCCATAAATACCGTTTAAATAGATATCGTTCTGCGGGACAATTAAAATCACTTTTTATCTCTCTCTCTGATGAAGTCACAATGTTTTGTATAACGCCTCTGGCCGTGAGGAGCACCTCCCTCTTTCCAACCCCTCTGAAACGGACTAAGAATTGCAGGAATGTAGTGCGTGCTTGGAAAGAGTATGCTACTTTTCGGAGATCACCAGCAGCTGAAAGTCACCTGTCTTTGCGGATTCTATAACCGGCCTGAGACAAAAGATGATAAATGACGTTTCAGGTCCCCGCATAATGTCGTGCGGGTACTGTTTCAACATTTCCAGCCAACTCCCATCCCAACACCGCAAAGGCGTTGGTCACTCCCGATATCTTAAAGGAGCCATGAAGAGAAAATACAACTTCGTGTAATTTGAAAGAACTAGGAACTTTAATTTGAAAGAACTAGGATTCAGTATCTCACTCAGCTCCATTACAGCCCCAAAAGTTGTTTTTTAACGAAAAAAAAAGCAAGAAGTATTTAAAAACTTTCAAATTTTCCGCCACAGTGACGTGTTATGAGCAAGAATGACGTCATACGGGCCAACAATAAAACATAATTTTCAGTGCGTTAACTGCACGTTAGCATTCAAGTGATGCGGTCAAATGGAACTAGAGGCCCCATTAGAGACGTCCAGTCATGTGTCGTCGCGACAGGTCAGTTAGGCGGCCGCCAATCGCACAAACAAGGTTCTGTGACGTCATAGAAAAGTTGCGGGAAATTGGCTAGGGGGTCACGACTGCTTCACACGTTTTCTTTAATATCTCCATTATTTGTTCGAAGATTGCGATGATACTGGTATCATTGTTATCGGGACTAAGCAGTCTTTCTAATAAACCCAACTTGTATTTTGTCTTCATGGCTCCTTTAAAATAGAAATACCTGACATGAGGAGATGGTGCTTCCATCTTTTGGAAGCTTTGACATAGCGAGTAACGGGGATGGTGTATCACGCTGTGATGCTACGTTGCACATATGGTTGTTCGGTTTTGGGTTTTATAATTTTATAAAATCGGAGGTTAAAAATTGGGTGCTATTTCTCGAACTGATAATCGAGGCGAAATTGTTTTTTTTTTTTTTTTTTTTTGCAAAACCATTTCAAAATTCGTTTTCTTGGGGGGTTGAATCTACAGACGACTAAGTAATACACACAGCTTATATTAAACAGTATCACGACCTTCTTAACTCTAACGCGTTTAAATTGGTGTTTATTTCAAGATGGTAATCGGGGGACACCTCCGAAATTTGGCATTTGTTCGGAAATGAATCAGTAATGATGACAATAAAGAAAATTGATTATTTCCAAGAAATGAAACATTTTATTCACAAAAAGCTCGTCAATATTTTTCACGCATCCTTGTTTACAAATTTCTCTAGACAACGCAGCTTCTCCTAGCTAGGCGCAACGATGTCAGCACATCATTCGCCAGCCTGAGGTAGCGAGCGGAAGAGTCATGCCAATACAAAATGAGTTCTAAAGCTATGTTTTGGGGGCTTGCTTCTAGCAAGTACTCGTTAAGAATGGCGGACCGCCAGCACGGGATTGTGCAGATCGCTGCTTTGAGAAGGTCCGTTCTAGGATAAATTGGGTTTAACCCGATTCTTCTGAAACGTGTTCGGGGTGTAGCAATCGGGTAAAATCTGGTTTTACCCGAAATCGAACAATCCTAGTTACACAGAGGAAACCGTAAACAACCAACATGGTGTGACGATCTGACTGATCGTCACGCTATGTTGTCTGCGAGTGAACCGGTACAAGGTTGCACATGCAACCGAAAAAGAAAATGCAGTATGTACGAAAGGGAGAGCTGTTCTCCGTGGCCTAAACGTCCGATCGATAGCTTACGCCCTCTACGCCCCCATAGCCCTCCCCTTCCTGTTTCACGTTGGCACACTTAGGCCTCTTCTCGATCATGGTCCTTGCAGCGCACTCAGAGTAAAGCACGCTAAGCAGTACTCAGCACGCTGAGCAGGGAGAGCAGGCGCCGGGTAGCCGAAACGTCCCTGCGACTCTCCCCAAGCCATCAATAATAAAGCTCTTCACTTTTGGGGGCAGCTGCCTGCTCATGCGCGTCCGCTCCCAGTGCTCTTCGGTGCCACGCCCGCCTGTCTTGGCTCGTTTCCTTGGATCGGCTTGGATTGTCGCGAGTTACGCGGGCCTGTCTTCTCCGCAGAAGCGGATGTGCGGGCGAGTGAGGAAGGAGCCAGAAGAGCGTGACTGAGGCAAAAAGAGAGCGCTGCAGTGTAGCGCGCGCTTTAAAGACCTCTCACGCTCTGTGCGCGCTTACGTGTTACGCTGTTGTCTTCCTGCGTCTCCGCTCATTTTCCCCCAGTCGGGCGCCTTTTTGAGCGCGTCTTGGCACGCGAGTTTCCTGAAGCGCGCAGGAACGGAAATGGGGGCGACACCCGACGAAGAGGGGGGGAGGGTTGGGAAGCGGAGCCCGAGAATTGCCTGTCTTCGCCTCTTTTTGCCGCGCTAGGACTGAACGCTGTAGCTCATCATCGCAAGCGTTGTTTTTAAGCGAGTGTTAGCGCGAAATGACTGCTTCTTCACGGGCTTACGAAGTTGCATGTCACGTTCCTTCATCTGTTCTACCCGAAAAAAAATGGTGCCCGCCAAGTTCCGGGATCTTTAGCGCTACTTTCCTGCTATCGGTTCGCGTTGCTTTCTGCCTGGCTCTGATCAGCATTAAACAGGATATGCGTGCGTGGCCATAAACCTGAGCACACAACCTCTGGGCTCTGATTCGTAAACGTCAGGTTTTAACGACAAACTCGTGTCAGCAGATTTCTGTGAGTCTATACCTGAACGTCGTTGTGATCTCAGTCAGCCGATACAATATTGCCACGAACCATGTTTTGGGTTTTTTTTGTTTATGTTTTGTTTTTTTGTTATGGCGCACGCGTGATAACACGTGCGGCATAAAGAATCCTTTGATAGAGAGAGTGTCGCGAACTAACGTCACCAGCCTAGAATATTCTTCTATGATCTCCAGTGTTCCGGATTCAATTCGACTGTTTGAGAAGCCCTCGCGCCGAGAGATAAATGACCGCACAGCAAACGCCGCGGCATTCGATTCGCCGACACTCGCCTGCGCACGTCATTTTGCTTGACTGCTGTGTCGCCGCTTGCGTATTCTTTGAGTTGTTATGGGAGCACAAGTTCGCTCCAATAAGCTTGTTTTTCCATCAAGACAGCTGCATCGTCTTTGGCTACGTGACAATATACAATTTTACGCACTCGTGTTTCGTTTTCTGCCGCCTGCACGTACCAATATTTTTAATTTCCAATGTGATTAGGGTACTGGCGGGTTATTCGAATAAAATTTGCTTGAATTACACCGCATGGCACGCTGCGCCCAAGTTGCAAGCACGTCTCACGCTGGCTTGTACAGATGATGCCCTCAAATATTTTACCACGTGCCCACAAGAGGAGATTGGCCAGGGCTAACTCACTTGTTCAAAATTTTGAAGACCTCATAATACTAATTTATTTCCGGGAAGACATAAGCCGTAAAATGAAACTTCGTTATGATTGCTTGACGGTCAAGCCAGTTGCGTGCGTTCACGGAATCTCCTTTTTCCATTGGTGTTAGTATCTCGCTCTGGCGCGATACCGAGGGATAGCGCAGAACAATGCATTTCGAGCATCAATCTCAGACAGATTCCGACGTTAAGGTCTTAGTCGACGGGTTGCAACCATTTTTAAAGGGAAGCTTTTTATGTCTTACTAATGGCGTACGTCGCGTCGAAAACGCATTGAAGGAAAGCCAACTTTCTCTGACGATTACGGTGACCGGGGTTGAAGTGAAGGAAAACAAATGCTTCCTGTGGTCGGAATTAAACCTGGGTCCTTCGCGTTGTGAAGCCTACATCTACCCGAATGCGCCATTGCGGCACGGTCGAAGCAGTTTGGATTTGGAGACGGGTGCATGAACGTGCAAAATTAGACAGAAAAATCATGCACCCCTCTCTTTAACAACGCCGATGGCTTTTTTTGTAGCGTGCGCGCTACACTGGCCGAGGTTGAGCAGTTTCGCGTGGCTCCTGGAGAGCCGTGCTGCGCAAGCGCGGCACGTGGCGGTCCGGTCCACTTGATGATCATGCGAGGGGTGGCCGGGTGTGGAACCTATGGCTCGTGCGTCGCAGCAACACCGTGCTGCGCAAGTGCGGCACGTGGCGCTCGGTCCACTTGATGATCACGTGAGGGGTGGCCGGGTGTGTAACCGATGGCTCGTGCGTCGCAGCAACACCGGCGTGCGCCTGTGGAACCACACCCCACGCGTCCAGCGTCTTCGCCGACCTCCGTTCCGCACGTGGCGGCCCGGTCCACTTGATGATCAATCGAGGGGTGGCTGGGTGTGGGACCGATGGCTCGTGCGTCGCAGCAACACCAGCGTGCGCCTGTGGAACCAGTTAGCTCTGGGGCGATTGGTGACGTTGCGCCGGAGCCGCTTGATAAATATACATGTGTCACATAATGCGTATACCGTGTGTGTGTCATTGAAGCAGCAGTAAGCATGCTAGTCAAGCTAATCCTAGACAAGCAGGAAAGCTAAGAATAACCAGCTGAACCTTAGCTAACGCTACGTATATCCTGGCATAGCCGAGGTAAGGCCGTGCTAATTTTTTTAAATTGCGATAGTATGCCCTTTGGCATAGTTAGAGAGTCCTAAAGATACAGGTTCCCACCAGTTTCCCGGAGGAAGTCCAAAAGAGAGTGGTGGTGAGACCCCAGGATAGTTGAACGCGAAGCCTTCTTAGTGCGAAATCAAATGGCGAAGGGTCAGAGTTAAAGCCGCTGCGATCAAAGTCCAAACTGCCTGAGAGTGCAAGTCAAAGCTCATGCGAGTCCAAGGCCAAGTCGTCTGCGAGTAACAGTCCAAACTCGGACTACAAACAAGGAATGCCTCACCAGAAAGTTTCGCGTTCAACCATAATCGTCGTTAGACGTAGGGGTGCATCATTTTTTCATCGTGTGTCAGTATCTGTAGGATTCCTAAGTCCGAGTGGTAGCGCCAAGGTGGGTGCCGTTGCAATTACCGCCTGGTCCAGCTTCGTGACTTTCATGACTTGCCGGTAGCCAAACGGTTTTTCCACGTGTCCTTCGTATTGCTGACTGAACATGTAACTTTCTGAAACTACATATATTATCGCATGCCAGTGAGCCTGCATACCACAAAACAACCAGCTTGCCGTTGTCTCCACTCGTACTCTCGAAGACTTTATTCTTTTAGGTGCGGAGCACCTTAGGACCACACAATGTCCGTCCGCGTCCGTGCGAATAGCATTTACAATCGCAAAAAAATCACGCACGCACTGCCAGGAGTCGAGCCTGTGTCTGGTAGACCAGACAGAAGTAGTGTCAGTCGTCTTACCCATTGGGATACGACCGTGAGTTCGTACACAAGAGTCAAACGGCTTACTCCCTCGCCTGTAACGGTGCAGAGTACCCCCAAATGTCCGTCCGCGTCCATCCATGCGCACACCACATCAAGCGAAAATCAAGCAAAATTCGATTTGAGCCGTGAGTTGCAGTTTTATTTAGGGAATAATCAAGGTGCAACTCACGGCTCAAATTGAATGACGGTCGGGGTGCAAATCGGATGTCACTCGGAGCGCAACCTGGATGTCATTTCGAGTCCCCGTACTCCGCACCCTCGCCATCATCCACGGAGTTGAGATGCTGCCATTTTTTTAAGAACCTCTTTCAATATTTTTCACCACAAACCGAAGATTGCTGATTTGCATGGTGTGCGAACTCTACGGTTCTGTCCTGCTTTTTTTTTCGCAATGTATTGTGCTGCAACGCTCCAACACCTAAGGCGCATTTTAGAGCTCAACCGAGGGATTTTTGTGGCGCCTGTTTCTTAGCCGTGTCCAAGCATACAACGCGTAGACAACGCATATACCAGAGAGCGACACCTGAAGCCTTACGAGGTTGGGCCAGTAAGTTTAATTCACTTTAGTTTTCATTTTTACGCCTTGGTGCTATGTGAAAGCCGCACACAACTTTTCTGCGGCCATGAAGCGTTTTATATTACAGGATAGTGCTGTAGTTTGATTAATAATCTGCGCTTTTCTTTGTCCCCAAAAATGCATTGTGTGAGTCCAGCATATGTATTTGTACCTGTTCCTATTGCCACTGGCTACCGTTTGCTGAGTTATGCGTTATGTCTAACCATTGGTCCCGACACTTGCCAGCCAGGCTATGGGACCAAGGTGTTTTTCAAAGTTTCTTTGTATCAAATGTTGAAAGTGACAATAATAACAAAAGGAACTTTATTTTGGAGCGCCACTGGCACGTGAGATTTCGTAGATAAAGGAAGAGAGGAAAAGAGAACGGGAAGGCTGATAGGTTATCCAGGCCTATAGAGACCTAATTGTTGTTCGGTAAACAAGAAGGGGTGTTCAGGGGATGAAAGAGAGGGCAGGCAAAAAAGAAGGGATAGGAGCGGGGCCGCAAACACACTTCAGTCCCTTTGTGGGCACTATAGTCTTTCGTCTAAGCCTGCATTCCTTCATGATACGCAAAAGGGCTTTTGTTGGTGTCTGCGAAGTCGATTGTATACGGGTCGATGATATAAACCCGACACTGGCCATTTTAATATTAGTTAGAGCGACATGGTAGCCGGCAGGCATATTAGAAGCACTAATAACACGTATACAGCATATCCAACCACAATTATTTATTCTCACGTCATCTATGGCCTGAGTAAGAAAATTTTAGATCAGAAGAAAGAGATAGCAAGAACAAAAATGAACAGCGTCCCACCCCACATATATAAGTGTGCGCGGTGTGATGGTGTTTCGCCACAAGTGCTGTACCACCAAGCAGTCCGCTAAAAACCAACCGAATTGAAAATAAAACCAACTACAAAAACAACCAGCTAAAAAGAACAAAGAGTCCAAGCAAAGCGCTGTCCGTCGAAGCGCTGCAGGCACTGATTCGTCTAACACACTTCAGCGCTTGTCCAGGACAAATGCAGCAGGCAGTATGGGCAGCTAAAGGGGCAGTCCTTGTTGTCCAGGCTCAGGCCCCCTAGCGGTGGTCTTCAAAACAGCGCATGAACTCAGTGGGCCACGACTCGTAGCTGGTAAGCGGCTACACGTGAAGCCGTTGAAGAGTTCCGGTGTTCTATCGTTGTCCTTGCTGCATGCCCAGCCACTGATGGAAGATCCTTGAGGGGCCGTCGGAAGTGGGAGGCAGCGTTGTCCGATGGGAGCCCAGCTGCGTCGTCCAGTGTCCTCCGAGGCAGCGTTGTTACCGCTGTGTTTCTCCATTGCGGCACTCTGCTTGCTGCTGCCACGCCTGCCGGAGTTCCTTACCGTAGAAACCACCTGCATCCTGGTAGGAAAGCCGGACAGCGAGCACGCTGTAGGGGTGCGTCCTTGCGTCGTTGTGGGCAGGTTGTTGTACTGGTACTGCTGCACCACAGGGTCCACTTGAGTACCCATGGTTGCTTCTGGGGCCTTGCCGCCAGGAAGCGATTGCGGGGTGCACGGCCTCAACCGTCTCGAAGCTTCTGTAGTCTTCAGAATCCACGCGCGCGGTGGGCGCAGAGCTCGGCTGTTGACACGTCCTTCCTGGCCGTATTCAAGATGGGCGTGGACACCCGGACGAGGAAACCGGACAGAAAGCCAGGGATGCGTCGATGGCTGCTGAAGGTCTTTCGATAGTAGGTCGCGTGGCACGCGATGCGAGCAATTTGGATGGTTGGTTGGGGGCCTTATAATTGGGGCATACCCACTTGGAGGATTGACGATGTTAATTTATTAATGGCCTTTTTTATGTTCCAGAGACAAAAAAATCGGAGGAATATAGAGATAAGGCTGAGATAAAAGTGAGTAGTAGATTTGTGTCAGCAGGTTAGCGCTCTTATTTTGTGCAGTATAATGGCGCTTACAAAAACGGACAAACTGAATGGAGCGCGAGCCTAAACGGTTTGTTGTCGGGGTTTTGATACTGTATTCAAGATATTTGTAGCTGGTAATCCTGATAACAAAAAATTGTAGGGTGCGCTCTGTGCTGTTCGTCCGTCTTGCTCATTTGTCCTTTTAAACGATTGATGCTTTCTAAAGGGCATGCGTGTGCGGGTAGGTACAGCGCTTGTATCCAAGGCCAAATTTTCGTAGGAGGCAGTTTCTTCCTGTACGCTTACGCGTCACCTTTAGCCGACGTTACTATAACACGCTCTCGTCCCCTTTAGAGGTGGACCGCAGTGTACATCCGTTCTTCCTCAAACATGCGCAGGGTTTCCTTGCGCTATACAGTGTTGACGTGCATAAGCCATGCCACTTCTGGTAGTTTAGGAAGCTGTTGCCTACGTATCGTGTTCATGGGTTTTGTCAAGGCGGAAGTGCTTTTCTCAACTGACTACGGTACCCCGGCATTGACAAGCGGCTCCAAAAAAATAAGAAAAATAATGACGCCGAGGCATACTTAGCGGGTAATAATTACAATTGTTTCCAAAACAGCTTCATGTTAGAGGTTTCAAAGTGCTCTCGCAAAATTTTCGAAGCGTTGACGATTTACAGGACTCACCGAGCACCCGTGAGCAATTTGACTACCGACAATAAACCGGACACCTTACTAAAAAAGACACCTCATGCGAGAAAGAAAAATAAATACTTAAAAAAGCTAGAACTGATTGATGTAAATATTATCAATCCGCCATTTTCATCAGACCTAATGTGAACAACAAACTTGCAGCCATATTAAACGACACAGGAGCTAAAGAAGAAGGAAGAGTGAGCTCTTTTTCCATTATGCTAGTTATTTAATCGGGTTAAAATTGAAGCGGTAATGTCGCAAAGCCTAATGAAAGTGTAGCCATCTTGGAGGGGTTCTCACAAGAAGCTGAAACGGAACAGTCAGGCTCGTTTAACACCTAATCAGGGGCGTCCTGGAGATGCAGACGAAGTGGGATGAGGAACGCCGTCATTGAAATGCACAGTGGCATCCTGTTGGCCAGCGGCAAGGGAGGCGGTAAGCATCATGGTGACATCAAAAGCAGCGGCCAGGATCTACCCCGGACTGTGGCAGCATGCACCATTTGTCTAGCTTGTGTGTGAACACCGTCAGGTGAAAATTGTTGTTGCCGTTCCCAACCAGAATCTCTACCAGCATCGCTAACAGCTCCCCCAGCCGAGCACCTCTGGCGGCACTCGATACAGTGCGCGAAGTCCGCACTTTTGGGGAAACTTGCGGCAAGTTTCTTTCCTGGTGCATCCGAAGTGTCTCGGTTGTTGGTTGCGTCGCGTTGCTGGAAGCCAGCTGATTTTCCAAGTGGCAGGGAGTTGCCGTCGTGATTGCAGTCGAGGAAGAGAATGTGAGCCCTACACGCACGTTTTGCCTGGATGGCTTGTAATATGCAAGCGGGAAGTTCAGCACTTTGGCAACAGTGACAGAGTCCCGTCGTAGATGGCGCTTGAGGCTAAGCTGAGGCAGTATTACTGATGAAAGTTCCTTGAGCGGCACATTTTGTTGCAAGTGGCCAGAAGCAGGAACAACGGCCTTCTGGAGACCTTGGAGCGGCATTCTGGAGAGGCCTGGAGACCTCCAGGGAGACTTTCTGGCGGAGAGGTGGGCTGGAGACAAGACAAGTGCGTTGTGGTACCGTAGCCGCTGGCCTTCGAAGGTGGGCTGCTGTCCCGTGCGTTTTGAACCGTCGAGTCCGCTTCGGGGAGCATGTTTCCGGCTGCGGCCTGGTAGGACACAGCTATGCTGTGGGGTCCCAGGAACGACGGCAGGGGACAGGTGCTTTCCGCGCGAGGGCTCTCGGTGTCCCCAAACTGCGAGAACCAGCTCTTCAACCGGAATCGGAATGTGAGAGGCCGGTGGGGCGCGAAGAAGAAGAAGAAGAAGGAGAAGAAGAATTTTATTTGCCGTAAACATATTTACATAACAAAATATACAGAAGGAGGTCCCAGAGCACGAGGCTGGAGGGGGACCTCCTATTACAGATAGAAAATAAAAAGTTCAATTCTGCAGCAAAGTCAGCGATGAAAACAAGATATAATGCTAGTGCGAAATACAACTCAAAGAGCTTTTTATGGATGTTATATGTGCACTGTGCGAAATTTAACAAAGATCGTTGAAAACAATGTCGCAAAAATAGTAAAGTAATAAACAGGTCAGGAGTGCAATGAAAATATAGCGTAAAAACATAGGTTCCAACCAGTTAAGCAAATTATTCATTGAGCTTGAGTAAATATGCACGGAGATTTTTCTTAAAAGCTTGTTAAAGATAGCGATTGTTTTTGTTTCTGTCGGGAAGAGAATTCCAGTTATTTACAAGCCACAAAAGTAGTATTCAGCTTGCCATAATTGGTGCGTATTTTAGGTAGGAGTAGGTTGCCAGTCGAAGCGAACCTAGTGGATTCAAATTTTTTAGTGAATCGCGGTTTGAATGAATATGCTAAATGAACACAGGTCATGCACAGATTTGAACAGGTAAACAAGAAGGCTAAATTTCACGAGATTTGAGACCGTGAGTATACGATATTCTGTAAGTAACAATGAAGCGTTTGGTTCGGTATGGACTGAAAGTGATGATCCGAATAGCTTGGTCTGCATGTGTTTGTAAAGGAATTAAGTGGGTCGGGTATGTATTGCCCCAAGATGAGGCGCAGTACAAGAAATGACTGTGAACAAAAGCAAAGTAAAGTGAGATTAATGTGGGCCGTTTTAAAGAATGGGCGGGGCCTTTAACAGGATGTCGAATGCCGAGGCGGCCTTTCCGTATTACATGGGAATATGGTACAGTGTGTACTTTCCAAATTAGTATCTGAGAACAACACCCAGGATATGAACATTGGTTAACTATAGTTATTGAATACTTGTTCGACAAGGACTAACTGGATTGCAGGTGAGTGGCTTTTTTTGGTGTGAATGGAAAACCATAAATGTTGTCTTAGTTGCATTAATGTGTAGACAGTTATTACGACACCAAAGCCAAATATTGTTTAAATCATTGCTGAGGCTTCGGACATTCGATATTTCAGGTCATTTGAGAGAAAGACAGCGATCTACGCCCATGGTGGTCGAACGATATGAAGCCGAGTGCGGCGCGGGCAAGAACTCACACGCTAGGCTTCTTCTTCTCCATTTAGTAATGGGCGCGCACCCACAGAGGGAGATTGGTAATGGCTTGAGGTTTGTCTAATAATTTTAAAAATGTTTTTTTTTTTAGAATTGGAAATGAATGATGGATAAAAAGAACTGTGCTCTTTAGGGACGGGGCCGGATAAATGATTGTACGAATCAGCTAGCATATTAGTCTTCCTGTCTGGCGCTTATGCACCCTTCTTTCTTTTCTTTGATCTTTGCGTGCTTTCGGGCCCCATCTTAGATAGTATTGATGTCTGCTTTCTGTCGAAGTCCTGTCGCAAACTTTAATCGGCACTCATTCATCGTGCCGACGGAACAGCACGAACAGCGGCACTCAGCAAATGGACATCAGCGTGACATCATCCCGTGGTAGCCAAAAGAAAGGGAGGGCATATCCGTGATACAGTGAGTGAGTGAAAAGAGACTTTATTCGATCATCCGGCCGGACGACTATCCCTAGCCCCCAAGTGGGAGGGTAATCGCGATGCGGCCACACCATCATCTCGGCGTGGTGTCCTTTACTCAGCGAGCAGCCCTCACTACTCCCGCCTTCTGGCACCCGCGCCTGCCCCTGTGCTGGGGTGGTAGCGAGCACCTGGCGCTTTCGCTCGGGCGCTGCTTTTCGAGGGCAGCCGAAATCCACTGGACGGCCCGTGTCTGTTGTTCCCGTTGGTCGCTTCCCGCAGCGGCCGCAAGCCACGGCGGGATCGTCGTCACTGTCCGTGCCTCCCTCGGATTTTTGTGCACAGTCCCACAAAATGTGGCCGCAGTAGCCCCTTTCCGATTCACACACGCGACACAAGTCACTCACATATACGCTAGAGCACACGTGTTTCATGAGCACCGGCGTGGGTAGGCGACCCAGTCTGCAATTGCCGGAACGTCACCGCCTCGCTTCGGGTCAGGCCCGGGTGAGGCGGGGGCCAACGTTACTAGATTATCTAGTAACGTTGGCGGGGGCATAGTCCTGCGCCCTAGTCTATACCAGTTCAACGCTTCACTATACTCCGTCATCCTGTCTTTGGCTTCGCACCACCATTCCTTCGTCGAGTCGGCCGGTTGGGCGGGGCGGTATGTGAGACCTCGCGCCGCCTCGTTGGTACACATCCTCATTCAATGCAAGGCACTCGACATTACACAACGCGAACACTTCAGAGAATTGATTCTACAGACAACATATTCCATTACATCCGTCATACTTTTTAGGAGACGATGCCATGTTTTCTGTTCAGCGCACCTTTAAGTTTCTTTCAGAGGTTCACTTCTGTCAGAGGTTCATACCACCCATTGTTTTACTCCTGGTCCCATACAGCAGCCACCTTATTTATCTTTTAACCACTCTTGGTCTTCATCCTAGCCCTGTACGCCTGCCGTGCTCACAGCCTTTAATTGATTTTATTCGTGTTCCCTCTAACTACTTTCAGTTGTCACCTATTCATCAAAACACTTCCTTGACGCTCTTTGCCCTAGTTGGCCTTGCGCCATTAACATCATCATCATCAGCAGCAGCATCATCGTCGTCGTCGTATTCCATGTCCACGATCTGACCCGACCGGTCCATCCTCATGACCCGCCGGAGAATCTCATGCGGCCGGAGAAGCCGCAGTCTCTCACCCTGCAGACGTGCACATGTCGGACACGAGATTATTTTACGGACCATAATCGTATAGCGCGCCGCTGTTTCCTGATTCACTGCACACCGCACGGCGGCCACTTGCGCTCCCTAACCTCGTCTTGTAGAGAATAGCTTGAATGGCGATGGCGACATCTTCTAGCGTCGATAAAGCCTATGCGCCACTTTGAAATCCTAGTATTTTTCATTAAAGATTTCGGTTACCTAGGTCGGGATGTAATGGCGCGTGCTGTTAATGGTACCGCACTCAAGTAGGTCATCCGTCGTGGTCGTACTACCACAATGACTCCGGCCGCAGGCTTTCTATCTTGGGAGGCGTTTTTCGTGCAAGCACTGGGAAGCGACTGATTCCAGCTTCCGGTCACGCACGGAGAAAGCGCTTACGCCCGCATTCGGCTTTGTTGTTACTGTATACCTCCTCCTGCCGCTGTTGTCGTTGGCGTGCTGCCTAACTTGGCAGTGGTGATGGTGGTGGCGTACGGTATAATAAGTAGCACTAGTCGGCCCGGCTCGTTCCGCCGCGCTTGATCGTTCCTGGCAAGCAACTGCTTGCCGTTTCGCTAAAGGCCGCCTTTCGAGTCGCTCCTGCAGAAGCGTTCTTCTGCTATGTCGGCGTGTAACTCTCTTTTTCTCCTTCCTCTAAACAGCGCTGGTTTAGTGCTAAGTTGGGTTCTTTCCTTCACGCTACTGCAAAGTGGCGCGTTTTCTTAAACCATGCACATTTTGCCGGCGTTGTTAGATGCCTTCCCTCCTCGAGCTTTGGGCACAGTGCCGTGGCTTGCGTTTTGCTGCCTACCCGAAGTCGATCACCTTGGATTGAGTTGGGAGAAGCCGTTTTCACCGTGGGGAAATTGTAGGGGTGGTTAAGGAAAGCGTCCGACGTCCGTCAGACTTCTGTTGTCAGCAGACGTAATCTGCAAGCACGCGAGCGTTGGCGTTCGGTTGCTCGGTTTTTAGGAGCGAAGCCCCGTAGGGGCTCGGGCTGTCGGCATCTCATATCGTCGTCGTAACCGTCGTCTCGTGTAGTCACGCTACTAAAACACCGGGACACTCGTTTACACCGCGTGCTGAAACGCTTCGTAAGGCGTACTAAATAAACACCGGGACGCACGTTTACGCCTCGCGCTAGAACGTTTCGGGCTATTTTACAGCAAAGATCTATACCGCTACCCCCAACAATTTCAACTCCGTTGGCAAGATCACCAAGGTGGCACGAATACGCTTTACACTGCATGCTTCGCTCCTCCCCAGGTTTCACATTAGTGGGGATGGTCCAGGGTTTTTTAAAGGGCGTTGGTGATTCATGTTCGTCAGGCATTTTTGTGTCGCTTAGCGCAATATCGGGCTCCTGCCAATGTGCGAACGTATGCCCGTAGTTCAGTCACTTTGGGTTCAACACCAGCAAAGGTGGCCACGACTTGTCGAATTTACAACTTCAAAACGTTTCACGTGCGCTTTTCGACAAAATTTCGATGAAAAAGATCCCAGCAACCTATGAACACGGGGGAAGTTTCCTTGCCGGGTTTAAAATCAGCAGCTGAAATGCCGTACCCTCCCCGGGATACGCAACTCACGGGTATGACGCCACGATTCCCCAAAAGTTTACGGACCAGGGAAATGGCAATTTCAATCCATCCTATAAGCCAAACCCCGAACAATCCAATCCAATGCCTCGCGAGATGTGTTAAGTACGGAACTAATGAAAACTCCGCGGCAGGAGTAATCCGGGAGGGGTTTTGGACGGAAATAACCAAAATGCGCGTATTTGGGGGGACCGGGGAAAGATGCTGCTCTTGGGTTTAACATGTAAGGATTGCAAAAAACAGCTGTTTCTACCATACGCACGTCATACGTTATACCCTTTTCAGCCCTGTTTACCGGCCAGGGGAAAGGAATTTTGGCTTTTTCCCAACAGGGCAAAAGTCGAAAGCAGAGATCCCTTGTATGAAAAAAAACTACCGCGCATTCCCGGGCGTGTGCGACAGAGAAATAACTCTAAATTGCTGCTTTTCGTGGTCCGTGAACTTCTGCTCTTGGGTGTACATTTGTGGATTACAATATGCTGCACTGCATATGCACGTCATGGTTATCCTTATCGGCCTGTTGATATCCGCTGCAGGGTGACGGCTTTTCCCACAGACATCCGATGTAAAATCATTCATGAAAAAAATTCCCGCGCCTTCCCGCGAGGGGAACACGAGTAAATGCAGAGCATTGGGGGTCGTTAACGCCGCGTAAAGTCGCGTTAGGGTGGGTAGTTGGGTCGTAGTTGCGTTGGTGTTGGTTTGGGGTAGAGAGAGGAGAGTAAAGTCGCGTTAGGGTGGGCGAGCTTCAACCAAGGAAGGAAGGAGCAGTGACTGAAGCACAAGCGACCGCTAGCCGCTTTATATTTGCAGCGCGCGCAGTAGAGGGAGAGCAGTACGGGAAGCAGCGCGCGCCCTTCCACGCCTCACCGCGCTGCTATCACGCACCTGTTACGCCGAGACCGCGACGGAGCGAACGGGCTGTCTACGACGCATGCGCGCGCCAGCTGCTATTGAGAGAGAGGAGGGAAGGAGGGACGCGGAGCTGTGGACGCCGTCCGACGCAGGAAGAGGCGAGGCTAAGAAATGCTCTGCATTTAATACAATTTCACCCGTGGATTTTGCCCATGGGTGAAATTGAATGTACGAGAGCGCGTTCCAGTTTCGCCAATTCGGCTACTTGCAAACGTCCTCCCCCGATTCCGCCAGCTCGACCAACAATGATGCTCAGAGCAGGGTCCAAGCGCCGCGGATGTACATATGCGTGATGTGGCTCCTCCTCTTACCGATATATTTAGGGCTAGATTTTTTTTCGCCCGACAAATTAAGAACAACTTCTACTCGCACATTGTTTCCGCGCCAGTCAGCTCTTCGGCCTCACAAACTTGGTAGTCCAAGGCGAGCTGTGGGATTTCGTCGCTCTTGGACAACAATCTCGCGCTACTATAGTCGGGAACAATTAAGTTATTGAGAACGGCAATAGCTCATGTACGGTATCACTCCGCCTGAGCGACGGACCCGGATGTCAAGGCGCGCGTTTTGAAAGGAGGTGGTAAGAATGTCCGATATCGTCTGCCGTATCTCACGTAGTTTGTTTGTCGTCGCTGAAGTCGTTTATAATCATATTAAGTCCGAAAAATCACGAAAACGGCTCGTTCCATGTTCAGATATTCCCAGTAACGCACTACTTGCACGCGCGGAATAACACCCGGCTGCGGTGATGAGGCACAGCGGCAACTTCGTGAGGGTATCCATTTGAGGGTATCCATCCAATGTGAGGGTATCCATCCAAATCTACATGAAGGGAATATTGGGCTTCCAGAAGCCCTAGGATTTCAGGGTATCAGAGAGGAAGTTAACTTCAAGGCTGTCGAGGGGACGAAAAGAATTAGAATGCTGGTGGACGAAAAGCAGAGAGGGGATATTGCCTAGGACAGTTACCACCTGTAACAGGAAAAAAAGTATTTCGGGCCTAATAAGCTTTAGTGCCTGCCCTAAGCAGCGCTAGTTTTAAAACCCAAGAGTGTAAAACATGGTTATACTGTCTTTTGGTAGATGACGTCATCACCGCTTCAAGGGAACCATAGCATTAATCATCATCATCAACGTTTTTTTTAAGTTAGATGACACGTCATCACCCCGCTACAAAGGGGATAGCACAATCAATCATCATCATCATCGTTGCCGTTCTTACTTGTACCCGAGTGTAGTCGTGTGTCTGAAACTAAATCAACACAGAAACCCGGCGCCCCGGTACGTTCGCTACGCCGCTACGCAACCTCGTCCGTCGATACCGGCTATCAAGATCGACAGGCCCTTGACCGCCTCCCACCTTTTCCTAGTCTCGTTGGCTCCCATTCACGCGCCGAACAGAAGCAGCGGTCGTGACCGCTGGATGTACGCGCGATGCACGCTAGATTCACGCCCCACGTCAGGCCTCAGCGGCCTCGTCAAAACAAACGACAGCTTCGAAACATCAGCGTATGCAACGAGAAACCGCCCACTACGCTCGAGGCCCGCAGGAAAACAATGCGGGTGGCTGCGAGGCCGGCAACACCCCTTTAACCCCGTGCGCATGTCCTATAATTCATGATGCGGCATCACCGTCAAAACGAGAGTAGGCTGTATTAACTCTTTCTTCGATTGCCCTGATCTACAATCACTGGCTGCTCCGTCCTCCTAACTGTGGCGTTCCTTTTTCCGGTTAGTCAGAAAGACGCATTTGGCAATGAGTCCCTCGCCTGCTACGCCGACCCGAGGCCTTCGTGTATGTCGGAGGTGACGGCGTAGAAGTAGTGAGAAGAGTATTGCCATTGTTTTCGTCGAGTGGCTTGCGTCTATCCGCAGCCGGCGGTCATGTGGGTCTCGATCTTCGCGTTAACATGAACGAGCTTTGAAGGATTTTATGGGCCACGCCCCCTTCGCCCACTGACACAGCTTCAAGGGTTTTCTTACCACTCGCTTCTGTCCCTTATCTCGTTTTGATATCTGTCTCGCGGTCGTATATAGTCTCACTGCGCGTACACTGTTTGTAAAGAAACACAGCTCGCTGGCGATGGTCTCCCCGTAACGACAGTGGAAAGAGTGGAGGCATTGGCGCGCGCTTCTTTTGTTCCAGCGAGTTTGATCGTTATGCGTCTCCAAATGGACGATGTAGTACGCCGTCTGAGCGCATAGAAGGGCACGCTCGTCGTTGCGCAACCGGGTTCTGCTTTTGGCGCTGCATTTAGCGAATGCGGTGTTACGACGTAGTTTTTTTTTTTTTTTTTAAGCGAGAGCTTTCTTAGTGGAACCGATGCCGTCCCGCCACAAAACTAATGTATTTCCCCGTAGACCTGTTGGTTGACCGAAAAGCTCTGATAAGATCTATGTTAAGTCTTGATGCTTGTGCTAATATGGCTGAGTGTTTGATTTTATCGAATGCGCTTTGTAAATCAAGCCCGAGAATTACTTTGCTGTCTTGTGTCTTGTTGTCGATGATTTCTTGTTTGAGTTGTAACATGGCGTTTTGTGTGCTGAGTCTGTGCCTGAAGCCGATCATCATGTCTAGATAGAGGCCATCCTTCTCCAAGTATTCCTGCCAACAACGTGTGGCTACCACGTGCTCCAGCACCTTGCCCACGCAGGACGTGAGCGAGATGGGACGCAGGTTGCCAGTATCCGGTGGTTTGCCCGGTTTCGGGATCAAAATCGTTCTTGCCGTTTTCCACTGTCTGGGGAGCTTGCCCGAACGCCAGCATTCGTTAAGGTAACGGGTTAGGGACTCGATCGATGCATCATCAAGGTTGCGTAGCATCTTGTCGGTAACGAGATCAAGGCCGACTGCCGAGCGGGTATTGAGCTCGTGCAGCGCTACCCGCACATCTGACGTGGTAATGTCTCGGTCGAGCCACGCGTTGGGCAGCCCCCCGTACGGCGGGTGGGTTTCCGTTGGCGTGTCCGGCAGATACTTGGCTTCCAGGCGCTTGATAACAGCGTCTTTTCCTTGATGTTGTGTGGTGGTGTGCATGACGCGGGCCAGGCGGTCGCGCTGGTGTGACTTGATGTTAGTTTAGTCTAGGAGGTGCCGAATTAGATTCCAGGTGCAACCGCGGTGCATTTGCCCGTCAGCTCGGCTGCAGATTTCGTTTCCACTGCTGACGGCACAGGACCTTACAGTGGTGTTCAATGGCCCTGTTTAAGTCAGCCACCTTCTTTGTCAATTTGCGGTTCAGCCGTTGCCGCTTCCAACGCGCCTGTATCGAACGTTTGGCCTCGATCAAATGGGCCAGGCGGCTGTCCATGACAACGACGTCCTCGTCCGCTTCGATGGTCTTGGTGGCCGACTGCACTGCATCGCGGAGCTCTGCCGTCCAGGTTTCGATGTCTGTGATATGTGCTGTGGTGGGACGTCCCTTACAGGAAACCGTCCCAGTCCGTCCACTTGTGTGCAATGGTGTTGCCCCGGAATAGGTTGGGTACCGGGATTTAGAGGATGTAGTGATCGCTGCCCAGGTCGACGCCGGTGTTGTGCCATGTTACTTTTCCCGCGTGGTCGTTTTTGACAAATGTAAGGTCTGGTGTGGTGTCTCCTGCTACGGAGTTGCCGATGCGGGTGGGATGAGCGGGTTCCGTTATCAGGGCACAGTTGTGGTCCAGAGCATCCTGTAACGGGTCCTGTCTCTTGGCCGTGTCCTTCACGTAACCCCACGCTCGATGGGCGGCGTTGAAGTCCCCTCCGATCAGCAAAGTGTTGTCTTTGGTTAGTGTGCTGGCTGTGTGTAGTAGAGTCTTGAATTTTCGTGTATAAACATGTTGCAATGCGTAGCATTCTTTGCCGAGTACCCCCACAGCCAGGACCGTAAAACGCCCTGCATTTCTACAAAAATTCAGTTATTGCGGAAGTAACACCTCTAATCGTTATAATAGCCTAAATGTAGATGATTTGCCGGTCAGAAGTTTTATAAACCAAAATATGAGAAAAAGAGAAGACACAAAATTTTCGCAAAAATGATCTGACAAAATAAAAAAATATATGCGTCTTATACATCTGCCCGAAAAACAGAAGACTAAACACAAAAAGCCCGCAAAATAACGCCGGAAATACGAATAAAAAATAGCGCAAACGGACCAACTCTGCAGTTAACCTTGCATCTTCCAAAAAAAGAAATAGCGAAGTAACGGCACTTGATCGCTATAATGGTATAAATTTACATCATTGTTGAAAATAAACAAAAGAAGCTTACAAAGAATAAAATAATCCAACGCCTTTCACTATAGCCATATTTGGCTGCAAAGAACTCACAAGCGGAATAAGAATGCCACGCATTAGTAGACAATGCTCTGAGTTTCTGGAGATTTTTAGATGCGACGCACCTCTTGCTCTGAGGCATGTCTCTCCTGCGTCGGCGTCGGCGGCGTCCGCACGCCACCTGCGCATGCGCGACTCTCCTCCGCTCTTCTCTCCGACAGCTGTGCGCAACACTCTCACTCTGTCTCATTATCATAAACAACAGCTGCGTGCGCGCGCTTCGCTCGCTTCGCTCCGCTCCCGTCGCGCAAGTGCGCGCATGCACGACTCTCCTCCGCTGTCTCCTTTCCTTCAGGCGCTGTGAATATAAAGCGGGTAGCGCGCTGCGGCGGTTCAGTCAGCGCTGGCTCTCGTTCGACTTCGCGTCACTGTGCTTGACGACTGCGTGGTTGGCTTCATTCTTCCGATGAAGACGTGATGGAAGCGACAGTCCCTTCAGCGAGTGGACTGACGCAATCCAATACCAGCGTCAGTCCAAACGCTCCCGCATCACATCAGGGTTCTCTCGCGGGAAGATGGGCGTAATTTTTTTTCTCTCTCTGCTCTCGTCTGAGCGGCATGCTCATCGCCCGACATGACACGGACTAACTACCTCCTACAAAGTCTGTACATACGCACCACATTCAATGCGCTCACCCGGTCAGCGCGGCCCAGCGCTTTGCAACGCTTCGCTTCCCAAGCTTACCAACAGGTCAGCAATGTCCCTGCGAGAGTATAAACAGCCATCCGGCAACGTTTAGGGGCGTGACCGGTTGAAGATCACCAAACGACTCGAAAAAGGACATTACGAAAGTTCCTTTGTCTCGTGAATGACACTCCCCCGCCCTTTCTTTATAGCTATGTATACACACCGCAGTCATATTCTCTTCTCTGCTGTGTTCTTCGTGTTCTGCTCCCTCTTTTTAGGCAGTTACGATCTCGTTTAAGAAAGGTGCTTCTCGTAGCATTGTTCCCGCTCGCCTCCGCATTTCCATTGTGCTGCCGCAAGCGTACCTCTATAGCTTTGCACAGTGAACGTGTTGGGGCGTGTCGTGGTTTTGCCGCCGACACGCCGCTGTGACGTAAAAGACAGAAGGGGGCCTTTGTTTCGAGAACGTGGCCTTCCACGTTTCATGCGCGCTTTGCAATGCCGAGAACTGTTCGGCAGCCTTCTAAACAGTGAGTTTTTTAACAGAAGAGGTGTTTAAGCTTTTAGTCCCGCCGTATAGCGTTCCGAAAAGGAAAATAAAAAAAAAAGCAGTGGCTTAGCTCGGCTATGCCAGGATATATATAGCGCGAGCTAAGGTTCAGCTGGTTATTCTTAGGTTTCCTGGTTGTCTAGAATAAGCTGATTATCATGCTTACTGCTGCTTAAACGATTTCCAATCCAATACAATCGAATCGCGGCGGCGGTGGCTCCGGTGCGCCAGCTGTGCGCCGTGAGACGTCACTGCTCGTCGCGCATGCGCAGCACGGCTCTCCAGGTGCCACGCGAAACTGCTAAACCTCGGCCAGTGTAGCTCACGCTACAAAATGAAGAAAGCTCACACTAACGCGTGTGACTTGAATGCAGCAAAGCTGTACATAACCTTCACGACCATCACGAAGGATTAAGTTCACCATTGCAGCCGATTTGCTTCTTTTTCGCTGCCACAACGGCCTTTACTCCATCGTTGTTGCTATAAGTGCGAGCTTCTTTCTTTATTTTTTTTGAAGTGATATTCATTGGACATTACTTTGGAGGGGCATACGCTATGACGTGTCTTTCTCGCTACGGCGAACGCTGAATTTTCTTTTATATATATTTTTTATTTTGGCCAATCTTTGCCAATTTCCCTATGTGGGTATGCTTGCCTTGACAAACATTGCTCCAGTGACGTTGGGTACGTGGTCGCCGTGAGGCTCGCACACACGAGCACTCGGTATTGTTATGATTTTTTAACGGCCGGGCGGTCGCCGCAATCTTGACCAATCTCCAAGTGGGTATGGTTGGCTTGACGAACGTGCGCAGGGGACGCTGGGCGGTCGTCGTGAGGCACGCTACTCACGAGCGCTAGGCATTTTCTTGGTTCTGTTAACTGCCGGGCGGTTACCCCGAGGCCCGCGCTCACGTGCGCGGGCCCCGGAAATTTCTTGGTATTGTTAACTGCGGACACAAAAAATTACGATTTGCTAAAGAGCTTCGCTTTTAAAAATACCAAGCGCACGTGAGCGTGCGCCTCGTGAGCAGCGCCTGGCAATCGGCCAGCCCGACCTTCGAGAACACTCTGCTTGGCGTGCTGTTCTCCTTGCCAGTTCACGTGCGCTTGCGCCTGAAGTGGGGAGCACAGACGCCGAGTTCGCGCTACAGACGCCGATTTCGCGAAGCCGGTTGCCGCGGGTTCTAGCGCATGCTATAGCGCGGTCAACTTTGGGAGAGGTGTGAAAGGCTGCGGACAAAGCGATCCGGGCCTGCCAGTCATGGAGAACTTTCAGCGGCAACTTCAGAAATCCACGTAAGGTGCAACAGCCGGGTCTCCGACGGAGGGAGAGGGTCGGCCAGCTCTGCTGCTTTTCTAGCCTTGCCCCAATAGTGCAAGCTGCACCGGTTTCGTTCTTCTTATAGTTAAGTTACTCGATACCAGCGAGCGTTACATGACGTGGGAAAATGCGCTCCTTCCGTCAATGAAGTCGCGACGGCCGCGCTCTGATGGGACTGCAGAATGCACCGAAACGCGTGTACTTTGTTATAACGAAAACTGTTTACGCGAAATTTCGCTTTATACATACGTGCGTATCACGGTTTCCATTGCGGTGAATTGAGGGCATGTCATATCAGTTTTTAAGGAAGTACAGCTTTGTTTAGTTATAACGAGGGTTTACGTGCACACGTGTTGCGGGCCGGCTTCCTCGTATTTCTTTAATTCATTTTACGCAGTTTTTGTGCTACTGTTTTCAATTGTATCAGCTTTGACAACTTTTTTTCCAGTTTTCTTTTTTTTTTTTCACTTTTAATGGCAAAAACCGACATGCGCGCCACGCTAATTCTTTTTAGGACGAGGAATAAGCAAAATCGATAATAGAAGGCTAAGCGTTCGAATTCGCTCGCTAGTAACGTTTACAAGAACCACACTCCACACCCCTGACAGCACAAGACCAACAGCACTGTACACGACGCCAGCAGCACATATATAAACCCGGATAAAAATGAACATAATCCGAAGTAGCGCGACGCTACCAATCGGGCTAGAGGAATACAAGGCTGAAGACGGACTGATTCAGACCCTGTGCCCCCCAACCCACCTCGTGTCAACACCCCAAGTCAGCTCCGTCTCCGCCTTCGTTTCCTGTTCAAGGAAACCTTATACGCAAATAACGCTGTACTCCGGTATGCTGACGGTTTCTAATTGCGGCGTCTCACGTGGGTTCCCGTTACTCTCCGGCTACCCGTACCCGCAGCGCCTTTCCGCTCGCTTTCTCTGCCTATCTCAATAGGCACTGGCGCCCTTTGTTTCTCCTCCATACCCTACTCGCTGCTCTATATAATGCGAACTCATCCTTTGTCCCCCATATGCAAGCCGGCTCGCCTGCAGAGGAACCCGCGCTGCTCTGTTGTATGCTCTTGTCACGTACGAAAAAAAAGAAAAAAAGAAACAATTCAGCGGTCGCAGTTCGCGCCTCTTTTGTCATTGTCGGCTGGGAGCCGTTCGTCTTCCTGTTCTGATTCTGTTACTTTCTGGGGGGAGAGGGGAGGCGGTTCACGTAGCGCGCTGTTGAACCCTGCTCTGGCATAGGAACGAAAATTGGGGTCCCGCAGCCACCTCGCTCTACATTTCTTTACGATTTTAATTGAAGCGTGCTCCAGGGGCACGTAGTTGCCCGGCATGAAGAGCGTTGTTTGTTCTTTAAACGGCGAGCGGCTCCTCTGGCTTTCCGGCCCTTTATCGTGCGGTCGTTGCAGATACGATAAGAACGTCTCCATGAGGAAGCTGGCAGAGGTATGCCAAGTAGTCTTTGACTTCGCGACACACTATGTTGTTTCTTTTGCGATCAATAAAACTCCATCGAATCGAATCAAAAGCTGTACTGTAGTTTTAGCTGTACTCCGCGAAACCGCTGTACCAGTGGTTTCGCGGAGGTTGCGCAAGTAAACCTTTTAACCGGATACACGCCCCCGGCGAAACACCCCTCGAAGCGCATCGCGTGATTCGCCGGGCCCGCTTTCGGTGCTGCGCACAAGACCTCCTTTCCAGTCGCTCTGCTCATATGAGCAGCGGCCGCCGCCGCGGTAGCGGCCGATCAGCTGATCAGCAGCCGACAACCCCCGGAGCCGGAGCCTCCCATGCATGCGCCGCTGGGGCGTCTCGGGCTACGTGACTCGTCTCGCGCCCGGCGAAGAGGAACGGCGAGTTCGCCGTGAATGAACGCCGCGTTTGCCGCGTACGCCGGCCTACTTCTGTGGGTGTTGCACGGGACCGAACGGCTTTGAGTCGGGGTCGGCAATACAGCTACATCAAAGGTTAACCAAGCGAAACCAGGACTAAACTAGACTAAGCAAGCTTTTGCTTTGCATATCGAAGGTTGTTAGCTGAGCTAAGCCGCAGCCATTTTTTTCGACTTCTCAGATTGGTATGAACGGGAATAAAGACCAACTCATCTGGCCAACTCGAGCAGCGTCCATAGAGGGGGTGATTATCGGCGACCTTGAGGCTTTAGTTCCCTTTCGCACCTATGAAAGTAATCCGATAACTGCGTCTTCGACGCTAACATGTTCCCCACGATTGGTTTCTTTAGCAGAAACGACATACATATTTGCGCCGTGCTAGTGGATTGTTCAAACATTTATGGCTGTGACTGAAGGTCTTCCGGCTACGGCTAACGAATCAATTTGTCAAAAGTGATGACATAAGGAAGCTAGAGAATATTTAGGAAACTCTTATGAGCGATTCTCCGGTAGTGCGCACGCATACTGGCCTTATCCGTCGAACTTACGTTGAGTCCTTTTAAGCGGCTTATACACTGTCGTGACGTATACGTGAGATTTTTTAAAAAAATTATCGTTTGCTGTTTGCTTTTACCACGCATCTTTTCCACGTCGTTTATAACCAAGCGTTTTCTTTTTTTTTTTAGTAGGCTTCACTTCCCTGCACGAGAGCGATTTGGGATATCTAACCTTACGAAGACCAGACGTGCGGGGAGCTTGACTGCTATACACTAAAAAGCCCCTTCTAAAGTCAGCTTCTGAACTACGCACAGAAGCATTGCTGTGAAGGCATTTTTGGGGAGGAATGTAAGCAGTTTAATGCCAAAGCATTTTATTTATTTATTTATTTATTTATTTATTTATTTATTTATTTATTTATTTATTTATTTATTTATTTATTTATTTATTTATTTATTTATTGTAAGTGTCCACCAGCAGCGCTGGGCGTCCTCTGGGTGATGCACTGTGTACATGGGGAATACAAGGCATACAAACGGACAACATACAAGGAAGCGTAGTAAATCAGAAATGTGTATATACAGTTGAACATCGTTATAACGAACACTTATATAGCGAAGTTACCGACTATTGCGAAATAAACGCGAACTTTGGTTGGTCACGCTTCATTTGAATGGTACTTATTCTTCTATAACGAAATTGAAACCGTGGGGGCCTCGCGATATCGAGTATAACGAACAAATATTGGCCACTCGGCTGAGACGCTACTTGAAGAATCTCCCGCGTCCGAAACTGCAGAAATAGAAAAGACCCTTTTCTTCGTGGACACTGTTGAAAACTTCACCCTACTCAGTGCTGCGAGTAGCGACCAGACGAAGATCACATCTTTCGTAAAAAAAAAAAAAATTGCGTGTCAAAATATTGCGTGTCTGTATCAATGATTTTTGTGGGAGTCAGATTGCCGGTTGGTTTGAGCCGATTTTTAACTCTACTGTTACAACGAATATCAGATATAATGAGCTAAATTACTGCCCTGATACTACTTCGTATTAACGAGGTTCGACTGTATGTGCAAAAGTGGAATTTGAACGAAGGAGGTAACAAAATATTTCTGAACAAAAGTCGGATGGTCATGTGCAGCGTATGCATAAGTGAACATAGACAAGCATCAGCAAGGTCGTCCTTTTGGTGTAAGACGCACAAGAAAGGTGGTGGCGCTTTTATTGCTATCGGCGTAACGCGTTACGTTACGGACGAACGCACGCTTTTCCGACGGTAGCAGCTCTAGAATGCTTACGCATTAAAATCCCACTCCTGAATCCCGGAAGGGTGGCGACATTTAAACAGATGCAAGGACAGGTTCGACGCGACTTTTTTCTACGCCCCCTGTCGGCCCACACGCCGTTTTGGCCAGAAGCTAGTCTATAATAGCGCAACTGTAGAAACTAAAGCGCAAGCCTGGTTTTCCACGATAGGCGAGTCTTCACATCATGTGTGAGGACTCGCGACCTCACGTACAAGAAGAACGATGTGGCGCCAGTGTCGATATGCTTTGCCGTGGGCCACGTAACCGGGAGATGTGCAGCGGCGCCGCCCAGGAAAGCGTTGCCATCGGCGGTGGTTGCCGTCAACCACTATACCGCATCCTGACCACCGATTTTGGTGATTAAGGTCTCGTTGTGTCAAGAATTACGTCGCTGTCAAGGTGCTACTATTAGAATGAAACGGCAGGGATAGGCAGGTTTCTGGCATCCTCAAAAAGCAGGTTTTCTAAGTCTTGCGCAAACTTAAAAGCTAAATGACGACTTAAAGGAAAAAAGTATGAGAAGTGTCTTGGCGTGATCGAAAGGGACAGGTTGTTGCTAGTTTCATGGAAATGCGATAAAGATGTGTGATTTTGGGGTCTAGAACGATCTATTGGTCAATCCCCCGCGTGTGTATGTTCTGTGGGTATGTACTGTGCAGATATGAATCTGGAATAACTAGTTTTCCGGGTGACGTTCGAAGTAATTATATACGGGACTGTGCTATTAACAGCCGACGCTGTAAAAAAAGCGGATGCGATATAAACGAAACCTGTGAAATCCGTGAGGAATCACCCAGGCTTCAAGACTGCTGGCGCGAGGGCACAAAAACTGGAAAGGGGCGGAATCAACGAACCGTCTATATTCTTAGCCATGAGCGAAGCAAGAGAAATCGGGGGAAAACTCTTCTTATACTGCTGACACCTAGGCGAAGAAAGCTATCCGGTGTCGTCGTCCGTTCAACTACGGTTTGCGTGTTCGGCCATGCTTAACGAGACGTACCCAGAGGACAACGTTCGCGCCAAAAGCGACGCGCGTCGTTGGGTGTACACGTTCGAAGCAGTCAACTATACCGCTGAGCATTGAATGAGTTGGCAAAGCAGGCCAGAACTGAAACCATTAAGCAAAGCGTTCAAAACCACGTGGTGTCTACGGAATAAAAGAAAATATACACGTGTCTTTGTCGTTCAAGCCAGCGCAACTTGACCAGTAAAGACCTGAGCCAAGAACAGTAATGGCGACCGTGAACGAGCCTCAGCAAACGGCGCAGACGAACACGAACCACGAACCGGAAACCAAAAAGCAAAGACTACAAATTCGAACAAAACTAGAAAACGGCCGCCAAGGTACGAAAAACGCTTTTACCGAGTGTTTCTGTTCGTAGTCGGAACGCCCTTCTCCGCGACAACCGTCAAGTTACGTCGAGACAGCGTACGCCTTCTTCGTAGAAGGGGTCCGTGCCGTCTCGGCGGTTTCCTTCGCGCCTTCTCCGAGTGAACGTCCGATCTGCAACGCCACTGCCCGCACTCAATGGCCATTTTCCGTCCCCTGTGAGGTCCGTAGTTTACGCGAATCCTGTCCACAAAAAGGAAAGAAAAACGAAGAAAAGTGAAGGCTATAGTATACAAATGACCGTGCTTTCGGGGGCTGTATAGTTTGCCACAATCCTGTTTCACAAAAACAGAGACACTTAATACCACGCAACCAAATAAAGGGGCTCAGGAATCTTCAGGCGTTATTCCGGACGACCTGAAGAGGCCGCACAGGAGTTCATCCCTCACCGTGGTTCGACGTGCGAACAAAAGAGGATCGGGCATCGGGCCGCGCCTCTACAGAAGCAGCCGGAAAGAAAATCACCGACACCTCTTGTCGGCGCGAAGAAAAGCCAGAGCGGTCAGCTCCACCGGAACCGTTGCGCCAAAGAAAAACGCCGCCAGCCACCCGCGGCACAAACAATAGACGAACGCGGCCTTGGCAATCGTCGCCCCGCTCGGCGGCGGCCACGCGGCCGCCATTCCAGGGTACAGAAAGAATAAATGAAATCGTTCACGGCTACTGCGCCAAGGTTCTTCTTGTTCGCATCCCGGCAAGCAGCCTGCAGCGGCGGCTTAGCGCCGCCAGGTAGGCGGCGAGATCCTGGAGTCAAATTGAGCGCATCCAGATGCCGCGGACGCCGGCCGAAACTGAAAAGGAAACACGCAGTCGTTGACGCTGCCCCGAAGATCCGCCGAACCCACCCGCGGTTGCTACCCGCGCATGCCGCCTTAACGCACGCCGTAACCACTCTACTACTGCTGCTGCACGCAAGCAGGCGGGCCTTTTCTCTTTTCCTCGCGTTTGCCGAGGTATTCCGACCGTCTTCCACGGGCTCGTTGGCGAAGGAGGCGCTACACAACAAGAACGAGGTGCTATTGAGTGTCCGAAACGGTCCGCCTCGTTGCAGGACTTCGTGCTGGTATTTTCGAGGAGAGGAGGTCTGTGCCGTGGCCTCCTGGAGTGGCAGTCGTTCTGTCTGAGAGAAATGGTTCTCCGGGAGCGTCGTGGTATTCTTCAAAGCACTCTTGCCTTCACTGCGGCCGTTGTTTTTTGGACCTTGTATGTAGCTGGGCTGAGCATGATAAACCCTTTTGACGGAGGTTTCCACTAGAAATTGAGCGCGAAAATTGACTGAGGCCACATGGAGAATAGACGGGACTAGCGCTAGTCTGTGTTTTTTCTGTGCCCGCTATCAATTTTTTGTAGAGGCGAAGCCTCTCATGGGGCTGGGGCTGTTGGCGTTTCCTGAAGTCGTCGTCATCGTCGTCTCATGTAGTCACGGTACTAAAACACCGGGAAACCCGTCTACGCCTCATGCTGGAGCACGTCGTAACGCGTACTAAAAAACACTGTGACACTCGTTTACGCCTCGCGCTAGAGAGCTTCGTGCTTAAAAAAAAGAGACTTTTACAGAAAAACTGTATACCTTTACCCCCCAATGTTTTCATCTCCGTTGACAAAAATGCCAAGACGCCAAGAATACACTTATACACTGCATGCTTCGCCCCTCCCCCGGTTTCACATGAGTGGAGATGGCCCGGGATTTTTTTTTTTTTTTTCGCGATCAATAGAACATGAACCAACGCTCCCAACACCAAGCAATATCTTGAGGTTCTGGCAACCAAATGGAAGATGGGAAGAGTCTTGCCTCAAGGCATGACGCACAAGCTATTTTAGCGTGGAAATGTTCACTCATCAGGGTTGTTTCCGCAGGTTGTGCAAAACTCGCCGGTATTTAGCAAACATTGTGGAGACCGCAAAGTTTAATTGCGTTATTTCTTGTCACAGTTGGCGGCCGACACAGAAGCAATTTGTTCTCACTGTAAAGCAAAGGTCAAATTTATTGCTTTCAAATTGCTCTCAGTGTCAAGTGCCCCACTATCAATCAAAAGGTTGCACCAATGATAGTGGCATCGTAGCTTGTTCAATAGTGTAACTTGTCGTCACAAACAAGTTTGACGCACTCGTGAGCTTGCTTGCTCAGCTTCGTATAACGTGGTTCGGGGAACCCTCGATTACAACGGGCTTGGCCAGAACTTACTGAAAAAGCAACATCTTTCAACCTTTACAGCACACGATTTGAGCAGTCGTACGCCAGCGCACTTTTGCCCCCAACCCCACCTTCGGCGTCCAGCAATCATAGCACTCTTATCCTGGTCGTAATCAAATTGGTCCTTTCTTCGGAACTGTCGTATTACTCCATAGCAATTCTTCTGGTGTCATCTTTCTCAACTTCATGCTTTCTCGAAACTCTGCCCAGTCTAATATCACAACAGGATCGCAAAAGTTTAACAAGAATTCCTGTGGTACGACAAAAACTTTGTTGTGGCAACAGAGGTCCTGTTGTTACGACAAAGCCAGATGTTGTTAAGACCACATTTCTGTCGTAACGACAAAGTCAATTTTCTCAACGACAAACATTTCTGTAGTCACAACAGAAGTGCCATTTACGCTACTCTTCACAATGGCCAACAACATTCAAACCATGTGCAACTATTAGTGGAACATCAGGATCACGACCAGACAGGAATTCGGCACGACGGAATATCAAAATCAGGACAGGAATACGACACACGACAGAACATCAGAAGTACGACACGACAAGAATACGACAAGACGACAGTACGACACGCAGAAATACGACAAACTACAGAAATTTTTCTTGTCTTTTTCGACTGTGTGCTGAGCGTTATTACGAGGTTAAAGCTGTACAGCATGGCCACACGCAGGACACAGAGCGGTTGAATATCACAAGTAACGCGGTGTTTAGTAGAATTCCTGAGTCAGATCAAATTGCGGTTCGACGTGCCCAAGCAACACTTGGGCTAGTCGGGCACACCGTATAATGGAAGGGCTGCCAATTAAGGCGTTACTATAGGGCCAGCACTCCGTGATGTCGGTCCGTCAACCGTCCCCAGAAGTAACACCATCACGCCAGAGCTAAAACTACAACAAAAGCTTCTGCCGGGTATGCACCGTACGCAAGACCGAAAGTTTCGCTTTGGGATCTTATATCGTCAACCGTTGTTCCACAGCTTGAAGTACAACGAGTTTAACATTGCCGGAAATGTAATTAAGCCTAACGTCGGCACTGACGAACGTTAAGCCTAAAAATAGGCTTAGCAACAGAGAAGAGAAGGAAATACCTAAGCGGGAAAGGATGATGATGATTGCGCTTTCGCGGCCAGATCTTAAACCACCAGAAGGAAGACCAGATTTAGGAGGACCGTTAGTGGAAGGGTGCTAATTCTATAGGGCCAGCACTCCGTGATGCGGGTCATTCAGCTGTTCGTAGAAGTAGCATCATCACTAGAGACCGGAACTTTAGGCAAAATGCCTATTGTTTCCTTCAGTCCATATCAAGCCTATTTAACATATAAGCATGAACTAAGGAAAGGGGAGCATCTTAAGCAATCGTTTATTGTGCTTATAGTGCTTATTTTGACTATATCGACTTTTTCGTGCCAATTTTGACTATATGGGCTTTTTGGAGCATAAAAATGCATTTTTTGTGTTATATATGCCTTTTTTGGGGATTTTTTTGAGTCGATGTTCTGCAGAGATTGTTCTCGCTTCAACAGCCCGCAACGGGGGGTTTGCTATACTCCGTTTGCGAGAAAAAATTCCCGAGCCGTGCCAAACACGCAAAAAGTCCAAACCGTGTCCAAGCCACCACCAGCTGGAACTTGCCACCTTGGCCGAGCCGCCAGAAACCCGTGCGCAGCGACACCGGAGCCAAGCTCACCGATGATACCCCGGTCCGCGCGAACTCTTTTGTTCTATGTCCTTCTGACGTGCTGTGTCCACGGACCAACGGGGGAAACTTCTGCTCACGTACCATATCTATAACTAACAGAATAAAAAGACAGCAAACAAAAAATGAACGCGACACAGCCGCGTACGTGCCGCTCAAGCTCAAAGACGCCTGCTGGGGGAAAGCACGTGCAAAGCTTAGACACCAAAGTTTTAAGGTGATGCCACGAACACGTGCACTGTGAGCCGCCGATAATGGGTGCACCAGCGGCTGGCAAGATGCAGTGCGCGTACCACGAAGAAGGAACGAGAAAGGGAGCTTAGGAAGGGGGATCTCAGCACTTTACAAGTAGTCTAGTCGTGACACCCGTCATCTGCCGCGGCCGGGTAATCTTTAAGGGTATTTGGAAACCTAGTATTACGGGAATTAGTTCCAAAGAATGTTGCGCGCTGTCTAATATTGATAATCGGTGTATAGTGCATAGTTACTGAATGGAGTATTCCGGCAGCTTCACTAGTCATCCGCTTCTGCAGAACAGAATAGCTCAGTAATTTGTACAGAATTATTCCACTTCCTTGTACTATCCATGGGATTAATCGGTGCTGTGAAGAGCTTAGGAGGTCGTTCTGCTCCGTCAATGAATAATAAGTTGCAGTAAAGATATTTCTTGCACAGTTATGTCTTCAAGGGGCAGTTACCGATTGTGCCTCTTCCACCAGAGCTCGTTGTTACATCTTCAGGAACTCGGCTGAGGGCAGAAAACTACACCAAAAACACTCCGGTCTCTATCAATAGCTTTTCAATGGACAAAAGCGTCGCAGCCCAAAGTATTTGCCCCACGCTACAGTTCAACGTGACATGGCACATTCGTGTGCTTATTTCGCACTCTTAGCAGAAAGCATTTCGGCAGCAGAGAGAGTTGGCACTACTCTAAGAATGCTAAGTTCATTCGAGAGGTTCAGGACAGATCTGCAACAATCCTCGAAGGATTGGTTGATTAAATCTGCCTGACATAAAATTTCTGTATTCCTCGTGCTTAAATAACTTCCGAATGTTCTGAGCAGCCAAAATTGTGATATTCCAGATGGAATTAGATCATGGAGCGTCCCGAAGTACAAGAACGCTCCGCCAACTTGACGTTGAGCGTTGTTTTTGTCGCACACAATTATCAACTTAAAGGGGGTACAACATCAAGCAGCAAACCGTTGAAATTGGTATGGTTTTCCGTGGCTTTCAATCTTTTCTTTTGGTGTTGAACCACCGTAAATTTCGCGTAAATTTTGAAATATGAACTCTTGTGCTGCTTATTTACCGGAAGAAAATAAATCTACTTTCCCGCTGCACATTATTTGTCCGCGGTTTAACTGCAAGTCAAAATTTGTGCTAAAATATGCTTCTGAAGTAAATAGGAATTGAGCCTATATATGCCTAAGAGAGTATTTGGTGCCTATATATGCCTAAATGGCACTTCTCAGTGCCTATTATAGGCGCCTAAAACCTGGATTTTTCGCGCCTAAAGTTCCGGTCTCTAATCATCACACCAGAGCTAAAACGACAACGAAAGCTACTGTCGAGTATGCGCCGAACGCAAGGCTTAAAGTTTCGCTTGGAATTTCACCTTGTCAACCAGTGTTTCCCAGCTTGAAGTACACCGAGTTTGACATTGCTTGGAATGTCATTAAGCCTAACGCCGGTGCTGATGAACGGTAATCCTAAAAACAGGCTTAGCAATGGAGAAGAAATGAAAATGCCGAAGCGGTGTTTCACAGCTTGAATTACAACGAGTTTGACATTGCTGGGAATGTCATTAGGCCTAAAGTCGGCGCTGACGAACGTTAAGCCTAAAAATAGGCTTAGGAATGGAGAAGGAAGAAAGGAAAATACCTAAGAGAGGCCCTGGGTGGGGTGCCGGAGCGAATCGACGACATCGACGAGTGGACGCGAGCGCTCAACGCGGCGGCGCAGGCGGCCACGACGGAGATGGAGGTGGACGACGAGACCCCGCAGGTCGACAGCCGGCTGGCGCACCTGCTGGAGGCGCGGAACTCGCTGAGAGACAGGTGGAAGCGGCAGCGCCACAACCGCAAGCTCCGCAAGCGGGTAGCCCAGCTCAACCGGGAGATCGAAAAGCACAGCGCGGTGCTCTGCAGACAGCAGTGGCACGCGGTCTGCCAGGAGGCGGACGGTCAAATACACAAGAGCCGCACCTGGCAGCTGCTGCGCCACTTGCGGGACGAGGGCAAGACCAAGGGGACGCACCACCACATCTTGGCGCGCACCTTGCCACAAGGCAAAGCGCGAGAGCTTGGCGAGGCGGAGGTCCGCCGGCGCCTGGACAACAAGTACCTTCCGTCCACCCCGCCAGACCCCCTCCCGAGCTTACGCGGGCGCAGCCAACGCCCGGCTCGACGCAGACATCGAGGAGTGGGAGGTCCGCGCCGGTGCTTCAAACGATCAACGGCAAGTCGGCGTCGGGGCCGGACAAGGTGTCGAACAAGGCGCTGCCGCAACCTCAGCGACGCGGGCGGTGACGGCGCTGACGGGGTACTACAACGGGTGCTGGCGCGCCGGCAAGCTGCCCAAGAGCTGGAAGGACGCGCGGACGGTGCTGATCCGAAGCCGGGCAAGCCACCACACATCGAGAACCTGCGGCCGATCTCGCTGACGTCCTGCGTGGGAGAAAGGTGCTCGAGCACGTGTTACTCAACCGCTGGCAGACGTACCTGGAGGAGGAAGGGCTTTACCCGGACACGATGCGGGCTTCAGGGCAACCTGAGCACGCAAGACGCGATGCTGCTGATCAAGCACGAGGTGATGACCAACCAACCCGTTCCATGGACAACCGCGCTTTGCTGGGCCTGGACCTGCAGAGCGCGTTCGACAAAGTCCACCACTCGGCGATACTCGAGCAAGTGTCCCGGCTGAACATGGGAGAAACGCACGTTCGCTTACGTCAAAGACTTCTGACGGACCGTACGACGACGATCGTGGCCGGCGACATGGGAGCTAACCGAACAAGACGCTGGGGAGCGTGGGCACGCCGCAGGGCGCCGTGATCTGCCGGTGCTGTTTAACATGGTAAATGATCGGGGTGGCCGAGCGACTGCGGAGTCTCCCGAACGTCAAGCACACTATATACGCCGACGACATAACACTCTGGGTGGACCGGCGGCAGCGGACGCGAGATCGAGGGCGGCACTGCAGCGGGCGATCGACGAGATCGAAGACCAGCTGCGGGGAACCGGGGCTGGTGTGTTCGCCGGCGAAGTCGGAGCTCCTGATCGTACCCCGCGCGCTGGGAAGAGTCGGAGAGTGACCACGACCGAGCCGGATATTAACCTGAGAACGAGGGACGGGACGGCCATCCCGCACGTGAAGACGCTACGGGTGCTGGGGCTGCACATCGATGCGCTGAGGCAAAACGGCCTGACAATTGCGAAGCTGGACGCGAAGGTGGTCTACGGCCATTCGGCTCATCAGGAAGGTGTCGACGCGGCACGCGGGGATGAAAGAAGCCAGTCTCTTGAAGCTGGTGCAGTCGTTTGCGGTCAGCCACGTGCCTAACGTCGCGGCTTTTCACGACTGGAAGGCGGCGGAGCGGCAGAAGGGTGGACGCGATTATACGCAAAGCATACAAGGCTGGCACTGGGGCTGTACACGCACACGAGCACAGAGCGACTCCTGGAGCTGGGGGTGGCATAACACGCTAGATGAGATAGCCGAGGCGCAGCGCACGGCGCAGCTGGCTAGGTTAGCGCGAACTAGGACGGGGCGTTCGATACTGAAAGAGTGGGATACCGCGGGGGCTGCAAGGGAGTGTGGGCCGGTCGCCGTTGCCGTGCGGGCTGCTCCGCTCGTTGCAGGTGCCGGCCGATCCCGAGACACATGCATCCCGAGGTGGACCGAGAGCGTCGGACCTGGCGAGGGCGAAAGCTCTCACGGCCACGCACGCGTCGGACAACGGAGCCTTCTACGTCGATCGTGGCGAGGTACTCGGAACCGCCGGTACGTACGCGGCGGCCGTGGTCGCAGCGACCTCCGGGGAGCTGTGCACGGCGTGCAGCGTGCGGGCGCGGAGCCCGGAGCATGCGGAGGAGCTGGCCATTGCGCTGGCGCTGACGAACCCGAGGTGTACGACGGTGATAAGCGACTCGCGGCGTGCGATCGTTGAACTTTGCGACGGACAACGTGTCCCCGTGCGCGGCGAGGGTGTGCGGGGCCCTAGGACACAGAGCGGTGCCGGTGACGGTGCAAATGGTTTCCGGCACACATGGGCCCGGTGAGCACGGCGCGAGAACCGCAACGAGGCGGCGGACCGGGCGGCGCGCGCGCTCACCCAGCCGCTGCGAAGCCCGAGCCCCGACCTGCGGAGGACGACGACGAATAGTGGTGCCGATTGGCCTCGCTACAAGGACCGTGTTTGGACTGGTACCGGGAGGGCAGGCGGACGTACCCGCCGCCCCACCGTAAGCTCACGAGACAGGAGGCGGTGACGCTGCGGCAGCTACAGACGCGAGCGTGGTGGACACCGGTGGTGGCGAACATGTGTGCCCAGAGGTGTACGCCAGTGACGTGTGTGCGGTGTGTGGCGAGGACCGAGCCACCATGGCGCACATGCTGTGGAAATGCAAAGTAGAGGACGGTGTCACAGACGCGTTGCCGCCGCGCCTAGCGAGTGCGGTGGCGAGTGTGGACTACGACGCCCAGCGCGAGGCCGTCCAGCAAGCGCTGGAGGCTCTCGAGCGCCAGCGGCCGACAGCACGTTCTCCTCGGAGGCTGGGTGCGAGTAGGTAGCGAGCGCCGGGTGGCCGTCCAGCGTGACGTTCAGGCCGCGTCTTTTTGCCGGACAATAAAAAACGTTGTTTCTCTCTCTCTCTAAGCGGTGTTTCACAGCTTGAAGGACAACGAGTTTGATATTGCTGTGATGTCATTAAGCCTAACGTCGGCGCTGACGGACGTTAAGCCTAAAAATAGGCTTAGCAATAGATGGATGGATGGATGAAATAAACTTTATTTAAGACGAGCTTAATAGAAGGAAAATACCTAAGCGGGAAAGGATGATGACGAATGCGCTTTCGCGCCCAGATCTCGAACCACCAGGAGGAGGACCACATTTAGGAGGACCGTGTTACTGAGAAGGAACCCATGTGCACATGCCTGCGTGTTTACGAGTATACATTTGCGACCACATCACGTATTTTTTCCACGTGCATTTTTTTTTTTCACCCGCTTTGGTTACAGCTTGTGGAGCCGGCCGCTCCGCTACACCCTTTGCGTGCTCTGTTTTGGTCACTCTTCGGCACCCGTCCTTGTCCACGGTTTCCTGGGCGGGCGGGCTTCGCAGATCGCTGATCGCCGGAGATGCGGTTCGGTTCGCCTCGCCGTGCCGCCATGCCACCACCGACGCCGCCAGGCTCCACTCGCCTTCTCTGCCTCGCCGTTCGAGTCGTGGCTCCTGCTCCGTTCTTCTTGGTCGACCACGTGTTTCTCTCTCGCGTGCGCGCTCTCCTCCGACTCAGTTCGTTGTTGTCCGTCCGTGGCCGCGGGCCCTGCACGGAGCCCATTTTCGTACACCGCACGCGACGTCTCTGCATGCACCGCTGCCATGGTTCACGTCTCGGTCAAACCCTCTTTCACCATCAAGCTAGAAGGCCTGGTGATGAACACTGCGGTTTCGTCACAGATCCAGTAATCAGCATTCCGAACACCTGATAGTAAATAACAATCATGACATTCGTAAAGTAAGTTGAGACCACCCTAGCGAACGATAATTAGGCAGGAGAATGCAAACGTAGTGGGCTTTGTTACAAAGGAGGCGTTTGCTATTCAACACCTGTGCTGTTGCACTCAGCTTCTGGTCGTTCCACTTGTCTCCCCCCTCACGGAGTTTCGAGTTCGTTGTCGTTCTCGGCAACCGTGACCCACTGGAAATCAGAGGAGCATGCAGATTTAGGGGTTGGGTGTGGGAGGCCTGAGATTTCAGGCTTGACTGCCAAGAGGGAAGAAACATGCGTGCGTAGGAGCATATCTGCAGGAACAGAGATATAAATAAAAAGTAGGACGGGAGAGAGAAAACAATGACCTTAGATACTTTGCCGGATACACTCCGAAGTGCGAAGATGTTCGAGATTAAAAGTTGCAAGTTCAATGTTCAACCTTACTTATTTGTTCACAGGGAACGCATTACGTATATGGTAGACTAGAAAAGACAAGATTGTGAACGTCGATCCTTACTTGGAGCTCAAAATTCACGAAAGCATTCTTTCGGGAGAATTTCAGTGGACCTAGTAGGTACTGGTAATGATGATGATGACTCAAATGAACAAAATCATTCTTCCGGATAATGATTCGTAACTGGCGGACATCGTTAGTTGGCGACATATTTTCGTGGCGTAATCACTCCGCTAGGGGTGGACAGCGAAGTAGGACAACTTCTAAAAGTTGGCGTCATTTCTAGAGTACAGTTGAACTTCCTTATAACGAAAACTGATATAGCGAATTATCGACTATGGCGAACTAAAGACGAACTTTGGTTGATCACGCTTCAATTCAATGACACTTATTCTTTTATAAAGAAAGTGTCACTGTGAGGATATAACGCAGAAACATTTGACCAGTAGGCTGAGAAGCTAGTTGGGAAAACTCCGGGCGTCCGAAACTGCAGAAGTAGAAAAGGCCCCTTTGTTCGTGGACACTGTGGAAAACTTCAACCGGCTCAGTGCTGTGAATAGCCACCAGACAAAGATCACGTCCTTCCTCGAAAAAATAGGAACGCAGGCCTGCTTTGTCAAATGAACCTTGTTCTATTGTAATTTACCGTTTCCTGTTCTGGTTCATTGAGCTTGAAATGCAACAAGAAGAAAGATAAGGGTTTCCCTATTTATGGTAGGTTGGAAGATTAAATAATGCGTTTCTGTATCTAGGATTCTTGCGGGAGCCAGATTACCGATTGGTTTGAACAGATTTTTTGCTCAACTTGTACAACGAATATCGGATATAAAGAACTAAATTACTGTCCCGGTACTAATTTGTTATAGCGAGGTTCGACTGTACACTGTTTCATTTCAATATCATTATGTGCTTTACGTGTAAATAAACGTTTTTCGCTTAAGGCTGCTAGTGCAAGTATTTTTAGATTGACAGCCATGTCGTCAAACCGGAACTTCGGTCCTTGGGGTACGTCACCCTCACGTCAGTTTGGCCTTCACTGCAATGCTTTCCTCTTTCTGGCGTTCAGCTATAGCATAAAAAAGTAGCAACAGTTATATCTATCGAAAGGGGCATCCTTAAAGAACTATTTCCCTGAAAACTAGCTGTTTTGGTTTTGTTCTCGAACTGGCAGAAGTCTTTTGGTTCATGTCCTAAATATAGGGAGCCAGGGCCGAAAGGGTTCAGCCGCTCTGCCGTAAATAGAGCACCTTTGAAGTCGGCCTCTCTACAACACACATGCATTGTTGAGAATACAGTTTTCTAAGTGCCATTTAAGCAGTCTTATACCGAAATAGGAAAACCCTACGGCATTTTACTAAACACCTCCAGAAAGATTCATGTAGTATCCCTATTGCGACACCATGTATCGAGCCCCTCTAAAGTTTGCTGCACTACTGTATATAAACTTATTTCTTCAAGACATTTGTTGGAGGCAATACAAGATTTCTTATATGAAAATGTGGATTCCTTAGGACAATATGTCAAATACCACCGTAAAACTCAATTTATCTTTGTGGAGCGCTGCACACCGAGTGGTCCTCATGTGTGGCAAGGGGTCGGGTATATGTCGCAGTAAGGACAGAAATACGGAAATTGCGTGTTGTAGATGCGGTTCGTGACTATTCTGTGTGTGTATGTGTTTGTTTGGAGGCGACGAAAGATTACGCTATCTTCCTTGTTGAGATCCGGGTATTGAAAATAGTCGAAAGGCAGGGAAAATGAAGTTCCGTGAAGATAATGGTGGCGAAGATGTTGATGACGGAGAATAACGCGATGCCGATTGGTTAACTGTGGTTATGGAAGGTCCTTGAAGGGCGGCATGTTTTATAAACTGATTATGGGTCATCGCTTACGGTAGTACTGCTTTAGCAAGTGCGTCCGTGGTGCGCCTATAACTCCAGGAGAACACCGTGAATCCAGGCGTACGCTTCAGGTATATCAAAAATAATCGTTTGGAAATTTGTGAACTATTTTTTTCCCATTTTTAACAAATGATGAGGGTGTGATGATAATCAAACGGGCATCATCGCACCCTGAGTTGCGTCTTCAAATAAGAAATTCCCGTCGCTCTCTGTGAAATTACGCTTACTGTATCGTAATATTGCCGTGAACCATGCATTGGGTTTGTTTATTGATGTTTTGTTTTTGCCGACCGGCTGCGTTATCTGTGTTATCCGTGGGCCAAGTAAAGCGCGTGTTCCATTCTTTTTATGCCGCACGTGTTATCTCCTTTGATAGGGAGAGTGCTTCGAACTAACGTCACCAGCCTAGAATAATCTTCTTTCATCTACAGTTTTCTGGATGTAAATCGGCGGTTCGAGAAACACTCGCGCCGAGAGATAAATGCCCGCCAAGCTGGCGCAGCGGCATTCGAACCCCCGACACTCGCCTGCGCACGTCACTTTGTTGACTGATGCTTCACCGCCTGTGTATTCTTTGAGTTGTTAGGGGAGCACAAGTTCGCTCTAATAAACTTGTTTTTCATCAAGACAACTGCGTCGTCTTTGGCTTAGTGACATGGGGTGTATACGTGCTGAGTATCGATCCCAGTATCCCTCATAAAAAAACGTGCCAATATGAAGCGGCTTGGCATTTAACTGCGGTTGTCTTTAAGTAAACAGATGCTAAGGAGGTGCAGCGTTGGTGTTAGGTGGGTTGTTTCGTAGCTCCATTTCTTCTTCACTCGAGAGAGATTCAGAGAGAGAATTATTCAATGATACCGAAGAGGTTATCCCTGCATAATGCCGGTCTGTCTAATTCAGGTGGTTGGTGAACATGTAATGAGGGTTTAATGCCAAAACAAATAGTAATAATAAAAAGAAAGAAAAAAAAAACCATCAGACGAACACGCGCACACATATATACAACATTAGCGAGAGGGGCCGCCACAAACTGGCGTCTACGCCAGAGTCTCTAATGCGTGGGCTAGAGGGTAACATTCAATTGGCAATTGCACTCTCGCCCACAACTGTTCTTTATGTATTTACAATGGGGGCACTCGATAGACAATCGGTTCAACAGCCTTCCAAAGGCCTTTGAAACGAACGTGCAGCACAGGTATAAGAAAACGCATAAGAGCTTTGAAACCCCGCATTGTCTTTGCTGTTCCAGGCCCCTATAAATGTATATTAGGGAATCGGGCTGTTGGCGTCTAATGTCGTCATCGTAACCGTCGTTTCATGTAGTCACGACACTGAAACACCGGGACACTCGTTTACGCCTCACGCTAGAACGCTTAGTGCTTAAAGACACGAGATTTTTACAACAAAGCTGTATACCTCTACTCCCCAACGGTTTCATCTCCGTTGGCAAAAACGCCAAGGCGCCAAGAATACGCTTTTATGTGCACTACATGCTCCGCCCCTCCCCAGGTTTCACATTAGTGGAGATGGCCCGGGATTTTTATGCGTTACCCACTAGCTCGCGTTAAGCCACACTCAGAGTTCTTTGTTTCATGCAGTCGCCACCCCAGAACGAGAAGAGAGCCCCACCACCACATAAAACCACCGGTGCATGAGTGCGACGCGATCGGTCACTCCTCTCGCGACAAGTCGGGCGTGCACCGTGACGGCGGCTGACTTGGAAACGCCATTACGCCATGCTCCGACGATTGTTACTCGCTTGTCTCCATTTACCGGGCAGCTTAATAACAGCGGCTGTATCGAGGATCTTCTCTCTTCCGCCTGCGGGAGCGCGTCAACGATCACAGGGCGCCAAGTTTGAACGCGATTCCTGACGTTCTCATCCTCGAAACATCGGCTGCCGGGGACGATGACAGCACGATTGTACAGCTACAACTTCATGGAAACAACAACAAAAAAAAACAAATGGGTAGGTGGGAAACAACAAATAGTAGGGGACAGCGCTGGACTTGAGCGACTGATCGCTGATCAAACACACGGCGACGACGTGAACGCACTTGAATATTGCTGTAGGATCGGGTAAACGTTCGATCAACCTTTCGTGCAGCAAAGTAACGTTGTAATCACATTTCCATTTTTGTACCGGCTAATCTGCCCTGCGAGCCAGGCTAGCTTCTCCTTTGTTTTGATTTGCTTCTTAACCCTGTGCGCGCTCCTTTGAAGTGATGTGAATGTGAGCAAGTATAGCCCGTCTTCCTGGTTATCGAGTGCAGCTATTATCTTCCGCGACCTTAAGCGTCATTGAGGAAGAGTATCAGATGGACCCCTAAGCACTCGGCAGCGACAGCAAATAGAAGCTTGAAGGTGTCGGTTATCTCGTATGGGGTTAGCGATGCGCGTATACACGCAGGCATGTGGTGAATATGTGGTTGTGTGTGCGTCATGTTTTTAGAAGCTGGTAAACGCTCCTGGCGCTGGGACGAACAGAGTAGCCTCCTTCTGCGAGAGAGAGAGAGAGAGAGAGAGAGAGAGAGAGAGAGAGAGAGAGAGAGAGAGAGAGAGAGAGAGAGAGAGAGAGAGAGAGAGAGAGAGAGAGAGAGAGAGAGAGAGTAGGAGAGAGAGAGAGAGAGAGTGAGAGGGAGAGAGAGAGAGAGAGAGCTCGTCATTCGCAGGAATCCATATGCTGCCATGCCTCCTCGGGGAGAGTAAACTGATCCGAGAGGGAGAAGGCACACACCAGTCTGCCACTGCTCTTGGGATTGGGGAAAGGGCGGTAGGGGTAGAAATTCTGAGTTAAAGGGAACCTGCAACACCTTTTTTAACTTCCTTCGAAATCTTAAATGTCTGCGTAACGTAGTCAGCCAACACATCCGGTACTTAATTTAGGGGGTCGCAAAGTATACTCAGCCCAAAAATTGCTGCTCTATGTCCATCAGATAACTTGCTCGAAAGATTTTTATCTCTTTCCCGGTCTTGGCGTTCTTCGACCGCTGGAATTGCGTCATTACAGCGGTGTAGCGGCTATTGGCCGGGTTTCTTTCAGTTGCAGCAATGAACACATTCGATAGCCACTCTAAAAAGAAAGCCACAGAAGCAAACGAGGAATGGAAAGCGTATCTGCTGCGACGAGCAACTCATGCAGTGCCGCTTCGTGCTGGCGATAACTGTAGCTTGTACAACGCTTCGAGACGCAAAGGAAAGAGTGGAAGCGTTATATATTGAAGCGGTATATTGAATGCAACAGGGCGTCTAATTATGCGAATGCCCGGGTACACAGTGGTGGTGGTGAAAACGTTTTATTAAGCTGGAACGGAGTTTAGTTGAGCCGTTCCTCTTGCGGGGGGCGTCCTCAGTCCAGGAGAGCAGCGCCAAATTCGTTAAACCTAAATATTGGCATTTTAAACTCATCCTTCAAGTGAAAGGATGACTGCCAGCTCAACGCCAGCTAAACGGTAAGGCAAGTTCTAACTCGGCACGCGCGTCATCCCATCGCCCGAAAAATGTCCTCGCGTTCACTGGCCTCCCGCCATGCGCTCCGGTGGGCCCATCGTCCGACAAAAACGATCCCGCGCCTAGCTGCGGCGGGACCCCATCTTTTACCGCCGTGCTCGATCGTGTAAGACGGGTAGGCCTTCCGATCGGTCGACATCTGTCGCTCGCGCAGCCCCCGTGATTACAGTGTTTCGGAGGCGTCGATGATGAAAGACTCTTTCTTCGCGGCGCTGCCGCCTCCTCGGCTAACCGCTCTTACGTCCCTCGCTTCTGGCTTCCCGAACGCTACAATTTGTTCCTCTGCTCATCACGCTTCTTCCGTTTTCATTCGTAGTTATTTTTTGATCCTTTGTAGTCGCGCCGCAGGTAGAATTGAAGGGCTCTTTGATGACGAGTTGAGCAGACGATCACGTACGAGGTGTGTCGTCTGCTAGCTGTGGCCGCGGTGGAGACGCGGCATTATGCGAGAATGAATCACTTGCTTCTTTTTCTCCTTTTCTCTCAGCTTTCGCTGCCTGATTTCCGTGATTTTGTTACACGTCAGCCCAGAAACGTTGACGCCTTGGAAGGGACGCTCGTTTCTTTTGTATTCCGCAGTGCTCGCCTTCCTGTAACGGCTAACCGGCTGCACGGATCCATTCTTTGAGTCTCGCGGCGTTTTGTGCACGTTTTTTGCTCGCCCGTATATTTCCTTCACTGCCGCATATTTTTTGTCTTGTTTCTCGAAGAAAGTTCACTGGCTCGAGTGAATGGTGTCAGCGGAAACACTGTACAAAAAATTAGCAGTGGCTTAGCTCGGCTATGCCAGGATATACGTAGGGTGAGCTAAGGTTCAGCTGGTTATTCTTAGGTTTCCTGGTTGTCTAATATTAGCTGATTATCATAATTACTGCTGCTGAAACAATTTACAATCCAATCTAATCCAATTCAATCCAGTTCGATCCGATTCAATCCAATCCAGTCGCGGCGGTGGTGGCTCCCACGCGCCAGCTGTGCGCCGGGAGACGTCACTGCTCCTCGCTCATGCGCAGCACCGCTCTCCAGGTGCCACGCGAAACTGCTCAACCTCGGCCAGTGTAGCTCACGCTACAAAAGGGGAAACGCAGTTTAAAAAATTGCAACATAAGCTGCATAAAAAATGCTGCATTAACTCAGAGAATTGTCGACCAATGCGTAGCATTCTTGTGCCGCTTATCTTGAGTGTGAGTTCCTTACAGCCAAATTTTTCGGTTTTTATAAATCCCGTTCGACTAGTTGTCTCAATTTACGCTTGTAATGATTAGAGGTGAAGCTTTCGAGAAATATTCATTATTGGGGAAAGACAGGGCGTTATACGGTTTGCCATTTTCCGTAAGTCTTTTATATTTTCTTGTTTTTTTTTTTAAATTTCGTTCCACCAATTATCTTCCTTTACGCTGTAATAGCGGATATAAGTGCAACTCTCGCAAAATCTGCATTATTGTGGAAATGCCATTCGTTATACGGTTTGCCATTTTCGGTATTTTTTTCTGACTTCTTAGTTTTTCAAACTTTCGTTCGACCAATTATCTCCACTTCCGCCTTTATAACGATTACAGGTGGAACTTTCGCAAAATCTGCATTTTTGTGGAAGTGCAGGGCGTTACGCTGTCCTGGCTTTGGGGGTACTCGGCAAAGAATGCTACGCATTAAAACATGTGTACTATACATAGCAAGTAGTTTACTAAACGAGCACGTGATCTTTCAGCCGTTGCCCTTTCAATGTCCACCCTTTGTTAAAATTTCTAGGCCAATTCCAAGCCTTCTCGACCACAACAAATTCCAAGAATAAGCCTCATGACAAAAATATTTTATTACAGTAAGAAAAAAAGGCATTTTCTCTAGCTTTCCGGCATAAAACGTTTCGGCCTCGCTCTGGACGTAAGCTTGTACATTAAGTTTTGCGGCTTGCGCGTTTCCGCCTTGGTCTAATAAATTTGAGAAAGACTGTACTTGTGGTTTATTAAGACAACCATTGTACCTTTTAATCACGCCAAAGTCTTCTTTTTAGGTTGGGGTTAAACTCTCCAATAAATCGTTATTTCTCTCTAGCGTGCTTTCGCGTCGTCGTCGTTTTTGTTGTTGTTTGTGGTTTGAGGGAAAAGGAAACGAAGTGCTCTGGTGAAACTTGGCGAATCACCAAAAGCATACTCGCTTCACGCGATTCGTTCCAGGTTGAGGTTTAAAGCTTTGTTCGCACATTCCTCATGGTTGAACTGCGATCTTAAAGTTAAACGGAACGTGGCCGTAAGTTGAAAGACGAGAAACATCGATGAATTTCCGTATTTAACGCTAAACAATGTTCATTTTTAACACGAATGTGTTTTATTCCGGGACTCACGAAGATTTCACTTACGTCATATCTGTCACGGAAGTGACGAATCTACAACAATGCAACTGGCCTGAAAAGGGTGCATTCCTGCACACAGGGTCTTCTTGTGGGGAAGCAACCTATAGTACTAAAGTGTACATTATAGTTCGGGTTGTTCGTTTTCGGGTTTGATATTCTAATACGAAAATGTTTTATGCCGGGATACACCAAGATTTAACTGACGTCATATCCGTCACGGAAATAACGCCAGTACACATTTGCCGAAGTGACCCGCCAGCAGGACGTCGCTCACCAAGCACGTCCACAAGACAGCCACCGACCCGCAAATCATGCTCAGCTGCAGATTTCGCTGCACAGTTCACTTTCGTGTTTTACCGATTCCTATGACAGAGGAATCAACCACAGTTTTTTTTTTATATTTAACCCAGGTTCCGCTCTGCGTTCCGCCGCAAGATCAACTGATTGTCGGTTCAACCATGCCTGCCCCAACACAACACTTGTACATTGCACGTAAAGCTGAAAGCAGAGACCGCCGAACCAGGCGGTACAGGTCCAGTAATGTTTCTGGCATATGCAAGGCGAGTTCTCCGCTTTCTTACTAGCTGGGCATTGTTTCGCTCAGTAGGGAGCCGCCCTGCACTTTCCCAGGCGTCGCATTAGAAAGGGAGACGCCCTCCTTTTTCTTTCCCCAACACACTAATGTCGAGGCGCTAACTCACGGGGTTTTTAGCAAGTCTGAACGGAACATGTCGGGAATCATGGCTGGATGGCCGCTCCTAGATATCTTCGCACACGTGCGCACCATGACCGGATTCAGGAACGTGTGCATCATGATCGGATTGGATCGGATTCAGGATTGTGCTGGAAGACTGTTTCATTGGAGCTTTCAGCGACAACGTCCTTGGTAGAGGGGAGAGGGGCAGATGAGGAAATCTTGTTTTAGGGACGACCTACCCCTAAAACACAACCTAAAGCGGCCGATAACGCGCGGTAACCTTAATTCAGGTGTTGGTACGCCCTTTGTTCTAGAAGATGCTTGTTTGAAGTCAGCCAAATCTCCTCGCATTTCTATTTGTTGTTTTACGTTTAGAATGAGGGGCCAGACAGACAAGGAACTTTATTGGTGGTCCTGAGAGACTTCGATGACACCCTTTTTCAGGGGGGTGATGAAGCCGCGGGCCGCTCCCACGTTGGGGCGGAAAGTCCAAGCTTCACCGCCGCATCGTGGGCTCTCTGGACAGCCCGTAACTGACGTGAAAACTCGGAGCTTCGTAGCGCAGAGCTCCACTCTTCTTCGGCGCAGCTATTCGGGCCTCTCTGTAACGAGGGGCATCCCCAGAGCATGTTTTCGAAATTACTTTTCTGTCCACATCTCGGGCAGTCCGGACTACAGCCGTCTGGACTGATGTAGTGAAATAAAGCCAAGTTTGGATACGATCCTGTCTGAAGCATGCGGAGTGTGATGGCCTGTGGTCTGTTTAGTTTACCGTGGGGAGGAGGGTAGATTCTCCTGTCAAGGCAGTAGTGCCTAATTACCTCATTAAAGGTCTAAAGAATGTCTCGGAACTCGACAAACCTAAGTTCTACAAGACCTCTCGCATTCGCGACCGCACGGTGAGTTAGTGCGCGCGCTTAGACGTGTGCGATGTCATTGAGGTTGGCGAGGAAATCGAGCTGGGAGTCGATATGTGCCAGGAACCACGTGATAGTGTTTGGATGGAGTACTCTAACGTGGAGGATTCTATAAGCTTCATCGGCGATGGAGCCAGGGGCGAATGCCCTGACGGCCGCCCTCGAATCAGTAAAGATTTGCGTTCTCTATTCGTCCAGGAGTGCCAAAGCGATCGCTGCCTGCTCCGCCCTATATCCTGGTAACCCATAATGTAACTTCTAAAAGGAAGTAACCTATGCCATAAAGGTTGCAATGGAGCTAATTCATATTTTCTTTATCCCAGCCTATTTCAAGGGTTACAGGAGTGAAGTTAAAAGCGGTGTAAGGATTACGTCCCCGATTTATAGGTTACTTCAACAAAATCTGACTTGTAACCTTTACGTTGTAACCTATAAAATGCCCGGTAACCTATAAGAGATGACACGTCGCGCCATCTCGCCAGGTGACCTGTGATTTCTCCGTTGCATGACGGGATGTAAAGAAATGGCGGCGCCCGAAGCCCGGTGGCCGCTTTTTCGCGCCACTCGAGCCTTTTTACCGTTGGCATACCCCTATGATGAAGCGAGGATTGCTGTTACAATACCTGTTCGTCGGCGTGAGTCGCGGAGGATGTGGCGAGCCCGTTTTTGAATGGCAGCGCTACACGGCCAGTTTTTCTAGACAAGCATCAAGTTCGCATGTTGGACCAATTCCCCGGCGCCAGTGAAAGCACACTCGGTGAGTATATTCTCGTAACGGTTTCCGTATTTTTATTGGATGTATCTTTTCGCTGGGGGCTTTTCAATTTGAAGTTGCAGCATTCGAGAGGGATTTTTGTTACCTGGCTGGTTGCTTCGCTGGATGTTTTCTGTTGTCCGCGACGGCAATTGAATGAAATCACGGGCTTGCGTTCGTTGCGTCAGATAGAGCGGACGATCGGGCAAGCCCGCACATTGTAACAGATAACGGCGCTCATGACCTGCTTTCTGCGCTGTTTGCGCGCCTTCGTCATCTGTTGAGCGTTTTGTTTACGTTGTTGCCTGCATGGAGTGCACTTCATGAGTTATTGGCCCATGTAATTTTCAGGTAGCTCTGTTTGAATATTTGAATTTTTTCCTATTAAACTCTTATATTATCGCGATATTCTGGGGTATTATCATTTTGTTTCAGCCGTCGGGGAAAGTTAATTTTTCTCGCTGCATATCTTCGGAATGGTGTTTAGTTTATCGGTCTTGTACGAATATATCCGGTTAAACACAAGGTGTGTGCTGCAGAAAAGTAGTCCACTAAATGCTGCCCGTAATTTCTAAACTCAATTTTGTACAGCACAAGCATCTCTTTCTTTGCGAAAGATTGCCCTACGGCATAATAAAAAGTTTTCATATGTACAACATTCTTCATTTTTGTCATTTTTTTCTTGAGTGGGTAAATTTGGTGTTAGTCATTTTGAGACAGCGGGCCATTCACACCATGTTCAGTGGGTTCGTTATTCTCATTTGCACAAATCAGTTGTTTATTTATTCGCGTGGCATTGCAGGGCAAATTGTTGCTTCGCGTGATCCTAGTGTAATGCAGTAAAGCGAATTTACAGAATGGTGGTATGTATGAGCCATACAGGCTGTTTGATTGATTTTTTTTTTGATGATACAGAAATTGTGGCGAATTTGGTTACAGGATGGGCTGGTCAAGTTACACAGAGACAGGTGCAGGTGTGAAAATGAGTGCTGCTCCCTCATCGGTTCCTGGCTGTTCGAAAAGTGTGGTTGCATCTGGCTACCTATGCTATGACTTATCAGCACTACTGTTTTTCTTGCAGGCAGTGTTCCTTGAGCTGACAACCAGGACTCCCCTGAGTACGACACCACTTGAAATAAAGTCTGATTTCAGTGGTAACAACGATATGAAAACGCAATAACTAAAACACATTCATTCAAATATTCTTTGTAAAGATGGCAACCAGGCCTGCACAGACAAAAGTATAATTCACTCGTAAAAATGCGAGGCCTTTCTTCAAGTGTTATGGTGTTATATTTCGTATCTTATTTTGCCTCATGTTTAGTGACTCTTTCTATCAGTTCGTTACTGCATGTTGGTGATGAATATACGTAATTATGTCCTCAGCATGAGCTTTGTAGTTTTTGAGCAACTCTAGCTATTCTATAAGATGGCTAATTTTGCAGAGCCAACAAGAAAAAGAGCTCTTTTTTCGAAAATAGCTCTGATAACGAAAAAGGGCTCTTTAATAAAGCTCCATTTGTTAGTTAGAGCTTGTGGTGTGTTCTTTTCTTCGTCTTGTCAAGTTTGCGGTGTTCTTTCATTATGAATGTATACCAACTGCCCAGGTTGTCAAGCCTATTTCATTTTAACCCAAATAACCCTTCGGGTCATTACAGGTACAGACCTCCTGGATATGCCACTTGAAGATCGGTGCAAGGTTTCTAGATGGATCCACTCCCACAACACATCCAGACGAAGAAAAAAATTTCGCCATCTTCCCGTAGGGGACCCCTGAGTGGTATGCGAAGCAGCCATGGGGCCGACTCAAGTTCCCATTAGTTTTCAGTTCGATCGCGGCGTTGCGGGAGGAGAATGAGGGGAGCAGAGCGCGCGCGCGCGTCATTTATACCACGGAGCTACAGTGGCGCCCCCAGCGGAGTATGCAGCGGCTACCGTCGCGTCTCTAACCCTAACCCTAATTGTACCGCGCGGAGCCGCAGGTGTTGCCAGTCGTTGCGCAATCCTGGAGAGGAGAGGAGCTTCAGAGAGGAGAGGAGGAATGCCGGAGAGGAGAGGAGTGTCGGAGAGAAAAGTAGGAATGCCTCGCATACTACTCAGGGTTCCCCTACGGGAAGATGACGACAGGGGTTGAACGCGAAGCTATCTCGTGATGGGTTCTTTGGCTGGCCAATCCCCAGGGGCATCCTTTCACCATCATCATCAGCGGTGCCTGGCCAGGCATGCGCAGTGGAGGTGTGGTACTCAGGGTTCCCCTACTGTAAGCTGGTGCTTCTTTTTACTGATAGCGAGGAAGAAACCACCGATCAGAACCTTACTTACTGAAATGAAAAACTTTTGAGGCTTCCACATGAGAATCCTTGTTCAAAATGAGACTGCCAGTACAAGGGGGGGGGGGGGAGGGGAGATTGTACAGCCAAAAATGTGACGCAGATGGCTGTCAGCATCGTGAAAGCACGTTTCCTGGGTTTAGTGCGACGTTCGCTCTTGTTGCGTGTACTAGTGATTCACATGAAGGCGCGGAAATGTTTTTGTTTTCTCTTTTACAAATGTATGTCAACCCCAGTTTATCTCGCAGACCAAAGTTTCTGCCTGTTCTGGGTGAGCATGCAGAAACATTGCGCGAGATAAACTGCAACACGGCACGATGAGAACTCTGGAGGGTTGGCCGGTATGGCTACAGTGGCTTCGCTTGTTCTGAACAATGCGACCAAATTACTCTGTGTAACAATTACTGAAGTGATGTGAAATTATTTGAAGGCCGTAAATCACTCTATCTCTGGTGTGGCCTTTCATTTCATTCTCTGGTCTGCGTTTTCATTTGCGTGCAATATATTTTGTGTACTCCACATGCCTGTGGTTTGGTGTGAGGGGCTCATGGTTGCACTGGATTTTGTTCTTTTGCTGAAAGTTTCTGTAGATGGCTCTTAAAAGTGGGGAAATCCAAGTGACGGCCCCTCACATATACACCTCCATCCACGGCAGCAGGGAACAAGTTATTCAGATGACATCGGGAAATCTTCAGAGTGCCCTGATATTGTGCCTGCTTGTGTACTACGTAAATTGCGAAGCTTATCTCTTTGAATTTTTCCAAGTGCCTTTTTTCATGCAGGAAATTTTCGATCCCATCGAAAGTTTGTCCAAAAGACAGATTGCAATCGGCCTAAAAACTTGTTAGTGCTGCATAAAAAAAAAAAAAGATAATTTAGCGTGGGAATCACAACTCAGGTGGAATTGCAAAGAAGAACCTGTGAAGATGGATTCGTAAAGACGAATGAATTCCGAGTGTACTATTACAGACTCTGAGTGACACAGAGAATGTAGCGAATATAGTATAAACACTGCTGTTCTGGGAAAGTGCACACCTGAGAACCATGTCATAAAGTTAGCTCAAATTCGAATTCATCTAAAATTGTTCAGTGGCAGTGTCTAAAGAATTCGAAATACCTTGCATACATCCGCACAAATATTGAGATAAATAATCTATATATTTGGCCATATTTGTGAAGCTGTTCTCGCAACATTTATTAAATAGGTTTGGATATATGAATAAACTTACCTGTAAATCTAAAGCAATATAGGAAAAGTTTAATACTCATAAAGGCATGATAATAACAGTTGGGTGGTTCGCAGCTTTGCTTTTTGATAAATAACCCACAGGTGTTTCATAATAATAAATGTGAAAGTTCAAAACTACTGATGCCAAGCTTCTGGAACTGTGCTCCTGCTAAATGTGCAAACATGTGTGCATGTACTGCAATTCTTTTCCGATAATCATGACCTAAGTTGTCACACAAGAATTTTTGGCTTAAGGCTATGTTATCACAACTTTGGCGTCCTTTTGAAGTATGCTATCAAGTGCATGTTTCCACTAAAGCTTGGTTTCACTAAAGCTTAATGTTGTTTAACTAAAGCTCAAATTCATGCCCAAAATTTACAAAAGAGCTAGCATGCATGTTTGATGCTCGTTTCTTAAACGGCACAAAGCTGATGCAAACATCAAATTTTGTTATGCCTGTTCATAAGACTTGAGCGTTTCCAATACTCGCGAAGATTTTTGAGTCACAACGTGGGTAACGGTTATCGAACAGGTAATGCAATGCATATATATTAAGAGAACATTTTCAAGCTTTCTGGCACCGCAATTTTAGAAATGATAAAAGTAACTTTTTTTAGCCACAGCCGTGTGGCCGGAAGTTTATTCAAGCGACGAACAAAAGACACCCGAGGCTTCCCGAGTTTAGACGGCGCAATGGAGATCATGGTCGCACATATCGTCTTCCACTAACGCAATGTTTGTTTACCACGCGGGAAAGGCGCATTCAGGGTCTCGCCACAGCGGCGCTGCTGGCGAAAGCGCGCGTGGCACGCAACATGACACCTTCCAGGTGTGTGGCCTTGGACGGCAGTAGATGTCACTTATATGAAGGTATACATGCTGAAAGCTGCAAAGTAACCTATAAATAAGTAACCCTTAAGTGTATACGTTTATAAAGGTTACTAAGATATTGGTTACTTTTGTACCCTATAAATTGTAGGTTACAAGAATTCAAAAATGTGCACCTTGTTAAGGGTTACCCCGCTTAGTCCGGAGTGGCAGCCTCCTGATGGTGGCTGCGCAAGTGACCTAGCCTTCCTGATTGACTACTGTTGCGACGAAGCTAGATGTGCGTCCCCTACTGAGCCGCATCCACGAAGCTGACCGTGTGAGTGGAGTCCTTGATCTGCCGGAGCAGTGCCACAGCCCGTGCTCTGCGTATACCCGCATTGTGTTGCGGGCGTACGTTTTTAGGGAGAGGAGCAACCACTGATGTTGTCCCTTAGGTGATCCGACATAGCACATTTACGTTCCTCCACTACGGTGGGGCCGACTCCCAAAACCGCGAGGATCTTCCTCTCCACGGGTGTGCTGGAGAGGCGTAATACTTGAGCTGTTTCCTGGGATTCAATTATTTCGTCAAGTCTGTTATGTACACCCACCTGGAGAAGGCGTTCTGTGCTGGCATTTACCGGAACTCCTAATACTTTCTAGATGCTTTTACAGATTGGCGCTTCCAACTTGTTCTTTTCAGATGCGTACCGCTTGTGCATTGCCGCCACGTAGATGATGTGGCGCATGAGGAATGCGTGGAAGAGTCTGAGGTGGTTATCCTCCTTCAGACCCCCCCCCCCCCCCCTTACTAGAGATTATAGTGGTAGAAAAAAAAATCTCTAAATAGAGATATCAGAACCCACGTTCTGTCGAAGGAGGCACTTTTCAAGAAAAATGGCCGCTAATCAACGTATGTCATTTATCAAGGCATCAAAAGTAGTATGGTTTCATGGTAACGGATGGCTCTTCAAGTCTGGGAACTAGGTATCAAATATCCGTGAAAATTTAGGATCCCAAAATTAAAAATTTCACAGTACTTTCAACTGTGGCGCACCGCAGAAGTTTCGACTGGACCTTCAATACCAAGGTGCATTTAGGCCGCCATTAATTGATGGGAAAAGGTTGGCGCGTCTTAGTGTGGAATTCACCAACTCCAGAATTGCGTCCCAGCCGGAAGTATTATAACTTCCGAATGTATACCATAATTAACGTTGTAGGCTCTTGTAGTTTTGGTTAGTTTAATACTCACATCCTTAGGTTTTTGCATTTTTAATAATAGTGACGTCGAGCAATGCTTGAAGTGAAGGTACAATTGATAAGGGAAAAAATGGTCCTTCAGAAAGAGAGAGAGAAAATAGCCTTTAATGATACTGGTGAGGTTAGCCTGGCCAAGGCGCCTAGCTTGCTACACCAGATGTATGAAAAAATGAAATCAATGAACAGATGATGATAATGACTGTGATGAAGATGACGCGCTCATTAAGAGAGTCCTGTTTAAAAAGTCTGATCAAGTCCTGTGCTTCGCAGAAAAGACAATAGAGCTTTTGTCGCTCTAGATGCTCGTTTAGAGTTCGACCAAGGGCCTAGCACGTCACTTAGAGTTAGTCCTCTAGAAAGCGGAAGACCCAACGACACTAAAAGGGACGTTCTCACATAATACGTGGTTCAAGCCCTCGCTCACGTCAGAAAGAGTGCAGAAGGGGGAAGCGGCCTGTTTCATCTTGAATCGAGAATAACTTGTGTAAGCGACGTTTAGCCGCACATGGTGAAGGTTTAGCAGCAATGTTACTTCATTGAGTGGTCATAGGGTTTGACAAGTATACCTCAGTTGAAGCCTCCATGAGTTAAAAATTTACACTATCTCCCGCGAGGGGAACCTTGGGGTAGATGTGACGCATCGGGGGTTGCCGTTGCGTTTCCGTTATGTTAGCGTGTGGATTGCTGTTGTTGTGTATCCTATTTACGCAGCATGTTCACCCCCGATGCGTCGCATCTACCCCATGGTCCCCCTCGCGGGAAGATGGTGTAAATTTTTTAGTCTCAATTTCAAATCATCGGCGGTCACCGGAGGATGTCATCGGAGGAGAGCCAGCGAAACGACTTAGCGGAGCGCCGCAGTTACCGCGTTTATATGTACGGTGAGGGGAATGAGAGAGAGCAGCGCAGAGCAGCGCATGCGCATGTGTTAACCCGCACCCACGCACAGCTAGCACGGCGACGGAGCGAGCGCAGCCGAGCGCTAACACGCAGATGGCGCTGCGGTGAGAGCGGCGCTAGCGCGCAGCTGGCGCGGCGAGAAGAATGGAGGAGGGATGCGGACGCCGCCGGACTACGCCGGAGGGACAGGCGGGTGAAAGAGATGCGTCGCATCTAAAGGAATCAAATACTAAGGAGCCATCTTTTTACGCAGAAGGGGATGGCCAGCGAAGCTAAACCAAACACACGATAACATCAGTCGACATAAAGAAATTCCCGTTGTAACACCTTAGTTTCATCCGCACGGCCACGAGAATGGCCTTGCGGTCGCTCTGGTATACCCGCATATCGGCTCGGCCACAACCCGTGCCACAGGTTCTGTTGGCTCTGGTGGATTAGTTTCATCGCGTCCGTCGTAACGGGTGTCCACGTGATCGACGGCAGGCTGCGCGCGTGTTCGTAGCGTAAGACTCCGTGTTCACGTGGTCTTCTCCCGGCGGGCCAATGAGGAGCGGCTGCGTGTTGTTCATTCCTTTCTTTCCGCCGCAGGAACGCCTCCTCGTGGCAACATTGTCGTTCCACCTGCTTCTCTCTAAGCTTCTTTTCAGTCTTCTAGTAGCTTTTATTTTCCATGTTTGATTAAAACCTTTTAGGAACACCAAATATAGTATCACAAAAACTTAATGAAAGTACCAGAAGTTGTTTTAAACATGCCCGAAATGCAATAAGTGTCAGTGAAGCCACCAGCGTGCCAGTCTGGGCTTCATCTGGTGGCGCCAAAATGGCGCACAATTTATGGCATACTTACCTGGTGTCGGAGTTGCGCTGATCCGGACGGGCGCGCTCCCAGGGCGAGGCACGTGCATTGCACTCCGCTCGTGTTGACCCCTGCCACTTCCCCAAACTGGGGTAGATGGGGCATGCAATTTTTGGTAGTGGGGGGACTGCGTGCGCGCTCTCCCCCCTTCCCTATGCAATTCCAAAATCAGAACACCGAACTAACGCTTACGGTAGCAACCGAACGTCGGTTACGATAAGGCTGTGGCTAGGGGGCGTCTAACAGTACCGTAAGTACTCCAGTAAATCGACGTGCATCGACATTTCGATGAAAAAATGCCCCCACCTCCCCGAAGGGAATCGTGAGGAAGTGCGAATGCATTTATTGCGCCGAGAGTACACGGCGTAGTAATTCTGCCATCGCCTTGAGAAGCGCAGTACCGGCGAGGGGGAGCTGTCAGGCGAGGGGAGAGGCGCGCGCCGAGGGCGCGCGCGGGTCACGTGGGGTGTGACGTCGCTGCGCCGTTGCTACAGACCACGGCTACAGACGCTCCTCTCCGCTCCTCGCGCCGTTGCTAGGGGAGAGGAGGAGGAGCAATGCGGACGGCGGATTCAGGGTCGCTTATAAAGTGCATCGCACTTAAAAAATTCCCCCGCACCTCCCCGAAGGGAATCGTGCAGAAATGCGAACGCATTGGGTGCACCGATGAGTGTGTTGCGAGTAATGGCGTAATTAATGACGAGAGTGTGAACGTAATCATTTATTCATCAGCACCTGTTTGTGTTATCCTTGTTCCTGACGGCCACAATCACTGCCTTGTGATCGCTAAAGTGCACGGTCAAAGGGTCTTTGAGAAGCATACGCGCGTCACAGTTTTCGCGTAAAGACCAGATCAATGCAACTCCCGTGAATGGTAGTGGGGCACGTGTCGAAGCCGCAGAGAGACCAATGCATAGAGTTGCCTGGTCTGCATGTACTCGACCAGCCCACTCGCCACTCTTCTTGCGCACGTCACGTGAAGTCGCTAACCAGACTATGGGGTCAGAGGGTTTGGAGCGCACGCGCACACTTTCCATAAGCCGCGTCCAGCTGCGCGGCAACGGCGTCTCGAGGCGAGGTTGGAGCGCGAGGTTACACGGTCACCAACAAGACTCCGTCTCCGGTGTAGCCAAGGTGTACAAGTCCTCGTACGGAGGACGTGTCTCGGACGGGAGACGTGGCAACGGCGTGCGATATCAAGTTCCCATACACGTTAGACACGAGACTAACACCGCAGTACTCGCCGTCCTTGCCGCTTCGAGCAAACTAGTACAGCTCGCTTCAAGCGCATGCGTTCGGCATTGAGCGCGGAGAGATAACTCCTGTGGGCGCACGCCGACGGAGCACGACAACCCCCGACTAAGAAATGCATTTGCATTTACGACGACGACGACGAATGCAGAACTACGAGGCGCGCGCTCACGTGCGCTCGCGCTGGAGGAATGCAGGCGCACGCCGCTCGATGGACGCAAGACAACCCCCGACTAATAAATGCATTCGCATTTAAAATTAGCAGTGGCTTAGCTCGGCTATGCCAGGATATACGTAGCGTGGGCTAAGGTTCAGCTGGTTATTCTTAGCTTTCCTGGTTGTCTAGGATTATCCTTATTATCATGCTTACTGCTGCTTCAATGACACACTCACGGTATACGCGTTATGTTACACATGAATATTTATAAAGCGGCTCCGGCACAGCGTCACCAATCGCCCCAGAGATAAGTTGGTTCCACAGGCGCACGCCGGTGTTGCTGCGACGCACGAGCCATTGGTTTCCCACCCGGCCACCCCTCGCATGATCATCAAGTGGACCGGGCCGCCACGTGCGGAACGGAGGTCGGCGAAGACGTCGACGCTGGGCGCGTGGGGTGTGTGAGAGAGACGCCGGGCAGCGAGCAACGTTCTGTGCGCCGTGTGACGTCACTGCTCCTCGCGCATGCGCAGCATGGCTCTCCAGGACCCACGCGAAACTGCTCAACCTCGGCCAGTGTAGCTCACGCTACAAAAATGCTGTGTGACACTACTTCGCCCTCCTCTAACGTAACCTCACCTAACGTAACGAAGACGAGCCTCTACACCACAACGGCAGACGCTGAGCCCTGTTTCAGCCCAGTATTATTCGAAATTCATCGGACGGCGCTCTAGCCACGGCTGTAGCGCTGAGCTGGGATGCCGTCGGACGGCCTACACACTGCGTTACTACAAAGCACTATTCGAACAACCCGCCCTCCACAACGGACATACCGATACCTGAACCGGGCCGAGGTGAACGGCCTTCTATTGTACATTTTTCGTACTTTCACGGGTCATAATTACCATCATCATCATCATCATCATCATCATCATCATCATCACCCTGCGTGTGTTGTAATGCTTGTTCACTCTACTTGCAAACAATGATGAGAACTAAACCTCGCCGGAGCAAGTCATAGTTGTGACCTTTGAATAAGAAAACAAGCATTATCGTATTTGCATTTATACGGCATACATATATATACACAGGCACTTTACACCGCACGGGTTCTCACTCGAATTTCTAGCAACTGCGTGCTCTCGTATATATCCGGATCAGCACACGGCCTGAACGGAGCGTGAGGGGATGCGGCTTTTACTCCCGTCTTCGCCGAAATTCCAGAGAAAGTAATCCTTCCTTGTTGCACGCCTTGCCTTTCTTTTTTAGCCTCGCGCCATCGTGTCGCCCTTTGTTACCGGGGGAAGAAACGAAGCACTTTCAGCATCCGAGGGATGTGGCTGGATAATACACGTATATATATAGACGCGAAGACGTTTCTGCTATACGAAAGTGAAAAGTAAGCACGTTCACGCGGGGGAGTGCGTCACGTAACAAAAAGATACACGCGCACGACGTTCGGCGGGATGAGTGGCATTTGAAAAGGTAGAGGAAAGACGTGGAAATTTGTGCTTTTTTCTGCTTTACCAGAGGAAGTGAAGACGAATGCGGATCCGGGGGTGGCGGGTAGGGGGAAGAGATGTGCTGCGTTTGTACGAAAGGCCGGTGCTGGTGACCGTTGCTTCATATTAGAGAGTTATAGCAGATCAGAAAAACGGTTCCGGTACGGTACACGGTACCCGTTACCGGACCGTACCGGGAAGTCTCGCTATAAGAGTTATAGCAGACCGTAACTACCGGCCATGCTACCGTGACTGGGAGCGACTTGTGTTGTACGTCGTTTAGCAATTTTTCATGAGTCTGTGGCGTTTCCTGTGCTGAAATATTAGTTTTCAGTTCTCAAAAGCGCTAAAGACAGTAATGGAAAAAAAAAAAAAACATCCAACGCCCCTACGGAGATTTGAACTGCGACTGCGTGAACATGAAGCGGCCATTTTACCCCTACGCCATTTCAATAGATGGCGCCAGCAGGTAAAGCTGGGCTCTCAGTCAGTAGTATTAACTCTATGGGGCTCTCAGTACATACGGCTGGCTGTATCAGTGCGAGGGACTCTCAAATACAACATTCGTTGTATTTGAGAGTCCCTCGCACTGATGCCGCCTGTTCCTCACTCGCCGATTTGTAGACGGGCCCCATGTTGCTGTTAATACTAGTTAATATTAGTTAATACTAAAGAAGCTATCGTACATGCGTCGCTCGAGGACACAAGACAAGCCACGGCAGTTGGGCCGGGGCCGTGTTTCGCTTGGTGCTTGAGCTGTCAGAATCGCGCGGATTTCACTTGTTGCAACCTCATTTTTCTTAAACGATCTCATATTTACAATCCGTTGGACTAGGCGTGAGCTAATCGTACGTCTCGCAAACTCTTCAAAGCGGCCGCCCGCTTTCGAACGACGGACAGGGTGCGTCTCGGTACCGTCCGGCCAAGTCGCTCCGGTATACGGTAGGGTTCTGCGCATGCGCGGTGGCGTCCAGACGGTAGACGTTACCGTACCGGAACCGTTTTTCCGATCTGCTATAACTCTCTATTAAGTGTCGTACTAATCTTCGAAACACGGTAAAGGGGCTCTACAACACTTCCGATAAATGCTTTCACTCTTTGCTTCGCGTCTGGAAGCATTGTGTAAGCTTTCGTTTTTGCCAGCACGGAGCGGCACTGCGTGATTTGCTCGTCGCAGCGGATATGTCTTCCGTTTCACCTTTGCTTTTGTGGAATTTTTGTAGCGTGAGCTACACTGGCCGAGGTTGAGCAGTTTCGTGTGGGTCCTGGAGAGCCGTGCTGCGCATGCGCGAGGAGCAGTGACGTCTCACGGCGCACAGCTGGCGCACGGGAGCCGCCGCCGCGACTGGATTGGATTGGATTGGAAATCGTTTTAGCAGCAGTAAGCATGATAATTATCTAATCCTAGACAACCAGGAAACCTAAGGATAACCCGCTGAACCTTAGCTCAGGCTACGTATATCCTGGCATAGCCGAGCTAAGCCACTGCTATTTTTTTTTTAAATTGGCTATTGAATGCGTACGTTCGGCTCCAACTGAAATAAATCCGGGCAGTAGCTGCTAGATCGCTGTAAGGACGTAACTCGAGCGACCGAAGAACGCCTAGACCGGGAAAGATTTTGATTTTGGGGTGTGACGCGATGTACTAGACAGGCAATGAGGCGCGCCGTAGTGGAGGGCTCCGGATTGATTTTGACCACCTGGGGATCTTTAACGTGCGTCGAAATCTCGAACACACGGCTGTTTTCGCTTTTCGCCTCCATTAGAAAAGTGGCCGCCGCGGCCGGGAGTCGATCCCGCGTCCTTGGGACACCGCAAAAGAGAGGAAAATCTTTTGAGCAAGTTTCTAAGTTCTCTGATGGGCATTTAGTGGTAGTTTTTTCCTTCGGTACTTTGCAACGTCCTATTCTAAATACTTGATGTGTTGGTTGACCACGTTCTGAAAACACTTCATATTTAGAAAAAGAAGTTGAGAAAGTGTTGCGGGGTCCCTTTAAATTTGATTATACAGTGTACAAGTCTGACTGAAACGTTTGCGGGGGCGTTCGGCGTCCAGTCGCTGATTATTCCGGAGAGTTAGATGCCGTGCGCGGACCTGGTGACCTTGCCAACAACGTCTCACCACCGTATACTAACCCGGGATGAATGGAGGGAGATACAAGCATCACACTTCTCTAACTTTCGCCTCCATTGCAGAATTCTTTTTCTTCCCGACCATCTATTCTTCCGCGAAAGTCAGTGTCTTGATAAGAAGTATGGAGGGGGGCAGGTGAACAATAGTATCCATGCTATACCCACTATTCGTTACACCAGATGAAGGCGAATACGAAAATATGGAACAGAACACGCAAGAACAAGCAACATAATTCGGGGCAGTCAAATAACCGCACGATTTTCTGCTTAAAGGGGCCATGCAGACAAAACACAAGTTTGCTTAATTCGAAAGATTGTCTCGTTAGAATCATACTCACACCACTTTTAACGCACAATTCGCTCAAATAAACTATATAGTTAGGAAAAAAGGAAATGGCCATGCGACCCACAATCTCATTTCCCGCACTAGAACATATATGATGTTATATGCCCAGCTATGCGATTGGCTGAAGCCGACGCGCTTAAATGTAAAATGTAGTAATTTTACAGCCGTAAAAATGGAGGGCGCGGGGGGGGGGGGGGGGGGGGGGGGGGAGGGGTAAACAATTAAAGTTATGAAAATACACGTAAATATAGAAGTACCGATGCGTACAGCTGTTGGTTCTGGATGCACTACGCTTGTTTTAGCTGCACATCAGTCCGCCGGTTTGAAGTTGTCGTACACGACTCTGGCCGATTGGCGTTTGTCCATCATACCCTATGTTTTGCGAAACGATTACTTTCTACCGTAACAAGCCAGGTGAAAATACGGACAAAAACAAAACAACGACGAACAATGCTTCGTGGATGAGTATGGTAGTAACATCTGGGAGTACTGAAGGTAGCAAGGCTGCAGAGCCTGATGACGCTCTGGAAGTTCGTTTGAATACCTGCCCTCATGACTTCATGGCCGGCATCGCGAAAATGCACTATTTGGCGGGAGAGTCAAAATTTTAACCTAAATAGATTAATTTCGCCGTGAATACGGCATCGTTTGCTGCCGGACAAGTGCTGAAGGCCCTATAAAACAAGAAATCTTTCGAATAAAACAAACTTGTATTTTGTCTGCATGGCCCCTTTAAGTGCTACTTTGGGACGTTTAGTATTGTTATTGAGCCACGCTCTAACTTGACCGAGACGACAAGAAATAGAGCAGTATGTGCGTTTTGGTCCGTAATTTTCTGTTCACGTTTAATTTGTCTATGTCGGTATATCGTGAAAATAGAAAGCGAAAATGAAAGCCTTGGATTCAACGGAACAATGGCATTAATCAGTAGTGCATGCGACGTACAGTCTTAGACAAATGAAAGTAGAACACAAAAATATGATCCAGTACAAGCAAAAGCAAGGAGTATGGACAGTGAAGATAAAATGACGGCCCACTAGCGGTATATTTGGAAAGACACATTTTCAATCTTTGTTACTGTTGTAAAGGCACGCGACAATTCGACTTGCATGGAAAGAAATTGCGCTTTCTGTGTGTTTTGGTTCATGCGTTTCGTTTGACTATGACTGTACGTTCGTATGCTTCCGCACCGATGCACGTCGTCCGCCCTGCCTTGTAAACATGCACTAGAGCACTAATTTGTGCCGCCCTGCATACCAACTGTCTCGATCTTTATGAGGACGTCCTCCCCAGGAATTCGCACGCCCAAGCATTTGAATTCCAAGCAGACGACACCCGATGCCAAACAGATGCTGTCGTCGTCTGCAACCATGGGCGTCGTCTGCAAACGAGGCGTACGACTGCGTCCCGCCGCAGACGACAGTTTGTTTCCCACTATTTCGCGTTTCTGAATGGGAGCTTTTCACGGCCTCTCCTCATCTTTCGGCACGCAGAGTGACGTGCAAGGGCGGTGACAGTTTGGCGACGTTCGCTCGCAGTTTTTCTCAGGCAAGAAAAAAAGAAAATTCTCGGAGGGGAGATAAGCGGTTTAAATCATCGCAGTGATGGCACGGCTTCGAGTGAAGCCGCTCTCACGAAAGAGAAAGCGCGCACTGCCGTGTCTGGTGCAGTGCGCGCTGTGGCATCCGGGCGGTGGCGCGTGGTTCTTTTTTTTATGTGTATACGAATTTGTTTCGAACTGCAGTCGACCTCGCTTATGAATAAGACGAAAAGTTAAAGAAAAGTTCGTGTGAGACCGGAAGTCAGGCGGACGGCCTTTTCAACTGGGCATGCTTGAGCAGTCATCACGAGCTTGAGTCTTGGGCTGACAGGAGCTGATAAGCGGGGTGACTGTGTATTTTTGTTGAGGCGCTCCTGGCTACGAGAAAATGGGGCGGGCCCTTCACGGATCGCGCGCACTTGTGCTCTCCGGTAGCCCATTGGCGCAGGCACTCTCACTCACTCACTCACTCACTCACTCACTCACTCACTCACTCACTCACTCACTCACTCACTCACTCACTCACTCACTCACTCACTCACTCACTCACTCACTCACTCACTCACTCACTCGTTCACTCACTCACTCACCCACTCAGAGCCAAACTTAGAGTGGCAAAATAACTGAAGATCCATTGGAAGATCTTTAAAGGGGCCATGCAGACAAAACACAAGTTTGTTTAATTCGAAAGATTTCATGTTCTATAATGACCCAGCGCTTGTCCGGAAGCAAACGATGCTTTATTCACTGAGAAATTAATCACTTTAAGTTAAAGTATTGATTCTCCCGCCAAATCGTGTGTTTTCGCGACGTCTGCAATGACGTCACAAGAGCAGGTCCTCAAGCGAAACCTCATGGGCCATTACGCTCGGCAGCCGACTGCAAAGCCTTGTTTACAGTCAGTCCGCATAGTTGCGCCACCACATATATACTGCACTCGGCCGTTTTCTGCCCTTTGCTTCGTTTTTGACCGTATTTGCACCTGGCTTGTTTTTTGTTAAAGGGGCACTGACACAAAAATTTTGCATCTTGTTTTTTTTGTTGCGATAAGTAGCTAGTGACCTACTTATAACCTGTAGAAACCTCATTTGCTTCAGCGTGCGACGGTTGTTTAATTAGAGGCATTTTCAATGCGGCCAGTCGCAGTTTCGGTTTCAGCGAGTGCCGCGAAACGATGGATTTTGTGGATTTTGTGTTAACAAAGCTGACCACGTGACCGTCGGAGGGATATCACAGAGCAGAGCCGCCGTAGCACTGTCGAATCCGCATCGACGGCAGTTTCTGCGAATGCCCCCACGTACTGATCTCGTGAGGCGCTTAATTAAAAAGCGACCGTGGATGTGACGCAGGCGCTGCGAGTGCAAATGCTACCGCGGCTAAAGAACGATGCGCGACGCTCGAGACGGTGGGTGGCAAGACGCGCGCTGGGAGCTGCCGGCCGGTCTGCCTACAGGTCCGCCTACAGATGTGTTCGGCTCAGCACTGCAGCGGATATTCGAGTGCCGCTCTCGTAAGCGGTGCAGATGACAATTTTTAATGCAACCCGCCATCGCATCATTAACTCCTTTCTCATGTAAGCCACCATGGTCGGGACTTGGGGACAATTTCATGCAGCGGTAACAAGCTATCACTCGAGCTACCTGCGCCGGCCTGGGCCACTTCACGGCCGTGGCCGCCGCCTGCACAGCGACCGTGCGACTAGCTCAGTGAGCTTTTCGTGCCTCCGGCGCGTTTTCGCATCCAATGGTAATAAACAGTAATAGAAACAGAGTGCCTGGAATCGCTGTAGAACTTTGGTCGCGGCCAGCTGCCCGATTAGCTGACGAAATCACGGCGCCTCCGCCGCCAACGATCGGGTCGTTCGTTCTCGAGAGCAGAAGCTCCGCCCTCCGGCCCTCCGATTGGAGTGGCGAGCCGGCGAACCGGCAAAAAACGCCGGTAGTGCGGAAGCGGCAAACACAAACTCGTGACGTGTTTGGATGTTGTTTATTTACAATTGCGCGTGGTCCTCTGCTGGCTGCTCGGTTGCGTTTCGCACACTTCAAAATTGATTTTAAATAAGGCTGTATTCGCCGCTGATATTTTGCAGACGATGTATATGTGTTCCCACCAATCTATCTCCGAAGTTATCTCGCCTTCAAAATTTTGTGTCAGTGCCCCTTTAAGGTAGAAAATAATCGTTTCGTGAAACATGGAATATGCTCGACAAACAGGGTCGCGTAAGACACCGTCGCTTACGCCAATCGGCCAGTGTCGCCTGAGACAACCCCAAAGCGCCGCAGTCCTGTGCAGCTAAAACAAGCATAGTACGCGCAGTTCCAACAGCAGTACTCATCGACACTTCTATATTTACGGGTACTTTCGTAACTTATACTGTTTACCCCACCATTCTTACAGCTATAAAATTAATATGCATTACATTTAAGCGCAAATAGCTCGTTCGGCAAGGTTATCAGGCCTGCCTAATTTGCGTTTGCTTTTGCCGGCATCAGCCAATCGCAGAGCTGCCACATATGACATCATAGGTTTTCTTGCGGGAAATGAGCTAGCGGATCGCATGGTCATTGCCTTTTTTCCTAATTATGTAGCTTATTTGAGCGAAATGTGCGTTAAAAGGGGTTTCAGTGTGATTCTAACGATGCAATCTTTCGTATGAACCAAACCAGCAAGTTGGTTTCAGACGAAAGTATGACCTTCCCGTACCCAAAGTTAGCGTTGATTCTGCTCCAAAGATGCCCTAATTTCTGAGAAATCGCTAATCATACAACGCCTCTTCATCCCTCGCTTCCCTCGCAGCGATTCTATGAAGCAAACACCAGCTAGTACAGTTGCTCTGTTTGGGTCACAATGAACCGGAAACAAGCGATACAGCGGTGATGTGTAGCGACATAGAAGTAACCAATAGAACGCTAACCCGCGCACGAAGCGGTTTCGTCAGTCTCGGTAAAAGCACTCATGCTTTCCCGAACTCCCACGTTCTTTATTTAGTCACTTTTAAGCCGAGTGAATGTTGGCGTGAAACCAACACCTTGTGCGCGGCCCCCGCACCCGCCTCGCATAGCGGCGCCACCGCTGCTGATGATGATGGAGGATTGTTAGTGGTACCCCCTTTGTAACAGAGTTATGACGTGTCATTTCACTAAAAAAACTAATAAGAAACTAATATACCTATGTTTTACACTCTTCGTTTAATACTAGTGCTGTTCTTAGGGCAGGCGCAAAAAACTTATTACGCACAAAATCCTTTTTTTCCTGTTACAGGTGGTAACTGCCCAAGGGAATACTCCCCTCTCTGCTTTTCGTCCACCAGCATTCTAATCTTTTCGTCGTCTCGACAGCCTTGAAGTTAACTCCCTCTGTGCTGCCCTTAAATCCTAGGTCTTCTGGAAGCCGAATATTTCCCTCATGTAGATTTGGTTTTGTTTGTTTTCATAGTTTGTTTCTTAGTTTGTTTCTTTGTCATAGTTTGTTTCTTTTCTGCAGACCACGCATACCCCCTCATTTTGTGTATACTTCCCCACAAAGCTCTTAGTTCGCAAGCAACCTGCTCTGGCCTCACAAAGCAAAGCATGGCCTCTAGAACTATCGTGGAAATTTTCCCTTCTGATGTTTTATTTCTCAGCCCTGTACATCTCTAACGAAGTTTTCGCTTCCATTTTTTCCCTCCATTTGTTCGTTTCCATCTGCCTTGCCTCTTTTTTTGGTTACCTTGGCTGTTTTGGATTCTCCACTGTTTTTTTCGTATTTCATCGTTAGCCTTCTAGTTTCCTAAGCCACTGCGTGTCCAATCTTTCCATGTAAGTACCTTAAAACTTTAGCTGTCCACCTACGTTGATCCATTGCTCTCATTGCCGCCAGCGTGGACAGTAGCGCCATCCAGCGGCAGCCAGGGAAGACGTTCCATGCGCCAGACGAAAACACTCACTTTAGCCAAAATTAGCGTTCCCATGTTTTTTTTTTTTTTTTTGAGCAGCAAAAGCACTCAAAGTCATAATAAAAGTGGCTAGTGCACAGTGCTGTACAGTCACGGACAAATGAAATGCGGACACTAAAGCACGAACCAGAATACACAAATAGCGTGATTTCTTTCCATGCAAGTCAAATTGGCGCATCGATTAATTGCAGTGATAAAGCTGGGAAATATGTCTTTCTAAATATAAGAACAGTGTGCCCCTGTTGGACCTCCACTTGCAGTATATTTCTTTATTTCGCGTGTTGTGGTTCATATTTTCATGTTCGCATTTCACTTGTGCATGACTGTACGGGGGTCGCACAATCGTCTAGCTGACTATTGCACTAGTATTGCACAGAAACCGGAACGAACTTGTTGGATTTTGGGGTGGGTCGCCGCGTGAACTGTCGGCTATATATGCTCTCATGATAATGTTGCTAGCTTTGTTTTCGGGGCGAAGCCTCTTAGGAGCTCGGGCTGTCGTCGTTCATGTCGTTGTCATCGTAACCGTCGTCTCATGTAGTCACGGTACCAAAACGCCGGGACAATCGTTTACGCCTAGCGCTAGATAGCTTCGTGCTTCAAAGACAAGAGGCGTTTACAGCAAAGCTGTATACCCCCCAACGGTTTCATCTCCGTTGGCAAAAACGCACGTTTCGCCCCTCCCCAAGTTTCACGTTAGTGCACATGGCCGGGGATATTCTTTTTTTTTTAGATGCAAGGCATCTCTTACACTCGGCCTGTCCCGCGTTGACCGGCGTAGTCCGCACTCCTCATTACGCATGCGCAAACTCTCCTCCGTTCTTCTCTCCGACAGCTGTGCGTTATGCGCTCTCTCCGGCTCATTATCATAACAGCTGGCGCGCTTCGCCTACGTTCGCATGTGCTCCGGCGTGTCACTAAATGTCACTAAAAGGCATGTAACTAAATAAAGGCTTGACGCTAGTTCAGTTAAGCTTTCGCTTGACACAGTTGCTCGACTCCGCTTGACTTCGCTCGTTCTTCGCTTGACGACGACGACGACTCCGTTGAATCTTCCGATGAAGACGGTCTTTACGTACTTGGAACTCTACGTGTGATTGAGCATCATTTAAGGTTCACTACACTTCAACCACATTTGGGTAACCAACATAACGGAAACGCGAATTGAACCCCGTGAGATGCCTTGCATCACCCCAGGGTTCCCCTCGTGGGAAGGTGGCGGATTTTTTTCCTCTTCGATGTTCACACATGCAACTACAAAAACTTCCAGTAAAGTTCTTACAAACTTCTGAAGGCGTATTTTTACAATATTTGTCGCCCATTTTCAACCGCGGCTTCCGGTGTAAGTTGCGCGGGATATCCAGGGGTGGCGACACTTCTCTTCCCGTTTTCGCTATTTTCTGCCTCATTTTCGAAAAAAAAAACCTACGCGTAAGAGTGCTATATTCGTGTCCTCGATTAGCTAATCTACCAATCTAGAGCAACTTGCATTCCGTCTAGAGTGTCTCTTTAAAGATGCATGGGCATCTCGCCCCTCTCCCTCGCCAACTTGAGGTGTTCGGCTTGGTGCGCCCGACTTCCTGTATAGCCTCCCTGAGCAGAGGCAGGTGGGGAGCCGCGCTTCGATTTGACATCGCCCTGACGACGCCGCCAGCGCTGCGAAGGCAGCTCTCTCCCCGAGCTCTCTGAAAGGTCCATAATATAACTGCACGGTAACACGAGGACACAGAAAGAGGCACAAATAATACAGGACGCGGCGCAGTTGTGCTCCTTTCTGTGTCCTCGCGGTATACCGCGCAGTTATATTATGGATAAATACCAACTCGCCCAATTCACTGCACTCTACAAAAGAGCAGAGTTGGCCCTTCTGCTCCATACACGGAGACTAGAACTAGGGGGACCTTCTGTTAATAATGTTAGTTCTGTCTCTCTATTCATTGTGCGATCGTCTGTCACTTAACCCTTTCGGTCCCGGTGGTGTCATTTGACGACACCACATAAAAGTCACTGTATAGCGCATAGTGTACGAAACCAAAACTGCTAGTTTTCATGTAATTGCTCTTCAAGGATGCCTATTGCGATAGACATCGCCTTTGTTTCATTTTGGCGCGAGCGGGACTCTATGAAAAAGAAGAAGAAGCCCCGGTGAAGACAAAACTACGATGTTGAGGCTGAAAAAAAAAAAAAAAAACGGAGGTCCTGGTTTTATTCCAAAGCTTGTAAACCTAAAACACCTGCTTTACGACGCTCTTTTTTTTTCAGGCTCATCTGGTCATAAACTTTACGGAAACATGCAAAAAGGATGTTTCTGCTTAATATATATATATATATATATATATATATATATATATATATTTAATTTCCAGATGTCCTAAATAATTACCTCATTAATAAATCAGTTAATATCTGCACTACCAGCTCTATTTTTGTTTTTGGTCTTATGGGGCACCAAACTTAAAAAAGAACACTGAAAACATGTTTTTTCTTGAAAAAAAAAATCAGGGCTTCAATGGTTCAGGATCGTCTACGTGGGATCCCTACGGAGAACGAATTTTTGCGTCCATATATACGACTACTAGCGGGCGGGGTTGCAAGAGATTCGTTCTGCTCGAACTATTGCCACCCGGAGATGGGAAGCGGGGGTGGCGGGGGGCTTAAATTCACACTCAGAACTGTTTGTGCTTCAACTTTGAGCATTGTGCTGTCTGCGCTCGAGCCATGCGGTTCATACACACGAAGACTGCCACACCTGACCTTTGCGCTCCCCCTAATGGTTTTCTGCTCGCCTCCGCGATTCTTGGCGGATGCGACACGTCGAGGTCACCAGGGGGTCCCACGAAGCGAATACCACCGCCAGCCTGGCTAGGAACAGACCGTGGGCGACAAAACGGACCCACTAATGGCTCGTCCGTCGGATCGAGGCTGTCTCGACGATTATGACAGCACTTCCCTTTAACGGGCGCAGAGTGGGACGAGGTACGTGTAGCTGGAGGCGTTTTAGTGCAGCATACGTCATACTAAAGTATTAGATGCGACTGCATCTCATTCACTCGCCTTGTCCCTCCATACGGCGTTGTTGTCCGTCCACACCCCTCCCCCTACACTATAAAAAAATAATAGTTAGCGGCGCCCGGTTACGATCCCACGACCCTGTGGGTGGAACGCGAGGTACATGGTGCTCTTCCCACTGCGCCACAAAACCGAGACAGAATCAAATGCTACGAACGCGCCTTATATCCTTGACTCGTTCAAACTACGTCAAGATGCTACTGATACAACGCATGATGGGGCAATGATTAACACTTGCAATAAAAGAAAAGAAGCTGCGAAGCCCCAAGCATACCACTTAGAGAGATTGGCCAAGATTGGCCAATAAAACATAATAATAATCATAAAACATAATAATCATACGCGTTCCCGACACGTTTCACGCGATTTCAGGATCAATCCAACGGAAACACCAAGTGAACCCCACGATGCGTCGCATCTACACAGGGTTCCCCTCGCGGGGAGGTGGGCGCAATTTTTTTCAAAGTACCTCACATTGGCGCCGGCGTGTGCGTGCGAGAGCGCGTGCATCGGGGCCTTGATTAAGTAACAAGGCCCAAAATTCCTTTTTTTTCTATCTGATTCTCACTAACCAGATCGTATTGAAGAGGCTGATCCTGAAACGTGACGATGTGTCACTCACACCAACGTGTGACGACGACGTGACGACGTGTCATCAGACCGCCGATGTGATGGCGAGAATAGGAAAAAGGAAAACTTCGGACAAGGTAGCCACCTTCATTTTTGCCAACGTTTCATCAAATAGACATATTCTGGAGGTCGTGGGTTCGGGCCAACCCGGTGAGCATTTTTATCTCTAGTTTCTCTGTCTTTCAAACACTTAAATAACCAATAACTATATCTGTTTCAAGCAGAATAAATGACCTATTACATTTTCCCCTTTGCTTTCCGGGGCTTTATTGACTGCCTACCCTTAATTTCTGTCTTCATTCAATGAGCTCTCAATTTCCATTATGATTCGCTTCATACATAGCAAGTGTCTGGCAGCCTTGATTCCATACGTAGCTTAAGAGAGCTCAACGCTTTTCGGCCGCTCTCGACATGCTGTAGACGCCCGAGTCACGGGCAAGTGGGTAAAAAGAAGGTCCCCTTCACCCCGAGTAATCGGAGAGGCGTTAGCTACCACTCAGAAGCGCAGGAAACAATTACCGTAACACAAGTACCCAAGTGCAACTCCGCGGAAGATTTGGTAAAAATGAACACTGCGCCCTCGGACAAAACACCGACAAATAAATAAAATGCACAAACACTCGCGTACCTGAAAATTAATATGCAGAAATCTAATGTAATGCTCATGAGCCTCCGGAGAGCACAGCGGTTTGAGATAGATGGCGAGGCAGTGGAAGTGGTAAGCGAATATATCTACTTAGGCCAAGTTGTGACCCCAGATCCCAAACATGAGGCAGAGATAATTAGAAGGATAAGAGTGTGGTGGAGGGCGTTCGGCAGGCATTCTGAGATAATGAATGGCAGCCTACCATTGTCCCTGGAGAGGAAAATGTAGGACAGAAACTTGGAGGCTCACTAAGAGGGTTCAACTTAAATTGAGGACAGCGTGCAATCGAACGGAAGATGATAGGGTAACATTAAGGGACAATAAGAGAGCGGAGTGGGTCAGGGAACAAACGCGTGTAGAGGACATATTAGTAGAAATGAAGAAAAAGAAATAGGCAAGGGCAAGGCATGTAATGCGAAGGCAAGATAACTGTTGGTCATTACGGGTAACAGTTTAGATCCTTAGAGAAGGCAAGCGTGGCAGGGGGCGGCAGAAAGTTAGTGCGGCAGATGAGATAGGTTGCGGGGATAAATTGGTCGCAGATTTAGCACAGGACCGGGATAATTGGAGATCTATGAAAGAGAAGGAGGAGGAGAAAAGCGAACGGAAATGCCGAGAGGTTATCCAGGCTTAAAGCCCGTATTGCTACTCGACACAGAACAATATGGGTGTGCAAGGGATGAAAGAGAGAGCAGGCGAAAAACAGGCGATAGAAGCGGGGCCGGGCACACACTGTAGTCCGTTTGTGGGCACTATAGTCTTGCAGCTAAGAGGCCTTTGCACTGCAGTGGGCGTAAACGGGCTGATGATGATGATGATGTAATACCCAAGAAAGTGGAGGGGAGCACAGCCTCGCTGGTGGAGTAGTTGGTACTGAACCAGACCGGTATTCTGGAGGTCGTGCATGTTCGGATCCCGCAAGGTGAGCATTTTTTCCCACTTTCTTTCTGTCTTTTAAACATTTCAAGAACTATATCTGTGTCAAGAAGAATATATGACTTACCAGCTTTTCCCCTTTGCCTTCCGTGGCGTTCTCTACTGCTGGCCCTTATTTCTATACATACACACACCCATACAATATACGTACGTACATAGGTGCACAAACACATACACAGGCACATACATACATACATACATACATACATACATACATACATACATACATACATACATACATACATACGTACATACGTACATACGTACATACGTACATACATACGTACATACATACGTACATACATACATACATACATACATACATACATACATACATACATACATACAAATTAATCCGGAGCCCTCCACTACGGCGCGCCTCATCGCCTGCGTTGCGTCGGCGCGTTAAACCCTACAATCAATCAATACATACATACATACATACATGATAAACCTTCCCTACGGCGAAGCCCTGGGGGGACAGGAAACTTGCTTTGTCAAGTCGACAATTCGTTGAAAGCTGGTATAATTTGCTCCGAATGCACTACAGTAGGACCCATGAAAAACCGAATAAAGAGGGGTTTTTAAATAAAGCCATTTGGTTGTCACGAGGATTAACTGTGTACACCCGCCCAATTTTTTACCAATATCACGGGAGCGTCGACCGTTCCGTCGATCAGCGCCGTAGATGGAGCGATACGACAAACTTGGCGAGAGTAACCGCATGCACATTAAGCAAAGGCCGCTGCTATCGTCTTCTACTGGGCTGTTCCAAGAGCAGACAACCACCCCCGATTTTTTTTATTCGCTTATCACACTGCCCTCCAACCCGCCGTTAACGGGGTGAAGAGGGCAAGTGAAAGCGAGTGGTAACAGCAGTATGGGGTGGCTGTCGGCTCTTGGAACAGCCTATAGCAGACGACGGCAGCAGCGGCCTTCGCTTAGTGCGCATGCGGTTACTCTCGCCGAGTTTGTCGTATCGCCCCATCATACGGCGCTGATCGACGGAATGGTCGACACTCCCGTGATATTGGTAAAAAATTGGGCGGGTGTACATACACACATATCTAAACTCACGACGCTGCCGCATTTAAACAAACGTACTGTACAACTGCACCGCCAGAGTACATTTGTCATTCCTTTCATCGCCAGTGCTTGCGCGTACGCCTGTTTCAGAATCAAACACAGAGGGACACGAGCAATGAGCCGCAGTTGCCATTACCACCACCACCACCACGTTCCGGCCGTGACCGCCGCCGCCACACGAGAGAGAGCTAGGTGGCGGCAGCGGCGAGCCGCTAGACGAGTCGCTTTCCCACGCCCCCGCCCCGCAAGGTCCCGAAAAGTCGCCGGGGTCCGCCGCCGTAGGGCGACCGGCGCGGCTTTAGCGCGGCGGTCGAATAATCGGCCACCTCTGTGATGCACGCCGCCGCCGTCCATTCTTTAATCTTCCCCCTCCCTCCCCCCCTCTCCCCCCCGTTTTCATTACAAATTGTACTGTTCGCCTTCCCCTACCCATGCCCGCCGTATATACTTTATGATTTGCGCGTTACCGTACAATGCCGCGTGACGACGGCACTTAGGGAAAGAGAGAGGCTCAGGCCAGGATCTTGCTTGATGCCGTTTCTGCTTGGGTTCGGCGCATTCTGTCGCATCGAGGTGCGCGTTAATTTTTGAAGTTGTTGTAACGATAACCAGCCCGGCCCTACAACTACCATTTTTTTTAATGCGTAGCATTCTTCGCGGAGTTCCCCCACAGTCAGGACCGTGCAACGCCCTGCATATTCACAAAAATGCAGGCTTGGCGAAAGCAACATTTGCAATCGTTATAATATCGTAAATGGAGATGACTGGTCGAACAGAATTTTGAAAAACCAGAAAATAAAGAAAATAGAAAAAATGAAATTCCCACAGAAATAATCTGACAGGATCAAAAATATGCACCTTATACATCTCCCCCTAAAACCGAAGAATAAATTAAAAAAGAACGTCCCCAAAAGAACGTTGGAGATACACATAAAAATAGAGTAAATAGTCCAACTCTGTAGTATTCCTTGTATCCTTAAAAAAACATAATAAGCGAAGTAAACGCACTTCGTCGCCATAATGGTATTTATTGACATCATTGGCGAAAAGAAACAAAAGAAAACTTAAAAAGAATAATATAATACAACGTCTTTCGCTTTTCATAGCCATATTTGGCTGTAAATAACTCACATTCTAGACAAGTGGCATAAGAATATTAGGCATTACTAGATAGTTCTCTGGCTCTCTGCGGATTTTTTTCTATTGCGGTCGGAAAGCACGCACGCACACACACACACACCATCTCTACTTTCTCTCTCTCTCTCTCTCTCTGGAATATGCAGAAGCAATGGTGCACAGAAAACAAATGCTGAGGTAAGTTCCAGCATATTTCCAGCAATCGATTTAGTTTGAAGAAGTAGCAGTTGTAGCAAGTCTTTTTCGTTGTTCAAAACAGAAATGACAAATGGCTTCTTTTGTTGCGGTCGAAACGTGAAACCGCGCCATTGCAAACATGCGTAAAAATCGACAGCGCATTGCGGAAGGTGTCAGAGATTCGATTGTCACAACTCTCTCCAGTTTCGGGCGTGATATATATTTTTCTCAAGCTCCTAAACTCGACCTCGTGACCTTCGTTCAAAGTCATTGAACGAAACGTCCGAAATGGTCAAGTTGGCGGCACATGCGTCATTTACGAAACACGTGGGTCAGATTCAGTAAGATGTGAGCTAGATTGTTAAAGTACAGCTCCCCTTTAAAGGAAAGGAAGGGTCTTGCAACCGGCACGCGACTCGAAACAGCGACAGAGAACGAGCGCTCGCTGAAACAATGAAACGAGGGGCAGGCCAAACGGGTCTGCGCCGCGGAGGTCAGAGTTCGCGGCATCTGGTCGTCCGAGAAGAATACACAGTCGCCGGTTTGTGTTGTACACCGTCGCTCTCGCCCCGTTCCACGTGTGGACATATGCGCGCGTTTCTGCGAGCACGTACACGAGTGATGGAAGAAGACGCTAAATAGAAACAACACGCAATGAGGGGACAACTTAAAGGGGGGCTTTGGGGGCAGGCAAGGTCGGCAACAGTTCCAGCCTGATTCCTCGGGCCGGCTGACCACCCGCAAGCCCCGAGAGGGGTCGGCATGCGGCGAGTGTGGTGTCGTTTGTGTTCTGAAGAGCTCACGCGTGCGTCGAAGAACAACAGGGGAGATGTAATCGCCAGCCGGTGCTTGCGGCCGAGCGCTTTCGGCAGCTGGGCGCGCGGATTTTGAAAGGAGGGCTCACGTGCGGCTGTTTTATGGGCGAAGCCCCATTGGGGCGGGGGCTGTTGGCGTCTCCTGTCGTCGTCGTCGTAATCGTCGTCTCACGTAGTCACGGTGCAAAAACACCGGCAAACTCGTTTACGCCTCGGGCTAGAACGTAACGCGTGCTAAAAAAACACTGCGGCACTCGTTTACGCCTTGCGCTAGAGAGCTTCGTGCTTCAAAGACCCCAGACTTTTACAGCAAAGCTGTATACCTCTACCCCCAATGGTTTCATCTCCGTGGGCAAAAACGCCAAGGCGCCAAGAATATACTTATACACTGCAAGCTTCGCCCCTCCCCAGGCTTCACGTTAATGAAGATGACCCGGGATGTTTTTATATATATTTTTTCGGATGATGGGTTGGAGGAGTGCGCGTATGGATTGCTCCGTTCTGTGGTGCACGGCGCGCAATCATCATCACTGGAGAAGCAGCAAATTGCATATCGTGGTGGCACGGGATGAATGGTTGACTGAAGGGGTAAATGGATCGGTTAGATGAGGCGAATGGGAAAGCTCGAGTAGGATTGAGCCAACAGACTGTTGAATACTGGTATAACCTTGCGAGTAGGACTGGATGCTTAACTGCTTTAGACCTCAATAAATGGGTGATAAGATGGACGACAGAACAGAGAAGACAAGCGTGCAAATAAACAACCACACAAATAATAGACAAGATTTTTAGCCTTTCTGACTCCGCTGCTACTATCAGAAACCAAGCGTAACTGTTTTCAGGTAATTACACAACCCCATGCACAAGTAATTGAACACACATGTAGCCTTTACGACTCGGCAGCAGAGGTGTTTTTAAAAGGCGCTTACTCTGCGTACAGTGAAATTTTTTCTTAAATACTGACTTAGAAAAAATGTTTTGCCGAAATCATTACGTTTTTCATGCAATTTGTCAAAAAGTAAATGCTCGCAGATATCTTGCTGCTGGCTCTTACCTCTGTGGAACCTTGTAGAACCACGTTTTGACTTGATACTGAACTGAAAGCAGTGTTTTACCTTCAATTTAGACTTCAATTAAAACTTAGCAGAACACACGTGAATTTTCGAGCAGTTGTATAATCATGTCGTCTCTGACTCTTTCCCACAGAGACAAATTTCTTGACCCCTTGTTAGTGAGTAGTGTTTTTGGCACAAAGCGGTGGTTCAGAGTGACGAGAGCTTGTGATAAGAGGCAGGATCATGTTAGTCTTGTTTTCCTTGTGTTTTTTGGCTGTTAAGATATGTGCCCTATATCGGTATATGTGCCCTAACGTATATATGTGCCCTAACGCAAAAAAAAAAAAAAAGTTGTAAGTAGCACTGCGTTCGTCATCTGCCTCGTCTCTTTTCCAGTCTTATTTATTTATTTTTTTAGCGCTGTTCACCTCTTTCGCACCATGAACCAAATTGTTCACGCATCAACCCTCGCAAACTTGATTATCACGTAGTGCCATGTCCCGAAACGCTAATCGTGACTTAACAAGTAATATATTTTGTAACTTTTGGAAGACGTACTGAATGTACAAATTGATACCGATCAGATCGTGATTCTTTCTGAAGTTTGTGGTGACTTTTTTTCAGCCAATTTCTGTTGAAATCAAGTGATATGCTTTGCCCGTTGGACCACAGGCCTTTTCAATAACGTGTTTTCCAATAAAAGTTTAGAATGTGTAGTTCATACGGACTTGGCCAACGTTTTCAAAGAAATGCTTTATGCCATGCTAGCATGGTTTTCAGAAAACATTCTTCTGTGTGACGCAATTTGTTTTCCCTTACGCATCACCTGTTTGCTGTTTTCGACTCTGGACAATTATGTTTGTACCAACTACACATGCATGCCTTGATTTTTCAAAGCCGTTGATGTTTCTTCACGTCAGCCGCTCATAACTTGTAATCTCCAAATCGTTCAGTGAAATCTGGTGTGCCGCAAGGTTCATTACTCGGACCTCTGCTTTTTAATATTTGCATAAATGACCTGCCTCACTCTGTTGACAGAAGCATCAGGTTATTCACAGACGGTATCCTAATCCGGATGATCAGTGCGAGTTCTGGCACAGAGACGATTCAATACGACCTAGACTCGGTTGCTGGCTGGTGTAAAATAAGGCCCACATTTGGCACGTAATGATCAGCCTAAGAATCGAATTATGAATCGCGCGACCATGCCGCGTATTTAGAGCCTCACCACTTGAACTGGGTTACCTAAATTAGCTGATGACACGTTTGGTCATCTGTCCTCACGAAAAAAAAACTCATCGCTCTTCTTCTGTGGTGAGCGGACGAGTAGTGGGTCATCATGCAGCAAAAACGATGGCGGGAAGGCGTGCTATGCTATTTATCTCTTTGCCGTTGCACCTTTCACGTTCTTCGTCTATTTATTTCCTGTCACAGCATACTAAAAAAACTTTACCATCCTTTCCTGAGGGAAGTTGAGAGAAGCGCGAAAGTTTTCTCACGTCAAAACTGCGTCAAAAGTGCGCAAAAACCTTCGCTGAAAGTGCGTCCAATCGATCTTCGAACCTTCAAAGACCCAAATCGCAAACGAACAACGAACCCATGCGACGATTTTACGCGCACTGATTAAACGCATCTACGAACGATCTAAACGTATACCGACACGTGGTTTATGAGATAAAAAGTATGCTATTGTGCTCTTTCTTCATGATCAATGCAAGTATTTTCTTATTAGAACTGTTCCTTTTGCGAAATTTTCAAATAACCGTTTTAAGTCTTGACACAACAGAAGCCCGGTCTCACGCACGCACCGTGTGTCAAGAGATCTTATCAGAGCTTTTCCGAATCAACCAACCGGTCTATGGAGAAATGCATTAGTTCTTTCACGGGACGCCACCGGTACCATTAAGAAAGCTTTCGCTCTAAAAAGCCCTGCATTCACGCTGTACCTACTCTTGCCGCTTCAGATGAGGCCCGCAAGTTAGGCCTCTTGCGGGTTCGCTCGCGCCTTCGGGCGATTTCGCAACCCCGCGCAATAATCTGCACCTCCTGCCTGCCTGCCTGCCTGGAAGGTGTGACGCCGCAGGGGAATTTCCAGCAATGTTACGGCGCAATGTCTCAAGGCGGCACCCTGGCCTCTTCGGGGTCTCTGACTAGCCCTGCTGGGTCACCCATTACAACGGCTCAGCTCCCCCACTGCAGAACCCAGCCAGGCTACCGCGGATGGCCCCAAGACGGAATATGACCAGTGAGTTGAACTCACCGGCACGTGTTGGCCCTTGACCCCCGCCGCATATTTCACTGCCAACGCCACTGGCGCGATAAATGTAGGCCAGTTGAAACGCGTGCACTTCTCGGATAGGGCAGTCTCGTGAGCTAAAATTGCCTCGCGTTGGCTTCGTTTTCTTTTCTTGTTTTAGGGGCGAAGCCCTTAAGGGCTGGGGCTTTTGGCGTCTCCTGTCGTAGTCGAAATCCTCGTCTCATGTAGTCACTTCACTAAAACCCCGGAAAACTCGTTTACGCCTCGCGCTAGAACGTAACGCGTGCTAAAAAAACACCGGGACACTCGTTTACGCCTCACTTTAAAGAGGGCTTCGTGCTTCGAAAACGCGAGACACTTTTACACTGCATGATTCGCCCCTCCCCAGGTTTCACGTAGTGGATATGGCCCGGAATTTTTTTTTCTTTCGGGATAGCTGTACAACTGTGGGGATAGTGAAAGAACGAGGTAGATCGTGTTTTCTTCTGTATATTGATCTTCTGTCTCTGCGTCACACGAGCTATTTTGGAAACTCAATCCACTCAAAGTTCAATCGTATATCGTATTCTCTTCTTGTTTTGTCATCCGGGATAACGGTACTATTGTAGGGTAGGCAAAGAATGAAATATCCGGCGTTTGGTTTTTATGACTGGTATAAACGTCTCTGCGGTGCAGGAGTTTCTTACGAAAGGCAATCCACTCTAAGTGCATTCCGGCCACCATTCGTGGGTACCTTGATATATAAATACCGCTTATAAATAGGAGGTATCACATTGCGTCAGTTTTTGTGAGCTTGACACCGCCCATTGTATGAGCTATGGGTATAAGGTGTTCTTTGACGCAGCTACCTAAACAACTTCCCGTCATTGTGGAGAAACATTGTACGTATGCAACACGCTTATCATGCTTTTATCATCACAAAAGCAAACACCATGGTAAATTACATTCAGTTCTTGCACCGCGTCGCCATCGCCAGTATTACAAGCGCTTTGACGAATTATCATTTAGATGCCGTTGGTAATCAAAATATGATCGATTATTTGTAACCGAGAAATTTTAATTAATGGTCGCACCTTACAAGCATTAATACAAGTTGGTCAGCTCAAAACAATTTGTCATTGCCTCAAGTAGAAGTGATATGGGAATCCTGACATAACTCCTGGCATAACCTTGGAGAATTCGCGGCGCCAAACCGCCATACCGCCCGGTTCTTCCGGATCACTCCATAACAGCCTCAAATATTTCATATTTACACTACATTCAACTGGTTTGTGTTTGATGTAGCCTATGGTGTGCTGTGAACACTGGCTGTGCAACCTGTTTTCTTGAAAATGTTTTTGAATAAAGTCAATATGGCCACTTGCTATTGCGTAACAGACTGCACATTTATTTATTTAGTTCTTAGTTCAGTCTCTCTCTAACGTTTGCTTCAACTGGCAGATTTTAATGACTTGAACAATGTATGCAACATTTAGTAGGCCTCCAACTCGCTGCCAGGCCGCCGCCGCCGCCCCCCCCCCCCACACACACACGCACGCACACGCACACGCACGCACACACACACACGCACACGCACACGCGCACGCGCACACGCACGCACGCACGCACGCACGCACGCACAAGCGCAAGCGCACGCGCACGCGCACAGACACAAAAACAACACACACTGTACTCAAGAACTGTTAAGAGCTACGAGACACATGATGCATGCAAATTAAGAAGAACATTTGTGGAGTACTTGAAGACGAAATTTCGTTTCTACGATTATGTTATGTGCAAGTTACGCAAGTTATGCCGGCCAGGCAACGTCCGGAATGGACACCTCCCCTGGGTGCCTCTCTTGGGTGTCTTATTGATGTAGTCGCATCAGAAATGAACCCATTAAAGGTACTATTTTCTCGTAGATTTAGTATTCCACGAAGTGCGGGTGAAGTATGCCACATTTCATGTTTATCCTTCTATTTCTTTGTTCATACTTTTTGGCAAGGTTAAGGAGAGTTCGTTTTGTGTTCTCCGTTCGTTTCAACCTTTCGTTGACCTTGGTTAAAGAGTGTAGGTCATGTTATATAGCCCCGCTCATGAATAAACGGTACAATGCGTGTACGGTTTGTCGAAAGTTTTAGGCCCGCATAAGAGCTACGAACGCGTATTTTACCGCTATTCTTGCACGCTCCCTGGTGTTACAGATATTAACATATAGGGTGCATCTCCGAGAAAGCATCTCGGTGCATCCACGTTCATTCATAGGATACCATTGAAAATGCTGCGAAAGATTAAAGTTCTTTGGACACGGGTGGAACATTTACTGTAATCTTGGTTTCTTGCAAAAATCTTTAATCTTTGAAGTCACTAAATGATGCCCAATCCATAGCTTTTCCGCTCAAGAAGCCAACCGCCCAAGAACATTGTAAAACCATAGCAGAAACGTGATATTTGGCACAGAGGAAGGGGTCGACTTGGATATAAACACTGTAAAAAATGTATTGCAGAAATATAAAATCTTTTTGTGAAAGCCGTTGTCCAAAGTTGCTGCCCTTGCGTTTCAATGGGCAAATTTCGATCACTGTGGAACCCGGTAAAGCAACGCTCATATCGTGAAACTATGCGCACAGCAATCTTTCGACCTCGTGTTAGCTGCTCGGAAATTCATTGCACTAAGCAAGAGCGTCCGCAGAACTTTTTGCAAGGGGGGGCATCCATTAGCGAGAGGGGGGGGGGGGTTACGGGGGTGACAAAAATTACAAACAGCGAATTAAAACCAGACTTGGAGAATATACATTGGATTTTGTTACCGAACAAAGAAATAAAGCTAATAAAGAAAATGCGAAAAGTTACTGTCACTTTGTAAAGACTAGTGGTCAGTCTCGCTGCTTGAGGGTTCTCGACTCACGCCAACTGATCACCAGCACGCAGCACAATACGTTCACATATATACCACTGCACTCCATCATCTTCCTTGAATAGCAGCTGCAGACGCCTCGGGTTTTTCTGGGAAAATTGCGATATGACATGTGTGATGAAGTCTGTTGAAATGGCTCACTGGCCTCCCTGACTTTCAATGCAGTACAGGCGTACAAGCGTTTTGAGGGGCTGATTTATAGGTTTTGTTTCGGGGCTTGAGTGGCGCCGACATTTCGCAATTTCGAAGGAAAGCGTTTACAAGGTGATGGGATGGCATGGTAGGATGTTACACTCTCCCTACAGAAGTGTAGCGGTGAAGATTTTTTTTTTAGATATAGCTGCAAATTAGTCCGAAAACTGAAGTCCTTGCGGTAAGACTGCATAAATCTAGACTTTAGAAAAAACACACAAAAAAAGTCAAACCTTTCAGAATTGTTCGCTATCTTCAATAGCCAGCACATGTCATGCAGTATGTTTCACTGTCGTCACATGACCGGCAACGTTAGTCAGTGTCTAAAGTGCAATGTTGACCGCAGTCCTGAAGGGCGTTCCGTACGGATACGCCGGACCTGAGGGTGCTAATCATTTGAGTAGCGTGGATTGTTGGGCTAGTTGGTTCGCGTACATAATTGAAAAAGTTGTGTGCTAAACGACGAAACAAAGGAGGGAACGCCGGTGTCGTTCTCTCCTCTCTTCCGTCTTTCAGGGCAAAGTTATTTTAATTATGCATGGGCCAACCAAGCTGGGCAGCTTTTTTGTAGTTCATAAAAATATCCGAATCTCCAGGGGGAGGCAGTTGCCTCCCCTTGCCCCCCCTTCCGGACGCCCATGGCACTAAGCTGAAATAACTTCAGAGTAACCACTTCTAAAAGAACTGCGATGAGCCCGAAAGCTACACCTGATAACACCGTGTAAATGTGGCCAGTTCTAGTGCTGCTCGCGATATTTAGCGTGCCCCTGATTAAACATCGACAACAGATAACTGACCCAGTTCCATCTCCAGCATCAGCTACCCACAAGGTAACGAGTGTTCGATCCCCGCTGCGCTGTCAGACACCTGCATTCCTGACCGGCAGGGATTACTCTCCGCCGAGATGTCATGACCTGGGGGACCTTGTCTTGTCAATCGGTAAATCGTCCTTAGGCCAGAGTAGTCTGTCCCGTAAACACTGGCAGGTGGCCGTCGTGCATGGACAGGTGAATTCAGCGCTCCTCCCTCCAACAATTCGCACGTGCTTCGCTCGTCCTAGAGAGATGAGGCCGCCGTGCACGGATTACGTGTTACGAGCGCGCATGCAGCTGCCTGGTCGTGCTGCAGTCAGGGTCAAGGCGCGGAGAACTGCGCGAACGCTTCCTCGCCGGGAAACCTGCCAAACATCTGGGCCGACGCCGCCGCCCAATCGTCGTCATCGTAGTTGTCCGCACCCTACAGCGGCTGCCGGTCCGTGGGGTAAACCGGAAGTGGCCCCGCATGCGACTTCCGGCGCAGGTGCTTTCGTCTTCTGCTGCTCCGGCACGCAGACGACACGCGCCGCGAGAGCAGACGACATTTTTGCTCGCTTCTGTTTCTTTTTTGTCTGGCGATTACAAAAAAAAAAGGAAAGAAAAGAAGGAAAGCATGAGGTGTATAAAAAATGCTTGGCGCACACGTAGGAAGGTAAATGATCGTCTGCTCTCCGAGATTAGACCAGATATTAGAGGCTTCCTTCGCGGGTGGTGCCGCAGCTGTCGGGCGCGTGCCCGGCAACAGACCGGATTAGAAGTCGTAGTTGTGCAGACACGAGTCCCATCTCGTCATTCATCTCTTTGTCGCCCGAGCGGAAATTAGCGCTTTTTTCTCCCGAGTGCTGAAGGAACACCGGGCCCGCAAAAACGCGTACTAATAGAATAACGAAGTGTTCAGGTAATACGGAACGCCGAGTAGGGTTTCAGGGACCCCGCAACACTTTTTCAACTTTTTGCTAAATCTTAGTCTTGCTTTCAGAATGTGGTAAACCAACGCATCAAGTACTTAAAATAGGAGAACACAAAGTACCATAGCTAAAATCACCGCTAAATGCCCATCAGATAACTTAGAAAGTTGTTCGGAAGCTTTTTCTCTCTTTCCCGTTCTTGGCGTTCTTTGAGCGCTCGAATTACTTCATTACAGCGGTGTAGCGACTATTGGCCGAGCAACGAACGAAAGCATTCGATAGCCACTTTGAAAAGAAAGCCACAAAGGCAAATCAGAAACGTAAGGTGGACCTGCTGTGACGAGTCAATCACGCAATGCCGTTCTGTTTTGGCGTATACTTTCACAGCGCTTCCAGACGCGAAGGAAAAAGGCGTTTATCGGAAGGGTTGCAGAGTCCCTTTAATTACACGACCGTGTGGAAGGAGCTTTGCATCGAACATTGAAGGAATTCCTGTGTGTTATTCTTGTATGTCACGCAGGTTTAATGTCAGTGCAAAAGCTACTTTTCTTACTGGGCGCCCTCGATTTACCAGTCCTGGACAGTCCGCGGGCAGTCCGAGAACTGCGTTCGTACCGGAAGTCCCATAGAAATACATGAGAAAATTGAGCGCCGGATCGCGTCTTGGGCAGTCCGCGGACGATCCGGAGCGATAATAGAGGAGGCCCACTAATGTTGTTACTGGGACGTCACTCAGTTGCGTTGCCGACCGACGATGCGCGCATGGTAAATTCGATGCGCCTCAAAACGAGAATTTTAAAGGCGTCCCCTAAATTCCAGAAGCGATAAGTTGTGAAAATATTGGGATTTGCGTTCTTAGAAGGAAGGAAGGAAGGAATACGTTTTTTTCGTTCATCGGGATCAGGTGTTGGGGGTGGAGGAGGCCCACAGGGCCGCCGCGACCACCAGGGCCCGGGAGGTGGTCAGGACTTGGCCCGACTCCCCCGGGTCACGCAACATCTGCTCCCAGTGATGAGGGGAGGGAACGGGGGGGGGGGGGGGGGGGGGGGGGGGGGTACGGGTCTGCGGGGCATTCGCAGAGGGAATGGTAGTGAGTGTCGAGTGCCCCGCAGGCTGGACAGGTAGGGTCAGTAAAGAGGTCTGGATGACTGTGCATCAATTGTGTTCTGTGTGGAAAGGTGTGTGTAGGATGCGCAGCCTGTGGCCCGCCTCCGGATAGAGGTGTGGGTGCGGGGGTGGGAATCGGCGGCGGAGAAGGCGGTAGTGCAGGGCAATATCCCTGCATTGAGGAGGAGGAGGATAAACTTTATTGGGAGCATCGTAATGTGGTGTGGGGCCCTCATTCCAGGACTCCATTGGAGACCCCTGCCGCTACGGCCCTGTATTGAAGGAGGGAGGTTGGCTTGCCTGCAGGGGCATCGCGTGTAGACGTAGTGAAAATGGCGACCCGGTGAGAAGCTCGTTAGATTACGACAAATTCATTTTCTCTTCACGACCCCTTTAAGCACAACGCGTGGTCGCTGTTCGAACTTAAATGATTTGATGTAGTTGACCTCGGAGCTGGTCATGCTGATCTCCCCACTGTTCAGGGTTGGGTGTGTGTGAGGTTGAGTTGGAATGTTTTGGCATTCCCAGACTATGTGGTATATCGTAGCGGGTGTTGCACATAACACGCACGTAACGGTATGCTTGTACCCTCGAAATCTTCACAACTCCCCTCGAAATTTTCTGAGCGGTTTATTCCCCCTCTGTCCCCTCGCATTCCGGTTTTTTAAAACACGAAAGTGTTTTATTCCGGGATACACGAAGATTTCACTGACGTCATATCCGTTTCGGAAATGACGCCAGTACAACGAAGCAAGTGACCTGTAAAGAGTGCACCTCTGCACACAGGGTCTTCTTGCGGGGAAGCAACCTTTAGTACTAAAGAGTAGGTTATGCTTAGGGCTGTTCGTTTTGGGGTTTTATATTTTAACACGTAAGTGTTTTACGCCGGGATACACCAGGATTTCACAGATTTCGCTGACGTCATATCCGTCACGGAAATGACGCCAGTACATCCTTGTCGAAGCGATCCGCCAGCAGGACGTCACTCGCCAAGCACACCCACAAGACAGCTGCCGACCCGCAAATCATGCTCAGCCGCAGATTTCGCTGCACATTTCACTTTCGTGTTTTACCGATTCATATTACAAAGGAATCAACCAGTTTTTTTCGTCCATGCTGTCGACACTCCGCATCGTTCTATGAATATGTAAAAACAAAATATTGAAAATTAGGTAAGATAAGGAAATTACGTTCTTAGTTAGGATTATCTTTTTTTTTTTTGCCGGCGGCGTATAACGCCCCCCGAAATATATTCCTGGCTACGCCACTACGCGTTAGTGCGTGGTGGTGTCAGAGCCATTCAATCTGTGAAGGCGGATGACCAGCGAAGCTGTTTAGCGCACACAGATTTTAGGTGAAATGTATCAGCCAATTTTATTTCTCTTGAGCGTTCACGTATCCAAGGGGTGACTTAAAAGCTTGAAGTCCAAGTCACTAATCGAATCAATATGCATATGTGCAGCATTCCCGCTCACGGCACTCATTTCAACAGTGATTACTAGTTATTCAGCGAAATGTAAAATATTTTTGCGCAGCTAATATTGGGAGTGAAAACTTGCTTTGTGCACAGTTTCAAGTCTCGCACGTTGCGCGACTAGGTTCCTGAGCCATGGAAATTATCCCATTGAAATGCATGGGGAGTACGATTTGACAGCGAATTACACACAAAATATTCAGAATCCTGGAAGGTACTTTTAGAGTTTTCATCTCCACGTTGACTCCTTGCTTTATGCCAAATATCACATTCCTGATGTGGTTTTGCTAGGTTCCTGAGAGGTAGGAATTTTGAGCGAGAAAGCTGGGTATGACAAGTGATCATTCGTATAAGCTTGATGTCCAAATAATGTTCTGAACGGTGTGCGACTTTGGTCGTGACCGCGTACTGATAGCGCACACAACAATAGGTTCGTTTTTCAGTGCCTCGCGCTATACAGAAGGCCTCGCGCTTCAAATACACGTGTAGCTTGGGGAGTATTTTCGTAGGAAAGAAAAATACAGAGAATTCCCTAGCCATATAAGCAGCAGAAGAATATGTTGTTGGGCAAGCGATGTACTCACCTATGTGTTCCATAGCTATATAAGCTTCGTTTAAAATGTGACACCAAGAAACAGAAGCATCAGGGCTTCTCTGTTTCCCGTTACTACGTGAAGTTATTTCATGCACTCCACTTTGTCCGTGGGTCAGGAAGCGCCGCTCAAAAATGAGGCGGGGCCGTTAAGTGCTTCTTCCTGTTAGCTCTACAGCTGCCCGCCTGGCGGGCTTGCGGTGCCCCCAGTTTCCCCATTTTCACGCTCGAGTGAGATGCAGCGGGCTCTCCGTTTGTCCGGCCCGATTTGCTAACGTCTTCAGCTGCCCGACGAGTGTTCTTGGCGTGGTTCTACCCCCGGACCCTGCAGTGTGGGAACCTGGTGGCGTGACCCCGCTGAAGGAGGAAGCGCGTGCTCCGTGACGTCACGAGTCAGTGAGTTTTCCCCGCGCGCGCCCTCTGACGGCTTCTGGCGCCACCTGTTAACGGTCGCTAGAGCACGCAACGATCTCGGTCACACTGTGGGCAGGTGTCGCGTCACACCGTGACCCTCTTCACGTCGGAGCAAGTTGTGTAAAGAAAAAACGACGAGGCTGTATTGTCTCCAGGGGTGGATTTCTGAGTTGTGTCCGTCTCGAAAATGTCCATTTCGCGTCCATTTCAGTTGTGACATAGATGCACTTGCAAGGCCTCTGCACACCGACAGCAGAATAACTACCGAAGCCCCGCCTTGCTTGTGCTGCGTCACATCCGCGTCGTCTGCTTCCAGCCAATCAGGGCTCGCTCGAAATGGACAGTTTTAAACTAGCATGAAATGGGCAAAACAGATAACTCCTACTCCTGTACTCGGATATGACGTTAGTCACTCCAAAGTTGTCACTCTTTTCAACTCGGTGGCATTTATATAGACCGACTTTCGTTGTTTCAACGAGGATATTGTCACGAGAAGACGACGAAGAGGGCGAGAGAGAGAGAGAGAGAGAGAGAGAGAGAAAAGACTTTATTCACAGGATCCTGCGTGCGGGTAGTTTCCGGCCGCGCAGCGTAGCTCTGTCGTCCCATCCTCCGACGACGGAGAAGCTCTGTGGGTGCGCACTGCCTGCGCCCGCGGGCTCTCTCTTGGTCGCCATGTAAATAAGCTGTAAATACATCGTTCGACTGTCTCATCATTCATGTCGTCTGTCCTGCCGCCGCGTAACAATATATTTCCTGATCTTTTCTGTGCTAGGTTGAAGGCTGAAATTTTCGATTGTCTGTCTCTCTTCCCCCGGAACAAACAGAAACCAAATATCCAGCCGCAGTTTTCAGGTGGGCGGCGGGCCTATAACTGGTACACTGACACCGTGATGTGTCAGTGTTGACGCAGCAGTAATCCATAAAGGAGCCATTGATAAGTGATCGTTGCCTCACTGGGGATCTTCACTAGCGTTGAGTAATCGGTGGTGCAACAGTCACCCCTGGTGGTTCACGAGTGCGTCCCCTAGTGGGCCACCAGTGGTACTCCGGTGGATGACCATCAGAGTAACTGGTGAACACTGCGTACAGAAGTACAAGCGTCGGCGACCAAGCCTGCGGTACATAAACAATCTTGCCTGCTATATAAGGCATCGAAAACCAAATTAAGGAATTAAGGACAACCAAATAAGGCATCGACAACCAAATCCATTGCCAGGTACGTCACCGTCTTTCAACGTCAATTGTAGGAAAGAAATCATATACGCGATCATTACTTCGTTGAAAACGAGGGGCTTCTTCTGTCGTCTTTAAAAACTTTAGGCCCTGGCGTCGTCATTTGACGACACAACACAAAATATCCTCTAGCGCCTTAAGAACAAATACGAAAACTGCTAGTTTCTCTGGGCGAGGGTTGTTCAAGAGTGCCTCTTGCGATAGACATCACCATTGTTGAGTTTTCGCGGGGCTTGAAGGACTATATGAAACAGAACTAGCTTCAATAGACACAGGGTATGACGGCTAATGAAACGGAAATTCTAGTTTTTTGAAAGGTCTATAGTTACCAGCATTATATTTTTTCTGTAAGATCAAGGTGTGATAGGTTCTACGACGAGAGAGAGAGAGAGAGAGAGAGAGAGAGAGAGAGAGAGAGAGAGAGAGAGAGAGAGAGAGAGAGAGAGAGAGAGAGAGAGAGAGAGAGATACAGAAAGGCCGAGAAGTTATCTACGCTTGGAGCCCGGATTGCTACTCGACACTGGTGAAGGGGTGTGCAGGGGATGAAAGAGAGGGCAGGCAAAAAAGAGGGGAAAAGAGCAGGGCCGCGAACACACTTTAGTCCCTTTGCGGGCAATATATAGTCTTTAAGCTAAGCCTGTGTCTTTCATTACGACAAAAAGAAAAAAATTCTCTTTTACAAGGAAGAAAAATTTGGATTCCCTAATGACCTAGTTAATTGTAAAACTAAAAAAACTTTAGTTAAAATTTTAAATTTTTAGTTAAAGTTAAAAAAATTATTAGTTAAAATTAATAAATACTTGCACGATTAGCGTATTTTCCATTTCTGTGCTTCTGAAGTCCAAAGCTGTACGAAAACACGCAGAAAAACGATTTTCGCTTGAAATAAAAAACACCAGGGCTGAAAAGAGGTACCCTATTTAGACTGCAGCTTTGCCTAATCCATTCAAGCCATTCACTCTTGGTAGCCGGACAAGATGTACTGAGAAAGGGGGTTGGAGGAGGGTGCAAGCAATATCCTCTACCCTTCGTTAAAGGGGCGTTGAGGACAAAACACAACTTTGTTTAATTTGAAAGAACTAGCCTTTGGTAATTTACACAGCTCCATTCCAGCCACGAAAGATGTTTTTCAAACCGAATAGAAAATGCAAGAAATATTTAAATATTTTCATATTTCGCGCTAGAATAGAGCTTTATTGCGTCACTCCTGATAACACCCTGCGGTTAACCCTAATAACTGATTTTAACGCTGGCCAAGGCCAGCGTTAAAATTAAGTGATGTGATTAAAGGGAACCATAGGGCCCCACTATAGGCCCAGTCATGCTTCTTCGCAGTCGACGCCCCCCGCCCCCCAATTCCGTGACGTCATAACAAGATTCCGTGACGTCATAAAAATATCGCCGGAAAGGGGCTGTGGAGTAGTCACTCTTTCATGTTTCCCATATTTCTTTTCTAAGTTTGCCATAAAATTGGTATCATTTTTGTCGGGATAAAGCAGTATTTTTAACGAACCAAAATTAAATTTTGCGTTAATGGCCTCTCGAAAACCACCTCGTCCACCGTGGTTCCTCTCTGCAGCCGTCCAACCCATGCCACCTAATGCGGGCACTGCACGTCTCCTGTAAACACTTGTGGCGAATACCCCCACAATGACGTGCTGCAGACTAGTTCCGCAAAAACGTCACACAATTAAAAAAAACACTAAAAGAAACCGCCGTCTAACGAAGACGGTGGTTGAACGCGAAGCTTTTTTATCAGGGATTCCTTGGTTGTCGTCCGAATTTGAACTTTTACTTGCAGACGATTTGGACTTTGACTCCTTGAGCTTTAACTTCGACTTGGATGCAGCTTGAAATTTTGATCGTACTGGATTTCACTTTGACCCTCCGCCATTCGATATTGCACGAAGAAAGCTAAGCGTCCAACCAACGTATAAGCGGAGGGGTGCATGACTTTTACCTGAGTAATTCGTTTCGTGGTGCATGCCTCAACATGTACCAAGGTTAAGAAACGTTGGCCAATTTCACACTCCAGTGTGTGCTCCTCTGGAGGTATGCCCACTTTTTTATAGAATAACCGCAGCAACTCTCGGGTATCCACTCCGTAAGACGCTTATTGGGTTTGGGGTCTACGGCGTGAATCAGTACCTGTTGCTTCGCACGCATTCAGTATTTTTCGAGTGGGTGCCGATTCAAGGTGTTAAAGGAGCCATGAAGACAAAATACAAGTTGGGTTTATTAGAAAGACTGCTTAGTCCCGATAACAATGATACCAATATCATCGCAATCTTCGAACAAATGACGGAGATATTGACGAAAACGTGTGAAGCAGCCGCGACCTCCTAGCCAATTTCCCGCAACTTTTCTGTGACGTCACGGAACCTTGTTTGTGCGATTGGCGGCCGCGTAACTGACCTGTCGCGACGGACACATGACTGACGTCTGTAATGGGGACTCTAGTTCCATTTGACCGCATCACTTGAATGCTAACGTGCAGTTAACGCACTGAAAACTATGTTTTATTGTTGGCCCGTATGACGTCATTCTTGCTCATAACACGTCACTATGGCGCAAAATTTGAAAGTTTTTAAATACTTCTTGCTTTTTTTTCGTTAAAAAAACATCTTTTGTGGCTGTAATGGAGCTGAGTGAGATACTGAATTCTAGTTCTTTCAAATTAAACAAAGTTGTATTTTCTCTTCATGGCTCCTTTAGATATCGGGAGTGACCAAGGCCTTTGCGGTGTTGGGATGGGAGTTGGCTGGAAATGTTGAAACAGTACCCGCACGACATTTATGCGGTGACCTGAAACGTCATTATCATCTTTTGTTCAGGCTGGTTATAGAATCCGCAAAGACAGGTGACTTTCAGCTGCTGGTGATCTAATGTACTAAACCTAATGTACTAAACCTCAAAATGCGACATTATAGGCCTAACGTCCCGCGGCTAACGGCCTTACGGCTTGCAGGGCAACGTCATTCTCATCGTGCGTCGTGAGCTGCGAGTAACAGCTGTCGACTTGTACCTCAGAACAGGACGTTAGACCTGTTTACGCAGCGCCGCCGCACACCTGCGTCACCTCCTCGCTCAGCTGCATGTCAACCTTTAGCGGAGGGGGGCTAACGTATTTGTCGACCATTTGCAAGTTCGCGTGGTAGCGTTCTAATTTTTCTTCACTTCATCCACGATCACCATTATCGTCGGAGAAAGCTGGCTTTCCTGCAGTGCGTTTTGGTGGACTACAGACGACACCAGTGAAAAGCTAGAAGCTTCGCTTTAAAAAATGAGCTCAAAATTAGTGATTACCCGCTGCGTGGAAAGCTAATTCTATGGACATTGCATTCGTATACTCCTGGCCGTTCGTTCCCGCCGTTGGAAAACAACTGACGTGCGGAGCACAGAGTTCTCCCGGCACGCTTCACCGACTACCTAAAGTTCTGCATATGCTGTACCGTTTCCTTTACAGAGCCTGATATGAACCAAAGAGAGAGCTATATATATAGCCTTTAATGCGGCAGAAAGGCTCTACGCCAAGTGGGGGAGTGGGAGTAGAAGGTGGGGTGTTTGTGGCCTGGGACATTTTCAAAGCGGACAGTTCGAGCAGAAACACGTGGGCTCCTTGAGAAGGCGGGAGAGGCCGGGTGGGGTGAGGAGAACAGGCTCACGCCTCCATAGACTGCTCTCATGGAGGGTTCCAGTGTATGAGGGTCGATGTATACGGAGGTGTTTGTAGGAGGCTTGAATGTTCTGTAGCGCACGAATTTCGGACAGTGCCAGAGGGGTGAACCAAATGAAACAGTTCTCTTCAAGGCATTGCGCTTTGAGCTTGGGGCAAAAAAAAAAAAAAAAAAAACATTAGTGACGAGGTTTTCGCAAAATCACAGAACAAGAAAATGCCGCTAGATGTTGAGGGGCGGGAACTTAGCCACAGTGCATAGTGTACAATAACATAAGTCTTTTCTTATCTAGCCACACTTTTAGAGGACTACAGGGAAGCTTGTGCAACCTGGTGCCTGGCAACTGACCATGTCGTTAGGAGGTAGGGCAAAAGGAACGGTTTTGCAGCAAGTGACATGTTTTGATAATATCCTGTGCTGCAGCTCTTGAGTAGAGACAAGGGTAAGGCGCAACTTTGCGCGGAGTAATTATACAGGACTAGGTAAACTATGCGTAAGGTACAGGCAGCGCACGAGAGGGATCTTATCGCCTTGGTCCCTTCATCTCTCGTGCGCCATCACATCGACCGCAGAGCTTATCTCAGCATGCGCACGGTTGATACGAGAACGCGTTTGTTCTCCCGCTGTTCGTACACTCAAGCGCCCGTGTTGTCTTATTCTTTTCTGATTGATTGATTGATTGATTGATTGATTGATTGATTGATTGATTGATTGATTGATTGATTGATTGATTGATGATTGATGATTGATTGATTGATGATGATTGATGTATGATTGATTGATGATTGATTGATTGATTGATTGATTGATTGATTGATTGATTATATCTTTATTTAAAATGAAAAGGAAGGGACAATGAATAGGAGTCGATAACTATATGGGTTCCAGAGGTACTCCGCAAGGAGTGGTTCTCTCTCTCCTTTTGTTTTCCGAGCACTGTGCGCCGTGACGATGAATCCAGTCCAGCCAGCTCGATCTTCCGCACCACTCAAGCAACCTCAACAGCGACGCCAGCGGAAGCCCCGGCCCGAGCGTCCCCTTGTCTTTGCCCAGCGGCCGCGCTCATTGCCCTTCGTGGCGGCGGAGCGGGAGTTCGTTGAACGGCGTGCAGAAACCGCTACACGTCTTGCGTAACTAATCACCGCCCGCTGCTGCTACCTCTGGTGATGCCGAGCGACGTCACACACTCCCTGCCTCCACGCTGGACGCATCGCTGCCTCCCAGCGGGGCCCCGGTTGACAGGTGCCGGCGACGTTGCATGACGGCCGTGGCCTGCAGAGAACTCTAGTGTGTACAGGAGAGGAGGGGAAGCTACCGCGATCCAGTTTTCTTACACTCGTAGAAAGCGGGGAAACAAGGCGCTCGGTGGGTGTACTCAGAACAGCGCTAATTAAAATGAGGGCAAGGGCTTGGGGATAGTGAGGGTCCGCTACGGCTGATTAATTAAATGCGTCGATATACTTTATCAAACACGAAATTAATTTACTCAAGGCAGCGCATTCCGCTCGCTTCCGTATTGTTGGTCACCTTTAAGATGCAGCGTTGTTAATAAGTCAGTGTTTCCCTTTATCGCGTTAAAGTTCGCCGGGTGGTCTAAATTAATCCGGAGCCCTCCACTACGGCTAACCTCATATCATAAGCGTTGCTTCGGTGCGTTAACCCCTCCCCCCCTCCCCTTAGGTTATTTTCTTTTTGTTTCCCTGTTTATAAAGGCGGAGTCAAATTCGGTTCAGTGAAGCTGCTTTTTATTCAGGGTGCGAGGCGCCAGTTTGGTAAACATATTTACGCGGTACGAAAGAGACGAAAAAAAAAAAAAGAAAGCTAAAGTAAAGATCACGCGGCAGGAAGTGAACTAGGAATAATAAACGTGGTACCGGTTCTCGGATAAGGCAATTTTACCCGTGCCCCCAGAAAACGTCCAAAAAACAAGTTTCGGTTGGCGTTCTGCGTAGCGTTTGAAACATGTTAGACCCCGGAAAATGAAATTTTCTGGGACATTCGCGAGGACGTGGCTAAATTGTTGTTTTTCTATCACAGCTGTAGGCCCAATATGAAATTAATTACACAGAACGATCTTTGGTTCTATATGCCTCGATACCGCTGATAAATACCTTCCCAATAGTCACCGCCGCGCGCTAAAAGGCGCCACATCTCCGTGTGGCTGTAAATTTATAGTCGCGGATGTAATTTTAAGGTAATCGTTTGCGGTGTCAATATCACAAAATCAAAGATGGCGCTATGTGATTAGCTGAAAATTACGTTGGGCTTCAATGAAGCCAGTGTTTCAATTTGACTCCACCCAGAGAGGCTGTGAGAGACTCAGAGAGAGAAAGAACGGGAAATGAGTGAGTGAGTGAGTGAGTGAGTGAGTGAGTGAGTGATGATCATGATGAAATGTGAACATAGGGACAGACAGCAGTATTCGATTCTCCACAAATGACTGGACTACCGTAATGACGAGCAGCAGCCCATCAATTACAAGCCGTGACCGGCTTCTTCTATGCTCGCGCGCCAATGGCGTAAGGCCCCTCAAGTAAGGCAGTGGGATACGTTGCAAGAAGTAAAACGCTGGAAGGAAGAGTGGTGAGCTCCGCGGTAAATGCTCCCTCGTATGACGACTACAGTGATCATGCATGTTCTATTGATTGATTGAGGGGTTTTAACGCGCCGACGCAACGCAGGCGATGAGGCGCGCCGTAGTGGAGGGCTCCGGATTAATTTTGACCACCTGGTGATCTTTATCGTGCGCCGAAATCTCGTACACACGGGCAATTTTGCTTTTCGCCTCCATCAGGAAAGCGGCCGCCGCGGCCGGGAATCGAACCCGCGACCTCGTGCTCAGTCATGCATGTTCTAGCCGGCTGCCCGGGTCTACTCTGAACACCTGCAAAAACATCAACTTTGTCTGCGTGGGCCATGCGCTATTAAGTTAACGAGTGAACTAATTAATATAAAGTGAACGATACTAACGATCAATTCAAGTTAGTTTACTGCAGCTGCTCTTTTTATCTTCTCTTGCTAAATTCCACGTTCCTTTCGTCGGAAACTGTGTTATTGCGAACGAACGAACGAACGAACGAACGAATGAATGAATGAATGAATGAATGAATGAATGAATGAATGAATGAATGAATGAATGAATGAATGAATGAACCTCGCGGGGACTATAATTATTCAGTTACTTTATTTCATCTGTTTGCTTATACTTTTCTTGTTTTATGAGATCACATACGCGGTCCAGAAAGCCTTGTGATTAGTTTAGAACAGTACGTTCACTCTTCCTGGAGCGTATACAACTTCCGCAACGCGATGCCCGCTTCTATTAGTTGGCTGTTTTACCGCCCTTCCTTCAACCCCGAGCAAGAAGGCCGCTGTGTGTTTTCTTAGTCGCTCCTGAGTGGAAAACGCCTCTTGCGCGCGTCTCTGACCCACGTCGTACAGTCCTTCGAATGAACTATAAAGGCGCGTAAGGAAAAATACCGGGACTTTACGCCGTGCGCCCTCTTGCACTGCATCTGGCGGCAGGGCCTGCAGCTCGAACCGGCTTCGTTTATCACGACGATTGTTGGTCGCCCCCACCCTCCTTTTTAGTATCTCTCGCGCTGCCTCCCGCTGAACAAAACGCCTCCCTGGGTCGAGGCTAGCGCGCAGGATAGCAATACGCACTCTATCAAGCGATACGAGTATTCCACCTCTATACGCAGGGCAACGCCACCAAAGGAAGCGAGAGAGTGTGCGACCGTTACCCGGGCCGAAGGAACGAGTGAAAGGGAAGATAGTGGGCCTTGTTCACTCGGTGGCGTTGTTGCCAAAACCAACGCAACTTCACTGCGTCGCGGTGGACTCGCAACGAATGCGCACCCCGTGGGAAGTTGCGCCGTTCCGGGCGCGCGCGCAGCAAAGGCCGCCACTCGCCCGGTGGTGCGGCCCCTTGCGCGCCACGTGTTTTGCCGTCTGCACTGAGACACTGTATTCTCACGCTGGACTTCTGCAGTACGCTCCCAAGGGCAGTATGTAGTAGTGCATTCTAACGGAACCGCAAGCCAACGAGCTGTCGTCTTTGTTCTAACTGTCGTCGGATTCCCGGCTCGCGGACGGCAGAACGAGAACGGGGAGCGGGAAGAGAGCTCGAACAACACGGCGCCTTAAAAAGACGGTTGAAGGGAGCACTCCGAGCTCCTGCGTGGCTCCACATCCCGGAAAAGCATTTGGGCGAGGAGTGGTGGTGGTAGCGGTGGGAAGGTTCACGACCGCAAACTGCTTGCGGAAACAGTTTTCCGTTACTATCTTAATTTTTTTTCCTTTCCACTCCGCGTGCCTTACATTCTATTCATTGCAGAAATGTCCAGTTGATTACTCCGCCTTCAAATACAATTTTATTCTGTAGACCGGATCATGAAGAAAACAAATTATGCGGGTTACACCCTTACAGAAGACAGCTTAAGCTGGAGACGCTGCAGGCACCACAAGGACACACAAGTTCCGCCAGACCAGCTTCTGTGCTCCCTGTGCCACCAAGATCGCCCGACAATCAGCCACTTACGGTGGTCAGGTAGGGTCGTAAAAGGGATCCGAACGAGACACGCGTCCACTTTCTGCAGGGATGGAAGTTGGCAATATTGAGGGCCCTCATCGCGTCGGCCATCAACGACCAAATTTTCCCCGCCCCATCATAGCGAAATTTCTTGACGTCAAATCTAAAATGGAAGCTTTTGATAATGGGCCTAAACTCAACCATATCTCGCCTAGTGTGGTTAGAAGAGGACTTCTCTCCGAAAGTTCAATTTGCTGGGAAAAACGCGAGTTTGCTTAATTAAACAAACTGCAAGAAAAACGAACGACAAGCTTCATTTAAATGCCTTGACGTATACCAATTCAATTTTTCTACTGGCCTCGTCGTACAAACAAGCAACAGTCCCCAGGCGCAGCCAGCTTCAGAATGACGTCGAGTGCTGAACAAATTATAGCCTGCAACCATGCCCAAAGTTTCTGTTCTGACGACGAACTTTCGCAGCATATTCCAAAAGCTTGATTATGTTCATGCTATGGCCCACACGTATACTCAGCGGCCGTAGTAATCGGAACACAAACTTGGCTTCGAAATGATATAGCAGATAACGAACTCGGATTCCCTGATGACTTCGCAGTAATCCGCGAGGATAGGGACGTTTATCGAGGAGGAGGCGTAATGATCGCCATGAAAAATGTTTTCCAACCATTCATCATAGCATGTGACAGTTAATTCCATTGGCTTTCTTTGGGCAAAAGCGTGTTTTTATCCCCTTACCTGTGTCATTGGTGCGTTTTATCGGCCCCCAAACAGTTCCTCCGAGTTTGTGAACCACTTGCATAACTCACTCGAACACATATTCGACAAATTTCCGCAGTGTAGCTTAAGTTATTTCTGGATACTTTAATTACCCGATAACTTCCTGGGAGACGCCTGGCACACATTACAGCGGAAGTGACTGCGCTCGTTTCGCGCGCACGTTAAGTCTATTCATCTTTCCGTGCATGAACCAACGCGTGTTCTGCACATACTGGACTTAGTTTTCACGAATACCGGGTCAAGTAACGCCAGTGCCCGAGTTCTAAAAAAAAAAAAAAAATCTGCGATCTTCATTGCGTACATTGCCTTTCGTCCTTTCCATCTCCCGATATAAATAAAACTAACAGGTTCCGAACAACGCAAAGGCAGACACCGACAAAATGAACCGCATGCTCATGAATTTTGCTGTTCTATTTCGACATTCCTTTTCCACTTGCACACCTAACCAAAATTGGATAATGTTTCGAGATAAAATTAGAGAAATAGAAAGCACTTACATACAAAAAAATAAACATCAAGTAAAAAAAACAATGCACCTTGGTTTACAAAAGCAAAAAGAAAAGAGCATACCGGAAGGCTGCTAGAACGAAATCCGCCATTGATTAGAAAAAATGAATAAAGCTCACTCGAACGCGTAAGACCTGAAGGAAGCGAAGCCGTGCGCAACCTTCACGACCATCACGACGGTTTAAGTTCACGATTGCAGCCGATTTGCATCTTCGCTGCTTCTGCAAGGACCTTTACTCCACCATTGTTGCTATAAATGTGAGATTACTTCTTTTTTTTTTTGGAAGTGGTAATCACTGGGCATCACCTTGTGAGAGAGTAAATGTTTATTGAAAAGGAGAAGAGGTCGGCCTGAGAAATTGATCTTGGGCCTGCTACTTCCCTCTGGGGGGAGGGTACTGAGGACAGAAAGAGAAAGGAATGAATATGGAAGGTATGGGAAATGACAATGAAAGCGACAAATGAACTATTTACAAGCAGTAAAACCAATAAACATCTCGCGTATACAACGGGGCGCTGAATCAGATGGCTACAGTTCACTTTTCAGCACATGACTATCACCCATGAGAAAAAAAAAGAAACTGCTGAGACATTATTTCGCAGTCGTTCAATTTTGTTGCAATTTAGAGGCGAAAATCCAAAGAGGAGTCACCAAGAAATGTATGATCTGTCTTTCTCGTTCCGAGCAAGGGTTGCCACGATTACGGCGAACACTGGAGTATATTTGGGCCACGGAGCATGATTTGGGCCAATCTTGGCCAATCTCACTAAATGGGTAGGCTTGGCTTGACAAACGTGTGCCGGGGACGCTGGGCGGTCGCCGCGAGGCACGCACACACGACCACTCGTCATTTTCTAGGTTTTTTTAACTGCAGGGAGGTCGCCACAATCTTGGCCAACTTCCCTAAAAAGGTATACGCTTCGCTTGACAAACGTGCGCAGGGGCGCTGCTGTTCCGGTCCGCCATGAACGATCAAGCTGGGCTCCGAAGGGGAAGCGGATCTCGTTGTTTGTGACCGCCAGTCGTAGTCGCCGGTGGTTTTGCGGCACCGTTCTGGTGGACATTTCATTTCGCTTACGGCCTGTTTTTACCACAGTGCATGAAACTTCACCAGATGACGGGCCGTTGCGTATTTGAGTGCGCGATCGACACAGTCGGGGGAAGGCAATTGGATTTGTTTGCGGCGCCGCTCGGCAAGCTATAAATACGTACCGAACGCAGGAAAGCTTTGATGCGTAAGATAGGATTAAATGACTTCAATCTTACCAAATGGGGCGAACTATGCCAATTAAATTCATATCTTGCTGCAACAGTCAAGTGCTACTGCACGGCCACTACGCAGCTCGTGCGTGTGTGTGCATGTGATAGCCGTGTTGACCGCGACCGCCTAGTTATTATGCGCAAAACTTGTCATTATGAGTGTGTTTCAGTCAAGCTTACGTCAGTACAGATGATCCTTTGCATGCACCAAGTTTTTACTGATGAACTTTTGTAACTTTCCTGCTGAGGAAGGTTCAACGAGCAGCAGCGAAAAGTTATAAGTTCAATACAACAATGATCGCCGTATAACTTTTCCTTGTTTAAACTAGCTGTTGCCGGTATAACATGGAATGTAATCGGGCCAGTTCGCACATATCTGAGCGATATGTCTGTGTGTTGCTTTGTTGTCTTGTGTTTTTTTTTTCTTTTTGCGCTGTTAGTCGATCAGCAACGTCAAGTGGAAGGCAATGACAACATTATGCCTTGGACTCTTTACAGTTGGTTGAAATGCGGCTTCACTGTATGTCAATAAAAGATTTCGAAATCACCACGGGACGGCCTTCCATATTATTTCAATCTTATAGGCAACATCTGTGATTTGTTTTAAACGAAGTATTCGAATGCATCTTTGTGCGCACATCGATTTACAGCTACAGTACCATGCCCGGCATTTCATGCCCCACATTCCCTTCTAAAGCTCTTTAGTGTTATGCAATTTTCGCTCATAATTTGTGTTGAAGATAGAACTTGTTGGTTGTGTTAGGCTCCATTCGTTCCACATTACTCGAAAATTAGCTAAATGTGCCACTTCGACAAAATTTACTCGCTCACTGAGAAGGTGAATTATAAGCTCTCTGCATAAAATATAGCTTCCGTGTAAGACGGTTTCACTAACTCTCTGGAAAAAATCGCACTGTCCTAAGATTTTGAATGTCAGCACGTGTGGCATATCAAGTACAGCTACATAAGTCCATCTTGGAGAAAAAAAACTAAGGTACGCGGAACACGGGAGATATTAGGGAAAAACATGAACAAGAAAACAAACGTGCATTGTAGGCAGCTGCTAATATAATAATACACAGAAAAGCAACTGAAATTCCTGCTGGAATCAGGCTTATCTGTATTTATAATGTGGCAGGTAAATACTTTCTCAGGAGAATAATACTATAGGGACCGGGCAGCTGGACGGGTGGCGCCACCACTCGGCGCTCCCCTCGTCAGTGGAATGAGCAGGTGCATTGGTACTACACAGCCTCCCGTTGTTTTTGTCGTGTTTGCTTCGGTGCTTTTAATGTTTTGGATGTTTGTGAGCGGACATGTGAGATGAAACGAAGTCTACACAGATGTGTTGGGTTCTTAGATGCAGTAACGATCACGTAAACTTGTCGGACGCTTCTCAAGTTGGGTATCGGCTGCAGTGGCAGGAGCGCTTTTTCCAGCGATTTGCGCTTGGCTCCACCCGTTCTGAGTACGAATAAAACTACTATTATTAGTATTCATTTCTTCTTAAATGCACTAACGGCTTCTAACTTATTGGATGCTTCTAAGGTTGGGAATGGGCTGCATTGACATGAGCGCTTTTTGCAACGCTCTGCGCCCATGGCTCCATGCGATCTGAGTAGGAATAAAACTATTAGGAATATTAGTATTCATTTCTACCACTGTAAATTATCTTCACTGGTTTCAATGACTACGGTTTCCGCGCCAGCCTTAGCGCTGGGATACCTCGATACGTGTGCTTTGAAGAGAAAGGCACTTGCGTACGACATGGGTTACCGTGTAACCGTAGAAATGTTGCGGTAGTTTACACTTTCTGTAACCGTGAGCTTTGTGCCTTCGGTTTTTGTGAGCGACACTGTGGCAGCATGGGAGCCTGAAAGCCGAAGCGGAACTCCCACTTTTTTGGTGGTCATTTTATCAAGAGCAAAAGTTGTTCACCCAACCAACACCCCAAGCCACAAACCATCCCTCCTCCCCTTCCCGTTTTACCACCTGCGTGGAATAAAGGCTGGCACCGATAGTTAAAAATGTGGCAGTGTTAATGTCAGCCGGTGTATTTAATGCTTAAGTATTCTTTACAGAGTACCTAAAAATCCTGTAATGACTTGTGAAGACACCATAAACGCGCGATTAGTTGCCTCAAATATGCGTGCATCAGCCCGAGTCCTCCAGCACAGACACATTTCCGGTGCGCTGGAAAAAGTTTACATTTGGAGAGGGGTGCATCGAAATTCAAAATTAAACAGCAAAATCATCTAGCCCTCCGTCTAATGATTACGATGGTTGAACGCAAAGCTTTCTTCGTGCGAAATCGAATGGGAAATGGTCCAAGTCGAAGACGCTGCGATCAAAAGACCAAACTTCGTGCTGGTCAAATTCGAAGCTAAACTACTCAAAGTTTAAATCCAGAAGTCAACCAAGGAAGCCCATACGAGAAAGCTTTGCGATAAACCATGCACCGTTAGACGGAGTAGTGCATGATTTTTCAAGCGTAGGTGGCAGCTTGTAACCGCAGCATACAGTTGTGAAGCTGAGTACAAGCTTCGGGTGCACCCTCCTGCCTTGCGTCCTTCAGCCACGCAGGAATTGGTTATAGAAAAACCATATACCAACTAGCCAGCAACCATTGCAATTCTTATAAATCAATGCTTCTCCACGACAAGCAATAACGTTCTACTATCATGCGGTATTTATTCTATCAGCAATTCCCGATGACTGTAGTAAGAGCATTTCTGTGAAATTAAACACGTTTCAGCCGTAGGTAATGGAGTTACGGAAACGTCGTCTGTTTCTGTTTTGAGGTAAATCTTAGAAGGCACCCCCAACTTTGTCTTTCGCTTGTGCACGACGTCGACGCCGTTTTGTCATTAACTGCCAAAGGCCAACGCCGCAGCATTCGTACATCAGTTGCATTGTGGGAGCATTTAGCTGAAATATACTCCTCGATACGCGACACTGCATGCAGGCATGAAAAAATTACATGAAGGAACGGACTTTCACTTCCAGCTTGACTTCCAGCTTGGCGCATTGAGCGTCGTCTGCTATTTGTAAATACTGAGTTTGGGCGTAAATCACACGCATGGCATGCCTTGTAAAGGTCACATCCACGCTCAAGATTTACTGATCTGAAAAAAGTCATTGTGGTTATGTACGCTTTGCAAGCCACACCACAGCAGAACGAAAGAAAGCCATGCACAATAACGCTGCGCTGACCGCCACCGGCATTCCACTGACGAGCGGTTCGCCACGGGCGGCGCTGTTCGCTGAAGCGACGGTGGTGCCATACAACGGCCGCCCGGTCCCTATAAGAAAGGATTACTGTTTTAGGCTAGATTTTATGTAGCTACCCTAACCATAACGTTGCTATGGGCGCATACACGCAAGATGAGCAAGGCTTTAATTTGCACTAGCTTTGGGAGTGGACGTTCTAGGAACAAATCCAGCACTTTGCGGTCCTTTATATTGCGAAACATGTATTTATCGGGAGAAGAAGCGCATTATACCTTCCCATTTTTACAAAACGAAAAATTTGTGGGTATAGAGTTATCGCCGCGCTGCTATTTTCCACATCGATGCAATGCACATTCTAATACATAAGCTGTTTTTAACTTCTGTTCTTTAACTTACCGGAAGGCTGCTAGAGGGGAATTCCGCCATTGATTGTAAAAAGGTCTAAATCACTGCCTGCAACTTTGGAGAGAGAGAGAGGAGAGGAGAGAGGAGAGAGAGAGAGAGGATGAGGAGAGAGAGAGAGAGAGAGAGAAGAGGAGAGAGGAGAGGAGAGGAGAGGAGAGAGACGAGATGGAGAGAAGAGAGAGAGAGAAGAGGATGAGAGAGGAGAGCGGAGAGAGAGGAGAGAGAGGAGAGGAGAGGAAACACTTATTTAACCGAGGGGTAGCGCAGCTTGGTAGCCGAAGACCGTAGAGCTTCGGCGACCGTGGCTGCCCGACTCAGTGAGCGACTTCTGGATATATTTCGCACCCCCAGCGCTGCTTCCCATTGGTCGACGGAGGGTGATGAGAGGGAAGGGGTCAGATTTGCAGGCCCAACTATGAATGATGTAATGTTTTTCGTTCTCCGCAGTGCTGGCGAGTGCTGTGGGATACATTGAGGGGTGAATGTGATGGAGTACGGCCTTAACAGGAGAGGGATTCAGTTTGAAGCTGACTCCAAAGGCGTCCCTCTTCACTGATAGGGATGGGTGGGCGGGAGGGTATTTGCGGGCGGGAGAGGCGGTAATGTTCCGTGATGAATCTACGTCAGCAAACTTGATATCACGGGCTGATCTGGCTCCATGGGAGGCAGTGCTGGCATCACAGGCCCGGGTGACAAGAGCTCGGGCTGACACCGTCAAAACGGTTAAAAAACTACTGTTTCAGCGCTATTCTCCCTAATACGTTAAAATGTAATCCTAAAAAATTCTGCCGTGCGGTTACTCCAAAGAAAAATCACGCAGTATCAAACCTTTCTGACGAAAGTGGGGGGCGTTCTTTGCGTAGCAGCTAGCTTGTTCAGAGCTCTTAACAGATGGCGCGTTTACATACAAACTTCCTTTCGATGCCCTAGAACCTCTTCAGTATTTTGTTATTTCTACTACTGGTGGCCCGATAACCATATTCAGAAATGGTGTGGCGAAAGCTAGTGTCAGTAGTTAAGGTAAAGAGTACAGCCACTGAGGCACGCAAGTCAGCAACAGCGGCCATATTGGTGTTTATCACTGTGGCGAGATGGCCGCTTCTATATGTATACGGCCTCGCCGCCAACTTGGGCCGGGTCGTTTGTTTGCAACATTGTCGAAGACGCAGCAAGACGGCATCTTCGGACGCACTTCTGCTGTTGAAATGCTGCTACACGTTCAACAATAAGAGAAAAGAGTGACGGTACTCTGTAACCTTATCTAGTGACACTATAGTGAAAACAATGTACCGCCTTCCCCTCAGCTCTAGTCCGGGGTCAGACGGCATCAGTACAAAGTAGGTTAGGTTCGGTATAACTTTATTTGCGCCTGCAAAAATACAATTTTTACGCGCCGCGCCGAGGGCCTGCTGTCGACCTAGGGTTTGCTGTTCCTCTGCACAGCGCCAACGCATCTCGTTGCCGGGTCGTCTGGTCTGTGTTTTTAGAGCGCAGTACGCACCCCGGTCCGGCTGGACGGCCCAAAGGTGAACGACGTTGTCGTTACTGCGCACTGCTTCTTGGAGTTTCGGAGGATAAGTCCTCGACTTCGCTTCGCCTGGAAACCGGACACAGTCCCAGAAGATGTGCCACTGGTATGCCAGAACCACTTTACACACTTTGCACAGACCACTCAAATAAAGTCCTGGATGTAACACGTGCAGCGTTGCCGGCGCGAGGATGGATCCGGTTTGAAAATGACCGCTCACACGTCGGCCACCCGCCGCGGTGGCTCAGTGGCTAAGGCGTTGCGCTGCTGAGCACGAGGTACCGGGTTCGATTTCCGGCCGCTGAGCACGAGGTACCGGGTTCGATTCCCGGCCGCCCGGGAATCGAACCCGGTACCTCGTGCTCAGCAGCGCAACGCCTTAGCCACTGAGCCACCGCGGCGGGGCGGCCGCTTTTCTGATGGAGGCGAAAAGCAAAAATGCCGGCCGGGAATCGAACCCGGTACCTCGTGCTCAGCAGCGCAACGCCTTAGCCACTGAGCCACCGCGGCGGGGCGGCCGCTTTTCTGATGGAGGCGAAAAGCAAAAATGCCCGTGTGTACGAGATTTCAGCGCACGTTAAAGATCCCCAGGTGGTCAAAATTAATCCGGAGCCCTCCACTACGGCGCGCCTCATCGCCTGCGTTTCGTCGGCGCGTTAAACCCTACAATCAATCAATCAATCACACGTCGGCCGCTCTATTATCGCTAATTTTTCAACAGTCATTAGACACAAGTAGTATACCAGAGGAGGAGGAGGAAAACGTTTATTCAGAAAAAGGGAGAGGGGAGGGGGAGAGAAAGAGTTAGGAGCGGTGGGTGGCCAGATGATTGAAAAAACGCTTGCTAAAGACTATTTGCGCGACTATCTACCATGGCGCCGCCGCATGAACGCCTACTAGTGGCAACAGTGTCGCACCACCTGCTTCTTTTTTCAGTAACTTTTATTTTTCCTGTTTGATTAAAACATTTTAGGAACACCAAATATAGTATCATAAAAACTTAATGAAAGTACCAGAAATTGCTTTAAACATGCCTAAAATGCAATAAGTGTCAGTAAAGCCACCGGCGCGCCCGTCTGGGCTTCATTTGGTGGCGCCAAAATGGCGGACAATTTGTGGCATACTTACCTGGTGTCGGAGTTGCGCTGATCAGGGCGGGCGCGCTTCCAGGGCGAGGGACGTGCATTGCACTCCGCTCGTGTTGACCTCTGCCACTTCCCCAAACTGGGGTAGATGGGGCATGCAATTTTTGGTAGTGGGGGGACTGCGTGCGCGCTCTCCCCCCTTCCCTATGTAATTCCAAAATCAGAACACTGAACTAACGCTTATGGAAGGCTGTGGCTGTAGTCGCTGTAGTGCCCTCCGACGGTTGTATAAACGCTCGACGGAACCCACGTTCGTCCGCGTTTCTATGAAAAAAATTCCCTCGCACTTCCCCGAGGGGGAGAGTGTATAAGTGCGAATGCACGGTTGTTGATTGCGCGATTACGGTGGATATCGTGATCTTAATGAGTAGTCGAGAGAGAGAGAGAGAGAGAGAGACAAACATTTATTTTAGTAATGAGCAGGAGGATGTTCTTAGGGCCTCCACCCAGTGATAGGCATCCTTATTCCAAGATGCCTTGGAGCTGGCTGGCCGTCCGGGCCCGTTCCACCAGTCCGGCGCTGGTCCGAGAGCTCGGAGCTGGTCAGCTGCTCCACCCACTGCTCATAGGTAGGGTTGGGATTTGGGGTTAGAGTGGGGGTCCGTTGGCACTCCCATACCACGTGGTATAGGGTGCCAGCAACAGGGCAAAAGTTACTGGTGGCAGGGTATTCGGTGGGGTACATAGCGTTCAGTAGGGTGTTATAGGGATACGAATTGGTTTGGAGGCGCCGGAAAGTGATTTCTTCGTCGCGTGTTAGTTGTGCATGAGGTGGCGGGAAGCGACGGCGGTCGTTTTTGTAGTGGGATAAGATGTTCGGTGTATGTATGGATTGGTGCTGGCTTTGAGGCGCTTCGGTCGTTGTTTTCTCCCTCTGAGGTAACGGCCCGGTGTGTATGAGCACGGGCAGCGGCGTGTGCCGCCTCGTTCCCTTCGAGGGACTGGTGGCCGGTGGGGACCAGATGATGTTAATTTCTGGTAGTCTTTTTAGTTGGCGTAGAAGGTGCAGTGCTGGTTGAGAGATGCGGCCAATGAGAAAGTTTCTGCAGGCGGTCTGTGAATCGGTTATAACTGTAAGAAATTCCTCGCCTGTTGTAGCGGCAAGGGCGATGGCACACTCCTCAGCAGTCTCGATGGAAGTGGTGAAAACGGTCCGCTGCTGCCAGTTCTGCGCCTTGCGTGGCTAACGACACAGGCTGCATATGCTTTCTGATGAGGGGTATGGCGATGCATCTGTGTACCGAGTAAATGGTGATTGTCCTTATGAATCAAGCGAGCTCGTGCAGTGCGCCGCTGTTTGTTGAAAACCGGGTGCATATTTCGGGGTATGGGGGCTACGCGGATGTGTTGCCGAATGTCTGCTGGGATTCGAATTTTCTCATCTTCTCGTGGTGGGACGTTGTAGTGTAGACGGAGAAGTGTTGCTCTTCCCGTGGCGTTATCTGTAGTCGGCGTATCTGAGATGCGTGGTGGGCCTCTTGTATTTCTTCCCAGGTATTGTGGACCCATAGCTGCAAAAGTTTTTTTGGTTGCCGTGGCTGATTGGGAGCCCAATAGCGGTCTTGTAGGCCTGGCGTATGGTGGCGTCGAGTGTCCGTATTTCTTGTGGTCTCAGGGCCAGGTATGGCGTGCCATACGCTATCCTGCTGATGAGAATGGCTTGGACCATGCGTAGGGTGTCGTGTTCACGAAGTCCGAAGCGACGATTGGAGACGCGGCGGATGATGTGCCTGAGCTGGTTGAGTGTACGCTGTAATGGTGGTAGGGCTTGTAAGCCAGATCCATCTCTAGGTATAATGAGGCCCAATATCCTAAGGTAAGGGACATTAGGGACAGGGTGATTATTTATGTATAATTCTGGTTCTGGTATACTGTGTGCGGTCTTGCGGGTAGATCTCTTGCTGAGAGTTAGCAAACCAGACTTTTCGGGGGCGCACTCCAGTCCTCTGGATTGGAGATATCGTTGGGCGGTGTCAATTGCCATTTGAAGTGCCCCTTCCTGATATCCGATTGATCCAGTGGGTGTCCATAGCGTGAGGTCGTCCGCATAGAAAGCGTGTCGGAGATGCGGAATATCTTGGAGCAGGGGTGGGAGGTCCTTCATGGCAAGGTTAAAGAGTAGGGGTGAAATAACCGAGCCTTGAGGTGTTCCTCGGGGAATTGCTGAAAAAGTGTCGGATCGCAGATGGCCGATGCGTACAGTGGCGGTTCGGTTGCTAAGAGAGATTACACACACGCACACAACTACAAAGAAAGATATTTCACTCGTTATTGCTGGTACCGTTGCCCGGTCCGCCATCATCGTTATCGAGATGCAGGACCAGCGACCGCTCTCGACGACGGCGCGCGCTCGACTAATACCCTCCCGCGCCACGCGGCCGCTACACGAGCGCCCTCACGCGTCGGAATGCGGAGCGCCCGCTACGCGAGCGAGAGCTCTCCCGCCCGAAGTGGAGAGGAGGCGCCCAACACCCGCAGTCACTGAGCGGAGAGAGGAGGAGGAGAGTAGCGCGCGCCCATCTCCCCCCGTTGCTAGGGAAGACGAGGAGCGCGCGCACCCGCAGCTGTTGCTATGCGGACGACGGCGGCGGACGATTCAGGCTCGCTTAAGAAGTGCATTCGCACTTAAAAATGCCCCTGCTTGGGCCTTCATAAAAGAGGCATTGAAGCGATTTGTAAACATTGCGGGATTGCTAGCGCAAATTGTAGGCTGCGTTTACGCGACTTCAGTAGCAAAATCAATTAAAAAATTAATCTACTCAAAGTGCATGCGATTATGAAAATGGTGCCTATTAAAGGGGGTGGGTGTATTACGTTAACGTTTAGTGTTTGGGGAGTTGGTGGTAGTGAATGCGTTGTATCAGCAGCTTCTTGACGTAGTTTGAATGAGTCAAGGAAATTTCGTCATTCTTGCGTGTTTCGCTTTGTTTACAAAGCAAGAAACGCAAATGCTTGCGGAGTTGTTAACTAACTGACTGACTGACTGCAACGGCTTACTTGCACGAATGCTTTGCTCTGTGGACAGCCAATGCACTCGCCATTTGTACAAGTGCGGCACGCACACACACAGCTGGCTGGCGCCGCATCTTTTCAAAGTGCTACGAGTTGTGCCGCGCCTCCGCCAGATGGCGCCACGGGTCCCGCGACCGAGAGAAGACGCATTGAAACATCCCCCACGCGAGGGGCACGATCAAATGCAGAGCATTTCCGGGGGCGCACGACGTTAAGTAGTTTGCGTTACGTTAATGTTGTTGCACTTGTGGCAACTGCTGACGAGAGAGCGCTCGTCAGCAGTAATTTGAATGAGTCAACGATATAAGGCGCGTTCGTAGCCTCCCATTCTGTGTCGGCTTTGTGGCGCAGTGGGTAGAGCACCATGTACATTGCGTTCCGCCCGCAGGGTCGAGGGATCGAAACCGGGCGCGGATAGTATTTTTTTTATATAGTAGGGACAACGACGGTGCGGACTACGGACGTCAACGCGGGTGACATCGTGAGTTACTGAAATGCTCTGCATTTAAAAATGCTGTCCTCCTCTCCCCATCCTCATCGGATTTCCTATGACGTTTCGTATGACCTCTAAACAAGGTGTCTTGGCTTGAGTGCTCTGCTGCACGGCTCCCCGACACTCCGACAGAATCAGTCAGCCCAGCGTTTAGTCGGCCGGTGGGTCGTCGCAATTCGTTCGCTCAATTGAAACTAAGCCACGGCACGTTTTTGCAGGAAGAATGTGCCTTTAGTTCGTTAGTTTGTACACTAGTATCAAGCTCAAAGCCCAAGTCATTCCACACAAGCCCACATGCGACGCTTCGTTGACCGGTACGCTAGTATAGAAATCTGGTACGCTAGTAGAGAAATTGAATTAAACCGAAACATATACCGTACAGCGTAAAACCAGGGTGCGGAAAGCACTTTCTACGCTGTGTGAACTACCACAGCCGTCGGCAGCACGACCACACAGGAATGCCGGGTGCTGACATGATATTCTGTGGGAATTTGGGGGTCTGCACGAGCACTATACAAGAAATAGTCATCTCAGCGGATTGAAATGCTAAAACTTGATGAAAATGTAAACTGGCTATATACATTATATTTCCTCCAATGGTACCCCTGGATTATGGCCGAGTGGTGGTCTGGAGCACTAGGTGTATTGTTTTGCAAGTCGCAATAAATGCGTAGCATTCTTTGCCGAGTACCCCCCCCCCCCCCCCCCCCCCCCCCCCCCCCCCCCCCCCCCCCCCCCCCCAGCCAGGACAATGTAACGCCCTGCATTTCCACAAAAATGCAGATATCGCGGAAGTTCCACCTGTGATCGTTGTAACAGTGCAAATAAAGATAACTGGTTGTACGAAATTTTGAAAAAAATATGAAATAAAAAAATTATTGCATTACGGACATGCGTTAAGCATGTCATTTCCACAATAATGCAGATTTCGCGAAAATTCCACCTGTGATAGTTATAATAGCGTAAATGGAGATAATTGGTCGAACGAAATTTTTAGAAACTAAAAAATAAAAAAATATCAAAATATTACGGAAAATGGCAAACCCTGCATTTCCACAACAATGCAGACTCCGCGAAAGTTCCACCTGTAATCGTTATAATAACGTAAATGGAGACAATTCGTTGAACGAAATCTTGAAAAAATAATAAATAACAAAAATATTAAAAATGCGGAAAATGAAAAACCATACAACGCCCTGCATTTCCACAATAATGCAGATTTTGCGGAAGCGTCACCTGCGTCACCTGCAAACACTAAAAAATAAGAAAAGTATACAGAAAAGCGAAAAATGGCGAACCGTGTAACGCCTTGCATTTTCACAATAATGCAGATTTCGCAAAAGTCACAGCAGCTTCGGCATTCAAGTCGATAGCCTTATACGGTACGGAGCGCATGCGCACGACGACACGAGGACGAACCAACGAGGGGCGTACGCTATGACACGTCTTTCTCGTTCCGAGCAAGAGTTGCAACTTGCCACGATACGGCGACTGCTGGACTTTTTTTGTGACCAATATTGGCCAATCTCCCTAAGTGGGTATGCTTGGCTTTTCGAACGTGCACTCGAGACACGCGTGCACGAGCGCTCGGAATTTTCTTCGTATTTTTAACTGCACACCATGCACACCATGCACTCGAGACACGGGTGCACGAGCGCTCGGCATTGTCTTTTTTTTTTTTAACTGCACACCATATACAAACGATGTGCTCAACAGCTTCGCTGTTAAAGTAAAGTTGCGAGTGGCGCCTTTGTTGTCTGTCCCTAAGCCTTCGTCCGTGTCTTTTCGCGCCTTTTTCAAACGTGGCGACGATGATGATGATGGCGACGACGATGCGCTGTGAAGTTCGTACGTTCTACTACGTACGTTGGGGCAAATTTTATCTCGGAGCTAAGAAAACATTATACTGTACGATATGATTAAAAGCTCGGTTGAAAAGGGATGAATGCCAATAGCTGCGCTCCGCGGACTCCCAGATCCGCATAATTTTTTTTTCCAATATTCAGGGATTCGGCTAGAGTAGACGTCTAGTTTAAACAGTCTATTGTGTTTCATTTGAAACTTTATGAAACAGACGACCGCAAGCTCCCCCCACTTTAGGCCTGTACCCGATTGTATGGCGCCACGGTTTAAAAAGGGCGCCCTTAGTCACGGCATCGACCTGACGTTCAGGAACGGTGGACGAGCCTTACTGCGCATGCGCCAGCTAGACATCAAAAAAACAAACAAAGCGACTTTTTTTTTTGCCGGATGTGACGTCATGCTTAAAGAAAAATGGCAGCTGTTGCGCGGTTATCTCGCTGCGCTCTTCTCGTCGTGATTTTTGCCTGCCGTTGCAGCGGTGCATAGGTGTTTGGATTACGATTGTGATGAAGGCGCTCTTGAACTTCTGGAGAGCACTTACGGTGGTGTGCAGCGTGTGACCTGGACGCTGAGTGTGTTCGCGTAGTACGTTGCGACGGTGACCACGGGCGCCCTGCATCAGTTCTGCCGCCTCGATTTACGACAGTGATGAGTGCGTTCCCGACGAACTTCTGCGGTGTGTTTTATTAGAGCGCCGTGTTGAGGCCGCTGGGCGTTTCGCCGCCGCCGTGTTGTGGCGAGAGGCAGCAACGCCGGTCAGACGAGGGCACTGGGACGGCGCTAGCCACTCCAAACGTAGACCGCAGGGCTGTGTTTTTGTCCCAGTATAACGGAGTTAACCTGTGCGAAGGTATAATGTTCGGAGTCGTGAGGCAGGCAGGTAATGTTCACCATTGCGAAGGTGTAGTAACTACCATGCTGAATAATCTGTCTGCTAATCACTTCGTTGGTCTGAAACCTTAAGCCAGCTGATAATAGGACATGCAGCCCGGTGGGAGGTAGGGCTGCGCACAGGACAAAGGTTTTTTTGTTGTTGTTACCAGTTGTAGGAACCAAGCCTTAATAATACACATCCAGGCCTCAAGTAGTGAATGAGAAAATATTAACTAGCTGCACTTAGCCCTGGTGCCAAGCATTTTTTTTTTTTTTTTCGTGGGCCCTCTCAAGTTGCCGTTTTTAAAATTATCCCTTCTGGGGCACGTTCAAGCTGGTATAATGCCATGCATTCAACACACGCTGAACAGTTCACTACCCAATATGTCCTTGATGTGTGCTGTCACATGCCGAAGAACAATATTGTATTTAAGTTGGTGCTTTTAGGAACAGATCTTATGATGTGCAATGCTTTCAACTTCATTTCTTCTGTGTTTAGCGTGACTGAGCTGTGTCTGCAGCAATCTTACCGCAAATAAGTTCATCATCATCATCATCATCACCAGCCTATCTACGCCCACTGCAGGGCAAAGGCCTCTCCCATTATTCTCCAGTTACCTCGGTCCTGTGCCAACTGTGACCAATTTATCCCCGCAAACTTCTTGATCTCATCTGCCCATCTAACTTTCTGCCGCCCCCTGCAACGCTTGCCTTCTCTAGGGATCCACTCTGTTACCCTTAATGACCAGCGGTTATCTTGCCTTCGCATTACATGCCCTGCCCACGTCCATTTCTTCTTCTTAATTTCTACTAATATGTCTTTAACACCAGTTTGCTCTCTGACCCACGCGCTCTCTTCTCCGCAAATAAGTTATTGCTTGTCAAACAACACAGAAGTACCACTACAACTTAAAACTGAAATTAGTCAGGGATAAGGTTTTGCTTGTGAGATTTCTCTCTCCAGCAGTGATGACAATGGCAGCAAAGCAGTGGCATTGCTGGGTATAAACTTGCACCCGGGGCCCAGAAAATTTGTCACCCCCTCACATATACAAAACAATTAATAATAAAACTAGTGTTATTGTTATTATTGGTAATATTAATTTCTTCTATTGTGACCATATGAAGGCTGGTTCACACTTGCGACTGTAGCTATCAAAAGCGATTTCTGTCACTCTTGTCACTCGGCATTGCTCTCATCGCGCAACAAGAGCGATTGGTCTCGACAAATTTTGTGTCTTTCATTTGGATACCAATGTAAAAAAAACTTTTTACAGATACTGAATGCGTGGGCTTCGAAACGTCAATGCAAGCATGCATAATATGCGATATGCGATGCGAAATGAAGCCACAGGATAATTGATGTGTAGTTATTTATAAAGAACTGGCAATATATCAGAAAAGTAAGCAGAAAGATAAGAAGCCGTGTGGTATTAGGCAATAATAGCTACACGAGCTTGGGTTAGAGAACCCCAAACGACGACTCTGGTGCAGATGTTGATACACAACACCGACCTTTTCAGTGAATTAGGCATCGATAAAAATCCTAACAGTAAGAAGCATCATGGTGTGTCACTCGTGAGCACGAAAACACCGTTAGCAGCCGAGAAAGGAGTGGCCAAGAGCTACTTGCGGCAGCACAGGGTGCAATGTGCCAAACCAAAGTGGGGTAGGGGAAAAGTGAAAGCTGATACGCGGCAGTGTTAGAGTACCACATCTTACAGTCGATACCAAGCAAATGGATGCCTGCAAGAGCAATAGAGGTGTGAGAGAGTCTCGGGCCTCGTCAGAAAACGACACTATAAGGTGGTCGCCAGAGGCGTTCGGAAAGCTTCACAGCCCACTGTGCCGACTAAATCATGCAGACGTCATGCGGGCCTGGAGGAGGGTGGCCAGCAATGATAGGGCTGTTTAAAGGCAACACATGCAAGGCAAATAGTCGCTTCATTCTCATCAATTTTCCTGTGTCTAGGAACACACCTTGAACAAATTACGCTTGAAGGATCACAGGCGGAGCCTGGTGAAAGACGGTTGGGGGAGAAATAGAAGCTGTCCCAGCAAATTAACAGCCGGGCTTAAAAAAAAGCTATTTCCAAGTATTGTGCAGGAAAAGTGGTATAAAATGTGAAAGAAACGGCCGCCCCAGAAATTCGGAAAAACCGCCTGCGCCTGCCCGTTTGTCACTAAAGGCAGCCTCTGCGGCAGCATGCAACTGCATGCTGGAAATTTCTCTAAGTGAGAATTTCAGTACGTTTGAAATAGATACATTGTCGGGTCTCTTTATTTCTATGGTTACGTGATTACTGAGAATGGAAGCAGATAGAAAGGGAACATTTAGCGGGGAAAGAGACGACTGGCCGTACATGAGTCGTCTAAGCGGCCAGTGCACGGCTAGTCGTGTGGATGTTTGTCTGCGACGATGTTGTTTCCTTTCGTACGTTGTAAAAAGATTCCACCACACATTTGCAAATAAGTTAATTGACATTGGTGTCTTGGGAAAATGAACACAGTATAAAGTATAAAATGTGAGGTTCGGGCTTACCAGTGAAGCAGCCAATGGAGGAAATCTGAATCGAAGGAGGTTACGAAGCGATAAAGAAAGAACTCTTGAGTAAAATATCAGATTTGTACAGGCCCGAGTGTATCGACGCCACACACTGGCTCACAACCGTTCGGTCATGCCCATCCCGATATGTTGGTGACAACGATTTCATTGACGTCGTCGTACAGTCGACTAGGTCAAGGCAGATCCTAGATGAAACAACCTTTTCCCAGTAGCTGAGGAAATAATATCGCCCTCTCCAACCAAAAGTAATAACCAAGAACAAGACGTTTGGGACCCATCTCGATTCCCTCTTCCTTCAGGGGTGACTGGGGTCGCGTTGTAGCGCCGGTCACTCACAAAGCGCCTCACTGTGGAGCGCGGTGCCCGCGTGTACACAAGTGGTGAGGATTCGGAGGGAAGGATTTATGTTATTTGCATCTTTTCCTCCAGTAGGTCACGCTCCTGGAGCGTTTCACCGAAGTCTCTTTTGCGTTCTGATGTTTTGCAGTACTGGGCAACGGTTTTGCAGCCGGACGTCGTCGTTGTGCTGCCCGAGTCGTTCCAGTAGATTTTTCCTCTCCCCAATGCATGGCGAGGGGCACTCAGCTCAAAAATCTTGTATACAGCACCGGGCGTTCTGTCCTTTGTCGCACAGTCTTCAACATTTTTTTTTCTAGTAATGTTCACAAAGCACTCAGCAGAACGCTTTCACTAACACAGAAACTGCCCCTCACTCCCACCTCAATTATCGTGGGGTCTCCCGACCATATACCGGGATGGGAGCACTCAGCGGATCGAATGCCTAATGATAGAAAGTGGGCGACGTACCTGGTGTTTATCTTTTTGTTATGCACTTAATTTTGTTGTCCTGTTTTTTTTTTTTTCACCCTCCACCTCGAAAGATGAACCTACCAAAGCAAAATATTTAGGTCATCAGCTTCAAGTATTTCTTCACTTAGAACTCCTTGGGACAGCCACACGAAAACCATTATAAAATGGAAAGAAGAGGAACACAAGGCTATCCGCTTTATTTATATGCGCAATGCAGGTACTCATTTGTATTGCTCTTAACTTACAGGAGAATAAAATAAAAAAACAGATTTACCTCATTAAAAGTTAGGTAAATAAAAAAAATGCCTACATAACTGTTCTATTTTTTGCATAATTTGTTCGACAAGCTACTCGTCTGTTGTTGTTCTAGTTTAATTACACGGGCCACATGGGATACGCCCCTTCCATATAATGCCATCTTCGTACAATCGCCACGTGCTGGCTGCGTCGCTGGGCACGATGAAGGAAAGTCAACGACATAAAAAATATGAGCTTCAACGCCCGATATCAGATCCTTCGCGATTGCTTGGATTGCAAATTGGTTGGTTAGTGCAAGCACTGAAGGAATCTGGTGCAACCAAGGGGAAATCGCGACAACCCATTTGTCTCGCCTAATGTTGGACACCTGAGCTCCCACCCCTCCTCCCAACACAGGCTTAATTTGTACAGTTAGCTCCTCTGCACCAACCTTCATTGCATGCTTTCATTTCGTTTTAATTCTCAGTCCCCAATTCCTCAAGATTCCCCATATTTTTTTTTTTTTTCCAGGTCATTTTCACCTTGGTTTCCTTCTGAAAATATGACAACCGGACCGGGGTACGCGGTCTCCGGCGCGTCACCGCGAATACTCCAGAAAATGCTAAGCATTCACCACGAGCCCGTACACAATATCCCATGTGCGTAAAAAAAAGCCACATAGAAGACCGCCGAGGACACATGACCAAAGTCTCGTAGGCTTGGATGCCTCCCCCTTCACTCCCCCCCCCCACCTACTGATCTCGTCCGTCACCCCAAAAGTGGTCCTGGACGTGATGAAAGGGCTTTGTTAGCCCCCTGTCATCCCATTGAAAAGCAAGCTCACTCGCTACACCCCTCCGAGCATTGCAGTCGTATACCGACACACCCCCTCTCCAGGAATCATTCCTTGTTTGCCTCCGCTCACCCTGCAGCCAATTAACTCCGCAAGCTGCACCCATCCTCGACTACCGCGACATTCCTGGATGCCAAAATTCTCCTCACTTTCTTCATTGTACCAGGAAACAAATTTGAATAGACTGGTGGGGACGTAAATTGAACAGGCCAAAGCTGTGGTCTCGTTACAGTTGTCTTCCAGTTTTCGACTTCAGCATTACACATTGTAGGTGCACAAGTGGCACCCCCCTCTTTACCGAGGGGCTGGTACCCGGGTCCCAGGGACCCCCGGCACCCCCTTAGCGACGCCACTGCAGCTGAGCGTTTTCTGTCGCTACAAACGACAACTTACCTTTTGTATATATATTTAGAGGTGTGTGATTATCAGCTTTGCATCTGTGAATTGAATACAAGAAGTTAACTTGGCTGTGAATTGAATAAAATATTTTTGGATACGAATAGTAAAAGCTGGCTGTGAATTGAATATTTTCAAACCACACTATCTTTGTTTTGGTGTTTCTAGAGTGTATAGAGCATAGCTACACCAAAAAAGGCAGCTTGGGCAGTCAGAACTAGACACATCTCTGTTCAGGTACTTGTGTTTGACATACAAAAAATTTAATGTAACAGAAAATAAAACATAGACATGCAAACCAGTGCAAGAAGAATATTGCATACATTGCCATGGAGAAATATGGGTTCCTCAAAATACTGTGAACACACTAAGCATATTAAGTATATTTAATATGATAGGCAGCAGTCCCCCCCCCACCCTCCTCAATGACTGAAAGGAGGCTGGGCATGCTAGTTACCGGTGGGACCTTACCAACAAGCCAGCAATAATGTTTTATTTCTCACTCCTACTATTATATTTATAGGAAACCTATTTTAGATTATAAATTTTGCTCTCATAGTGTTGCACTTGACCTAACATACACCACAGTTAGCAAACACTTGTTGGGTGCAAGGCATCTACATTGGGCTTTTGGCACGGCTTCGGTGTCATGCAGAGAAACCAACCCGCAAGGTCGTACCACGTAGTGAAGCTTGAAAGTTTGCACGTCTTCAGATAGAGCAAACATTCGTTCCTCTACTATTTGTAAATTTCAAATATTTGAAACAGCTGCAAATCGAATATCAAAAAGTACTCACACAGTATTCTAAGTTGCGAATGTTCACACACCTTCAAATATACTGCCTGGTCACTTCAGTATAAGTGTATAACAAGTTTATACAAATAATTCCATGAATGAAAGTTAAAAATGCTGTAAGGTGTTCCGCATGCAAGTTTGACGCATTTATTTGAAATCACTGATAAGCATTTGGTGCAGTTGATTGGATGGTCAACCTCTCTGTCTTCCCTGTACTATCTCCTACATCCCCTCAAACTCAACGGGCACGGCTTCATTTCTCCTACTCCCTTCTTTAGACACTGCTATGCTTTCCTTTCTGTCTCCACCGGATTCGACCTCCCTCGAAGAATACGCCATTGCCCTTGCAATAGAGCACGCTACTCTTAATGTTATATATATATTTTCTCCGACTGTCAGTCAGCCCTTCGTAATTTCGCTGACCATGAGACCCACCCACACACCACTGATTTCGTCACTCCGATACTTGCATCGAATTCTCGGCCACGCTTCACACTGGTTTGGGTTCCCGGCCACGCTGGCATGTGCGGAAACGCCTTAGCAGACGCGCTCACCCGAGTACCTTTCCAAGGTCCGCCCATGTCCTGGCCAACCTTGTACCACCCACCGACGGTTCGTACTCAACACCGCGCTTCCCGCCATTACCAATTACACGCCCAACGCCTATCACGCACCCTGTACCCACCCCCCAGTTCCCGTCTAACTCGTGAGGCTGCGTGCCTCATTCGACAGGCTCAAACCTCTTCACTCCCCTCCCATCACATTCTTCACCGCATCTATCGGCGCCCTGGCCATCCTTCCTGCCCCAGGTGTTCTTCCTACCCATCCAACGCTCATTCTTATGGGGAATACACTCCACCATCTCTTACCCAATCCCTCGCTTTCATCACTTCCTGGGAGCTCTGGCTGTCTCCCCCGCCGACAGTGAACATCCAGGCTGCCCAGGAAGCTCTCTACAAACACGTGCACAGGATCCGCACAGGCATTCAGGAGTACTACGTGGATCCAGTGAATTGAACACTGAAATTAGGACCAGGCATTCAGGAGTACTACGTGGATCCGGTGAATTGAACTTTCAAATTAGTACCTGAGAAATAAAAGTTTGTTCTCTCTCTCCTTCCTTCCTTCCTTTACAGGGTGGGCATTCATAGGGGCATGTGTTGGGTAATATGTTGTGTTGTAGTATGTGTGGGTTTGTAGGCATCTCTACAACGGCTTTGGACTTCGAGGTGGATGAGGGAATCTGGCGGGTCTTTTCTGCTTTCTATGAATCCGTGGCTAGTAAATTTGAGGGCAGCAGTGCGTGCCGCCTCATTCCCTTGTAGTTTAATAAGGCGTGATGTCCAGATGAGGTAGATGATCACTAGCTTTTGTATGCGTCGTAGTGTACTTGAGGTGTGATGCATCCTTCTTGATAAAGGGACATGCTTACTGGGAAGCACGGTGGAATCTGTCATGGCTGTGCTTGCATCTGTTTTTTGCAAAGTTGTGGAAGTGGTGAGTTTGGCGGGCATCAGGGGTTTCTTATGAGTGATTAATGGCAGACGTCCCAGGGTTTTGTGCTTAAATATGCATCAGAACAGTGAACTGAATGAAGGTGGCTACGCAGGCTAGTTGAGACTTCATGGAAATTTTGGTCAAATGTCAGGCATGACTCAAGGAAAGGATAGAGACAGGAATCAGCTTCATCAACGAAGCTTCATTTCCCTCTGAGAGTGATTACAAAGTAAACAAAACCCTCATGTGACACTGCTTTAACACCACATGTAAAAAGCAGTTACAGCTGCTGCACACTTCACACTAATTATTCAGTAATCTATAGTGCATCTGTCTCCCATCTTTATCACATAGGCCTCAAAGATTTCTCATTCCTGTTTTGTGCCATACAACTTCAGCACTCTCGTCGTATCAAATTCTGGCATGCAGCCACCTGGCGTGCATTGTCTTGGAGTAGAGCACAAAATCGGTTCCTGTTCCAGTCGTCAGCAATGCGGCATGCTCCCACCACCACCTGTTAGGGCAGTGCTTTGTCTGCCCTTTGTACCATCAAGATACATTGAAATACGAACAACAAAGCACGTGACTTGCAGTACATGCTGTGCATCATGGTGAAAGGGCTGTGTAGTCACAGTAGGAACAAGTTACAAGAATTGGTGTCCAACGTTTCTGTGTAAATAGCATTTGAGAATGTTAATTTGGCCCACTGCCGCATGTCGTGCGGGGCCCGCTACGGTTATCAAACTTTGTGACTGTGTAGGATCAAGCAGAACACGACGAAGGCTGATAGCAGAAGCACAAACGGGCACCAAATATGGTGGGGGCGAAATAAATATTTTCACAGACCGAACGGTGCCCTCTCGACACCCACGTGCAAGTTGGTCGAACTGGAAGTACATAATACCTTAAACTGCACAAAGCTTACCATCACTCCCAAACCTCCCGCCTCAACCACCTACCAGACGAGACACCCTTGAACTCCTCGTATATCCAGCGCCCTAAGAACAGTTACAAAGTGTGCCCCTCCACATCCGTCAACGCATTTGTACAGCTCCCATACCGCGACATACGCATCAATACGCTCCTCAGGAAAGCAACCCTCTAGAGACCAACGAAACTAACGTGGATAATTACAAACTTTTCATTTCTGCGCGCCAAGAGTCCTCTGCAATGTTTTAGCGAGAATATGCAGCAGCACCATGACCACCTGAATGTAATGTCCCGGAGCTTATGACAGCATGCAGCAATTACAAGACACGGGGTTCGACGAACCAAAGCGACGCGTAGGAATCACCTTTGTAGGTCGCAACAGTCTTGATATTTCTTAGACAATGACCGTGTGGTGAGCGACTAGTCGTTTCGTGCGAACGATCGTTCGCGGCTGGCCATGATAGCACCGCCGTTTGAAGTTGAAGGCATACGCGCACTCGCACGTCGGAGACGAGACGCCCAGCGGCCTCAACACGGTGATCTAATGAAATGCAGCGCAGAAGCCTGTCGCGAGCGCACTCATCACTCTCGCAAATCGAGGCGGCAGAACTGATGCAGGGCGCCCGTGGTCACCGTCGCAACGTACTACGCGAAAATTAGGCAGTCGCACACACTCAGCGTCCCGATCACACGCTGCACACCACCGTGAGTGCTGTCCAGAAGTTCTTAAAGAGTGCCTTCGCACAATCGTAAGCCTGTGCACCGCTGCAACGGCAGACAAAAATCACGGCGAGAAGATCGCAGCGAGGTAACCGTACAACAGCTGCCATTTTTTAAAACCATGACGTCACGTCCGGCAAAAAAAAAAAAGTCGCTTTCTTTGTTTTTTGATGTCTAGTTGGCGCATGCGCGGTAGAGCTCGTCCACCGTTCCTGAACGTCAGGTACGGCATCGAAGTAACACGGGACTTATGCGCCATCTAGTTCGCTGGACAGAAACCGGCGCAAAAGGTACAAAAGCAGAGCGCACGATCGTACGAGCTGCTCTTGGAGGCATAATTTATGGGGTGGGCGGCCGCCGTCCGCTTTTCGCTGTATCCGCGAGTGACGCAATAATAATGTATCTGAGAAACGCGGTGCCCAGCTGAGAAGCCTTATTTGGTCATAGATGTCCCGCAAGCAGGCTGTATGCTGGGGCAAAGCGTCTCAAAAATCTTCAGATAATGTTCAACGCATTCGAACAATTTTTTTCCACGACATTTTAGCGTGCCTTTCGATCGATCTCGGAAAACCCCATTAATTAAACTTTTTTTAATGTTTAAAATCACCAAATGCAAAAATAAAGACAATTTTTCGCAAATTTCATAGCCAGAAATATTGTGACTAAATATGCGCACAAATATGCGCAAAACTAAATATATGCGCAAAAATATAGTTTCTGCAGAGCATCGGTAATGCAAAAGTTCATGAAAAAGTGGGCGCGGTTACTCTATTAATTTATTTTTGTTAACATGCGTTTATTAGTAATTCTAATCAGGCTGCATACGAAAAGTACGTATACTTGAATTTCAAAAGCCCTTTCAGATTTTGCAGGGAGCTGAGGATATGCGCATGAGCCCGTAAAAGCACGTGAATATAGATTATCGGTTAAAGAGACTGTGCTGAATCACGTAGTTTTGCCGATTGACTCGTACAAATTAGGCAGATATATAGACCTCAATCATAACAAAACAAATAATCCATCCCCTTAATTCCTTGCCGACTAGTGTGGAGTGTGTGTGCGTAGGGGGTTATGGCGTCTGCTAATATAAGATAAGCTTGCGAAAACCGAAAAACAGTATGTGTTATAGTTTACCATATCCCGAGAGGTAGTATGATTGTATACGAAATTTCATTTGCTCGGCGACGAGGGTTACATTCATTGCAGATAAATTAAAGCAGTATCTAATTTCCCTCCCATGTATAGAATAATTCGCGAGTATGTGCAGGTAAACAAACCCTCGAACTGCATGCTGCACGTCGGCAGCGACTAAGTTAAATTAATATTACTTCATTTTTAATGGTCAACGCAACTATTGACGGCACTAATATTCTTTATCATTTTGTACGAAGAAATAAAAGAATAAATTTATATCAGTTGCATATTGATGAACTTTTCTGTGGCTACTCGTGCTAGAGCTCTATAAATTGTGAAATTGTTTTTCATAAAAATCCTTCATAATCTTCATAAAATTGTGTTTATTATTCATTAAAGCATCTTTGTAAAATTATGATTTTATACATGCATTGATCTGTGCCGCATATCCATCATTCGATATAAAATTCCGGCCGCTAAGTGTACAGTTCGCAGGATGGAATGAATAACGCTAAACCGAAAGAAAACAAACAATATGCACCAAGTATATGCTTCTCTGAAATCCCCGCATCAATTAAGTGTGGTGGAAAAAAATGTTCGCAGGGAATAAATCAGGTCGGAGCAATGGCTCGCATTTTGCCAGTCTTGCTCGCTCATCGAGAAACACTTTTCTATTTTTGTGCGGCCCGCCTCTAATGACTCTACCCATAAATTTTGCGTGGCCCGGGCCAAACCGGACCCCGATCGACTCATCCGGCCCGAAAATGCCAGATCTTTCGAGAAGGTCGCGGCGCGCGGGAAAAAGCCGCTCTACTTTCATTGGCCTTTCGGCAGCACGTGATACAGTCGCGTGAGCAACTTTTTGCGTCTATCCACCCACGGTACGGTACAGGTACATCGTTCCCAGGCTGACGCGTGATTCACCGCCCATCCCACGCTTTCCAGCGCAATAACGCACAAACAAAAAAATGGACGGCCTCGAGGGAACCGAAATTATGCGCCTCGAAAGGCCGCAACCATTTCAACTAAAAAATGCAGAGCGTTCAGCTATTCTGAAACTCTGGACAAGGAAAAAAGCTAAACTGAGAGCTGAATTGATTCAACAAAGTGTGTAATTAACTTCCTCGTAATTTGAACGCCGCAGCCTCAAAGATCGCCATCCGCGCGGACACGCAACGCCATCTTCTCGCGCCGCCGGAACAAAATCAAGTTTCGTTTCAAAAATAACTCCACTGCCACGGCTGCCAAAACTCGCGCCGGCCTTGCTATTAAGTCTGAAGTTAGGTGAAGTTCAAGTTGCGAACAAAATACCCTCTCTGGATGTTTTGAAAGGTTATATTGCTCTTGCCGTATTAGTAAACACAGAAATGGCAACAAACCGCACAAACACAGTAGCAGACGACGCGAGAAATTTCTGGATGCTTCGGCGGCCGGCTGGCCAATAGGAGGGCGCGCTTCCCTGCGTCATTCGCTTCGACCGCTTCTATTGGCTGGAGCTCGTTCACGCGCTTCTCGAACTTTCTCGTCTGCTGCGAGGATTCTATTTAAACGGCGGCGTCGTCTGCTTCGCATCAAACATTGCCCTGAGCAAACGACTGAAAAGTGAGAACACATTCTCTTTCGCTGCTACAAACCAAACGCTACAATGCCAAGCCGTTCCCAATCATCAGCGCCAGCGATCGGCATCGACCTGGGCACGACGTACTCTGCGTCGGTGTTTTCCAGCACGGTCGTGTCGAGATCATCGCCAACGACCAGGGGAACCGCACGACTCCAAGCTACGTCGGCTTCACCGATACGGAACGTCTCATCGGAGATGCCGCCAAGGCGCAGACGGCCATGAACCCCGAGAACACCGTGTTCGACGCCAAGCGACTCATCGGCCGCAAGTACGATGACCCCAAGATCCAGGAGGACCTGAAAAATTGGCCCTTCAAGGTGTGCAACGACTGCGGCAAACCGAAGATCTGCGTCGAGTTCAAGGGTGAGCGGAAGAAGTTCAATCCCGAAGAGATCAGCGCCATGGTTTTGACGAAAATGAAGGAAACTGCGGAGGCCTACCTCGGCAAGAAAGTAAGCGATGCTGTCATCACCGTCCCGGCGTATTTCAACGATTCTCAGCGGCAGGCCACCAAAGATGCCGGCGCCATCGCGGGACTTAACGTCTTGCGAATCATCAATGAGCCGACAGCGGCTGCGCTGGCCTACGGACTCGACAAGAACCTTCGAGGTGAGAAGAACGTCCTCATCTTCGATCTCGGAGGTGGCACCTTCGACGTCTCCGTGCTGACAATCGACCAGGGTTCTATGTTCGAAGTGCGCTCGACCGCCGGTGACACACACTTGGGTGGAGAGGACTTCGACAACCGAATGGTGGCCCACTTCGTAGAAGAGTTCAAACGCAAACACCGAAAGGACCTTCGCCAGAACCCTCGGGCTCTTCGACGACTTCGCACGGCCTGTGAACGCGCCAAGCGTACTCTCTCGAGCTCCGCAGAGGCCAGCATCGAGATTGATGCCCTGTACGACGGCGTCGACTTCTACAGCAAGATAACGCGCGCTCGCTTCGAAGAGCTCTGCATCGATTTGTTCCGCAGCACGCTGGGACCAGTGGAGCGCGCGCTTCAGGATGCAAAGATGGACAAGGGCCAGATTCACGATGTCGTCCTCGTTGGCGGCTCCACGCGAATCCCGAAGGTCCAGAAGCTGCTCCGGGACTTCTTCAACGGCAAGGAGCTCTCCATGGGCATCAACCCCGACGAGGCCGTCGCGTACGGAGCGGCCGTGCAGGCCGCCGTTCTCAGCGGGGACAACAGTGAGAGCATCCGAGACGTGCTTCTTGTGGACGTGGCGCCTCTGTCGCTCGGCATCGAGACCGCCGGCGGCGTCATGACGCGGATCGTGGAGCGCAACACCCGCATCCCGTGCAAGACCTCGCAGACATTCACCACGTACTCAGACAACCAGCCCGCTGTCACCATCCAGGTCTACGAAGGTGAGCGCGCCATGACGAAGGACAACCACCTTCTCGGTACGTTCAACCTCAACGGAATCCCGCCTGCACCACGCGGGGTCCCCAAGATTGAAGTGACCTTTGACATGGACGCTAACGGAATCCTCCACGTATCGGCTAAGGATCAGAGCACGGGCAAGCAGGAGAGCATTCGGATCACCAACGACAAGGGCCGGCTTTCGAAGGAAGAGATTGACAAGATGCTTGCTGAAGCAGAGCGTTTCAAGCAGGAGGATGACGCTCAGCGAGAGCGTGTGGCAGCCAGAAACGGATTGGAGGCTTACGTCTACAGCGTCAAGCAGGCTGCCGAAGAAGCCGGAAACAAACTGCCTGCCGCCGATAGGGACAGGGTTCTGGACAAATGCAAGGAGACGATCTCCTGGATCGACGGCAACAGCCTCGCCGAGAAAGAGGAGTTTGAGCACAAGTTGAAGGAGCTCCAGCAGTTCTGCTCGCCCATCATGACGCAGATGCACCAGGGAGGCAAGCACGGAAGTTCGACGGCGCAGTCTGGGCCGACAATTGAAGAAGTCGACTGAGCAGTATCTTAGTCAGTTAGTTTAACAAAATGTCCACTAAGTTATAGCATGTCTGTACATATGTATATACTAACCGTTGGTTTTAAATAAAAGTTGTTGAACTGAAACAAATATGTCTCGTTCTTGCCGCTGTGTTGCAGGGTTTGGTCGTGACTGGCTGTGTGACCGACACGTCGAGCACTGCGACACTGCGAGTGTTGTAGCTAAAGTATTTGTTGAGCTAATCTAAGTTCCACATTCACTCACAGCCTAGCATAGTGCGTATTCAAGGTAGGCTATGATTTGATTAACTTTACGATGCAATTCTACACTACTTGCTAAAAAATGAACTCTGCAGGGTAACTTCTTGTCAAGGCAAGGTAAGTACCGTACTTTTGCAATTATAAGCACCCTCCCCTATTTTCAGGGGGAAAATTGGAAAAAAAGTTTGCATGCAAATCTAAGCACCCCCTTTTCTAGGCAACCACCGCGAGGTGGATTTGGGACGCATGAAAGCGGACCCGAGTTCACAATGTGGCCAAGCAATTTATGAAGTTTTCAATTACAAACCACTTCAACGGAACAGAAGACGATGTGCGACCCATGCGGCACAACGGGCTCAAATGGTACAGTGAGGGTGACCGGGTATCACACGTAAGTGGTGGTTCACTGTCTGTACCTGTTTTTCTTTTGAATGTGTGCCAAAATGAATCATTATTCCTTGCGCCCGTCTTGTCGAGATACGGCCGCATTAAAGAGTGGCGGGGGTGAGGAGGGGGGTAACTTAGGTTTTTCGAATCTAAGCGCCCCCATCACTGTGGGCATCTTGATTGTGAAAAAAAGTGGGTGCTTAGAGTCGAGTAAATATGGTATATGTTAAGGAAAGCAGTAGTGCTACCACAGTGTCAGAGGGATGCTTTGGGATCTGAGGCTCATAAACTTTAATTTCTTTGTTCAAATCAGTGCAGTCTCTAAATGACCATTTGTATTGCTTAAAAATGCCTTCAAGTTCAGGCAGTACTTTATTTCCTTCCTTATTTGATTAATTTCTCTATAGTAACTGATACTCATGGGAGGGGCTCAACAAACACATTGTTTGCTCAACCTTGAGAAATTTTACTACCATAGCCTACGGCTAGCGTCATTGCACTCTTCAAGAAAAATGTGGCACGCGCAGCATGAAATGAGAGATAGACCTAGCGAGTATTTAAAGAGCTGGTATGTATAGTTTGCTGTTATGGCAATTTTTCTGGAACATAAATTTTGATTTTTGCACTTACATGTGAAATGAAGTTTCACTTCACATTCTTTTGGCAGGTGAACGGACGTATTTTTCTGACAAATTCTTTTCTTTGCTTGTCGCATAGAAAAAGTCGTTAGAGTTGCAAATGAGCTAGTGAATGGTGACCAGACTTTTTCAATTCAGGTCAAGGTCGCACAAGCTATATTTCATTGAACCGTTGTGTAAAAATTTCACCTGAACTTGCATGACTTTGAATTGAGTTCCAAGCACCAGTAACAACATCTTAACCTTACTTGTCGTAGCTTTATAAAACTCGAGCTCTCTAGAAGTAAAAAAAAATAGACAAGATGCGCGCAGTACTTCTCACTTCTTGGGGGGGGGGGGTTATAATATTTGTATACTATCCTATATCACACCTGTTTGACGGGAAAAAGGATGCAACTTTGAGACTTTGCTATTTTTTGCTTGCTCTCTTGTCGTGAGTTGTTCCAGTTTCACACTCTATAAATCTGCTAACCCAGAGTGTGTGTCAATGGAAGTTACTACAATCGAACCTCTGTAATCCGAAGTTGTGTAATTCAAACCAACAGGTAATTCAAACTGACCCTTTAGTCCCGGCAAAGTGATGTGTATTTGAATGGGAGAAAAGTCTGCTTAATTCGAACTTCAAACACACACCACGGTTAATTCGAACAAGATTGCCCGTCCGCACATACTACTTTTCGTGCAGTTTGAAGCCAAATGCCCAAGCTTGATGCATCTCTAGCCACCGTAGCTCATTAAACCTCACTGCAACAGACCGTGATTACGATCATGAGTTCAGTCTGCAGTAAAAGAAGTATGAACAATCCAAATTCTGTTACTTTGAAGGACTTAGATGGAATCATGAATTGAGTCTGTTATAACAAGATTTGGAACTTTCCCATTTTTAAAAACGTAACACACAATAAAAGAGTGCCAGTCATTTTTCAAGATACGGTTACAACTGAAACTGAAAACTGATACGGTTACAACTGAAACAGATAACTTGGGTTTTACAACCATCCATCCACGTGGTGCTATGGAGCACAACACATAATCACATGCGAGTCTTGTTACATCTGCTGTGCACCTGTTGTAGGGCATCCTCTCCATCTTTTCATTCACTCATACTACTCATACTATTACTACTTCTTCACTTTTTCAACGTACACTTGCGTTTCCATTGTCTCCACATGAATATAAGTAAAGTGCAGGTAACAGTCTTGTTGGGGACCTAGCCATCTATACTGTATGGGGGCGTACATTTTTTGTTTTAACGACGCTAACTTTTATGTGCTTGTTTTTGGGAGGCAAAACGTTTCAATTCTACTAATTAACAATTGTTTTAGTTGTTGCAAATTGTTTTCATTTGATAACCATTGTAAATTAAAAACACAAACGCTGCACGTGTATGAAACGAAAGGTCCGCACTTGAAAAGTCCACTTTAGAGGGGCAAAAATAAACTTGCTAACCTATTAATCTAGTCTGTTATATGAGATGGTATGTTGTAACAGAATCTGCAGTAAAAGAATTATTTAATCGCTCGCACAGATAGGAATACCAACCAAACTTTGCAAAGCAGTATGTTGTATCAAAATATCTGCTGTAAGCAGATCTGTTGGAACGGGGCTACATTGCACTGCTATTCTTGGGGTAGAGCTGTGTCTTTTTTTGCACTGCAGCGCTACCCACGCCACAGCTCAAACTTCCCAATGCATATGCCGTACTTGCGCAGAATGCAATTACTGACACTGTGCTTCTAAGAATGAACGTTGATGCCATTGTTATCGCACATGCGTTTCTGATGCTCTTATTTTGGGCGCTGTACAACTAATCAAACAGACTGCTATAGTTCAAACCACGGTTACTTTGAACATATCTTCTGTCCCCTCAGAGTTCTAAATAACAAGATTTAACTGTACAAAAATGTAACTTTTCTGCCTTTATATTGTAAAAGAATGAATGGTAACATACTAATTTTTTTCTTTATAAGACACATCTTTTGCTTGACAACCTGCCTGTGCCCTCAGATACTCATCAGATTATGCGTGTATATTTTGCTTGTTGGGTAACAAAAGAGCGACCATTAATGTAGTAGACTTCGTCAAAGAGCCCCTTATCAAAGTAGTTATCTAGAAGTGTGTTTGTAGTGTAGCTATTAGAAGCACCTTTTTAATGTAGCTTGATGGCTTATAAATTAGTTGTGTTGGCTGTATATAAATGCTGTTTCGATCAATTGAGGCACTACAACTAATCTTGTTTAATTGTTACATCCAATACTGCCATGAAGCCAAAATTATTTGTACAGCAGTGATCTATAATAACATGAGCATTTTTGAAATAATGTGTCATGAGCATTAATGCGAAGTGACTTTAATTTTACTCTGGCAAAAAATAAAACACACTCGTGAGGAGTGCCCTAAAATATACAGGTACTATCTGCAAAAATGCGATTGGCGTGGTTAAAATGTTGTATGCAACACAGAGGAGCGAATTAGTTAACTGATGACCCTCTGATTTTGTTTCAATTGATACGGTCACTCCTTGTAACCTTTTGCTGTCACTTTTCGCACTAGTTGCTGCAAAGTCTTGTGCACTTCAAAATGAACGATGGTGTTTCATGACCTTTTACTCCAAAGTGACATGCTTATTAGGCTTTGTCGGTTATTCCAACCAACAAAAAGCTGTACAAAAGTCGAACTGTGCAAGCTAAGTTGCGTTTTTGCTTTCAACGCTATCCTTCCTAAATCCTAGGGGGGCTGGGTGGGCTAAACACACGTATTGTTGCCTCAAAGCAGTCTTTAATAAGAAGGCTCTTGTTAACTTGGTCTAACTAGCATGCATGCAAGGTATAAGAAGCTGTTTATCCCCAATTCTACTGTATGTTAGCTGGAACAAGCAATAGAAAGTTGATTTGAAGCACTTTTGTTTACTATAGCTGCTGTCAGGTTATGACAAGCAAAGAGCGTTTAATGCATAGAGCTCTTTTTCTGGGGGGTTTCATGACCTGTGTGTATTGCGTCCCCGAAACAACTGTCCGGTGCCGTAAATATCATAAATATGTGGGCATTATTGAGTGTAAAACAAATATAGATGACAGGACTCTGCGGAGGGAAATTTAATATGAACGAAAGGAAACTGCAAATTTATTTAGCAGCATTGTAGTACGACTAAATGGAACAGGCAGAGAAGTCACTATGTTGTTTGAGCTAGTTATCGATCAGTGAGCCTGCAGCAGAGCAATTGCCTGGGCAGAAAAAAAATATTATGTAGTGTGCCCCCGAGAAAATAGTTCTAACTGCGCTCTGTTCACAGGATAATGCTGGCTTCGGTTTTAATAGGTGGGGTGTATATTTGCCACCTTTGGTCAGACCGGCCTAATTGATTTCCTTGTGTCGCTCATTTTAATTCAATTTCTTTACTGTGTAGTTAGGAACTGTACATGAATGCTAATCTAAAGTGACCATGTGTTTCGGACCCCAAAGCAGGATTGGGGGTGGGTGTAAGGATCAGAACATGCCGATAGCTTAAATGACAAATTGCACTTTGTTTTACTACATCTGAACCATATGTGGCCTTCCTGGTCCACCAAGTTTTTTCCTGGCCAGTAATTGATACTTCTTGCTTGAATTAATTTCCCTTCAACAATTCTCCATTTTTGCTGATGTGCGTAGTACCGCTCGCACGTCATGTGTAGATCCACCTTAAGCAACAGCATTGCTTTGAGTGTGGTCAAATAAAGCTGTGTCTTCTTTGCAGTCCACATTTTATTCATCAAGGAAAATACTCTTTCCTTGGGTGCGTTTCTGCCTGGCAAGCACATACCCGATGATCTTGATATTGTTGCGAGGCATGTCATTTGTTTCGAAGTGCTGAAGCATGTACGTTTACCCATCGTTCCTCAAAAGCATGCAAGAAGGTGCCTGTTTAATTGTTTGTACACTGTAACTTCAAAGAAACAGCCCAGACGTTGCGACTAAGCAAGAAACACATGACACAGGCGCTGTGTTGTGTGTTTCTTGCTTAGTCCCGCTGTCGTCTGTGCTGTTTTCTTTAAGTTCCTTAAACGGTTTCTTTTGGCTCTTCCATTCCTTCAGCTTTTCCTTCATGACATATATGGCTTGACTTCCATCCTTCATACTTTTGGCTGAAGGCCGGAAACATCGTCCTACAAGCAGGCTGCTGGGACAGCGGGACCACAGCCGCGAAACCGGGACATGCCCCACATAAATCGGAACGTCTAGTCACTTTATGCCAATCCCGTTATTGTTTAGTATTTTTTGAAGATAAACTCATGTTTGGAAAAGCAACAACAACAAAAAAACAAAATATAAACGAAAAGAAATATGTTTACAATAAACTTGTTTTCATTCATTTTCCCAAGTACATTGCAGAGCCTGGTAGTACAATGACAGATGGCCCACCTTTCTGGCTCCCCTAATGTTTTTTTGTTAAGTGGGCTATAATTAAACCAATTCAACGCTCCACCTTTTTCGAGTAGCGATCTGCGCATGCGCGGGTTCGATTCCGCCATTTTTGGCAGTCGCGGTCATAAACAAAAGGACGCACTCTCAGCTTGCTGCTAGGAGAGCGGCTAGTCTTCCTAGGGCTGCGAAAATTTTTAAATCCCTCTTTCTTGACAGCTCGTGGCGAGTTCATATGGGCTACGCGACGGGCGGGTGCGGGAGGGATTGAAGAACAAAAATGTTTCGTGAACGATCGATTTTTCCGACAGCAAGACGACTTTGTTTTGCGGGAGAGAGGGGGGGAAGGGGGGGGGGGGGGATCTGCCATTGTTTAGTACGCCGTGGCCATCCATGGCCGTGGCGGCCGCTAGCAGAGTTACTGGCCGCTAGGAGGACAGGTACTGCAAAAAAGTCGGCTCATAGAGTAGGCAATAACCACGATCGTCTTTGAAGATTCTTTTTGAACTAACATATGTGACATAAGCGCGCAACGTGCACGTGGTCATGTCATTGAACGTGGCCTGCGTCGTGATTCATGTTGTCGCAGCAGACTGCAGCGCCGTTAAAAACAATTTGTTCTTCACGTAAAAAAACATGAGCTTAAAATGTATTTTTAATTTGTTTTATTTTTTACGGCACCGCAACACAAAAATTGTTGACGTCCATATCAATTCCGCCAATTCCCGCGCTTTAGCGTCTTCTTAACAGGCAACTATGTGCTTGTCTCGCCAGGCTGTGGATCGCTTGGCAAAGTTTTAGAGCAATTTTGACCATAAAAATCTGTCTTATCCGTTACATATCACCGTCTGGCTTTTCTTGAAGACAGGTAAGTTGTTAAACCACTCGTTAAAAAGTATACTTTATCGATGGCATGGCCACGTAGGCAACGTGGGTCCCTTAACCAGGAAGGGTGCCTGCTGCAACAAATGACACCAAAATGTCGTGTTATTAAATCCGGCCAGGCTTTTTCTTTCTTTTGAGTCTGGTTTAGACGCAGGGAAAGTAATCTTTCTCGTCACAAAGAGCTGCTGTTCAAATTGTTATCGCAGCATAAACCGCATCATTTGCGAATTAGTACCCGTTCTCCGCGGCAACCCGCAATATTGGGTTCACGACGAGGCACATCTTGGATTGTTTGCCAGTAACAACAATCCAACGTGACTCATTTTTCTAGCTCTCGTCCCGTCGCTTTCTTTTTTTCTGCGTCGTATTTTTTCGCGCTACCTTCCAACTACCCCATATGTCACTTCTTACGATTACACCAAATGGGAGAGAATAAACAATGCAAGCGCGTTGCATGTAGGTATCAACAACCTTCACGGTGCCGAAGTTTTTTTAATCTGACGTCTACATTGCGCGTCCAAATGCTCTCCTTTTTTATGTTTTGCTGTAGCAAGTATAACTAAACGTCATTTTAGGCGCGAAAATCTCCCTTAGAGCCGAAGTGTATTTCAACTCTTGTAAAATTCAAATCCTGATCGTCCTAGCCGCAATGCTTTGAGCCGAACATGAAAATTATTAGAAACAGCCACCTACTCGTACAACTTTAATCATGGAAACTTAATGATGCATGTTTGCCATGCCCTGCTGCTTTTCTAACCTGAACCGATGACGGTTGGCTGTCAACCGGCGGCTCGCTTGCGCATTAGAAGCTTGGCATTTGGTTCAATTTGTTCCCGAGCGATATTGCAGCAAATATAGGTGGGAAAAGCTGTTTGAGGGTAGCTTTAGAAGGTTACTGAAGTACATTTTTCAAACTTCGTTTGTTGCTGGGTTGTGTAGTTTAACCGTTATAATTTTTCACCTCATCATTTTATTGAAGCCTACACTCCTAGGGGATTTCTAAAGCTTGGAGAACCAGGAAACACCAGATGCACATCTGTTCCACCTCTCACGCTATTGCAGTGGCTTCACACTGGTTTGCTGCGTTTGATGTTGATCTATGGCGCAACTTGTTTCGGCGCAACTTGTGCCAGACAAACCTGGCTGCAATTTGTTGAATGCCGGAATGTGGATTTGCCAGTTTATTGCCACAACAGGCATCATCAAAACAGCAGAAAAGGTGGTGAAAGAAAAAAAATTAAGTCCTGTTGGATGTTGTTTTAAAAGGAAGTGGGTAAATTGCTCAAGGAAACTCGGGACATGACCTACTCACTGTAAATTTTGACTTGACACGACAATTAGTCAATATTCACAGCTTCCGTCATGGATCTTAGGGGCGCAGATGAATTTGAACTTTTTTTCTGTTTTCTGCACATGTCTGGTTCGCGCAGTCAGCGTCTGCAGATGATTCGAAACATCTGAACGAGCTGAAAAGTGGATGCTGTCAGACATGTTTAATTAAGACCTACAAAAAGCGTTTATTGCGTGCGTTCACTGTTGTGCTGCCTTAAGAAAATCCCCTGTGAGGACATGCAAGGGAATTTGTCGAACCATTATCTGTGGCGGCATTATGTAGTCGAACTCAAATAATCCTCCAATTCCGCTATTTAGTGGAGAGCTCTAGCTTAGTCATAAATCCTAGAGTAAGAGTCATTACGGCATCATGAACTGCCGTAATGAATGCAGTTTGGTGCCATTTTCAGTCTCCAGAATCCGTATTCACTTCTTCCTTGTGTTTGAACTTACCCGCAGTCGATTGATTTTTACTGTGCGGAAGTTTCAGGTATGTTGTCGCAGCAGACGTCACCACATCCATGAGAAGCATTCACACGGCACTGCTAAACGTGAAAAGAAATGTGTTTCGCTTGGCCACAATAATTTAAAAAATAGTCTAGGTAATCTACCCTTTGATGGGACAGAGTAATTAGAGTATATTCTTAGCTCTCTTTAGAGTAAACAAGCGCATGCAGACATTGTGCAAAACTTAACGTTCTCTAGACTACTTGATCTCTTGTGACTCTTTGTGCAAGGGTCTTCACATATGCCTTTTATCTGTACAGTAGACTCGGGATAACTCAGACTCGACGGGAGCCCCAGGATTTCAGTTTGAATTGTCAGAAGTTCTCGTGATATGACTCGAGGCGGCATAACAACTCGTGTTGTAATAAAACATCCACATATATTTAATAATACAACATTCACATTATTCACACTGAACATTCAAACTGAAGTGCTGCTCACTCTGAAAAAAAAAATCACGAAAGGGTTACTGCGTTGTCTTTGCATGAGAGTTCAAAACAAAGTTTTCGATGCCAGCAAGGGCAACCAGTTTATTGCGAGAGTTTTCTGCACTAGTCGAGAACTTGCGGATCCCAGAGATATGCTGAAGTTAGGTGCCCTCAGGGGGCGGACTGTTGACAACACTGTAGCCTCCGCAGTGCTGCATGCATCATGAGAAATTAACTGTAGAATTCTGCTTTTTTTTTTATGCACAGATTCTTATGGAGGGCTATCACATGTAAGAACTTGATGCCATTTGCCTTTTCTTTGTTTTGCAGCAGCCGTTGCTACGGGATTCTCGCAGGGTCATCGTCAGCGCGGTTGTTCTGACGCAAATCATCGGCCATGTCGGACAGCGAGGGGAGCCAGTACTCGGACAACGAGGATGACGGGAGCGAGCGCAGCTTTCAGGAAGCCAGCGAGCACGGGGAGGAGGAAGAAGAAGAGGAGGAGGATGAGGAAGAGGACGAGGCTCGCAGCGAGGCTGGAAGTGGCGTCGGCATAGCCGAAGCCGAAGAGGTCCCGGAGGGAGCCGAGGCAAGCACTGCTTGTAGACGCAACTTACACAACGGGTCAAAAGATTTTACACTGCATCTCTTCTTATTAAGTGGCCCACTCTATTGTGTGACAGAAGCACAGCAGTTTAATCTCTTTTCTTTCCTTACTGTTTGGGGATTAGGTTGCAATTGAACTGAGGCAAGTTCTGCAACCAGTCTGGTTGAGTGTCAAGAACGAATAATTGTGCAGTGCCCCATATTTTTGGGAGTATTTTTAATGCGTAAGCATTCTTAGGCTACTACCCCCACAAAATCTGTCCTTCCTTAGTGCATGATGTGATCCGCTCCATAGCTATACATGCAGCCATATGGGCCACACGAATGGCCGTTTACACGTCACACCACGCCACAGCATGTCAGGTCATGGTGGGCGAGGCAGTTTGTGGGGCAGCGTGTTAGGTGCGGATGTGTTTCCTGTCGTATGATTTCACCTAGGAAAGAGCAGCTTTCACAGGAGGAACGGTGTCCTAGGTGTACACTCCTGGTAGGCAGTGTCTGTGCAGAGATGAGCTGTTGGAAAAAATGCTGACGCTTTGCGGATCAATTCCCTCCTGGGTGTTCCTGTAACATTTTGGACAGCCACAGTGAAACACTGGGGCTGTTCACTGCGGCTGTTTAAACATCCACAGTGAACACTGAGAAACAGCCACAGCTGCTTTTTCGGTGTTATAATAAATCAGTTATATTTATTTCACCCGGCTCAGTCAGATGCTCGGGCTCTGCCAATCACCTGGTGACCTTGGTGCAATGTGCGTTACAAATGCAGTTGCCCAAGTAGTTCGTAACTTTCTTGTTCTAATGCTTTGTGTGGAATTAAATTGGGAGTTGTGGCACGTGTGAAACAAGCGGCTTAGCGGTGGGCATGCCAGGAACTGGAAGCCGTCCCATGCCGTAGAAATAATAAATGTAAAATCATTGGGTTTAATTAGTCTTCTGTTGGCGTTCTTAAATTGTACGGCTGACAAGTAAAGCACAAAAATTACACGAAGGACGAAGGGGACAACAGAGACAAGCGCTTGTCCCGGCTGTCCCCTTCGTCCTTCGTGTAATTTTTTGTGCTTTACTTGTCAGCCGTACAATTTAAGAACGCCAACAGAAGTTGCCCCAGTGCCTCATCCTGCAGTCAGCTGTTCTTCTGTATGGCCCAAAGGGTGCATTACTGTGACTGTTTTGAACGCGACACCAGTCTTTTCCGTGATTTTTCTGACTTATCTGCTTTTAAACCACTACAGCAATAACAAACAATGTGAAAAAAAAACAATAAAAAAACAAGTGATGTCACTTTTTAAAGGGGTCATGCAGGCAAAATGCGTTTGTTTTAGTCTAAAGATTTCGTGTTTTGGGGCTGCACCCAGCATTTATCAAGGAGCTAACGATGCTTTATTCACTGTCAAATTAATCAATTTAAGTTAAAATTTGGGTTCTCTTGCGAAATCGAGTGTTTTCGAGACGTCTGCAATGATGTCATATGTGGTGTGGGAGCCTTGTTTACCACTAGTTAACCTAGATGGCGCCACCATATTGCGGCGGGCCGCTTTCTGCTTTTGTTGCTTTTGACCGTGTTTGTATCTGGCTTGGTTTTGTTAGGCTAGAAAATTAATCGTTTCGTGAAACGTGTTCGCTCAATAAATATGGTCACGTTAGACACCGTCGCTTACGCCAATTGGCCAGTATTGTCTGAGAGAACCTCAAAGCACTGCAGTGCTGTGCAGCTAAAACAGCATAGTGCGCACAGCACCAACAGCAGTACGCATCGGTACTTCTTTGTTTACGTGTACTTTTGTAACTTCCACTGTTTGCCTCACCATTCCTACTGCTGTAAAATGAATATGCATTACATTTAAGCCGAATTAGCTCACTCGGCAAGCTTATAGGCCCTGCCTAATTGCGTTTGCTTTTGTCAGCCTCAGCCAATCGCCGAGCTGTGCACTTGACATCATAGGTTCTGTTGCGGGAAATGAGCCAGTGGGTCGCGTGGCCATTCCCTTTTTTCCTAATTATGTAGCTTATTTGAGTGAATTTTACGTTAAAAGTGGTGTTAACGAGCAATCTTTCGAATGAACCAACTTGTGTTTTGTCTGCATGGCCCCTTTAAGTGCAATCTCCTTTCTGTTGCTTCGATGGAGGGATTCATTGCATGGGCTACTATCGTTATTAACTTGCACCTGAGCATAACTGGTTGGTGGTCGATGTTCTACATTCAATATGGCAGTGGGTCGTTGTCCTTGCACACAGGAGGAGCCTGAGCCTGAGGAAGAGCCTGAGGGCGAGGACCTGAACGAGGAAGAGGAGGAGTACGACGAGGAGGAGGAAGAAGATGAGGAGGATGAGGCAAGGCGCAAGCGGCGCAAGAAGGCGCGCTTCGGCGGCTTCATCCTCGACGAGGCCGAGGTGGACGACGAGGTGGAGGATGAGGAGGACTGGGAGGAGGGGGCCGAGGACATGATCGACCCCCACCGGGCTACCGAGGAGTCCTCCTCCAAGGAGCTCAACTCCCATCGGAGGCTCCAGATGATGCTCACGTGAGGGAGAACACAACACCTTGTTATGAAACTGTTGTTTGGGGGCAAGCACGTTCCCCTGATGCAACGTGCTCAAGGCTCCGTTTCGGAGCACTTGTAACTTTACCCAACTGACTTCTGAAACTGTGGTGGAAAAGTCTTGGTGCCTGATTATGACCACACTTCATTTCGCTTGCCGTAAAGGCTCAACGAGGCTTTTCGTAGTTTTGCTGACTTAGTTCTAGAACCTAATGGCGGCGTAACTTCACCACTTTTCACTTTACCCCTGCTGGCTTTTGAAACGGAGTGGAGAAGTCTCAGTGCTTGAGTATGACCACAGTTTGTTTCCCGTGCCGTAAAGGTCAACAAGGCTCATCGTAGTTTTGCTGACAGTTCTGAAGCCTAATGGCGGGTTAACCTCACCATTGTTGCCTTAGTTAGCTGTTAATAAAGTCAACAACGGGCAAAGTAACTTCTCGCTTTCTCTGCATGTGTACCTTCTTGTCACAGTTGTAAAAAAGAATAGGGGAAGATATGTAGCAGGCTTCAGGTGATGCTTTGCAGCTTTTTAGAATTAATTTTGTGTTGTGTTGTGCCTGGTGAACTTTTTGTGCATTGTATTGTTCCCCTCCCCCTTACCAGGTCCCAGAAAGAGGACGAAATTGAGGATTACTACCGGCGCAAGTATGCAGACACCACAACGACCGAGGGCGGTTACCGGGAGGCTGACGTCGAGCTCTCGGACGAGATCGCCCAGCAGACCTTGCTTCCTGGCGTCAAGTAAGGCACAAGTTGTTCAGTACTGTCTTTTGCTTGGTGTTTTGTTCTTCCATCAGTTCTTGTACTTTTTTTTTTTTTTTGCCCTTTGACAGTTCAGTCATTTGCAGCCAAGGAAATGTTGGGAGAAAAAGGCTTGCATTTTGTTTGAGGGTTCTGAGCACGAGGTCGCGGGTTCGATTCCCGGCCACGGCGGCCGCTTTTCTGATGGAGGCGAAAAGCAAAAACGCCCGTGTGTACGAGATTTCGGCACACGATAAAGATCCCCAGGTGGTCAAAATTAATCCGGAGCCCTCCACTACAGCGCGCCTCATCGCCTGCGTTGCGTCGGCGCGTTAAACCCCACAATCAATCAATTGTTTGAGGGTTGCCCTAAGCAATGGAGATAGCGTAACAGCAGCTGAGAATTGTCATGGCATTTGAGAATAGCGTGCTTTCAACAGCTTCAAGTAGAACTGTTTGTGCATGACGAAGTAGCCTTTGTTTTATTTTATTTTTTGTTTGATTTCGGTTTGTGTTCATTCGGTGAAAAAGTAGCAGTCTGGCTTCAGGTTCAATTCTAATATATTGGTTGAATTCCCATTTTTAGTTTTATTTCAGTTTTGGATTGACACCCTGATCCAAACATAGTTGATATGTGAGTTATTGTCACCGCTGCTTATATAAAAATACTGTTTGTGACAAATTTTTTCCGTCTTGATGACTTGGTAATAACTGAAGTTTTCTGTAAATGCTAACGCTTATTTAGGCGAATTGGTTTCAGGCAGTTGCTCTCGGAATGAAATTGGTACATTTGCAGTTGATGGTACCGGCTTGCGTGCATTGTGGTGTAGATTTCATAGTAAGGTTCTTGTACGGTTGCTGTGTTCATTAGGTGTCATTGTCAGAGTGAGAGCATGAAAATAGGCTGGTTCACTGTACTTTTGGCGGACGGTATGTGCCTCCAAGGTAGCGAAGGTTTCTTGATACTGGTACTGCCACTGCAGTCATCATAAATAGGCATTGTCATAACTATAGCATGTTTGTTGGCTGGTCCAGTGTCTTATTTTTTGTACTAGACGTAATATTCTAATTATCTTGCTTAAACGACTAATCCCTGAAATGCGTTAAGTTCAATGAAGTTTGCAGATTTGAAGAATGCTGTGTGGTACTTAACAGCTTTTATGTGGTGCTTATCTTAGAGAGGAAATTTTGGGAGTCGAAGCAGGGTACCAAGTTCTAGTACCTGCAAAAAAAACCTCATGCAGAGGTGCCTCACCGCTTTGTTATACTATACCCTGCCACATGGGCACTTCCAATCTGAATTGTAGTGAAGTGCGATTGACTTCTCGAATGCGCTCGACGCACCATCGCTGCTACACGGCACGTTTCAATCGAATTGAAAAGTTACGCCGGTTGCACTCACGTTGCTAGACAGCACCAAAAATCTACTTCGCGGCCGGCGTCTGGTAACTTTTCACAGTTGTAGGTATACGTAACTATATAAATGTTACCGCACACTTATTTGGGCCAAGTTATTTGATGTAATTTGTGGCATTAGTTGAAGTTGTCAACTTCTGTGCCATTAGTCAGCGGGGACGAGAGTATCACTGCTTTCATCCGGTCGCACCTGAAAACCTCAATCGCGCTTGAGAAACCAGGATTGAGTTCGAGTGGGATCGGGCTTGATCGCGATTGAAACTGCCATGTAGCAGTGCCTGATCTGGATTGAGCTCAATCCGGATTGACTCAATTGTGATTGAAAGGGCCTGTGTGACAAGGGTATTATAGTGTAAATGTCGGGCGCTGCAGCATAAAAAAAACCCGGACTTTTCACATGTGCTTCTTTTCAATGCATCCAGGGATCCCAACTTGTGGATGGTGAAGTGCAAGATCGGTGAAGAGAAGCTGACCGTGCTCCAGATGATGCGGAAATTCATCGCCTTCCAGTTCACGGAAGAGGTACAGAGTTGATCGGTCTCTTGGTACTGTTCGCAGTGTGTTTTGCCGTTACTGGCTGCACCAACCACCATTAGCGGGCTTGGGAAGGTCGAGTGAATGTTGCTGTTTTGCAGCAAATGAAGTCAACTTGGGAACTTCTTGTAGGATGGCTCTCTAGCCCAGCTCTCAGGCATTAGTTGTGATGGTATTCCTTCTGGACTGTACCATGTGGAAACTGACTGGCGCCATTGAGAAATGTCTCTGGGCACAGAAATGGCCAATCAGAATGTTATTTGGCCTCTCAGTCAATAAAGCTGGCTGGGTACGTGAGGCTCTGCCGCAATCAAAGCCAGCTGGCCTGGTCAGAAGCACCGCACAGAACTGACAGGGAAAGAAGTCGGGAAGAAAGATGCCTACCTTCCTGTGTTGAGAGCTGGACTTGAAGAGGCTTCTTTCCAGTCCGTAAAGCCAGATGTGCAGCTCAGGGCATCCTGTTTACTGGTCATACAATAGGGGAGGGGAACAACAACCTCCTTCCACCTCTGCAGTGGTCCTTGGGAATTGGGAATATTGTAGGTGCCTAATTACCGTATTTTCGCGCATATAACCAGCACCAAAAATGTGAAATTTCAGGGGCAAAGTAGGCGTGTGGATAATACACAGGGTTTCTCCTTCAGAGTAGCTTCACGGCAGTGCGCGTTGTGCTGTGAAGATGACCTTGTGTACAACAGTGAGGACTGCGGCTCAAGTGATAGCTCTAACGACAGCAGGGACACTGAGTGAATGGGGACTTTTGCCTTGCAGTCAGAGTATTGTACTTGCTAAATCTACACTTTTAAAGATGATAGTCTTTCTTGGGCTACTTAACTCTTTCGTTATGGCGGAAAAACGGCCGATTTTAAGTGCTTCCACAAAACGTTTTTTTTCTCTTGAGCTACTGGACACACGTAATCTTGCTATGCATGAAATTGTAGCTTATAGATTGCTCTTCCAAACACAAAGCATCAGTTTTGTTAAAAGTACAATTACTTACAGTTTATTTGTCAAGTAATCAGAAAAAAGCCCCCAAGAAAAGTATACTAAAAACACAAATCGGCACTTTTACCGAGACTAAAAATTATTTCAGGTATTTTAAGATATGCAAATTGTTCCTACGTTCCTTGGCTATGATTCAATATATAAATCAACAGTCTACACCAAGTTTTGGATTTTTGAGGGCCCGTCAACCTAGCGCAACTGACGGCTGTGCCACGCCGCGAGGGCACTGAAGGGTGAGTGAGTCTATGTCAAATGTGCGTCCAAGTACCGTACTTACCTGATTCTAACGCGCACTTTTTTTCCGGAAAAATATGTCGAAAAATCACATGCGCGTTAGAATCGGATACGAAACCGAAACCGAAACAGCGAAAATTTCGTCCCACCCATCACCATCGCCATGTCAAGATGGCGCTGAAGCTTTTAGCAACAATTTTTCGCACGCAGGAAGCATAGGCGCCTAGGCTTTTCCATCGGAGTTCATACAAATAGTCAGATCGTTCCACTTGCGCGCTTGATAACAGCAATGGCAGCAGCGGCTCTCACGTGTTCAAAACGAGCGGTCGGCTGAAGCGTGCGCCTCTGGAGAAGCTCGCGGGATGGGCGTGTGAGGCGTGGGCCACGATCCCATCGACCATGGTTGAACGTTCGTTCAGAAGTGTGGCATCGCGAACGTGCTTGACGGCACCGAGGACGAGATCTTGTGGTCAGCGGAGAGCGACGAGGAGTGAGATGAGTGAGATTACTTCGGGAAATAAATCACCCGTTTCTATCGCATTTGTTTTTCTTGCTCACACAGTTCCATGCGCGTTACAATCGGAGGTGCAAGTTTTTTCGGTTTTTTGTCAGGAAAATTGGGTGCGCGTTAGAATCAGGTAATTACGGTATACTCTTTTGTTACCTCGCACAAAATCCTTATCAGTTCGGTGGTAAAAAACAAGAAAAAAAAATCGAGCGCTCTCGACAAGCATCGCACCTGAACCCTGCAGCGCTAATCTGACACGAGCGCCACGGTTATCTTGAAGGTGATAGCGCGATATGGCGCGGTGCATTTGGCAAAATATCCCGCCCGTACGTTCTCGAGACCCTAAACACAAAATCAAAACTGCAGTCGTCAGATAAGAAGCACGTTTTGTTTATAAATACAGCGCGGAGTCACAACGAAATTACCTGCCAGCGCTTGTTGAAGTTCGAGGCACCTGAACCGGAGCTTCGTCTTCCTAACTGAAATCTGAAGATCCCACATCATTGCTTGACCCCTCACTGCTGCTGGAATCAGAAAAATCGACAGCAGGAGCAGCCGAAGTGCTTGCTACAGCAGTCCGACTGTGCGGAGCGCGGCGCGAACCGAACGCCATTTTTCCTCCTCCTCCCCTCCCCCTTCGGTTCAAATTACTCTTGCTACGCCGCCACCACACGAGACACATAAACAAACGAAATCGAAATTGAAAGAGACGTTGCCAATGAACACACCAGATGGCGATAGTTGTCTGTGGAGCGCGGGTTTCAGATTTTGCGGGAGATTTAAAATCATCGGACGCCGGCTTCCGATCGCCTATGGCGCCGTCGTGAAAGAGTTAAACCCACAAATTTTGGTCTGTCTGTATGTCTGTCCGTCTGTCTGTCTGTGACTCGATTCAGCCACCCGGCCAAAGCAAAACTATGCCTCCGCAATAGTCTTATATAGTCACAGCTAAATGCACCCGTCTTGGTCCGGTGTAATGTTCATACTTGTCAACATTGTTGAAGAAGAACAAGACATTACGCAAATATGAGACAACAAAGCAATACCGAAGTGATATTTGCAGTGTTCCTTTATAAAAAATCAAAGATGCTTGACTTTTGCGAAATTAAATACTTCATCAACTGCAGAAAAAGAATTCACACCGCCGTCGCCTGCTGTCGCTCGCGCCACTATAGCTTCTGGCGCCATTTTAAGAAGTCAACTGGCAACAGTTACGGAAGGTTCCACTAGATAGGTTCCACATTCTGCTTGCAACGCACGTGGAGTAGGGAAACGCGGTTCTATAAACGTTGAAGTAGGTCGCCCCGATTAACGCTCGTCTTCGCCGTACGGCAGCGTTCGCATCGAGACACCCGGTTTGGAGCAGTGGAACGCGGAAAATTTAAAATGATTTAAGCAAACCTTTGGCGTCTTTACTTTGGGAGGAGCGCGACGCAAGAGGAACAACATGAGAGGTGAGCGGGAAAGTGAAGGGAGGCATTTACTTGGCAAAAGCTGATAAAGACTGTCGTTTTTTGACGGCATTTGCAACGAAAGGAGCAGATACGCGGCCAATTTTTTCTGTCTACATAGTACGTGATGTGTTGCTTGAGCAATTGCCTTGGTGCAGCCTCTCATGTATCAAATGTGCGGGCAGAACGCGAGGGCTGAAAGTGGGGGTGCGGATTATATGCAGGGGCGGGTTATAAGTGCGAAAATACGGTAGTTCCCGTAATGAATTGTATCTTCTTGCACTTGGGGAACTAGTACCGGTGGTTGCACGCGGTTGTGCATGTGCCATCCACAGGTCTTCCAGTCCACTCACGTCACTGCACCTCGATTCTTGACAGCCGTTCAGGGCCTTTGCCGTCCTCACTCGTAGTGTTAGAGGCCGTTGTGGCTGTTTGGCCACCACAGTAGTCCGAAGCTTTCCTTCTGAAGTACGAAGCTTCCGTAGTTCAAAGCTTTCCGAAGTAGCCGATTGTACTCACTTGTGCCCATGTTCTCATCTTTGCAGCCGCTGCAAATTCGCAGCGTCGTGGCCCCGGAGGGGGTCAAGGGCTACATCTACATCGAGGCCTACAAACACACCCACGTCAAGCAGGTCATCCAGGGTGTCGGAAACCTCCGGATTGGCCAGTACCAGCAGACGGTAAGGGCCTCCTCCCCCACGCGCACTGCCTTTGCTTACCTTACACTTGATTCTTTGATGCCCAAAACTTTATTATTTTGCTTAAGCATGCGAGAAGTTTTTTATGATCTAAAAGGACTTCCGACATCACGAATGTGAAGGCAGAAAAAAAATTTGGTTCATTAGTACGGACACTAGGACACACTGGGCACTGGGAAACACTGGGCCCATAGATCACTTGGAACAAGAAAGCTACCTCGATCAGCTTGTTTTATGGTTCAAGTGAAGACAATAACATAAAGTTTGTATTGCTATCATTTGTAATAACGGAATTGCACAATTTGTGTTACCTGTCACCAGCCCATTGAGCCACTTGGGCTCGATGCGAGATGACACGCATAAACGATATTTTTTTAGCACACAGAAGTACGTGCTGCCCTCTCGTCTTTAATTTTTGAAGATTAGGGATCCTTTGTCTGTCGATAGATGGTGTTAAATGTTGAAAAAAAAAACCACAAAGTGTGCGAGCAAAAAAATATTGTTTGAGTTGTTGCCCCTGAGCAACATTGGGCAGCAAAGGGTTAATGTGCATTTTATATTTGCTTTATGTACACCTCATTTGGCATGTGGGCTGCTGCATTGTTTGCCCCCTTCTTTGAACTTTGTGTGTGGGAAGATCTTTGTTACTGCCACGAAAACGCGGCTTTAAGTCATTAAGGGGAGACGTGGGTCTTGAAATGAACTTTTTTATTAATTGGTCTGTGATAATGCAAATCACTGTGAATATGTGTTTTGTCTTCCTCATTTCAAATATGTAATTAGTTTTCAAGTGGTAGAATTATTTTTTGAGTTATAAAGAAAACACTGGAGCCTAATTAAGTAATTTCTTACGGGCCTTTAAGGAACTTTTTATTCAATTTTTTTTAAAATAAATGGTATGGATGTGTAACTTAAGACCTGCCATGCATGCTGAAGCTATTTATATTCCTGTAAAGATAGTTGATTGGATAGAATTAATCTAACTATGCCAAGTACAGTTTTCTTAAAACTTAATGACCTCTAATTATTACTCATAACATTTATTTGAGGCAAAATGAGCCAATTAAAATAGCTTCAGCATGCAGTTCATTTTATCCCGAATTCAACGGTATAACACTTGTAGAAATCCTTTGAAAAAAACTACCTCAAAACCCCTGTAAGGCTAGGCACATATGCAAAAAAAGGGAAACTGAGAAAATCGCAGTTGAAGTTTTACTACAAGTGACAGTTTTATCTATTGAGCATATGAAAAAAAGAAAGGTTCTAGAATGTAGCTCGCGTTTTGCTCAACACGAGCATACCAAGTTTGCTAAAATCAGTTGGTGGGAAAATTATGAAATCCTCTGTCTACAGATGGCACCTGGCAGAAAAACTGAACAAAAGCAAAGCCAGAACGTTGCTTCAATTTTTATGCTGTTGGCATCGCGCCGTCTCTCTTTGGCGACTAGGGCTGAGGTGCCGAGCGTGCACCACAGTTGTAAACGCTATTTTGTTATGTTACTGCTTCATTTGTAGCAATCAAATCGGATTTGCATCGCGTGAAGTGAGTTGCAGCGAAGGGGCTGGTAACGGAATGCCCGCCACTGTTCTGTAACGTGCATGCGCTTGGCTAGGTGGGATAACCGTTTTCGGTTTAATCTACTCGTTTATCACGTCACCAACGCACATTGTGCACAGTGCGAGCATTTATAATTCTCAAATCGCCCATCTATATGGTAACCTGCCGACGAGGAAGCGCGCGCCGGAGTGCGGGCCGAACCGCCGCAGCATCGTTGATAACAGAATGAACACACTTCCCTTGCGACGTCGGCATGCGGCATCCTCCACTTTATCATTTCTTTTCTTTCTATTTGCTGCTGATCGAAAGATAGACGCACCTTAGTGCTCCCGCAGGCGTAATCATATCGCTACGCTATCGTCTCGGCAACCCGTGCGGGCGCTAAGCCTACCTCCGTCTCGGCGCCGTTCTCGCGATAAGTCGTCGTCACAGGAGCAGAAAATCGTATTTCAGGCGTTTTTAATAATGCCTGTTCTTCGTTTCGGTTATCGATAGACATCTTTACTTTATTTTTACGCCATGCGGGGCTTTTGCCGGTCCTCGCATAGACGAATACATGAGCCGTTGCCCTGTGATGAGAGTGCCGAGCAGACGACCCACGGCGCCCAGCCAATGAGGTTGCGCCCTGCGGTCACGTGCAGTTAGTAACCAATTAGGCGGCGCGATCCGTCTCTTTTCTACCCCTGTTTTACTCGCAACCAACGGATGAAACGGAGTGGTTCTGGCGGGGAATTGAAAACAAAAAGACGCGCTTTCGAACGAGACCAAGATGGACGCCGTGGCGCATGTAGAACCCGAGGGGCGAGTCGTCGAAAAAATGCTATTTTCGCGTCGAATCTTGGCCGATTTTAGCGGGCGTCGGTGCTATAAATTGATATTATGGCTCAAATACGTACTCCTGGGTTGGGATATTTTGCTAACCGGTAGAAAAATAGCTATACTTTCCGAAAATGGCGATTTCTAAAAATTGACTTTTTGGCCAAATTTCGGGATTCCAAGACCCGCGTCTCCCCTTAAGTCATACATAGCTTTGAAGCATGTTACTTCAATGCTGCTTCGAAGGGTTTTGACCGTGTGTAGTGAATTAACTTTTCGGACCTTCCCGGATAAATTGGTCTGCTTTAGTGGGCTTACTAAACTGTGTTCGTCCGCCATGGTCCAAGTGCAAGCATATCGTGTACAGTTTACGTGGTGAAAAGCGTTGCAAGTGTAGAAAGTGTTCAGTGTGCCAAAAAAAAAAAAGAACTGCTATGGGGGGACACACCTTTATACATTTACAAGGGAAGAGCTGAAAAGCCATGCTTGAGACTTTAAGTTGTAATGGTTGCTCTACTGGCCAAAGATGAACTTCTGTAAAATAGAGCTGCTGCACGCAGGTTGGCATGCACGTGTGTGCCTACCTACTGTCTCATCTCTGCAGTATAAGAACAGCGAAGAAAATCTTATTCGGGACAAACTTGACTGAAATAATGTCGCAGCTTGGCGACCGTTGGGGCAGAACTTGCTTTAAAAAAATCGTTTCGCAGTGATTGCCAAATACAGTAAAAACTCGTTACAAGAGACTCGGTTACAAGAGGCACTTGGTTATAAGAGACATTCGAATGAGGACGGTTTGGTTGGTTTTCCTATGTTTGCCATGTTAGCAACATCGCATACAAAAGACCTTGGTTGCAAGAGACTTGTTTCCCAGGTTTCTTGAGTGTCTTGTAACAAGGTTTTTCTGTAATAGCACACTGTACCAGCTTCAAATCGGCTGTAACAATCCTGCCTGCTCTTGAAATTGTGTATAATGCAGGCGAATGTTCAAAGCGCACATTGCTCACCGAAGGAGCGATATAATTCAACGGCTTGGAAAATTTGGCAGGGGACGTTGATGGATGTGTTTCTAGCAAGGACTGATTGAGTTTTCAAACCGCAAAGATGTGGATTGAATGCCGAGGATGCTTTAGCCAACCATCTTTCTGGCAGTGTTGTGAGAACAAATGAAAGATGGTTCATCCTGCTCTTCCTTTTCCCCGCCTCATCCGTCGCGATCCCCCGTGGACAACAGATGGTGCCCATCAAGGAGATGACGGACGTGCTGCGAGTGACGCGTGAGCAGGCGCAGCTGCGGCCCAAGCAGTGGGTGCGCCTCAAGCGGGGCATCTACCGGGACGACCTGGCCCAGGTAGACTACGTGGACACCGCCCAGAGCCAGGTCAACCTCAAGCTGCTGCCTCGCGTCGACTACACCAGACCCCGGGGTGCACTCCGATCAGCCTCCAACGTGAGTAGTGGCTCTCTTCCGATGCCCAGCACCGTTACTGTCATCATCACTCAGAGCTGCCCAAAAAGTGTGCTGCAATTTCCTTCAACTTGTTTCTTCCTAGGAACCCGAAAAGCGAAAGAAGTCCAAGCGACCCGCAGGCCAAGCTATTCGACGTCGATGCCATCAGGTGAGGAGGTTGTACTCCCTGGAGTGTGTTGTAAATGCTGCGTCTTGCGAAACTGTTTCGGCCATCTGCATAGCCGGTGGTTGCTGCATCCTTTTTCAGGGCTGTCGGCGGAGAGGTGACGACTGACGGTGACTTCCTCATCTTTGAGGGAAACCGGTACAGCCGCAAGGGCTTTCTCTACAAGGCGTTTGCAACATCCGCCATTGTGAGTAGACTGATAACGCTGCGTACCGTTTCTGCGAGAGTTATTTGAGCTGTTTGAGTTATTTGAGAAGTTGCAGTTGGGCCAGCAGCGAAGTTATGTTTCCTTCTTGCCCAGCAATGGGAACTCGAATTTTTATCGTTGCACCTAACGGATCTCCAAAAGTCTTGTAGCTTTAGAGGGATCAAGAGGGTATTGTTTGAATGTCACCTATCATAGTACCACAGCTGTTTCTTCGCGTGCATTGTAAACGTATCATATTTTTACTCGTATAACCTGCACCAAAAATGTGAAAATTTCAGGGGTGAAGTAGAGGTGTGGATTATTTGTGAGGTATTTCCTTTGATGCAGCTTCAGCGCAATGCGCATTGAACGGTAATGCCTCCTACAGCAGTAATAGCGACTAAGCCACTGTTATCCCATTGAGAGCGCTTATTTTGCACACACAGCTCAACAATACACCAGCCTGAAAAAAGGTATGCGGCCAGTCATCTAGTTACGTAGTCACCTGGGCAAGTTCTTTTGCATAAAAAAATGTGTAATTTTGCTTGAGTGGCAGATTTGGTCCGTCCTCTTATGTATAAAATATGCGGGCGATACACGGGGATATACATTATTCGTCGACGGAAATGGGGGGTGGGGATTATTTGCAGGGGCGGTTATACGTGCAAAAATACAGTACTTTATCATCACGTCTCCAAGACCCGAGAAGATTCTCAGTGTATAGAGTCACTCCCTGTTTGTTTCCCTTGCAGCAGGGATGTGTGTAGTCCTAAGCAGAAGCCAAGCCAATGTCAAAGCATTTCGTTAGTGTTGGATAACTATAGTGCGTTTTGTGCTGCCTTTCCCGACCTTACATTCTCTTTTGTTTATCTCGTGTCGCCGTTTCAGTGCTTCCCTTCTGCACCTGCTCTGTTCTAGATTGCTGATGGCGTCAAGCCCACACTGTCGGAACTGGAGAAGTTTGAAGAGCAGCCAGAGGGCCTGGAGCTTGAATGTATCCTTCAAAGGCTGGCTACGACAAGTGCGTAGGCCTTGTTTTTTGTTCCCGTTGGGATTGAAAGAAGTCGTATAGCCTAGCGCGTGCTACACTTTCTTCTATTATCTTTTTTCTTTCTGCACGGCACACAAGACAGTTAGAAGAAATTGGCTGCCCGCTACTTCCCTTGTTTGTTTTAGTGCTTTAAAGGGACTCTGCAACACTTGCCGATAAATGCTTTCACTCTTTCCTTCACGTCTGGAAGCACTGCGAAAGCTTCTAAATTTTGCTAACTTATCTGATGGGCATAGAGCAGTAATTTTTGTCTGAGGTACTATGAAAATGCCTTATTCTAAGTAGTGAGTGTGTTTGTTAACTATGTTCTGAAAGCAGTTAGGATTCTAAAAAAAGTTGAAAAAAGTGTTGCAGGGTCACCTTTATAGAAAACCTGAAGTCCCACTGTGCGAAAAACTGGTGCTGTTTGGTACAGAAAGCAGCCGCTACTGTAAAGAGTACACAGAAACCACATTTGAGTTCGATGGGAATTGCACTCTGGTTTCCAGAGTATAGGAACCAGTGTGTCATTAGTGTGCTACCTCAGCACACAAACAAACAAAAGTAAAGAAGCGCAAACAAACACAAGTAAAGAAGCTCAAACATGGTGGAGAGTAAGGAAGCCTTTGATAAACATCACCAGCGGAAGCCATAATGATTTTGCCTTCAAGGCACGTAAGTAAGCAGACTTAAGCATACCAGGGAATTTTTTGTTGATTTTCAACCGGAAACATTGTGGCTGCCGTTTGGCGAGCGGTGAACGGTTTCAACGCCAGTGATGTTTCCGCAAGAGAGCCTGCGCTCCGTGGGGACGTCGAGTGGAGAAAAATGTGCGTTCTGGAGCGACATTCCTTGACTGTAGATGACTTCAGTGGGTGAGAACCGCAAGGAAGAGCAGGGCCACTCGTTCGCACCCGGGGACAACGTCGAGGTGGCTGAGGGGGAGTTGGTCCACCTCCAGGGCAAGATCATCAGCATCGACGGCAACAAGATCACCATGCTGCCCAAGCACGAGGACCTCACGGTCAGTGGTCTACGTACCACCTACCCCCCTGGGGCGGCCTCCTACCCTTCCTTTGGCTACTAAAACGAGAAAATTTTGGTCTGTCCCTCGAATCCAGATGCCTGGCCAAGAGAGCTAAAAGGAATTCTGGAATGAGACATTTATATCGGCAAACCATTCCCAAACTACCGAATCTGGTAGCGTACTTCATAATACTTGTCAGCATCATGCGGGGAAAAGAAAGCTTGAGAAATATTTAAGGCATAACTGGTACATTTGAGTATGTAACTGGTACATATCTGGTACTGGCATGACTGGTACATTTGAGTACATAACTGCTACTAGCAGTGCTCTTTTAACCGAACATAGACGTGAGCGTAATTTTTGCATTAGCAAATAAAAAAAGCGCGTTAAAAACAATGTTTTAGCTACAAAATACAAAAAAAGGGTTCACGCACAAGCCTGCAGCTTACGGCTTGAGCACCAACTCAACAGTAACAAGAGCTCCCAACAGATGGCGCGCCAGCACAGGAAACATGAATTTACCGAAGGAGGCAGTTCCGCGGCTGGGGTGGCAGTTTGCCTTTCGACAACATTTGCCACGGAGCAAGCGGATACGCAGCCAATTTTTATTCTTGTCCTCTTCCTAGCAGGCGGTAGCACGTCTGGATGCTGATTTCGTGGGCCACTGCTAAACCTGCTAGACGACAGCATGGCATTTAAGAACTTTTAAAAGTTGAATACGATCGCAGTGCACGATTAATGTTGAATAATTAGGTTGAACATTTTGCGAGATGTGTTATGAAAAAAAAAAAAAGGGGAAAAATGGGGAAAAAAAGAAAAAAATTTTAGTTGCAGCCCTTGTTCCAGTTTAGGGGGATGTAAATATATATATATATATTTTTTGCAAAAACTTAGTACACCTAGGTGACATGCCCTAAATTGTTTATCCAGGAAGGGGTGTTAGTGCTAAAATTGTTAAAGTTGAGGCGTTGCCTGAAAGTGAACGGATTCAGTTGTAGTTTGCTGTCACGGATCAATGAAGTTCGTCGCAGTAGGGCAAAGATAAAGAAACATTCCTTAGGGATTCTAGGACGGAAGTGGCTGTTTCCTTTTACATAAATAGGGCAGCAAACAGCAAGTTCTTCTATTGTCCTTGAAAAAACTTCCTTGAACGGTTTTTCAGGTGTTTTGACAATTGGAGTAGCAGCCATTCTGCCACTTGAACCGTCACAAGTGCAGTTTAGACTCTGTTCCAATGCGCGTTGTCTAAAGCAGAGACTTTGTGGGGTTTGTTGCAGGACCCCTTGGACTTCCAAGCGCACGAGCTGAAGAAGTACTTCAAGATGGGCGACCACGTGAAGGTCATTGCTGGCCGGTTTCGAGGGCGACACGGGCCTCATTGTTCGCGTGGAGGAGAACATGGTCGTCCTCTTCTCCGATCTCACTATGCACGAGGTAAGGTGTCCCTCAGCAATGCCTGTACCTGCTCACCAGAGTGGTGATACAGTAGAGCTTGTCCCTAAGTGCACCTTAACTTTCTCTTACGTGGATCAAAATTTACGAGGAAGCAAAAATTTTCAAAAAATCCTGTTTCTGTATTAAGTTTATCAGTCTACAGGTCCCCAAAAATGTACCTGAAAAGTTTTATCGCTGTACCATAAGTGTTTACAGAGCTGTCGCCTCTTTAAAGTCGCGCAAATGACCATTTTTGCCTATGTTTCCATAACTTCGTGCCTTTTTTTCTCAGGAGCAACCTTTTTTCCGCGAGGTCACCTGTCACGCACAATATCTCGGGATGTACTGGTCAGATTTGCATCATTCTTGCTGCATTCGAAAGCTTATGAACCGAACAGTGCAATAAAACCACTGAAATATAGTTTCTTTTTGCTACCACAAGATTTCATGCTAGCCCGTTTTACGAAAACATTAATTTCATGACCTGGCATTTAATGAGTTTACAGGTGTTTGCAGAAACAATGCTAATGTTACATCTGTGGTATAAATGCACTCCCTGGTCCTTCTAGAGCACGAAGGGATAAAAGGGATCCGAGTGTTTCTAGGTAGACAACAAAAAAAAATGGCCTGAAATGGAATGCGCATAACATGTTGCACAACCCTGATTTTACACCACATAGGTGAAAACTGACTGCATATTGTGCTCAGGTTGCTGAAATACACTTAATGTGTAAATCTCAAGCACATAGGTTAAGAAATAACAAAACTAGAATAACAGACTTGATAGAGGAGACACCGTGGCAGTAGAGTAGAGTTTTTCTTAACTCTATCTTAACAGCTTCTCTTATTAGGTGAACCATAAAGGCTTCATTCGCTAAGTGGATTCCACTCGTAAGCGATGCTGGAAAGGAAAAGTGTACAAATGCTTTTTTTCTTTTTCTTCAAAACATCCCTTAGTGGTAAGTTCTTCAGGATGTTTGCTATCTCCTTGGGCCTAACTAAATGCGAGAATTTATGCTCTGCCTTTTTTTTCCGTCTTAGTTTTACAGTTTTCGTTTTATTCTGAGTATTGCTCTGTTTTGTTTCCGTACCCGCTGTAGCTCAAGGTGCTGCCTCGAGATCTGCAGCTGTGCGCCGACATGGCAACCGGCGTGGACTCCTTGGGCCAGTTTCAGTGGGGGGACCTCGTCCAACTGGAGTGAGTGGACAGAAGAGATGACGTCACAGCACTCCGCTCTAAGGGCGTAGTGCGATTTGAAGAGAGAACAGATCGCTTTAGCTATTCGCTTATTACGATTACTAAGAAGAAGTGGGAGAAGCTTGTGTTAGTGAAGTCAGTTGTTAACAGCTTAGCAGTACCCTGTTGTGTATGTGTAGTTAATTGTCACTTAGTTATGTTTGCTTACTGAAGCATGCCGCTAAAGTGCAGCCCTGCCAAGAGGCTGTCCAGCATTGTGTTATCAAAATTAAGAGAAGATGCTAACGACATCTAAAATTCCCGGCGACGTTAAGCATGCTCTGCATAGTCTTGGAGTGCAAACCAGTTAGCAGCTGTGCTGATAACCTGCATCTAAGGCAATTTTTCGCAAATTCCTTTGTGCCGGCGCAGTCCCCAGACAGTTGGTGTAATCGTGCGGCTGGAAAAAGAAAACTTCCAAGTGCTGAACATGCACGGCAAGGTGAGCTGGGCTGCCTTATTATTTTTAAACAGCTGCATCTTTCGTAATTTATTTTATATTTGGGGGAACTTTTCAGGTGAATAGGCGTCACTTGAAGGCAGTCGTGTGGGTTGAAAAAAGAGCCGTGTAGATTTTGTCATCTGAAGAACTGAAACTTTGGTTCAAAGCTGTGACCCAGAACCTCTGGGAATAACTGCTGTAGCCTTAGCCCCTAAGCTAGGCGGGAAGCTAATGGGTTGCGTTTGGTGCGATTGCAAAGGTAAAAAGATTTTGAACAAAAAGTTGGCCTTTTGTAATTTTGCCAGACAAGTTGTTCCACTGTATAAGTGAAGCAAAATACAAAATAAGGATTTCGTGGTGTAATCCTTCAGCCTAATTTTTACAGCTTTATTACAACTTAGTTTTTTAAAACTCTAAAAGCCTTTTAGTTCGGCTGGTTTGGACTGGATTGGGCTCGCTGTCTAGACCAGGAGCGACTTGTTTCTTATCTCAGTACACAGGTGATGTATGTCTAAAATGAGCAAACTAGGCCCTTCGGGACATTTTCATCAAACTGCAAAGCATTTCGTATTAGTGCACAAAGGTTGCTAAGCCCGTGGGTCATGCAACCCATAGGAATGTGATATTAAAGATCTCCAGGCAGGCTGTGCAGTCTGTAGCCGTCCACTACGCAACACCTCATAGCCCTGTTGTAGTGTCAGTGCGTTGAGCTAGATTTGAAAGATTTAATGTACTTTGTTGTACCTTGCTTGCATCTGTTTGAGCAAAACTTCTTGTCCAGCTGTTTTGCTGAGATTGGTGAGGATCATCACAGTTGCGGGATGATGAGGGTTGCGTTTGGTGGGGTGGTCACTCCCAGGTGGTACAAGTGAAGCACCAGTCGGTGACCAAGAAGTGCGACGCCCGCAAGGCGGTTGCGCTCGACTCCGACCAGAACCAGATTCAAGTCCGAGACATTGTCAAGGTCATCGACGGACCCCACTCGGTAAACAATGCCCTCCACTTCTATACAGTCCCAGTGGAGGGGAGGGGGGGCAGTGACTTATTTCCACTGACTGCTTCTTTCGGCGTTGCTCATTTGAAAGCTTGTTTTAGAAGTTGTGATGTGGGTGGACATTTTTTCGTTCCCCTCCACCTTGTAAATGGTGGGGAATCGGCTGGACGGGCAGTAAGAATAAGCCAACAAGGGCTTGCATTAACAGGTTGCCAATGACGCACGCCACTGCTGATTTTGTGGGCTGGGAAGCTTGAAACTGTTCATGTTAGCATTCTTTTCTTTTCTTTCTTTTTTTCCCCCAAAATGTTGTCCTTTTGGCATCTGTGTGGTGTGAAGTCAGTTATTAGGGGGTAGTTTGAAAGCATGCGTGTTGTCTTAGCGTTCACTTTGGGCTGATTATTGAGAACAAAGTTCGTTCTCCCTTGTTTTTGTGCTGATGGTCGATGTCGGTGTCTCTCTATTTTTCACTGGGCAGGGCCGGCAAGGGGACGTAAAGCACATCTTCCGCAACTTTGCCTTCCTCCACTCGCGGATGATGCTCGAGAATGGCGGCATCTTCGTCTGCAAGACGCGCCACCTTCTGCTGGCTGGCAGCACACGGGTGGGTTTACCTTATCATCATCATCATCATCATCTCTTGCTACGCCTTGTCCCGCTCTGCGTCTTCATTTATCCCCTTGTCCCCGCCTCTAACCGCTTAGCTCAGAAAGTACAAACTGTACAAAAAACAAAAGTACTTCTCCTGCTACACAACAGATGTACTGTGACCTTAAAATGCCTGGCTTGGTTTCGAAATTTGCATTCTGATGTATCGTTAGCCCACTGATGAATTCTAGGTCGCAGCACAGAAAGAGTTGAAAGCAATATTCATGCGAGTTCTTTTGCGCAAAGGTTAGCGTAATCTGGTCGGTTGAGCATGTTTTTCCGGCCAATAACCCCATTTGTAGCACTTTTTATGTAGACTACCTGGACTTGGTTGGAGCCAGCATAACTGTGGGAGAAATAGTAAACATTGGATTTGAATTTACAATTCTAGGGTCACTTCTTGCTTCAGTTATGCAAATTTTTGTTGGAAGTTAAAGGGGTCCTGAAATGCCTTCCGCCGATGCATGGATGTACATGTAACCAAATAAAGCAATGTATTAGCAATCTCCTCCTGCAAGAATTTTGTTAAAGCGATGAGTATTAGCTGAGAAATCGTAAATCAAAAACCGCGAATTATCGTCGCGCCGTATTTCCTCCTCCTTTCAACTGTTTCTTCGCTGTTGGCCTCCCCTCCCATGATGCTCCGCTCCTCAGCGGTGACGTACTTCCGCTATTGCGCTCCCACAGACTGCCGTCTGCTACGGGCCAGCTCTTTCGGCTTTTTCATCTCTGTAGACACCATGGACACAGGCTGGAAAAGCGAACGAATGACCTGGCCGCATGTGTGCGGCCTGGCCTTGCCCTTTCGCGGTGTACGTAGCTGCAGGGCTGCAGTTGGTATCGGCGGCGAACTCGCAGCCGCGTGGGGAGAATCGTGCGCTCGTTCCCTTTGGTGCACCGCGCACTGTTTATCCAAAAAGCGCGGTCTCAGATGTGGCCCCGCTGGTGCCGGGTGTTATTTTGCGGTGGTTGTAATTCCTACTACCGGGGGCATGTGAAAAAAGACATTTTCAACCGACACAGAACCCGTGCACAAAACGCGCCGGATCGGATCGCTTTATCAGCGGCGATGAACGTGAAGGCGAAGAGCAAACCAACGCTGCACTCGATCAGCGAGAACCCGTGTTCTGACAAGCTGCACCCATGTGTTGCATTCAACACTGACGGGAAAGCGTTTGTTTGCACTTGTTTGGATAGTCGTAAAATGTCCAAACACTCCGGCACTCCGCTAGCAGATCAGCCGGCGAGACATTTCGGAAAACATTTGACAGATGGCGCCGTATGCATTAGTGTGTCGCTACGCAAAACTGATGAGACGCTCTACTAAAACTCCCATCGCGGTGTCACGTAGCGGGACGCAAAAATTTAGCGTTTAGCGTATGCAAAGGCCACAAACGCTGTACTAAAACTCTATTAGCAGCAATATAGCGTGCGTATGTGAAACCGCTTGCGTTTACAAAGCTGCACGACGAGCGCGTACGTTTCAAACCTAGTGACATCGTTTAAATACACTGGCAAGCACAGTGTAACGTAGTCAGATATCAACCGTATGCTCAGGCGACAAGCAAGAGCTTGTTTTATGTGGGGCGGAGATTGCGCATAAAGGCCCGTTCGCACTTGCGACGAAAGCGAGTGAAAGCGGCAGGAATTCCGTCGCTTTGTCGCGCGACGATCGTTTTTGTCGAATGGTCGGGACAAATTTTGGTTGCGCGACAGAATTCCCGTCGCTTTCGCTCGCTTTCGTCGCAAGCGGGAATGGAAAGTTCTGCCGCTGCCGTTTGCTACGCAGCTCGGAGGTAACCGCGCGATCTGCTCGGGCCGGATGAACGCGCACACTCCCGCACGGCAGCGCCCCAAGCGGCAGACGGCCGCGTACATCGCTCCCGGTGCCCGCCTGGAGCCCGCCCTCGGCACACTAGCCAGTATATTTCAGGCACTATAATGGAGGAAAGATTTTTTGCTTCCGATGAACCTAGTTCTTTGCCCCTGTGTTTTTAAATACGTGAAGTGGTTAGCACGTCGTCCTCACGCAGCTCTGTATCGTCGTAGCATCGCTGATTGTCCGAACGAAGCTTGCAGCTAAGCCAATGCAGCGACCGAAGCTGTGTGTGTGTGTGTGCATCGCCTCCTGTGTGTTGTGGACGCGTTCGTTTCGCGATGAAATGCGACATTGTACTTCTGCGGGTGGATAGTGCTTCCCATGGTCTGGATTATCTTTCTCGAACGACGTACCACTTAACCTCGAATTTGGTATGTGCAGTGTGCCTGGCTAAAAGCCTTCACGCTTGCGCGCCAGAGTTGTGACTTGCTGCTCGTCCCCGCAAACCGGGTGTGAGGTGAGTGCCGTATTTACGACGGGCAGGAGGAGGCAACTCATCGTCTGTCAATCGCGGTTCAGACTTGCAACGCATGTTGTGACGTTGCGTTCGTTCGAAACGCATCTCTGGATTGTTTTGAAGTTGAATAAAATGTACGCGTCAAACCCGGGCATTCGGCTCAGGGCGTTCTCTGCGATTGCACCAAAGAAGTGCCACGGGACTTTCATTATGGTACGTACTCACGTAAGATAAAATCCACGTCGTGTTATGGCCGTGTTGCATTCAATACAAACGGTTAAGCGTTTGTTTACACTTGTTTCGTTTGTCGTAAAATGTCAAAGCACTCCGGCACTCCGCTGGCAGATCAGCCGGCGAGCCGACGCTGAGCAGACGACTCATCTCTTTGCCGGAAGTGCGTGAAAAAGCCGCCCAATAGGAGGATGTCTAGCTCATGACGAACATCTGGGAATCGATGATGTAGACATGTGAAGATGGCGGCGTCCAAAAACACGAAGGAAAGGGTGAGAAAAAAGCGACAAACTTTGCAACAAAAGTGTGAGCTTTCCGCTGCGCGTAAAAGAGTAATACTTGGCACAGGTGACGTTGGCGACCCAATCTAGCGATTGCGCTAGTTCATTTAGTGTGCTCAAAATGCCTTTCAGGGCCCCTTTAATGAAAATGTGTGTTGGCTGGAATTGGCTTGATGTGAGGCAGTTGGAGGAAAATCTGAACGCAATTGGTTTGCTTGAGATAGTGCCAAAGTGATTGGCACAAGTTATAGCTTTAGTTTTCAAACTAGTTTTAGGGACTTACAGCAGGCAATAAAAATAAAATAAAATAGCTGAAACACAATGGTCTGCTTGAGATGTGGCCAAAGTGATTGGTGTATGTTATAGCTTTAGTTTTCAAGCTAGTTTTTTTAGGTGCTGACAGGAGGCAATAAAAATAAAATAAAATAGACGAAACCAATGTGAAACATTGGTCCTTTTTTGTTTTTGTACAATAATTTTGATACCATTTTCTTTTACTGTCTGGTCGGCGCTATAATAGGAGAGCTTTAGAGTAAGGGTGTGCCGATAAGCGGCAGCTCATGTAGTGTATCTGACAATCAAATTCATACTAAAAATAAATGAGAAGAATGAACACATCTAGCGACTGCAGCTACTGCTTTCACAATGGCAGTTTTGTCTGTAGGATGTGTTGAGGGGATGGAATCCATTGCATTTTGTTGATCCCATAGTGCAGTGCACTGTTCTAAAAGGTAGAAGTTTGAGTCTGGTTCTGGGAAACGGAAAAGATGGCACAGTTCGGTTGTGATGCACCATTAAAACTGCTATTTAATAAAACCTTTAAAAAAATTTTTTGTTTTGATGAGGATGGTAATGCCCTCAGATGGAAATTAATTTTCTTTTTTTTATTTTACTTAAATAGAAAACACAATTTCTTAAAAATATCTTTTAGTGGTATCGCCTCTGGTGCGCCAGAAAAAAAGACAATTTTTTTTTGTAAACTGGCATGCATTTAACGGCTTTCGAGTGGAATTGAGAAAGGGACTCATTTTCTGTATCAATGCCTAATACCTAACAGCTACAAATTTCTGGCAGTTTGCTCCCCATCATACCGAAATTGCGAGGACCATATGAAAGCTGTTCTTCCTGCCTACGCTAACGATGCAACATGGCATGTGACGTGACACAGTGTTTAGTTCCAGGCACTGTTTAGTTCCAGATTGTTTCAAATGTGATATGAGACTTCGGCTCCACGTTCTTTCTTCCTGGCTCCTTGCTGTAGCAAATGGACGACGCACATTTGTGTCCACATGTGCACCAAAAGGTGCCCGGCCTGTGTTTCATTCCCGTCTGCTTTTAGTTTCCGTGGAGAGCGCTTTATTCTTTGTTGCTAGTGGCTGGCTGAGCAGTGCAATTAGAGAAAGAAAATTAAAGCCGTTCCACTCAATGTGAAAGCTGTCGGAGTGCAGAGCAGTTATTCGCCATAATGGGCTATAGCGCCATTATCCGCTCACTGCTACCACCCAACGCAATTAAAATTTCCCGCCTTCGCAGCGCTCGCGAGCCCCCCTGCCTGAAACTGCGCCAGCGGGAGGGCTGTTCTTTTTGTGCTTGCTTTTCCTCCTGCATGTGCCGGCGTTGCACTGCCACTTTTTTTTCCGCTTACTGTCATAAAAATCAACCCAACGAGCGTTCCTAACTAAATGAACGCATGTGCTGCGGGTTAGTTACGTACATTTTGCCTTAAGTGTACCTGCAGTTTTCTTTGCACTAAACAACGGGCAGATGTATGACAAGCGCCAGCGGTTCATTAATTTTGAACGCTTATGACTATACAAACCGCCTGACTTTCGAAGCCTCTGGGTTACGCCGCGACGACGGAATGCCGTGTGGCTCTACTTGGGTCCAGAGAGCGAGCTACAACGACAAGGGGAGCTCCTAAAGTGCTCTGCACTTTAAAAAAGAAGTCCTCGCCTTGGAGTTGGAGATAGGGGAATGTGAGTTGGAGAGAAAGGCTTCTCTCCTTCAAGTTACCATTTTTGCCTTCATCACACCCCCGCAGCAGACGACGGGTCCTGGCATGGGCGGCTACACACCCCTGTCACCCCGCATCTCGAGTCCCATGCACCCCTCAGGAGGAGGAGGAGGCGGAGGGGCAGGAGGAGGAGGAGGCCGCGGCGGGGGCTTTGGTGGAGGCCGGGGCCGCGGGGGTCGCAGAGACAGCGAGCTCATTGGCCAGACCATCAAAATCACCCAGGGGCCCTACAAGGGTGAGCACCCACTGATGCTACTCTCGCTCCCCACGTCTGTTCGCCTGATTTTAGCCTCGTTGGCAGTCCTCAGATACTTTATTTAACTCTTTCATGACGGCAGAAAAATGGCCGATTTTCAGTGCTTCTAGAATACTTTTTTTTTCTCTTCAGCTACTGAACACATTTAGCAATGCTATGCATGAAATTTTAGCTCCTAGATTTCTCTTTCAAACAGCAGTTTTGTGAAAGATACAAATGTTTACTGTTTATTGGTCAATGAAACAAAAATATGCACAAAAAAGTATACACAAAACACAAATAGGCAATTTTACCGAGCCTATAATTTATTTTAGGAATTCTAAGATATGCAAAATGTTTCTATGTTACTAAGCTATGATTCAATGTATGCATCAACACTTTACACCAAGTGCTAGATTTTTGCGGGCCCACCAACCTAACGGCCCGGACGGCCGTGCCACTCCGCGAAACCACTCGAGTGCCAGTTGGTCTCTCTAAAATGTGCATCCAAGCATGCTTGTTTGTGTTCTCACACCAAATCCTTACCACTGCAGTAGTAAAAAAAAATAAAAAAAAATAATGCTGTTGAGAAGCAGCGCGCGTTGCTCCGCTGTGCTAATTTTGCGCGAGTGCCAAGCTATCTTGAATGTGATAACGTGATAAGGCACGGTGCATTTGGCAAAATATCCCTATCGCGCATTGTCCAGACCCTACACATGAAAGTAATACCACAGTCAGATATTAGGCACATTTTGTTTATAAATACAGTGCAAAGTGAAAAACGAACCTTCCCTGGCAGCACTTGTCAAAGTCTGAGGCTGTTGAATGGGACAGTCTTCATCAGGACTAAAATCTGAAGAATCCACATCGTTGCTGGAGCCATCACTGCTTTTGGGGCAAAAAAAATCAGCAGCAGCAGTGGCTGAAGTCCCTGAAACCGCTCTCCACCTTTGCAGAGCACGCAGTGAAACAAGAAATCATTTTCGCCCAATTTGCTGCTACCTTGAGTTCAAATTTCACTCGCGATGCAGTCTACCCATGTGAAATGTAAACAAACGGCAACGAAACCGAAAAATGGGTTTCCAGTGAACATGCCAGATGGTGTAAGTTGTTCGAATAGCGCCGTTTGTAGTTTTTGCGGGAGGTTTAAAAATCACCATTCACCCATGAATGATTGCCTATGGCGCGGTCGCGATAGAGTTAAGCTGGTAATGTCGCACTTTGAACTGCCTTGAACCCTGCAGCAATCCCTGCAGCTACCAGGGTAGTTACCAGAAGGCCAGTTGGTACTTCCTTGTGGCACCCATGCCAATTGCATGACTTGAGCCTGCAAGGTGCAATTGGGCAATAGCTGATCGCTTACTGTGTAAGCTGTAGCTGCTTCTCAAAGCATGGTGGGGAGATCGATAGTGCACCATTTGAAAAGTGTTGGTACGTTGAAATGCCTGAACGGTGGGATGAGCTGAGATGATGGGCCGTTGTTGCTTTCAGGACACATTGGCATTGTCAAGGACGCCACAGAGACCACGGCAAGAGTGGAGCTTCACACCAAGTGTCAGACTATTTCGGTGGATCGGTCACGTATTGCAGTCGTCGGGTAAGTGCTGGGATGAGGCTGTTATTTTTCCGCTCTACCTGTATTGTCGTTTTCAGTGACAATGAATGTGGGAATTTTCAGTTTTTTAGGGGCGAAGCACCTTAAGGGGAGACGCGGGTCTTGAAATGGTCAAAAAACGCGAAATTTGGCATTTTTTGAAAATGACATATTCGGGTTATATATACTCTAAAGTACCTGCCTGAAAAGTTTCATCGTCAAATTCGAAGTCTAAATATTAAAAAAACGATAAATACGATGCTCGCACAGCGCTAAAAACGCGAGTTCAGAGCGAAAGTTAGTCGAAATTCGCGCCCCACTCCGCCTGAAACGGCGCGGTCGATGGCGGCCATTTTGGTCTTGTTTGAAAGCTGCTTCTCTTCTCTACCTTCCCACATCCTTCTCTTCCCCGATGACCTTCGTGGAACGTCTGTTTTCTTCGTTTTTTCAAAGGGCAGATAACAATCACTGATTGGTCGCTCCTCCACCCGGTGGGTACGTCAGAGCGCGCGCCAGCGCCACGCCGTTCTGCCATTGGCCTAGACGCGCCATCTCCGCTTTTTTTTGCTCCTTTCCTCCTCTCGGCTCGCCCGCTCTCCGCGTCGTCTGCTCGGCTGGCGACGGCGCCTAATGGTATTCACGCGGCGCCCATTGCGGTCTACGCGCATCGTTCTTTGTTGTTCTTTCCCCGCGGTCGACTGTTCGTCTTTTCTTCGACAAGTTCGTGTGTTCTTCGTGTTTGCGGTTGTGTTGAACGTTGTTTCTCTGTGCGAAAAGGTGCGGGGTCTACGTTCTCGACATGCCGGGCGACGTTCGGTTTGAAGCGAGCACGCGGAAAGCTTTCGGAAAAAACGTCGAGACGAGCGTGGAACAAAAAAACGGTGTCATGTGCAAGCGAAGCATCGCAATCAGCCCCGCCAGATCAGTGGATCATCGAAAGTCTCCGAATTTGCCGGGAACGTCAGCCGAAGTTGCCTGCCGATGGCATCGCGGGCCCGAGTTGTAGCAACGGTCGTTCCTCAAGTGCTGGCAGAGCGGAGCGCGTCGACACTGCATTCTATTCCGCGACGGAAGCAGCAGCAGCAGCGCGTTGACAAATCGCAACAGTGCAAGCAAGCGTTGTCAGGAAAGTCGGCGACCCCAGCGGAAGTTCGACCTTCTCGGCGTCAACGAGGGGAGCCAGGCAAGCGATGCTGGAACTGATTTTGTCATTGTGGACATGAAGGTCCTGAACGACTTCTTCGCGCAGGCGAAGTGCGGTAGCTGCGGTTCGGGACCCCCTGACGCTCACGAAGGCTGAGGATAAAGAGTATGGCTTGGCAGTCACGCTTGTGCTCGTTTGCGCACGTGCGAATTCGAGAAGAAACAATTCTCCTCCCCAAGGGTTGCTGGGACTGCAAACATCACTCCCTTTGAAGTGAACATGAGGGCCATGAAGGGTATACACTCGATTGGCAAAGGTGTTACAGCCCTTGCAGACTTCTGCGCGTGCATGAACTTGTCCCACCGTGGCCTGCACCACAAAACTTTTCAGGGGGCATTTGAAAACCAAGCTTCTTCAAGCCTCTGAAGCCTGTGCAACTGCAAGCGAAGCTGCCAGTGCAGCAGTTGTCAAAACTCTGTACGCAGGACCTCCTGAACCCAGTGGGCAATATTGATGTTGTCTTTGATGGGTCTTGGATGACCCGAGGGCGAAGCTCCCACATTGGCGTGGGGTGCATTATAGAGCTGCTACTCGGGTTTGGTCTTGGACCACGTAGTGTTGTCCAACTTTTGCCTCGGTTGTGCCCTCGGACCAAACCCAGATGATGACGTGTACAGTGACTGGTATGCAGCCCACGAGTGCCAGAGGAACATTGACTGCAATGCAGGCCGGATGGAGGTAGAGGCTGCACTGATCATGTTTCAGAGATCCTTGGCCAAGTATGGACTCCTGATACACCACTGTTGTTTGTGATGGAGACTGCCGCACTTTCTATGCGCTGACTGCAGCAGGAGTGTACGGCTTCATCAGCATCAGTAAAAAGGACTGCATCAACCACGTGGCCAAAAGGATGGGGACAACCCTGCGTGGTGTTCTCGACAAGACAAAGGCCCAGGGGGAGTCACTCGGAGGTAGAGGACGGCTCACGCAAGACCGAATCAAGAAGATTCAGAGCTACTACGGCTACTGCCCTTAGGAGCAACCGCAACGACGTGCCAGGGATGAAGAGGGCAGTGGAAGCCACGCTGCTTGCACATGACGTCCACAGACAGTGCACCAAATCACAGCAAGTGCCCTGACGGGGGCTGAGTCATGGTGCAGTACAACCGAGCCCTTGCTAACGGCGAGGATCCACCTGCACACAAGAACCCCCTTCCCGACTGCGTTCGGGTTGCCCTGGAGCCAGTGTTCGCCAGGCTGAGTAATGAAGACCTGCTGGCACGGTGCAGTGATGGAATGAGCCAGAATGCCAGCGAGAGCCTCCACTCTGTCATCTGGACCCAGACATCAAAGAAACTCCAACGCCTTCTCTCATCAGTGTGAAGAGGGCTGTGCAGAGGCCGTTGCAGTGTATAACCAGGGTAGGCGAGCAACGATGGAGTCTGTCACTGCAAAGCCTGGGCTATGCTGCCGGCAACTGCTTGGTACGCCGCAGCATAGAAAAAGACAGCCTGCGCTTGCACAAGGCAAACGCAGCCCACGAGAGCCGCAGCGGCGTGAAGAGAGGTTCTCCAAGGCGGCACAGGAACGACACGTCTGGCGACTACAGCCCGGGACAGCTGTAAGGGACCCATCCGGCGCCACACAAACAAAAGGCCCTTCTTAGGGCCATAAAAATTCTGCTTATGGAGCTGGCTCATGCTGCTGACGCCTCCCATAACCTTTTCCGAGGTCTTCTCATTACATTGTGAAATTTTTTTTTACACCATGGTCGTTCTTTCTATTTTTTTTTATTTGTTCCTATAAACGGATTATGAAACTTAATATCTCAATTTGTTCAGGAAGAACTACATTTCATGTTTGCAAACAATATTGCATAGAATCCCTCATAGAATTTTGTGCAATCAGTGTCAAAACTTCAATGCAATTTACTCAGCTTCACGTTTTTTGCCGATGTTGCCTAGCCTTACGGGGTTTTCAGTGGTTTCTTTTTTGACGATTTCAACCAAACTTACACCGTTGAATTCAGAATGAAATGACCTGCATGCTGAAGCTATTTTTAATGGTGCAACATGCACCACATAGTTGTAATGAGCAATAACGTAACCTCGTTAGGCTGTGTGAACGGCATACTGAGCATGATTAGCCTAATTTTATCTAATAAACCTTTTTTTACAGAAATATAAATAGCTTCAGCATGCATGGCAGAGGTCTTAGGCTAAATTTTCATACCATTATTTTTAAAAATTCCAATTAAAAAGTCCCTTAACGGCCCTGTAAGAAATGACCTAATTAGGCTCCAGTATTTCCTCTGTAACTCAAAAACTAAATATGCTACCTCTAAAACTAATTGCATATTTGAATCAGGGAAACAAGACACCACATGCACAGTAATTTTCATGGCCCTAGCTTAAATAATAAAAAAGTTCATTTCAAGACCCACGTCTCCCCTTAAAGGAGCCATGAAGACAAAATGCAAGTTTGTGTTATTCGAAAGATTTCGTGTTTTATAGTGCCCCCAGCGCTTGTCCGAATGCAAACGATGCTTTATTCACCAGAGAAATTAATCAATTTAGGTAAAAATTTTGATTTTCCCGCTCAATCGGGCGTTTTCGTGGTCCCTAATGACATCAGAGGAGCCGACCGCTCTGCAGCTTAGGGTCCCTTGATTCACGCATCCGCCGTACAGGGTGGAGACACGTATGCGCTGGCGCCTCCATTTCGGTCCACTCGCTCGCTGCCGAAACAAGTCATTGTATCAAAACCGCGCTAAAATTATCGCCGCAACGGGGTTAACTGACGAAGTTTGAATCATCTTATCTGTTTCGCGTTGCTGGGTCTCGTGGGAAACGAGAACAACGCGTTGTGCACGTTGACCCAACTGCAGCGGCACGGGACCGTTCAAAGGGTGTCTCCACTCTGTACGTTGGCGCTGGCACTGAGGTACTCGCGCGTTTGTTTACGTTACTGAACCTAGATGGCGCCACCATACCGTGGCGTGTCGTTTTCTGCCTTTTTTTCGTTCTGGGAGAAAATGGTTTCGTGAAACATAGTGCTCACTCGACAAATATGTTCACGTAAGACACCGTCGCGTCAATAAATCGGCCAGTGGCGTCTGAGGCAACCCCAAAGCCCCGCAGTTCTGTGCAGCTAAACAAGCATAGTGCACGCAGTACTAACAACAGCAGTACGAAGCGGTACTTCTATGTTTACATGTGCTTTCGTAACTTACACTTACCACCATTCTTACGGCTTTAAAAAGAATGTGCCCTAAATTTAAGCGCAAATAGCTCGTTCGGCAAGCTTGTAAGCTCTGCCTAATTTGCGTTTACTTTCGCCGGCCTCCGCCAATCGCAGAACTGGCTCGAATGACATCATAGATTCTGTTGCGGGAAATGAGCTAGTGGGTCGCATGGCCATTCCCTTTTTTCCTAATTATGTAGCTTATTCGAGCGAAGTTTACGTTAAAAGTGGTGTCAGTATGATTCTAACGAGGCAATCTTTTGAATGAACAAAACTTGTGTTTTCTCTTCATGGCTCCTTTAAGGCCGAGGCTTGTCCGTGCTCACAGCACAGCACTGTGTAAATCGAAACACCTGTGAACAAAAGGTTTACAAAAGGTTAACAAGAACAAAATAAAAGGTTCACAAAAGGTGAGGGAGGAAGGGGGAGAGAGAGAGAGAGAGAGAGAGAGAGATGCGCTGTGCATGCACAAGAAGCATTACCCGCCGCGGTGGCTCAGTGGCTAAGGCGTTGCGCTGCTGAGCACAAGGTCGCGGGTTCGATTCCCGGCCGCGGCGGCCGCTTTTCTGATGGAGGCGAAAAGCAAAAACGCCCGTGTGTACGAGATTTTGGCGCACGATAAAGATCCCCAGGTGGTCAAAATTAATCCGGAGCCCTCCACTACGGCGCGCCTCATCGCCTGCGTTGCGTCGGCGTGTTAAACCCCACAATCAATCATCAATCAATGCACAAGAAGCATTGGATTGGATTGGATTGGAGATCGTTTTAGCAGCAGTAACCACTCCCATGGGTAATTTACGGTAAGAACGATCCCCAGTGCTTCGCCCACTCGTCATGATCCACTTCATGGAGATGCGTGAATTTTTTTGTCTTCAAAACGTTCCCACGCATATTTATGCATCTCTGTTGTGGTCTAATGTCAATGTGTAAGATGGGAAAAGTGTAACTACTGCGGTGTTGGGCTATCAACTGCCGAGGCACATCTTTTGAGCAATTTTTTTTCCTCTTGCGACGTCTCTCAGTTCAGATCGGGCTTTGAGAGGGGTCCATGCTGGGAGACGTACTTACCCGCCCCATTTTTCTTCCTCTTGTTCTTCAGGAGTGCCAGCAAGGGTGGAACTGGCGGAGTCTCCTCGTACAACAGGACACCCATGTACGGAAGTGGTAGCCAGACACCCATGTACCAGAGTGGTTCCCGCACACCCATGTATGGGTCGCAGACACCGCTTTACGAAGGTGCGCTTGGTCCACTTTTCTGTCCAATTGATACCCATTGGTGCCTGTATTTAAAAAAAAAAAAAAAATGTTTTTTTTGGCTTGCTGTTGACTTGTGTGAACTGAGAAGCTTTTTGATTTCTAGTCCTGACTTTTAATGTGTTGCAAAGGGGAGGTGTTGCAGGTGTTTTCCTGGTCTTATGCTAGAACCACCACAGTGTTTGTCATGCCTTGGCCGTCGTGGCTGGTTGTGTGTTTCTCTCAGTATTTTTCTGTGCCTTTCCTTACTACATCACTGTTGTCTGCCTTGTACTGCGGTAGTTTTTGTGAAAACCACCTGGGTAACAGGGTGGTGATTGAGAGACAGGACTATGAGCAGGGGAAGACCAGTAATTTGATCGAGGGATGAAATAAAATTTGGAGACAAAGAATGTACTCGAGGAAGTGCAGGTCAGGGGCGGATGGAGATCGACGGGGGAGGCCTTCATCCTGCATGGGACTTAGGTATTGTTTTGTGGCGGCTGGACAGAGCTGACACAAATCGTAAAAGATTATGAATCGGTGTACTTACAAGGTCATGAGACCTACGCATGGTCGGGAACAAATGAAATGCGAACACGAAAAGATGAACCAGACACCAACAGCACGACTTCTTTCTGTGCGAGTGAAATTGCCGCGTGGATTTATTATAGTAACAGAGATAGAAAATGTGTCTTTCCAAATATACCACTTGCGAGCCATTATTCTATCTTCACTATCGGCATTCTTTGATTTTGCTTGATGTGATTCATATTTTCGTGTTCATTTCATTTGTCCATGACTACACTGGCTATGAGAGCTTGAGCAATGTGCCGGTGCCATTCACTGCATTGTCATCATCGCTGGTGGCTGCCTGTTGTGCTACGCACCACTGTCCATTTTGTCTGCTCTCGTAACAATGTGATGATGATGATGATGGTGGTGGTGATGATGATGATGATGTCCTTCGGCTCGTCCCACGCAGCGGGCAGCCGGACGCCACACTACGGTGGGGGCCAGACGCCGCTGCACGACGGCAGCCGCACGCCCGTGCATGGCGCGTGGGACCCGACGGCCTCCAACACGCCGGCGCGCCCCGAGCTGGAGGACTACTCGCTGGAGGAGGCCTCGCCCTCCCCCTCGTACCAGCCGGCTACCCCGGGATACCAGGCCCCCGAGACCCCGCAGGGGCCCTACACCCCACAGACGCCCGGCATGTACGGGTCGGACCGCAGCTACTCGCCCTCGCCAAACGCCTACCAGCGTGAGTCTCTCTTTGCCCGCCGTCGCCCAAACGAGAAAAAGGAAAAGGAGCCTGCCGGTTTTGTTTGCTTGCCTGAGCTGTGAAGTGCGTTGCTGAGAAGTGCTCTAAAAGTGCCCACTGGATAATACCAGGGTCTATTGGAGACTAGGAACAGGTTTCGGCGTCGGTTTTGGGCTGTGGAGGCGGCGTCTTATGGATTGCATTTATAGCACACTACGCGTAACCCTTGACTGGGGAGCTCTCTCAGTGTGTCCACCTCTCCTCATTTTAAGTGCAGAGCACTTTAGAAGTCATTGTAGCTCGCTCGCTGGACCTTAGTAGAGCCGCACGGCGTTCCGTCGTAGCGGCTGTTGCGTCGTAACCCAAAGGCTTCTAAAGCCAAGCGGCTTATATACTGCATTTACTTGCGTAATGAACCCACTTTTTTTCTGGAAAATTCGTCATGAATTTGGGGGCAGGGTTCATCATGCGGGAAAAAATTGCAATTTAAAAGTTTGAATGTGAACATCTTCGACAGAACTCTGTCTGGTTGGGTTAAACTTAAGAGGCAAATACACCAACCAAGGGCGTTTATTCAAAGCGGTCCCTACAGACACAGCGGTCCCTACAGCGGTCCCTACAGGACCGCTTTGAATAAACGCCCTTGGTTGGTGTATTTGCCTCTTAAATTTAAAAGTTGAAATTTTATACAATAAAGTTGCTAAGGGAAGCACTGTTAGAACCGTACTATTTTCGTAAAAACACGTAGGTAATTAGTAATCAAATTTCTTTTTTATTCCCAACATGCTAGTCATATGGAGCTGTTCTCCTCACTGAAGTCACCTGCGGCTTCACATTTGTTGTTGGCCCACAGTGCACCGTCTTCCGTGCCGTCAAGGCACTTCAAAATATCTTTTTCGACTCCAAGAAACTTCCCCTTTTTGGGCCCCATGAAACGCATAGTGATCCCTGTTCACAGCCCAAGAACCTCTGGTTTTCACCCATAGCGTACACACAGTGGGTCAACACTGAAGTGCCGCCCAGCCACGCGGTTTCCATGTGCATCAACACATGCTCCACCACCTTCAGTGTAAAACCGGCTGTGTAGCTCATGTACTGGCCCATCGTACGGCGCGTACCAGGAGCACAAAAAAAGTTTGCAACACAGCTGAGCAACAAAACCACAGAGCGTGATGGCGACTTTGTTAAACAGCAAGAGCAGAGGAGTGCGCAGTACGTTTAGTGCTTTGTTCGCACGCCGCCAAAACCCGCCGGAACAGCAAAGAGCAGGGAAAGAGTGTGGAGTACGTTTTGTGCTTTGTTCGCACGCCTCAACGTTTCTATGGCGCAAGAAGGTTTGTTTTGTGTTCAGCAGGTGGCGCTCCACAAGCACGCAATTTTTAAGTTGTGAGCCGCGGCATTTGCGCTCACGTCTTTGGCTGCTGTTGAGATTTCATTTTGTTGGAATGCGTTTTTAGCATTTCTGCCCGTACTGTAGCAGGATATCAAGTTACTGCGATCGTCTACGGCATCGGCAACCATGCTGAGATAAAAACATATTCCCGCTGCATTTTTTTATTCGATGCGACAAAAAAGTAAATTCTCAAGAAGAAAAGGGGGGAGGGGGTTGATTACACTAGTAAATACGGTAGTCATAAGCGTTCGAAACTTGTGAAGCGCTGGCGCTTGTCATACATTTCCCCGTTGTTTAGCACAAAGAAATCTGCAGGTACATTTCAGGCAAAATATGCGTAATTAAGGGGGCAGACTGGTCTTAGAGCTATATTTTTTATTTACCAACCAATTTTAATGAAACTGCCCTGCGTTATAGAGTTTTTTGTGCTGATTTCAAATCTCCTATTAGATTTTTTGTAAGCTGATTATATTTTGAGTTAATTAATGATTAATTGCCATTATTTTGGGACACAGTTACAAAATAACCACTCCATGCAGAATGGCAATTACAACATGGCTAGGCAGACAAATGACTAAATAATACAACATAGGAAGAACTTTTTTGATTTAGCTATTTTTGGTCGTTTTACAACACAGGGAACTTCGCTTCTCCCGCGCTTTGCCAGAAATGGCTCGCAGGTGGTGCCAATTGAACACAATAATAATTTTCCAAAGCCTCCATTTAAAAAAATTGTTTCCTATATTGTATTCTCCACACATTTTGGTATCAGAAGCAAAAAGAATTAAAGTTGTACCTGCTCTGGGTGCCAAGATATCTGAGGATGAAATGCTAGCTTTGCATTGCAAGAAAAGTGCCGTTTCACCATCGAATTCTGTGCTAACTGAGCTGTAGAGTGCACTTTAAAATGCTATTATAATATAATAACAACAAAATATGATGCCTTTTAATGAGGAAATTTACAGACTGTTAGAAAAATGGCCCTGGAGGCCAAAAATTCTATTTTTGAGAAAACGCTTTTTTTTTACCATTTTTCGGCTCCAAAGACCCAACTGCCCCCTTAACCGGCAGCACCCGCGTTCATTTATATAGGAACGCTCGTTGGGTTGGTTTTTACGGTAGCAAGCAAAAAAAAATTGGCAGTGCTGCGCCGGCATGTGCGGGAGGAACAGCAAGCACAAAAAGAACAGAAATCCTGCTGGCGCAGTTTCAGGCAGGGAGCGTGCGAGCACTGCGGAGGCGGGAAATTTGAGTTGCATTGGGTGGTAGCAGTGAGCGGATAACGATGCTACAGCCCATCATGGCGAATCACTGCTCTGAACTTCCGACAGCTTTCACATTGAGTGGAACGGCTTTAATTTTTGAGCTAAAGCCGCTAGTAGCACGATTGAGGCCAGTGGTAGAGGGCCAGAAAGGCCCTTGATGCGTGGAAGAAAGTTTGGCGGCTTGTTTCTGTAGCATGCGTACGCATGTAAAAAGCAGCAGAATTGACACTTTGTGGGATTGCTTGTGTGGTTGTTCACTTTTATACGTAACAGCGGATTAAACGAATAGCTTTTAAACAGCTGAAATGTGGCTGTTGGACAGTTGGAGGCCGCTCCCAATAAAACATGCTTGCTATAACAAGGCAGAAGACATGGTTTTGGTTAGTGCAGGCTTGCCTGACGTGTTGACTTTCTGGCGTTGTAGATCGGAAAGTGCAAAAGAACAAGGAGGGGGAGTCTAGGCGCTTGAGGACTGCAGGGGTGAGACAGCTGCGCATATTGCGCAGGTTTGATACAAATTTGTTTTCCTGCGCCAGGCTGCTCCAAAAGCTTGAAAATTGGTAAAATTGCGCCAAACTGCTCCAAAACCGCCAACGATTTTAACGCTCCCATCAGTTTTCATGGGGAAAAATGCTTACTGACCGCATAATTTCCATTACCCCCCAAGTTGATGCCGTTTGCAAAAATTAATTGATCGATCATTCAATAAAAAAACCCGCATAAAATGGTCCCCGAAATAGTTTTTTTGGAAGTACAATGTCGGGTGCACGTTATATCTGTATGTTTTTAAAGCTTTCCCATCGAAAATCATTGCAAAGTCCTGTATAAAAATACTAATGTTTACTGAGGCAACAAAACTTGTTCAAGTTAATGACAAAACGGCAATCTTCTGAGCGCCATATCTCTGGAACGACTTTACGTACGTACGCGGGGCGCCGCCATCTTGGTATGGTGAAGATCGGAAAACATGGCCAGCGGGCGAAGCAGTTGCTCGTGTGAGTGTTTCGTGTGAGGCGCGGTGCGCGCTTGAAGGGAAATTTCGGACTCATTGCGTTGTTATAAAACACGGAGTTATTGCTGCCTTTGACAGCGAGCTTGCGAGCGGCAGGAATGGGATGGTCGACACTTCAAAAGGGGCGGTGCAGGCTACATCGCCGCAAAATGTTCAAGCAGTATCCGATAGCGGGACAGGCTATTATTGCACCCCCCCCCCCCCCCCCCCCCTCCCCCGAGTTGCCAAACATTTGATTTTTTGGGCACCTAAGGTGACATAATAAATGTCGTTAACTGCTCCAAACCAAGGTTCTCCAGCTCCAAAATCGAGCTTTCGCTGCTCCAAAAACTGCTTCCAAACTTGATTCAGCTGTCTCACCCCTGGGACTGGGATGAAATAGTGAAATTGCTGCTCCGTAACTCCGGAAACCTGGGCACTGCTTTCAAAAATGGTTTACAAAATGTGGAGCTTGGGTAGGGATACTATCCCCAGGAAGTTGTTGCTAGATCGTGTTTAAAGTTGGGACAGGTTAAAGGGGATAGGAAGGCAAGTTTGTCAAATGGTCATTTGTGTTTGCATTGTGTAACTCAGTTGAAATAATGATTTCTGTAACTGTTTGCGGTCGGTCTAGCTCATTTGTAAAGCATAGGGGAAAAAAGAGGCACCGGGTTCCATTTGTAGCCGTATTTTTAACTGTCCTAACGTTGAAACTTTTGGTTATGACGTGTTTTATGAGTAATATCGACTGTTCATTTGTTCAAATGCAATCTAAACACGTTAAACCTGCTTGCCATCCGCCAAATTCTGTCCTTCCAACTTGTGGGTAATTCGTCAAAGCTGGTGTTGGTAAACTCGGAAGAGGAGGGTGCCAGGGGAGAGGCGCTTTGGAAAGCACGTTCTCTTGAAAAAAAGATCGCGCAGAATACAATGCACGAATGCACGATGCACACGGAACAGACGCTCAGAACACGGGGCTCAGAACACGATGCACACATTCTGTTGAGGTAAAGTAGTTAGACAGTGGAACTGCTGGAGTGAAATCGTTCAGAATGAGTGCAATAGTCAGCATACTATTATTAAAAGGGTGTTCCTGATCGCAGGTGGAGCCTCAAATTCATGTGTTCAAGTTTTGTTTTGGCTGTTTCTCTATTATAGCTAATCAAGGTTTTGTTTGAATATTCATACTTTTTTTTTTTTTTTTCCGAGCCTTTGTAGTTTTCGAAGTATACTCTATAGCGCAAAGAGGCCAGAAATGCCTTAGGGTAGGCAGCAGTCAAAGTAATGCACCAAAATGGAATGAGAAGCGAGCTACTGACAACTCCTGTGCACGGTGAAGACTGACGATTCCAATTCTGAGTTACCTATAGCAATCAAATTGATACGTGAAGGGTGGGCTCACTTTTGTGTCAGGTTAGCCAAGCTTTGTTAGTTCCTTTATAAGGATATGCAAAATAGAGGAAGGATACCCAGCACCACAACACACAGGATAGGACATTGGAGTGGTAGGAAGGCCACAGAAAAGGCCTTCATCCTGCAGTGGACATCAGTGGGTAAATGATGATGATAATATTGAAGTGTGGCTTGCGTTGCCCAGTACGTACAGACAGCTTCGCTGATGGCTCACTGCTGGCCGGCTTGACTCTACTTTGCAGCATCCCCCAGCCCGACCGGTTACGTCACCACGCCTAGCCCGGTCACATTCCAGGCAGGCACACCGTCGCCATCCACGTATGGTGGCTACAGCCCCACCACGCCAGGGGCACCGTCACCGTTCAACCCTCAGACACCCGGCGCTGGTAAGCTTGCATGCTAATGGCTCCATTTTTCTTTTTTTTTTTTTTCTCCCGTACAGGAATGCAGAGTGGGCTGCTGTTGCATACATTTCTGCACTCAGTCTTCCTCTGATTTCAAGCTGTGTGTAATCTGCGTTTGCGATCACTGAAGTTAGGGCTACAAACTTGCCACATTATACTGTATTTTTGCGCGTATAACCCGCCCCTGCATATAACCTGCAGGGGCAGGTTATGTATATAAAAAATATATCTCCGTGTATTTCCCACATATTTAAAACGTAAGAGGATGGACCAAATCTACTACTCAAGCAATGTTATGTATTTGCTTTTGCAAAAGAACTTACCTAGCTGACTACGTAACTAGATGACTCGCCGCATACGTCTTTCCAGGTTGGTATATTGAGCTGTGTGCAAAATAAGCACTGTCAATGGGATAACAGTGGCTTAGTCACTATTACTGCCGTAGGGGCATCACAGCCCAACATGCATTGCGGTGAAGCTGCATCAAAGGAAACACCTCTCATATAACCCACACCTCTACTTCACCGCTGAAATTTTTGCATTTTTGGTGCGGGTTATATGCACAAAAATACGGTAGTCTCTTAGGTAGTTGTAATCCCAATCAGATAAACGAGCCCTGTTGTAGTCTAAAGCACAACCAACAAAGCAGCTTTAGAGAATGATGCTTAGAGGGATGCTTGATGCATCGGGGATTGTGATGATTACAGTGTGCAAAAAATCGGCTAATATGATCAACGTTATCCTGTTGGATAACACGTAGTGCGCTTGAAACCCAGCCAGGGGAACAAAATCGGGCATCTAGTGTCCTTGTGGCATTTGCCCACAAACGATAAAAATAACTTGAGAACTCTGATAAACCCTGGTGTGCACTGTGCGGAAAGTGTGATGCATGCAAAGTTTCAGTTTCGCATTTTATTGTTTGTTCACTTTAGTTTCTGTGTAGTTCTGCCAAAAATGAGGTGCACTGCAATAATATCGTGAAGCACCACTGAGTCATCACCACTCAAGTAACCCCTCCCGTGGCGCGAATGCATGGTCCTAGTTTCAGTACCTTCAGGTTGACCCTGCCTCTTCCACCTTGAATACCAGCTGGAGGAAGAGACAGTAGAGATAGGATGACGGGAACGTGTGCAACTTCATGTGAGCAATGAATAATTTCTTCACTAAGCGTGCTACTACACAGGCACTAAGAATAGCCGCAGTCCTGGCGGGAAGGTGAAGCCCATCATCATCATCATCAATACCACCACCACTGTCACCGTCTTGCTGATCATCATTGCCATTGTCATCATCATTATCTTGCTGATCATTCTCATCTTACCACACCACACTATCCTTGCTGTCGTAATGAGTTAATGATCTTTATTTTCATTATTGTTTATTTCAAAGAGGGAAGGAGGTGGAAAAGAAACTAAAGGCAAAATGCTGCTAGGTTGAGTTTCTGTGAGGCCCTTATATGACTGCAGAGCAGAGGCAAAACAATTGCCAATGTGCCTGACATTGATTTCATAAAGCCGTGAGTCAGTAACATGTGTACGCATATAAGCACACACATCAACATCAACATCCATGTCGTACAGCCTCATGTACTGTAAGTTGATATAAGAAAAAAAAAGAGGAAATTTCAAGAGGAAAATGAACTTTGAACCCCTTAAAAAGCAAGGATGGGCAGAACAATGTAAAGGTTTCGGCAAGGTCTAGTTTGAAATCGAAATTGGTAGGGAAAACATCAGGGGCGGTATTCCCGTGTTTTGTCCCTTTCAAAAGTGTCCCTTTTGAGCGAGCCCTGATTGGCTACAAGCGAACACCCGGATGTGACGCCATGCAAGCACGGCGGAGCTATGAGCCGTGGCTACTCGGAGCAGACGATTTGGAGCAGACGATTTTTCGTCGCCTTGTTGTTGGTTCGCTCGTGGAACAATAAACACATAAAATATACTCTGATATGGTTTCAGTTCTTTAAAATGCGTTTGCAAGAACAGTTACGGTATTTGAATCAAAGGCCCACTGCTTAACCGGAAGTACGTCACGATGAAAGGGACGCAAAAGGGACGTTTTCAAAAGGGACAGTTACGAGAATATCGCCCCAGGGCTGTTGTATTAGCTCAGAATGCAAGATTTTTTCCACTCACTTAATCTTGTTGCAGGGAAACACCACTCCATCTCCCGATGCCCTTGCATAAGATGAAGTCACTTCTCTGGTTTTAAGCCAGCCGGGTTAGTTGAAAAGACTGCAGGACGAAAGGGTCGGCATAAACGTGAGAGTCAGGGCTAACATTAGCATGAGTGTGAGAAAGAAGCTTGCGACGTCATCTTCGCCATCATGGTGGGGCATTTTCTTTGAAAGTTTGGTCTCCACGCTCCGTTGCAGGCATGGAGCAGCTGTCCGTGGAGTGGCAAACGATGGACCTGGAAGTGCGCATCAAGGACACCCACGAGGGCGAGGGCCTGATCGGCCAGACGGGCGTCATTCGGGGCATCTCGGTGAGCCCTCCCCTTTTCACTCACTCTCCTTCTTTTCTCGTGTCCGTCCCCGGCACAGAGTTCGTCTCGTTCGCTTGTTGCTGCCCGTGTAGAGTGGAGGGGGGTAGAAATTGGTGACACAAAACCATTGATATAAAATTGATACCGTCGAGAGTTGAGTCAATATCGAACTATCAATAAAGCAAGAACTGTCGAATAGTATGGGGTCACTACTAAGTACTTTCCCATTTTGGCGATGTCAGCACCCACCAATCGCGCATTCTCAGATAGTTGCAGAGTGGAGGGGGCAGGCTCTGAAGGGCAAGAAAGTTGGGATATTTGGGTTTCCCCGCCCTAGCAACTAGGTTCATTGGTATGGTATGAAACTCGTTACTTTTGGGCATGAGTATAGCGATGGCGATATTTGGAAATTTAACAGTGGGCAATAATAGTTAATTCACAAAAAGTCGTTGCAGAACTGCATAAGTGAGAATGGGTTGCTGATAGGGAGTTATCAAAAAGATTTTTGAATATATTGCTAGCTGACAATTGCAAGGCTATTGTAGCACTGTCAATAGAAAATGTTAGCGGGCACCCTTGATACATAACTATTGCTGAACAAACTATCTATAGTATCAACAATTTTTTTCAAATGATTGTTGATATTGTTGATAGTTAATCAACAATACTGTTGTATCTCTAGTGAATTTTCTCCTTGCCAGCAACTTCTGAATCGGCAGGAACAATTTTGGTTGAGCTTAGAAGGAAAAAGAAAATATGGTAACTTGTGTAAGTGGAGTTTTGAGTAGATGCTGAGTTTGTGATAAAAGAAATGCTGAAAATTCTGCAATTAAAAAAAAAAATCTTGCGATACGAGCGTTGCGGGGTTGCAACCTGCAGCTGTGTGTGGGACGGGGAAGTTTGGAAATCGCATATCTTGTACGACAGATGAACTAACATGCAACGTGGTGCTTACAAATTTTTTGTTGCGAGAATTGAGCTGAGAGCCCTTGTTTCCGGATTTGTCAGTTTCGCATTTCTGGTGTCTTCTAATAAATTTCCTGGGGGCCTAGCTCATATTTACGCTTTTGTCACTCGCGAGCACTTACAATTGTCTTTTAGAAGAACTCGTATCAAGCTTTAGTAGAATAGTCTGACCAAAGGGGTGAAAGGCAAGTTGTCAAAACCCTGGGGTAAACCACGAACGTCTGTGAAACACAATTTTTAATGCTAGCCTCAGGCAACCTTTTCAATTAGCCACATTATTTTTGCGAGTCAGTTTATGCTTGCATCTAAAGCTGAATTCTCCCTGGCATGTCACTAATGCCCCCACATTGCAACACTTGCCAGTGGAAAAGCTAGCTCTGGTTGGTCAAACTTTGCAGTAGCCTTGATAACTATTTTTTGCGTACTTCCACAAGTGAGCTGTTTCGGAAGAGTTTTTGCCCCTTTGTAACGTCACGGTGCTGACTTCGTTTGCTCACTGTTGTCTTCCATGCGCTCGTGATCCCACCAGGGTGGCATGTGCTCGGTGTTCCTGCTCAAGGAAGATCGGGTGGTCAGCATCCCCAGCGAGCACCTCGAACCGGTGCCACCGTCCTTGCGGGGAGACAAGGTGAGCCGGGTGGTCTGGACGAGCCTCTTATACTTTACGGTGTGCCTCCATGTCCCGGCTGTGCCTTTGCTGTGTATAAGCCTGGTTTGACTGGGGTGAGACAAAATTGGGCGTCTGGGTTCAGCTCATTCATGAACCAATAGTTTCCCTTGGAGGCATAGTATTGCAATAGGCCACTGTAATAGCTTTAGGTGTCACGTTAAGGAGGGCATACAAAGCTAGCGAACCTGTACACGCAATGCCTAACGACCGCGAGTGTACCAGAATCTTGGAAGAATGCGAACATCATACTAATCCATAAGAAAGGTGACATGAAGGACTTGAAAAATTACAGGCCGATCAGCTTACTGTCAGTCGCCGTCAAGGTTCTTACCGAGGTAATCGCTAACAGAATTTCTTCCATTTAGATTTCAGTCAACCTAAAGAAGAAGCAGGGTTCCGTAAAGGCTATTCAACAATGGACCATATTCACAGAATCAATCAGGTGATAGAGAAGTGCGCTGAGTATTCTGAACCCTTATATATAGCCCTCATAGACTATGAGAAAGCATTTGACTCGGTCGAAACCTCAGCAGTCATTCCGGCATTACGGAACCAGGGTGTAGACGAGCATTATGTAAGAATACTGGAGGATATTTACAGTGGGTCCACAGCTACCATCATCCTTCATAAGGAGAGCAGTAAAATACCTATAAGGAAGGGTGTCATACAAGGAGACACAATCTCTCCAATGTTATTCACATCATGTTTACAAGAAGTATTCAGAACATTGTATTGGGAACAGGTGGGGGTGAGGGTTAATGGAGAATACCTCAGTAACCTCAGATTTGCTGATGACGTTGCCTTGCCAAGTAACTCGGGGGACGAATTGCAAAGCATGCTTTCCGCACTGGGCGAACAGAGTAGAACCGTGGGCCTGAAAATTAATATGCAGAAAACTAAAGTAATGATCAATAACCTCGGGACAGCACAGCAGTTTGAGATAGGTGGCGAGGCAGTGGAAGTGGTAAGCGAATATATCTACTTAGGCCAAGTTGTGACCCCAGATCCCAACCATGAGGCAGAGATAATTAGAAGGATCAGAATGGGGTGGGGTGCATATGGCAGACATTCTCAGATAATGAATAGCAGCCTACCATTGTCGCTGAAGAAGAAAGTGTATGACAGCTGCATCTTACCGGTACTCACCTACGGAGGCGAGCCTAGCTAATTCTGATGGCCACGGCTGATGTTTTATAGCTGGTTAATAATTGCGGTTAGTTATACTCTTGCTTTATTTGCTCAGCTTATCATGCGTCTTTACACGCTTGACCGCATGCACTAGGCCTTTTTCAAGTGCCGGTCGGTGCTAAGCTTCGGAAACGGTGTCAACGCGATTCTTTGCCCTCGTGCGGACACTGTGCAGAGGTGCTGCAGGCGTGTAGAAAGAACAAAGTATATGTACTATGTATATGCAATATCGGTCAAAGTACCCACTTTAGGGCTCATACCACCCCACCCCTCCCACCCCCATCGGATACTGCATACTTTGGCTACAGCGGATGTTTTTTTCCGGGTTAAGATGGTTCGTTGTAACGGGCGTAGACTGTATTTACTGCAGCATTTCAGTCACCCAATTGACGCCCAACTGAATGTGTCAAGTTAGTTGTTGCGTTTCCGTGTGTGACTGTTGCAACGTGTTCTTTTTTTTTTTCCCCTCGCTGCAGGTCAAGGTTTTGATGGGCGAGGACCGTGAAGAGACTGGAGAGTTGCTCAGCATTGACATGCGCGAGGGTGTGGTGAAGATTGCCAGCACCGGCAAGATCACAATGCAGCCCCTGAGGCACTTCTGCAAGATGCACGAAAGCTAATGGCTGACCCATCGCCATCTTTCTGTCCTCCCCTCTCCCCACCTCCCTCTCCTCCTCCTCTTCCTACACTCAGTGACTACAGTCAGTCACATCGAACCCCCCCTTCACACTGGGTTCTCACTTGCCCAGTGGGTGGCCCCTGTCAAAGTGGTTCTGATGTAAATGTTGAAAAGTTTGGTGGTGATTAAAAGCGCAGCGTGTTTGCTGGTGTAAAGATGACAAGAATGCAGTCAGTGTCATCATCATCAGCCTATCTACGCCAACTGCAGGCCAAAGGCCTCTCCTATTAATCTCCAATTACCCCGGTCCTGTGCTAACTGCGACCAATTTACCCCTGCAAACTTCTTGATCTCATCTGCCCACCTAGGTTTCTGCCGCCCCCTGCCACGCTTGCCTTCTCTAGGGATCCACTCTGTTACCCTTAATGATTAACGATTATCTTGCTTTCGCATTACATTCCCTGCCCGCACTCATTCCTACTAATATGTCCTCAACATGCGTTTGTTCCCTGACCCTCTCTTTTTGTCCCTTAACGTTACATCCATCATCTTCTCTTCCATTGCCTCTGTCCGTTCAAGTGCTGTCAGTGTACTTGCATCTTATGTCATGCTCCGTGTACAGCAGGTTGCCACTGTCATCAGCATCACCAGTATAATCATGATAGTCGCAACCACCGTGGCGCAGAAAGCTTGGCTGGCTATCATTACGGTATCGTCAGTCGTTTCAGGTGTTTATCCCATGTTGGCTAATGCCCTTAAACAAGTAAGTGCCGCTTTAATTTGTGGCACCACTGCCACCTCATCATTTATTATAAACCTGTATCATCTTTCTGTTGTTTCTTGCAGCGATCGCATGGGGAGCAGCAGTTCAGCAATTGTTGTGCCAGTGTGTTCATGGCTTATTTTTTTGTGATTGACGAGTTGTGAGGGCAATGGAGGCCATGGTTTTGACACAAGAGTAACAATTTCTTCCAGAAGTTCTGTTATGATGTTTTTTTTTTGCGTGTGTGTGTGTTTTCACATGAGGGCTTCCCTTTAGTTCTCTGCCCACAGCTGTCAAGAGAAAAAAAGGAAAAAGTAACATGAATGGATACTGTAAAGTTCTGAAAGAACGCCCGCCCCCGAAACATCGCCCACTCCCCTTTAGGGGCGAAATGTTTAAGTTACTAAAAGACCCCGAAGATCGCCCACCCCCTAAAATCGCGCTAGCTTCGACGCTTTTGAAAGCCCGGGGAGCTCCAGAGATCAGAGAACCACCCTCCCCTACCCCCAAAAATTCGCCCGCCCTGACGCTGTTCTCATTCGACGTGCACAAACGGGCACGCTACCAACACAACACATACAACACTACATAGACGGGCTTCCAGGCACACCAAAATGCTCACACTGCGACCAATACCCCAACAGTGAACACACCCTCTGGACATGGCCAAACATACAAAGCACCCTGAGATCTTCCCTGCAACCAATTCCTGCCACAAAGCGCCCTACTTGCTGGGAGGCATGGGTCACACCCCCTGAGGAGCTTGAAGAGCTCTATTGGACCACGCTGGTGCACCACGTTAAAAACACGCCAGGACTATAGATAGCCAGGACTATAGTCCCTGCAACCTAACCAAGAAGCCAAGCAGTCCTTTGGACACAGGCTTCAAAATAAAGTTTATCTCTCTCTCTCTCTCCCTTCATGGAAACATTCTGCGGCCGCGAATACTGCCGATGTCATGATTTTGAACAAAGAGAGACAACCTGTCCAGCTTTACTGGCAAGATGAGGAGGAAAGAGTAATAGATAGATAGAACAGAGAAGAGGAAGGGGTGGTAGATGGGACGAATAGAAGAGCGGAGAGATTTTGACAAAACTTGGTGGTTTTGAAGACAACCAACGCCTGGCCTCTGCAAGCACGAAACCGACAAGGGGACTCAAAGCTCAGGAGAGTATGGTGGATGAAACGCTGCAGCAACATGATTCATCCATTCATATGCCGATGATGTCATTTATTTGACCTTTCTGCACTTGACCTGAAAGTTCGCCCATCTCGTATTTTTTACTTGATGTCTCTGCAGTTTTGGTTGGCGGTGCGGCCCCTTTTTTGTGCTTTTTCGCACCTGACGCAAAAGTTCCCCTATCCCGTATTTTTCACTTGATACCTCTCTAGTTTGGGTGGACGTTCTTTCAAAACTTTACGTTAGTTAACCTTTGTAAAGCAAATCAAAGCGCTGCTGTCGGCATGAAATAAGGACTGCATAACGGTACTGTATGTTGACAAAGGGTCGGTCTAGTGGCACAGAGAATGCATTAATCAGCGTGTTACGCACACATTCCCTTTGCAGCAACCACAACCTTCGTGGAGCAAGTTTTCAAGCAAATTTTGCAGTGTTGCCGTCACTAAACCACCAAGAAGGAGGTGTTGGTGTATTCTGTGATGATGGCTGTTTCTGTCTATTTCTTTCCAGGCTGAACGATTGCCCCTTTCCAAATGTTTTTGCTATCCTCACAAAAATAGAGCTCATTAGAATCAACCTGCAATTCTGAGACATCTGCGAGTGTTCACTTTCTACAGCGAATCGGTTGGCATCTTTTTTCGACTTTCAGGGGCATTTCGACAAAGAAAAGTGAAGCAGGCAGAGAGCTGGAGAGGAAAAGAAACAAAGAAGAAAACCCAGCGAACAAGAGAACGAATGGGACACAGCCGCTCACGTTCCACTCAAGGTTAATTAGGATGCCTCCTCGTAGGTCTGCACGTAAACATCCAAAACACGAAAGCGTTGAAGTTATGCCACAAACGCACGTGCACCTAGCCGCCAATCACGTGGTTAAGCATTGATGGTATAGGGCAAGCAGCTCAGCAAATTACAGCTTCGATGGCCATCCACCTCTCTGGGACGGCTGGCTCCTCAATTTTCAGGGGCGAAGCACCTTAGAGGCCTGGGCTGTTGGCGTCTCCTGTCGCCTCGTGTAGTCATGGTACTAAAACACCGCGACACTCACTTTCCAACGGCTCACACTAGAACGTAACACGTACTATAAGAACACATCGGGGCACTCGTTTTCCAACGCCTCGCGCTAGAACGTATTGTCTCCATTGGCGTAAACGCGTACTAAAAGAACATACCGGGACACTCGATTTCCAACAGTGCATGCTATGGCGTGGGCCATGACAACTTACAGCCAGTCTGTCTCTCATTTAATCGCTTAAATCAAGTTCAGTGCAAGAGAGGGCGCCACCGCCTCAGCAAGCGTGCGATTGCTCCTCTTACCGGCTCTTCTCCGGCGCCCAATCAGCGCGCGCCCTGTGGCAAGAGAGCGACTTATAATCCTTAAATACACTGATGCACTGCATGCGTCGCCCCACCCCAGGTTTCACGTTAGTGGAGATGTCCTGGGATTTTTTTTTTTGGCCGAGACGTCGCGACATTCAAGCTTAATTTTCTTTTGTCTTCCAGCCTGGCTATGGTGATACTGATTCGAATAGGTGAGGAAATATCTTAGCTTCAAAAAGCATAGTTTAACAAAGAAAGAATTGAAGGTCTATTGGTGGATCAAAGCTAGTGTCACTAAAGCTACGCTAAGTAAGCTATGCTATTTAGTGACGCTAATCAGGGGTTGCCCAACTGGGCAGGAACTAGCCGTAGCTGCAGTTGCATTAAAAACTGATCTATCGGTGATCTACATGAACGAGTGATTATTTTATTGTCTTCCTCATGAAAGGTTGAATAATAGAGGACTTAAAACGGCTCCTTGAGACATTCCTTTCTGTATACTGTGATGAGAAGTAGGGCCTTCTGGCGTCACGCATGAAAATTTCACATCCTTTGAGGTAGCTTGCAATCCAGGCGTACAGTCTTCCACCAAGACCAAGGACAGCTAGGGACTAGAATTGCAGTGTGCAAGACTGAATCAAATGCTGACTTCAAGAAATACTACTGTCGGTATGTGTCCGCTTTGCAGTTCTTATAGTGAAGCGACGAGAGCGATTATGTTGTCAATAGTGGATCTGTTCTCCCGCAAGCGATTCATTAGAGAGTTTTAGCAGTACGTATGCTCCGTTCGTTACGTTCGTTACGTTGCTACCGGGTTTACCGGGACCCGACTGCGCATGCGCCATTTGTTCCGTACGCGGCCGGCGTCTCTCCCGGCGCTCTGCTTCCGTGTTACCGTATCCGGCAGGGGGGTAAAGCGAGCTCCGAGACCGTACGAATCGTGGGCGCTGACATGATACAATTCCCATGGTTGCCAGATCAATTGTATTCAGTTTTGTAAAGAGTTGTTTGTTAATTATTTAAGTAAAACAAAGAACTGAAGCAAAACAGTTGCAAATAATTGCCTCAGTAATTAAAACTACCTCTAAAAAACTTTTAGTGTAATTAAGCTCTAATTTGCGAACAAAAAGTAAGTGCGTAGCTCAGTTTTGGTTTCGATTTCTTTAACTGTGCTAGGAAGTGGCGAGGCCCTTGCGCCTGACTTGCGCAGTGTGTGTGCGTGTGCGGTATCCAGCTCAGATCTGCGTGCGTGCAAAACGCGTACAACTGGTACAACTCGGATGCACGCGCTGAGCAAGTGCCTCCCCGGGCGCTTGCGAGGCTGTCATTCGTTTCTTCACGTTAAACACCCTGTCTATTGCCCCTGAACTGACGCCGGAACAGCGATTCCGATCTGACCTTGACGACCGCAAGTAAACTACAGGCTACGGAGTGGCAGCCAGCGATTGTTCCCGTTGGAAGGGAAATAAAAGGAACTTTTATAATTGTTCGGTTCCAGTTGTTTTATTCATGGAACTTCTTACAGCTCTCCGTGCTTCGAACTTTCGCGCAAACGTTCGTGAAGGTAGGACGAAAAAATAGGTAACGAAATGCGGTTTCTTTTTTAATCAATCCTTTACTTAATCTTTTTTAGTCAACAAGACAATGTTCTTTCCTCGCGCGCTCTGTGCGGCAAATTACTGCCCATTCAGTCCCGCAAGCTTTCCCTTTGAAGTGGTGGAAAGCAGCTAGAAAGTGACGAATACAGACGGAAAGGAAAACGGGACACGTCGCTGACTGTATTTCGCATACTCCCTTTGCATGCATTCTGCCACTCCATTGGCCTGCGATCGACCGCGCTCGATCTTTCGTTCCTGTGCTTCAAAGGGCCGCGACTCACCGGCAATATCAGCGTTGGCCCATGCGATAACGTTTTTCTTTTTGTGTGTGTGTCAACAAAGGTTTACATTCAGCGACAAAGCCACAGTTCTTCACTTCACTTCATTTGAAAAGCATTGAGCGACTCGCAAAATGTCCCAGAATTGCAAACAAAGCAGCACAGCGCAAAAATGCACGGAGATCATGACGGAGATTCATTTTTTCTGTGCGCCCCAGTACGGATCAGCTGATTCCTTGACGTCCTCGCGCATGCGATCAGTCGCATTCGAGCTTGCGCGCAAGTGTTGTGTGAGCGTTGCCACATCTTGCTCAAATAGTCTCAGTACATATAAGTCACACGTTAAACCGAAAACACGTCGGTTACCTACCAACAGGAGATAAACTACGCAATGCTGTCGACGCCGCCTACACAAAATCCGCCTGGCCAGCGGTCCGCCATGTTACAATTAATCCCGGCATGCTTCGCTAGCCGGACGCGGAAACGCCACAGTAGCCCGTTGCCAGATTACAACACATCGCTGTCGCCGTTTTTAGTAAGCAAAAACTCAGCTGGCAACCTTCAAATCGTTGTATCATGTCTGCCACTGTGTGTCGTACGGTTCCAATGCATTGGCTCAGCGGCGCGCTTTCCCTCTAGAGTCAGTATATTATCTCTATGGTATCCGGAGCCACGACCGGCTTGCTCGGGTGTTAGAAACTTTAGGCTTAGCGTCCTGGCGAATATTTGATCGCCGCTATCTGTGCAACTGCGAATGACACTCCGTAACACAACGTTTCACCTCAACTATCATCCCCTTTCTCGCATGTGAATACTTTATTTGAGCTACAACTGCCGTGAGCGACCGGTTGACCGAGACATCTTGCGTAGCCTGTTTCGATGCTTCCGAGGCAGGTATCGCCATCTCTCGGCACTCGCCGCACCGCGCGCCGCGGCATCCATTGGCCGGTCGGCATATGCTTGCATCGCGGCAGAATATATCTGATCGCCGCTTTTAAAATAAGCCCCGAGAACAATCCCTAGCACAATTTTTCACCAACACTAACACCTACTTTCTCGCAGGTGGAACTTCGTTTTAGTGATCAGATTGATTTGGAAGAACAGCGACAAGCGGTTGCTACCGTGGTCTGCGCCGGTTCGAGCCGCTGAGTTGTGCCGAGCTGGCAGTGCGCGACCGGTCGTGTGCGCGGACTGTTCCGATGCAGAAAACGCTTCACGATTGCCTGCTTTTATCCATTTCTTGCGTACAAACCCGCGGAATCTACAAATTCAGCTCAGCGATCGTCGTAGTTGACCATGGTGCAAAAACAGTGGGCGGAAGCGGCGCCGACGAGGCATCGCACACCCGCATCGGGCCATGTGTCTCAAATTCACGCGTACGACTAGTCGTGGTGACAGTCGTAACGATTCAGTCGCATACGAATCGCGTGTACCAATTGTACATGTGTCTAGCGCTTCAATCGGGCAAGGCCAAGGCCATTCCTCCACGTGAACGGCGCGCGACCATGTCGTCACCTGCGCTCGCTCTGGTGCCGTCGCCGCCACCGCAGCCCCTGCCTCACAATGCGTCCTGCCGAGCGCGATTTATTTTAGATTTGCAATGCTTTAGGGGAAACTGCGTTGTTTATTTACGCATTTTTAGCGTGCGGATTTTTGCAACTACTCGGCTAATCAGCCGTCACACGGAACGAACGGTACGACGCTACGGAGTGCTAAAACACGTTTTCCGTCTCACTCTACGGAAAGAACCCGGTACGTACGCGCGCATGCGCAGTCGGGTCCCGGTAAACCCGGTAGCAACGGAACGAACGTAACGAACGTACTGCTAAAACTCTCTATTTTTGCCTCCTCCCGTACCCCGCAGAGTAGCATGTCGGCGTTAACATGCCGGCAGACCTCTCTGCTTTCCTCTAATAAAGAGCTCTCTCTCTCTCTCTCTCTCTTTCTCATGAAATCGAGGATCGCCCAACGGGCATGCCTTGCTCCAGCTTTTTGTTTCGTCGCCCTTCACTGGCTTCTGTTATAGTGCCTATATTCTAGGCACTATACTTCTGTTCTACAGCGCGTGTAAGTGGTGGCAGAGGCACGGGGCCCGTCGACGCTGAGCAGTAGCAGGTGGCACGCCGTGCTTCGACTTGACGTCATTCTGGCAACGTTGGTGCCGCTGCAAAAGAAGCTCTCGCCACGCACTCTTCCCGCTCCGTCGTTCTGTGCTTTCGACTCGCTCGCTCTGTTGACTGCTCAACACTGCTCTGTGGAGCAGCCCGGAAATCGTACAATACACAAGTAGCACAGCATATGATGCGGACATAAGACGATGTCCAAAAACAATCAAGAAAATATTCACCGTTTTAAACATGAATGCCATGCCACGACCAGGCTAGAGCAGCGGCGTGCGCGCGTTCTAGCCCGGCCGTGACCAGACCTATGAAAAATCAGAAAAATGCGCAAGTAGGGCAGCTTTGAATGACTTGTCATGTATTGACACTAGTGGTTCGGGAAGGTGATTCCATTCGCTCACCGTGTGGGGTAAAAATGAATGATAAAATGCGTTTGTTTTTCACGCATAGAATGCGTTTTTTATTGCTTGCACAGTAAAAATTACCGTGTTTTCGCGATTCTAAGCACCCTCCCTTACTTTCGGGAAGGTGCTTACATAACCATGCATACATAACCACTGTTTTGGCGCTCTTTGCTTGAACTTGCGCCATTAATATCCAACCATCATCGTTACTTACGGGAAGAAAAATTGGAAGAATCTAATCACCCCTTTTTTGTGAGCGAACATTGCAATGTGGATTTCAGACGTGTGGAAGCGGGCCCCGAGTTGACGTTGTGCCCAAGTCATTTATGAAGTTTTAATTATAAACAACTTCAACGGAACAATTGAGAGCGGTGGCCCAAGCAGCCCAAAAGTATGGTCACTAGAAATATGTGCTAGTCTGCCGTCCGCGCGCTTTCTCTATGGGAAGGCGTGTCCGCGCCGCTGATGCACGCACAGCGCTGCGCAGAGGGCGCTGCGAGCAATCGGAGCGCCCGAGCGGCCGGAGCGAGAGCGGCCGCAGGCCGGCCTGTGCCGGGCGCAACTGCCGCGGAGCGCGAGTAGAGTGAACTCGCGCAACGGGGTTTGTCGGCCACTTAGAGCGGTAAAATCGAATGGTACGAGGTACATCAGCTCACAATTGAAGGTACGATAGTACTATAAGACCTTTTAGTTTCACGCCCCGATTTTTTCGCGAATTGGGCTACGGAGCCTCTTTGCGGCCGCTAAATTTCTCGAGTGAGACCGAATGATGAAACCGCAGCAACCAGCGTAGCCGTTTCACTACCACCGCTTGAACCGTTATTAAAGTAAAGCTTTCTATGTCTCACTGATGACCTATGTCGCTTCGAAAAAGACTGCAGGAAAGCCAACTGTCTCTGACGACGGTGATGTTTGTGAGTAAAGTGAGAGGGGAAAAAACGCTTCCCGTGGTCAGAATCGAAGCTGGCTCCACCGCGTTATGAAGCCGACGTCTATCTCATTGGCGCAATTCCAACATGGTCCAAGCAGTTTGGATTTGGAGAAGGAGTGCATGGACGTGCACATGTAATTAGTCAGAAAAATTATCCACTCCTCCACTCCGCAACGATGGTTGAACACGAAGCTTTCTTCGCGTTAATCAAACGGCAAAGGGTCGATGTCAAATCCGCGTGAAAATACAAGTCCAAAATGCGTGCGAGTCAAAGTCAAAGCTCAAAGAGTCAAAGTCAAACTCAGACGACAAGGAATCAGAAGAAAGCTTCGCGTTCAACCATAAATGTGCAGACAGTGAGATCCCGTTCAAAAAGAGCTCCCTGCAGCACCAGAAGCTGCTTCGTTCCACATCGAAACTACCGAGTCATTACCGAACGTCATTGACGGTGACAAGCACGCAGCCGGCTGGTAGGGGTGACAAGAAGAAAAGCGAAAGCTTGAGTAAAATTTTGTGCCAGCAAAAACTTGTTCCTATATACTTTGGGCAGAGTGCGGGGGGAGGAGAGCGGGGGGGGGGGGATAAAGCAAGGTATATATGGTCATGACAGTATAAATAAACATCAGTATCTTTGCTCCTTTGTTTCAAACAGCCGCGACTATAATTGAGTGGCCCATAACACAATATATTCTCCCCGTTTTGCTTTCCCCGCGTGCGTCTCGCATTCACTCCGAGAGTGTGTGGTGATCAAAAAGAATTAACCTAGTGCAATGAGGAATGCAAGCGAAGTACTGATTTGCAGCCGGGTGTTATTAAAAATCAATTTCACGTACCCAATGCTGGCGAATATTTCAAATCTTGGTATTCCCGAAAATTACAGGCACGCAAAAGAGGTTTGATAGTACCCAAATTTTTGAAAATTTCGAGGTAAGCGGAGTGTTGGGTTAAGCGAAATGCGAAAAATGTATGGCCAGAATAAGAGCTAGCGCTGGTAACAAACGCTCCAATGCACAGGGACGCTCCCGGAATACAGGCAAAATAATTTGCAGAAAAAAACAGTTTTTTTTAGGTATTGCGGAAAAAGAACTGCGTGATGCTCGCCTGTTTCGCCTTCGCATCTGGTCCCAAAAAAAGTGTTCTTGCAGCTCTCAATGCCGCATCAACTGTTGGTCGCCAACGCTATATTCTATCTTGCTGTGAAGCAGGCAAAGCATATGTTTTCCTTGTTCCTGCCGTTTTTGGCACTTCTTGAGACACGTCGTCGTCCACATGATCAGAAGCGTCTTCCCCAGCTATATGAACGATGTAGGCGTCGGACAGCACTCCGCTAACGGGCCATCGGCCGCGCACAGTGCGTAACCCGCACAAATTTGCCGTTCGCGACGGTGTTCGGCTCGTAATGGGAGCTAAGCTTTAACCCAGAGCTTATCAGCTGCCTGCAGCGAATGTTGCATTGCGTCCTCTTTGTCAACATTTCGAGATATCCGTAATCCCCGAAAAGACGTTTCGAGACAAAGGGTGGAAAATGTTGCCTATGGCAGGAATATGCACGGCAAGAAAAGGATTCGACTTAACCGATATTTCGAGATATCCGAGTTCGAGTTATGGGGAAATCACCGTATGTGATGACTGAAGGTGATAAAACTTCGTATGCATGTGCACACGTCTTGTTTTTTTTTTTTTTTATTCGGCATTTACATTTAACAGATTCCCAGTTGACTGGACGTAACTGAGGGGGCCGCGAAGACGTGCGCTTAAGGGCCTCCAGATCAACGATGCGAAAGGTCAGAAGGCACTGGTTCGAGCTGCTTTATTTACATACACGTACAGTGGACAACATCTTGGGAAACTTGCAAAGAAAGACGGTTCCAAAGAGCCATACAAAGAAGCGGAGCGCCGACACACCACACACATTTTCACGGGCTGGCTAATCCATCAGTTAACAACGGCGGGGGTATTCACAAAGAAGGGTTGTTTGCTTGGTAATGTAGCTGAAGTCCCGCATGATGTTTCCAAGCTGGAAAACGATGCCGTGCCGGCAGTGTTCCCGAAGCCCCCGGCCGTGTATGTGTCGAAATCGGTTCGACACATACCGGGGGCTAGCGTAGCGTCACGATTCCGCGGTTTTACAAGGCTCGATCCTTCATAATACGCGAAAACGTACTCCTGTCACTTCACGCTTCGGTTAATTGTCTTCGTACTGGTAAGAACCAACTTATTTGACTAATCTGGTTTGTCGACAGAAACGGATAGGGTTCGAAAAGGGGCAGTTAAAATGGGCTGAACCCGCCCAGAGATAGGGCAGAACTACGAAGGCAGCAGCGGCACGGCAGAGCGCCGTCCGCCGCTGCCCATCGCGCCGGCCGGCCACCACGCTCCGATTGACTGCAGCGCCGCCGCTGCATGCATCACGGAGGAGCCCCTTTCGCGGCCGGCGGACGGCAGACTAGCACATATTTCTAGGGACCATACCAAAAGACTCCAGTGGTAGTGATGGTGACTGAGTATCAGACGTAAGCAGTGGGTACACTGTCTGTGCCCATTTTTAATGTTTGCCAAATAAAACGTCATTCCTTACGCCCGTCTAGTAGAGATACGGCCGCGAAAAAAAGCGGCGGAGAGGTGGGTAATTTCAGTTTTCGAATCTAAGCACTTTGCAATCGTGGAAAAAGGGGTTAGAATCGAGAAAATGCGGACCTTAATTCGGACCACCAGCTCCAAAGGGAGTTTGCAATTCGAGCGGCTGAAGTCGTCGCAACCTTTAGGTTTGCACCCACTGCACCCTAATACACTATGTAAATAAACGTTATCTCTCTCTCTCTCTCTCTCTCTCTCTCTCTCTCTCTCTCTCTCTCTCTCTCTCTCTCTCTCTCTCTCTCTCTCTCTCTCTCTCTCTCTCTCTCTCTCTCTCTCTCTCTCTCTCTCTACTCCTGAAGTGGACCTAACTAACATTATCAAGCTGTGTTTTGCGTGTAAATATAGTAATAATGGGTTAATGTCAGGTCAGGCCAAGGATTTACGAGAGGCGATAATGTAGCCAGATAGTCTCCTTTTTTTTTTTTTGTAAGTTTGGTGAATTATACGTGTTGTGTGTCACCTGTAAGGCAGGAAGACGGAAAATGTTCAGTGTACTGGGCAGGAAGGAAAAGCTGTATGGTTTAAGTCAGTGATTTTCCTACACCCCCCCAGGGGGTGTGTAGACCCCCCCCCCCCTAGTTTTCACATTGCTACCAGCCAGGGAGTAGCGAAAATGAAAAAAAAAAAAGTAAAGGAAAATGGGAGCTTCAACGGCCGCAGATTAGTCACGAAACTTTCGCCTGCTACCGTGACATTCATATGAATGGTACGGGTGACGGGTGGGTGCGGGAGCGACTGCAGGACGAGAACATTTTGTGCACGAGTTATCCGAAACCCAGATATTTTCGGGGGTGTGCCTTACTGCCATTTTTAATACGCCGAAGTGGAATACCACGCGGGGGACGCAGCAATCCCCACTCCCTTGAAGTGACTTTGGGAGTGATGTCGGATGCCCAGGGAAAAATGGTCCAATGGAGGCAGCGGAAACGCGAGTATGCAGGGCAGTCCCACGGTCGAGGGAAGTTTACTTAACTAGTTATTCAACTTAACCTAATTATTTAACTAGTTAACCTAACCTAATTATTTAACTAATAATTTAACCTAATTAACTTAATTGTTTAACTAGTTGGATAACAAAACAGCTTTTCTAGTTTATGGACCCCCCCCCCTTCCCCCTCAGAGCCATTGAGACAGGAAGACGATGCCTGGGGAAACCCCTGGTTCAAGTTGGCTTAGTAGGTCGAGAATTTGACGTAATATGTGTGAGATGGCACACAAAGTGATGGACGGTGAAAAGTAATCGAGTCGAAAAAAATCGTGTTAACTTGGGTCTGGATGGGAATTTAGCCCAGGGCCTTCAGAATGCAAAACAATAAATAGTGCATCTTAAGTCGTACAGTCGAACACGGATATATCGAACTCCAAGGGGATCATAAAATAGTTCGATATCTCGATAATTCGAAATATGAAATATACCTATCTGAAGCGTATCTGAAAACTCCGCACATCACTGAGAGCCTTTCAAAGTCGCTACAAGCGGTACCTTACCGATTTGTTCCTCACAGCCCGGTAAATCCGAAGCCACACCGCTACGATAACGACAATTTAACACAAAACACAAAATCTGTAAGCTTCGCTTGCTTCTTTTTCTGCGTCATAAGTTCACAAATCCAAAGTCTTCCGCTTTTCCGTGACCATGGCTCCGAAACGTGGGCCGTGGACAAAAAAATTCCCCGCATTTACCCGAGGGGAAGAATGTGAAAGTGCGAATGCAGGAGTTGAATTTGCGCGGTTCGGTAATGTTCGCGAAAGAGAGATCACACACACACACACAACTACAAAGAAAGAAAGATGCATTTATTCACAGACACCTATTTGTGTTGTCGTTGTACTTGATTGCTAGAGCGTATCTCAGCTTTGAAATTTCGTGTCAGTACTCCTTTAAGCGGGTGCATTAGACCTTCTCACCCCGATTCCTGGCCAATCCCCCACGTGGGTATGTGCCATGCACAGACACCTATTTGTGTTGTCGTTGTACTTGATTGCTAGAGCGGATCTCAGCTTTGAAATTTCGTGTCAGTACTCCTTCAAGCGGGTGCATTAGCCCTTCTCACGCCCGATTCCTGGCCGATCCCCCACGTGGGTATGTGCCATGTCAGCGGCCAGGCAGCGCGCGCCCATCTCCCCCCGTTGCCAAGGAAGACGAGGAGCGCGCGCACCCGCAGCTGTTGCTATGCGGACGGCGGCGGACGCTTCAGGCTCGCTTAAGAAGTGCATTCGCACTTAAAACACGCAACATGCCAGATGAGTCCCCCTGCGCTATCAACCACTGAAAACCGCTAGAGTATGCAGAAAACATGCCAGAAACCGAACGCGGCAGGAGAAGTCGCCATCATCATCACATCCACCCCCTAAGGAGAAGCGCACTTGCAGGGGCAATTGGGGCGCAGCGTTCGATATATCGAATGTGTCCGTGATCGAGAGTTCGATATACGCGTACAACAGCGCTATACTTTTGCAAGGGGTTTTCAAGGGGATGTTCAGACAGTTCGATATAGACAATAATTCGATATATCCGTGTCCGACTGTAGTACCAGAAAAAAAAGATACTAAGGAGAAAGGATGATGATGTTCGAAGGCAAGTGCACAAATTAATTTGTCTCGTGACGTGACTAATTCGTGGTGCATTTCTTGGAAATGTTCGGCCATTCTACCATAAGTGGTCTATTAGGCCCAGAACGCGTAAACAGAAGAAGCACAATATTCACACAATTTATAACATGTTAAAAATCATGTATATATGCTGAGAAACGTACCAGCAGACGCCCCACACAGGGCCGGTGCTCTCACCGTCCTGCACCAGTGAGCTCGCAATTAAAGTTCTCTCTCATGACCAAACTTGTTTTCGTACATTTGTGAATTTCGTGATCAAAATAGGAACTCCTAGCATTTATAGTTGCAGAACTTTTCTATTAATCGTAGGCATTTATAACTTGGAGCAGGTAGGAGGAAGTTGCTTTCAGATTTGGTTTAATTTTTATCTAATCAGACGTATTTCTGCCTTGATAATTCCAGTTTCGTGCTTCAACGATGCAAGTGTTATTTACCCCGTTCCCCTTCCCTCAAAGTGTTCAACACACGATTTGATTTGATTGATTGATTGATTGATTGATTGATTGATTGATTGATTGATTGATTGTAGTAACGCGCCGACGCAACGCAGGCGATGAGGCGCGCCGTAGTGGAGGGCTCCGGATTAATTTTGACCCTCCGGGGATCTTTAACGTGCGCCGAAATTCCGTACACACGGGTGTTTTTGCTTTTCGCCTCCATCAGAAAAGCGGCCGCCGCGGCCTGGAATCGAACCCGCGTCCTCGTGCTCAGCAGCACGACGCCTTAGCCACCGAGCCACCGCGGCGGGTGTTCAACACACGAAGTCGAGAAGCCTATTGATAGGAGAGCAATCGTAGTGACTTTATTTTCTGTAAAGCGGCCATCTGTAGAGCCTCAATGAGCCAACGGAAGTGTTCTCAAAAAGGACTATCAAGATCAGTTTTATCAGACGCCTACAGGAGAGACATGTGCACTCCTTGTGTATAGACGAAGGCCTATTATAGGAACTACAGCGACATTTACTTGTTCGTAGTGTACAGAGAATGAAAGCAGCATGAAATTCAGAGTTTGTAGCATAAGGCGAAGCAGCGTAATAAATCTAGCGAGAAGCGTTAATTACCGCGGCCAACAAAAATGCCGTACAGGTGTGCACCGTAGCGCTTAACATTCCAGAGGGAAATTCCCTGATTTCTGTGCCTTTGTATGTACGCCATTCTGCGTAGCTATCAAGACTTCTTGATTTGTGGTGGTTAACTGAGCTATAATTGACAAAGTTATGAAGTACGCAAAAATAGATATTGAATTGGTGATCATTCAAAAATAAATATTTCGGTGTCCTTTTCAAAGCACATGGCTCCTAGCGGGTTAAGAAAGTAGGGGTGACGTTTGGGAGATCCGCATTAGACAAACACAAGAAAAAAATCAATATCAACATTGACAAAACAAAACAGAGAATCTCGTCTTAATCCACTCTCCCTATTTTTTCCCCCACGCCCACACGGAGGAGCTAATTTCTTTAATCAGTAAAGACAATATCAGTGATTCAAAGCGAAATTTATTCCTGCGTACGATCGTTCCCATCGTCACAGCTGAGCCCGGGCGGAGAGCGAGTTTGCAGATCGTGCACCATCACGTATCCGAAAAGGTGTGTTCCAGAGTAGCCTAACCTAACGTAACACTTTTTAGACGTAACGTATGTTTTTCAGTTTTTTTTTAAAGATTAAGTACATGGCTTGCACATGACGTCAGCACTCCCCTTTATGGTGCAGTGCACTCAGCTCTGCACCGTTGGAGATAACAGGAACCAGGTAATGTCACAGCCTTTCACTGTGCGCGCGGGGAAAAAAACATGGCAGCTACAGTGACGTCAGGGCTTAAGACTCTCCTGAATATGGGGGATTACCCTTTTTTATCTTAACGTTCGAAGGAAAGTTCTCCCTCGATTGGCAGAGATGGTGGTGAGTCCGGGTGAAGATTCCCCCTAAATCAGTACAATAGTTATTCACTACTGACGTGTACCGTTTATTGTTTAGATGGGTTCTAAAATACCTTTTGAACATGTTAAACTTGCTCAATCGTGAACTTGTATGCGCGAATCAAGCATCCGAGATGAATAACGCTCTTCCGGCGACTAGCGGAAAGCTCGCAGTTGCGCAGGCCTTGCCACCACTTTCTTGCGCTGATTTGGAATCCGGTCATTTTCTGCCGCTTTTTACACCAAAGCTGTCTATGGCTAGGATCCAGCAGATCGTCTCTCGCGGCAGAGCGGTGTAGACAATCTCACGCGAGCGTAGCGCCACGTTGCGGCGCCCACTTAATTCCAGGGATCGTAAACTGCGCGCCAGACCTTAAGAGTGCGAAAAAATTATTTAAAAAAATATAAAAGAAGTCCTAGCACCTTCATAATTGAATGTAAAACGGCTTATGTTTCCACCAAAAAAAATGTCTTCCCAGCGATGCTCGTTCCAAGCTTGGTCTTTGTGAGATGGCTTTCCCACATTGATTGTGTTGCACAGGGAAGCACGTCCATCTTCGCAGGGATTGGATTGGAAGAAAACATCATTACAGAAAGTGGCTCCAACTCCTGTTTAATAGAAACTATCCCGAAACAGATTATATGGCAATTAGCCGCTAAGACGACTCTAACATTACGCCCAGTTTCGTCTACTTTTCGACATTACATAGTCCATAGTGAAGTTGTGAATATTGCGGAATTCTCGTCTGCTGCCAATAAATAGGCTTCAACGGGAGGGAGACAGGCCGCCCCACGTTTGTCCACTGGAATAAAACTAGTTCGTCAAAATTGCATTTAGGTAATTAATCAGGAAGTACGCTCAACCGGAAATTACGGACAAACGTGTTTTACTCCGTGCCCTTCTTGGACTACGACCCAGTGAGAGCATACCGTATTGTCGCTCACGTTGAGGCTCGGCACCACAGCTTTGCTGGTCATCCTTCTTCACAGAGTGAAACAAAGGATATTGCTTTTTTTTAAATCTCAAAGTTTACAACAGCTTCCCGAAGGGAACGTTGAGTTAGATGCGGTGCATCGCGGTGTTCACCACATTTCCCCCAAATTTGACTACGAACACAACGGTTGCTTCCATCACACTTCAACGGAAGAACGGAGTGAAGTGGAGTCAACCGCAGCAAGCGCTGAACTGAACGCGCGCAGCGCGCTACCCGATTTACATTCAAGGTTGAAGGAGAGGAGACGAGAGGAGGAGAGATGCGTAAGCGCGAGCATGCAACCGCGAAAGCAGAAGAGCGAGAACGCGGAAGAAGCGAAAGCGAAGTGCACGCAACTGGTACGAGAGAAGAAGTGGCGGAGTATCGCGCAGCTATGGGGAGAGAGAAGGAGGAGAGTGCGCATGCGCAGTGTGAGGGCGGACGCCGTCGCGGTAGCATTTCGGCTGGCGTACCCGCAAATTTTCCCATTTTTTCGCAGGGCTACCATGGTTGCCAGACCAGGACTGCCCTCTGTTGATTAGCTCGCATCATCCGTAAAGGCCGCGGATCTGTCAGCCCGCTCTGGTTACAAACCCCTGCCCGCTCGCGCCGTGGGCTCGGGCTCGAGCCTGTTTTTTTTCGCTTCGTCCCCATGGTTGCCAGACCAGGACTACTGCCCTCCCCTTTACGGACTGCCTTTACGGGCCCCATACGTTTGTAGTACCTCCCGTGGGGACGAAGCGAAAAAAAAAGCCAGGCTCGAGCCCGAGCCCACGGCGCGAACGAGCAGGGGTTTGTTACCAGAGCGGGCTGACAGATCCGCGGCCTTTACGGATGATGCGAGCTAATCAAAAGAGGGCAGTCCTGGTCTGGCAACCACGGTAGCCCCGCGAAAAAATGGCGGGAAAATTTGTGGGTACGCCAGCCGAAATGCTATCGCCGTCGCGGGACATGCCCAGACTATAAGATGCTCCGCATCTAAAAGGCACTGGATTCTGTTACCCGGTGCTTTTACCTAATTAACCCGCCACGGAGCACATACCCCATGCTATTAGCCTGCTTTTATGCGCACTTCCGGTAGCTTACAGGCGTCGTACTTACGTAATCTGTTCTCCGTAGACGCCGGTACTTTTCGTCGGAGAACAGTGGTGCCTGGAACACGCATACGTGCTAGCGCGTTTGTCTGCGCTAATCCAGTTTTTACGGTATTTTATCGTACACCTTGACCCAAAACATGCGCGTACCGTCTGGAGATTTTGGAGGCTGCTGAGATTAGCAGCTCCTTTACTAGTCGGGAGTGCGAAGTGCGGATACCGATGCTCTTCGCCAAATGGAGATTGTACCGCTTTTTTATTGCCTCTCCCCCCCATCCAAGCAAAAATGACTGAATTACGCAAGCAGATTACAAAAATCGGACAAGCTTAAGCAAGCTAACGGAGACCGGTAGGCACAGCGTGGGTTGACCTAGCCGACTTTCTATACGACGTTCTTCTGTGCCACAACGCTTCTCGCCAGCTTCTAACTGACCGCAGCCATAACTTTTCAAGTGTTGTCGACAATTACCTGCGCTCTTTCTCTGCGGAACATGAGCTTGCCAAAGCCTGTCACCCGCGGACTAATGGGCTAACTGTTAGCCAACCAGACTGACAGACTTGCTGTCCATGCCACGTATCCGTTGACCACCACGATTGGGACCTCGTGTTACCCTATTACCCGGTGTCACTTCAGCCTCTAACAATTCCCGCCGTGACACATCCGGTGTCTCACTATTTTAAGTGCAGAGCACTTTAGGGGCTCGCCTTGTCGTCGTAGCTCGCTCGCTTGGCCCAAGTAGAGCCCCACGGCGTTCTGTCGTAGCGGCGTCACACAGAGGATTCGAAAACCAAGCGGTTTAAATAGTCATAAGCGTTCGAAACTCGTGAACCGCTGGCGCTTGTCATACCCCGTTGTTTAGCGCAGAGAAAACTGCAGGTACATTTGAGGCAAAATATACGTAACTAACCCGCAGCGCCCGCGTTCATTTAGTTAGGAATGCTCGTTGGTTGGTTTTGACGATAGTAAGCGAAAAAAAAAGTGCAGTGTAACGCCGGAACGTGCGGGAGGAAAAGCAAGCACAAAAAGAACAGAACTCCCGCTGGCGCAGTTTCAGGCAGGGGGCGCGCGAGCAATTTTAGGGGCCTTAGCGAAGGCGGGTAATTTGAGTTGCATTGGGTGGTAGCAGTGAGCGTATAACGGCGCTACAGCCCATTATGGCGAATCGCTGCTCTGCACTTCCGACAGCTTTCACATTGAGTGTCACGGCTTTAATTTTTTGTCTACTGTTTGATCGAGAGCTGGCTTTGCTTTGGACGCAATTTCCTGCCTCATCGCCCGGATGCGCCCGCGAAATGTATTGCTCGGGCCCATCGAGCTAGACAACTGCTCGCGGGGCCATCATGTTGCATCGCAGCTATCCCAGAAAGTTCGCCATCGTCAGCGTAATTGCACGATCCACTCTCATCCGGGCGTGCTCGTCCTGTACTCACCCCCTTCTCGCTGTGTGGACCTCTTCAAAAATTTAGTGCCCTTCAACTCTGTGAAAAGAAAAGACCAGAAAAGCTGGGCGAAGTCTAAGGAGTTCACGAAACAAAACACATTTATATGTAATTGGCGATCGAGCATACTTACTACTAAATTAGGTGAAGGAAACTTCGAATGACTGCAGTTTTATTCTAGCGAAAAAACGGGAAAAGAAGAAGGGGGGGGGCTGTTCGTCTTCCCAACCCCTTCACGCGAAGCGCGTGCATTGACAGCAGACGCGAATTCCAGAATATTTAGAACTTCACTGTAAACTACGTAATAGCGAAAATTAAATGAAACTTGGTGTACTATTAGAGCCGGCTTATCTGCCAATTGTCACATTATTTTTTCGAAATCGTTTCGACAATACATGAGTTGCAGCCGTTTTTTGTAGCCGTGCTCCCTCCGCAGACGGCCAAGTATTGGTAGTAGCCCAGAATTTTGTATTGCTCACTACTTCACTGTGGATCAATTAAAAGTAAATGAAATTCGGCGCACTACGATAGAGTCGTTCTATTGGCCGATTTCGGTATGTTTTTTTTTTTTCAAGATATAACCTCGTTGACAGACCGATCAATGACCTCCAGCGATGACATTCCAAGAAGATACACGGTTGTCCTCGCCCATTACCGACTGCAGCGCCGCATTTACCCCCCACCACACACCAAGATGACGACAGAGGACGCCATTACCCTCAGACAGCTGCAAACTAACACCTACCCCCACGGAACACTACTCCATGCCATCTACCCAACAACATACACATTGACTTGTCCACACTGCCCCACACCGCAACACTCTCTACCGTATGGTCTGGGAGTGCCGACAATCACCATCATTAACGCCCCTTGCCAAACACAACCCTGGAACAGTGGGAGGACCAGCTGACCAGCTCACGCCTTCAAGACCACCAACGACTGGTGGACAGGGCCCGCCGGGCAGCCAAGGACCAAGGCTTCCTGGACTAAGGAGGCCTCCCACTACGGAACCCATACAGTTGAACCAATGTTTATTCCTCCTCCTCAAGATGTAACATTGAGAACTACAGGCCATTCACCAGAAAGGTTGGCTTCGCCACAAGATTAAATTTTATCGACGCGACTTCTTTCTACACACCTTGTCGACGCACGCGTAGTTTTGGTCAGAACATAGCTTATAACAGCTCCGCTGTAAAGACTGAGTCCACCCTACTCTGGACCGTACACGGTGTTCCACCACGTCACAAATGTTACCTACCAGATAGCTTTCGTCGTCTGTCCTTCGTTCTCATCCTCTACTTTCCCGCCAACCAGCATTGTACAGGTCGCCCGTCTCAATATCAGTTACCCCGACTCTGTCGGGGCAACTGAAAACCATGCGATGCTCTTTTTTTTTTATTCCGCGGGGGTTCATATGACGGCGCTCCCTGTTAAATAGTGGGGCCGAAGACGACCGATGACGTGCAGCCTGGGGGAAGCAAGCCGAGAACGAGGACTCTCGGCTCTGGACTCGCGCTTCTCTTAACTTAAACCTCCCATTTCCCTTATCTAACTTGGTTTCCAAGAACAAAACGAATTCTTCTTAGCCAAATCCCGCTACGTGGGCATGCGCCAATTTTTGCCCCCCAACTCACCCACGGCAGTGGCTCAGTGGCCAAGGCGTGTGCTGCTGAGCACAAGGACGCGAGTTCGATCCGGGTCGCTAGGGTGTGCTGAGGGGTGTGCTGACAAGTAAGTAAGGGTGTGCCGATAACGGCACACCCTTACCGGTTCATGGAGGCGAAAAGCGAAAACGCCCGTGTGTCGAGATTTCGCAGCACGTTAAAGATTCCCAGGTGGTGGAAATTAATCCGGTGCCCTCCACGACGGCGCGTCTCAGAGCCGAAGTGTAGCTTTCGGCGCATTAAGCCTCAAAGTTTAAATTCACTAATACGCCTCCGAACTGATCGCGGCTTATACAAGTAATTGGAACAAGGTTTTGTATATATCACAAAATATTTGTCTTACTGGCTTTATGAGAGCCATTGCCGGTTTTCGGAATGATTTTTATATAGGGGGAAGGGGGGGGGGGGGGGGGGGGGGACTACTTTAAACGCACACCTTCTTTGCAACCAGGTAACTTCCGGAAGAAGAAATTCCTGTAAATTTCCGACACCGTGTTCCAATTACTTTGACGGCACCTGTAGATACTTGTAAACAGACTTCTCTCTGTCGCGTAACGATATTCCTACCTTGTGGCGATGCGGTGCGATAGGAGATCTTGGATGTGATTACACGTGTCTTGACTTTATGTGACGTCGTATAAACTAACGCACCAACAACGACCAAGTGTTTGCTATCGCAAACTCATTCTCTATTACTGTATCCGGCTGAGAATCTCTTGATCCCAAGTTTGAATTCGCGCAGAAGTGCATTGTGCTCTTTTAACATTGTGTCGAATGCTAGCTCGTGGAAGTATGAACCATCTATTTCACATCGGAAGCGCGTGTATGAACATTTTGCTTTAAAGCACGATCTGCTGGGCGCGCGCTACTACTACACACAAGCGTACACGCCCGCCCGCCCGCCCGCCCGCATGCATGCAAAAAAAGAAAGCACGCGAACGTTGGTTAACGAATTTATTTGAATCGTAACATTTAATTTATTATCATTTTTGTGTGTCTTTTACTTGAATTGCGGTATGTTTTATGTGGAGAGAAAAATCATTCTTTTTAACGGTCATTCGTTTTCTCGGGTCGTGCTTTTTTTTATTTTTTGCTCCTTCAAGTTGGCTTAGCCCCACTATGAGTCTTTATACGGCAAAGCACGCTTTGGCGGAACTTACCCGCTGTTTTTTTCTAAATAATTTTTTATTATTTTTTTCCTCCTCTTCTAGTGTTCGTATAAATTTGATGTTATAACTGTGATCTTATCAAATCTCCTCTCCGGTATTTCTTTATTTTAATGGCCGAATTTTTTCGGAAGAGAGAAAAATAACACCTTTTAATGATCATTCGCTTTCCCTCATTGCTTGAACGTTGGCTTTGCCCCACTGACACGCTTAATGCGGCAAAGCACGCTTTCGTTGCGAAAGTTGGCTTTGCCTCACTAGAAGCCTTTATGCAGCGAATCACGCTTTTCCGGAGCCTCGTTTCTCGTGTTATGTCACTGTCATTTCTTTCTTCTTCAATGTCTCTCCCTTCCTCTTGTAGTAGCCACATCATTGTGATGTCATCTTCGTTGACACACTAATTCACTCTATTCTTGTATTAGCAATCACAAAAGTACTCATTAAATTCCCTGAGGCCCAGGTCAATTACGTCACACCAGTCTTCTGAACCGGTAAACAACGGGAATTATTACGCTAGCGTTGAGACTTGTTGACGGACATTGAGCGACTTCTCGAACGTTATCGCAGTAAAATTTAGTAGCGTTTTTTATTTTAATGCTGAGGCTTTTTTTTTTTTTCAGTTACGTGCGCAATCGTCTGTTTGCCGCCGGTTGTAATATTATTTCAAACCTTTCACTCTCGAGGTAACGCTCGTTTTGGTTCGTGGACAAGATCATCTTAATTACAGTGAGCTACGACTGAGGTCTTGAGCAAAATATTGTACCTCCCCCGAACTCTTTCATGCAACAGGCTTTTGCCACTTGCTAACTGTTTTCACTGCCACACGTAGAAAAATTCGAAAGTGTTCTACGTCACGTACCCAATATCGTTCACTTTGCAGACGCCCGGTCGGGGAAACTTGTCTGAAGCGTGCGGTAAAAAAAAGTATAATGATGTCATTTGTCGTTACGTTGAGGGGCTTGAGGGGCGCCTCCCATTCGCATTGTACCGGGGAATTCCTTCGGTGCGCTTTAGTTCCAGTGTTGCTGTTGCCCGCATCAAGTTGGACTAATTTTCGTTTTGTGTGCGGCACTTGCCCCGAAAAATTTATGTATTACTTGCTAACACTGTCAAAAATCGAAACATACGCGGCTAAGAACTGTAATGGAGCAAATAAATTCATTAGATTCGTTGACCTCTGCGGTATGCGCGGGCAAGCAAGAGTGGCGTTGGGAGATCGATAATCGAGCACAGCGGACGTGACGCTCCGCTAGGCTCGCCTGCAGACGAGTATGGGCATTTTCGGTTAACCAGTCCTGGATAGTTCGCGGGCAATCCGAGGACTGCCCTCGGACTGGCGACTCCGTAGGAACACATGAGAAAATTGAGCGTCGGATCGAGTCCCGGGTACTCCGCGGGTGGTCCGGAAGTGATAATCGAGGATGCCCTACTGCAGATGACGCTACATGTGACGTCACGCTCACTGTAAATTCCTCCCCTCCCCTCTTGAGGCAGACGATCCACGGCCGCTGAAGCGCGCAATCGAACGCCACCCTACGTCACAATAGCGCCGCGTCTCGTCGGCGCGGCGGGAAGAGCAGAGCGCGAAGCGGGCGAAACGGAACGCGCCCGGGCGCTCCGCGGAAGGCCGTTCCGGCAGCCATGGCGTCGGGACGCTAGACGCTGTGGACCTCGGCGGATTTTTCGCGCGTCCCCGGCGCTTGGAGCGGCACCGGGCGATGGGGCTGGGCTGGGAGAGTGCCTCAGCTGAACCGGGAACCAGGTGGGTGCTCGATTCTCTGCAACCTTCGGCCACCCAGCCATCGGGAAGGTCGGGGAAAAACGGGGATTTCGCTTCCCGGCGAGCCATTAAAGTGGAAATCGTGCCCCTCGACGCGGTTTCGACGTCGGGCCGCGACAGCGCGCAAGGAGGAGGCGGTGGAAGGGGGAAGGAGAGGGGCAGGGAGAAAGAGGAGGGGATAAAAAATAACTCATGGTTAGTGAGAGCGGAGTGGGCTTGTTCGAACTGGTGAGCCAGGTTTGACGGGGAAGGGGGCGGGTTCCTCTATGTGTGTGTGTGTGTGTGCGCGCGCGTTCGGGTGAGCTTCGGCGCCGGGGGAAGGCGTGGATTACCGAAAGGCCTCGCTGCCCGCTCGTATCCCAGCCGCCGGGTCCCTCGCTCTAGAGCGGCCAATTTCAACGCACGGGCGCGTTCTTTTGCACGGAAACTACCGAGTATTATTTCGTTTCATGTTTGCACACCTTCTCGGCGGAGGAGAACGCGGCGCTGCGTGAAGCTAAGATGGACGAAGCCGCCACCGACACCGTATTTCTGCTGACCCGAACGCCACTTTCGCCATCCGCTTTACTCCGAGTGCGGTGCCCGCTTTCGAATCCGTGCGATTAGTTGCGGGGAACCAACTGTCGGCTGAAATAACTTCGGAATGTGCGCTTTGATCATTACACTGCTGAAGTGAAAGTAGCCGAAGGAAGCAGACATTTCGGGTTCAAAATCCAGCTTTTTTTTCGCCTCCACGGTGATTCGTGGGCCTCACCCAAGGCGAGTGCAGAGGCTTGGCGCCTCGATTAAGCGCATAGAAAAAGTGCGCCGGGAGGCGTGCTGGGGTTGCAGGGGTGAGGGGGGTTGCAAGGGCGAGGGAGAGGGGCGGAGGCGCGAAAGCTTGTGAAGGGAAGAATAATGTCGACCCGGCCCTACGAGCTTGTCGAACACGGCTCCACTGATACGTGCCCGCGCTTGTTTTCGAGATAAGCAGCGTTTGTCCCCGTGCATCGCACCTTCGTGTTTATCCCGCTTTCGCGCTCATATGCCGCCAACGAGGCATTCGGCCGCTCTGATTAGGACGCAACCGAGAGCAATTAGCGTTAAACCGAGAGCCGAGGGTGCGCCGAAAACAATTATCGAACGAAACGGTATTTTGACGGTGCGTCCGCACGGGGTCCTCTAGGTGGCGCGACGACATCGCGCGCGTGGGTCTTTTCAGGTTCGTCCTGCTATGGCACAGAGAGAGAGAGTAAAAAAAAAAACATACCGTATTTTCGCGCGTACAACCCGCCTTTGCATATAACCCGCACCCCCCTCTTTCCGTCGACGGATAAAAAAATAGATATATCCCCGCGTATCGGACCAAAGCTACTAACACGATCAACATCTGTTTATGCAAAAGAACTTACCAAGCTGACTACGTAACTAGATGACTTGCCGCATACGATTTTTCATGTTGGTATATTGTTGAGCTGTGTGTGCAAAATAAGCAGTGTCAACGGGATAACAGTGGCTTAGTCGCTATTACTGCTGTATGGAAATCACTGCCCGACGCGCATTGCGGTGAAGCTGCACCAAAAGAAATACCTCGCATATAATCCGCACCTCACTTCACCCCTTACATTTTCGCATTTTGGGTGCGGATTATACGCGTGAAAATACGGTACTGGACATTTAAGATTCCCGCAGGTGTGCACGATATGATGCCTTTCTTAATGTTTAACTGTGAAGAAGCTGTGGTTTCTTTCAAGGTGCTTTCGCACCTGGTCATGTACGGCAAATCCTCGTTGTAAGTTGTAACGAAATCGCTTCATTTTAAATCTCGCTTTATCCGAAGTGTTTCGTAGTACCCACTGCTGTGCATTGCGAACAAATTGTCCCCGATTTAAACGAAGAATCACTTGTAACAAGACCAGCTTCCGCTCCTAACGAGTTTGTTATATCAAGTCAAGTCAAGTCAAGTCAAAATTTTATTGTAGTCAGAAGGTTGAGTACATGGTAAGAATATACAGAAGGAGGTCCCAAAGTCACAGACTGCAACGGGACCTCCTATAAAAATTGATATACGTGATTTTACAAATTGCAACAAAGAGGAGATTTGATGGAAAGAGTATTTTTAGCATAAATATCTAGGCAATTACGTTTTTATTAGCAAGATTGCAGATGTTGTGTTCCAGAATGATGCCAGTGAACATGAACATAAATATAAGAAAAACACTAAAGTACAAATATCTAGAAAAATGAACAATGAAACAAATAGTATCAATTAGTACTAAATCGGGGGTTTATTCCACGCGTAAAATTTAGGACTAATGTCTGTTTATTGAGGGAGGTCGCAATACCCTGAGGGAATGAAGGAACGTGGGAATTGGGAAAATTCGTTATTAAACAAAAAGGACTTGTGACGTTTTTCGGCGAGTGAATGCAGTCAAAGGACTCGTGCAGTATAGCGAGCTGCTGAGTTTAAAAACAATAAAGCGGGAGCATTTAGCTGGGGAGTGCTGACGGGTACTTTTCAAAGAAGTGTTGGGGACTGAAGTAATCGGCGTAGATTTCAGAGTCGTGCACTAATTTGCTCGAAATTATTTCAAGCCAACACTGCAGAAGGCCGGAAGTACAAAAAGCCGTGTTTCGGACAAGCGTTTTACCGACTGTACGTCGCTCAACTGCCCTTAAAAAAACATCATTGTTGAATTCTCAAGGCCATACATCATCGCTAATACTTTTTTTGCGAGACCAAGCTCCTTGGGTCCTGCAAGCTGGCTTGCTATATTGACCATGTAGAGCTTAGGGTCAAATACAATATCGTTCAAAACCATTGCACACTGGTCAATACGCCTTATTTTCTACATTAGAGGAATGATTACAGATAAGGGCGGCGGCATGATGTACTTTTTCAAACGGCAGCAGTAAAAATCTGTAAATGCACATCATAAACAGCCTATTGAACAAAAACATTCGTCTAGCCCACTGCTAGACGAATGCCTCCTCCAGCGACCTCACCTATCGTGAGTTTTTCCGAGTCCATTTTTTGTTCCCTCATCTTTCTTATTTCATCCCTCTATCTAGCCCTCCGTGTTCCCTTATTACGTTTAATGTCCCTTGGTGGCCAACCCGTTAACTGGATCCGTCAATGACATTACGTCACCTCCCCAACCACACTTATTTTCCATAATTTCAGCTAGGAGGTGTTCGATTTGAGTTTGTTCTCTAGTCGACAGGCCGTATTCTTATCCCTACGATGTCACCTCTAGCATTTTTTCTCTCATGGCTGGTTGGTCCGATATACCTAAGTGTTCTTTCAAGGCGCTTAGTAAGGCGGAAAGCTCCCGAACCGTATTTAATCGCCGGATGTACAAATTGATTGTGACCTAAATAGCTCCCAATCTTTTACAATACTCACCAAATGCAGCCCAGCCCGTAATTATTCCGCGTTAAATTAATTTCTCTTGATTTAAACCAGCACTAAGGACTTGCCAAAAGTTATCATGAGCATCTACGTCTTTTATAATTTCGTCGCCTTCCGCGAACGGGTGTCTCTTTGCGTCATTGTTTACGATTACTTTCGATTTCTTTGTGTAAATTCTGACTGGACTAACTCAATAACACGACCTCATGCGCAGAGCTTAGCGGCCCCAGGTGCCAAGTATTTGCTATTTATTAATTACCCTGACTTTTTTTATTAAGTTAACTAAACCCCCCAACTGCGCCTGTTTAATAGTGTTTTCTCAATTTTCGCATATTGTAGGATTGAATGTCCGCAATCTACTTTTGTTAACTAATTTGAACAACTGGGCCCAATAATGCTCATCATCCGTTGGCACTTGATACTGCCATATGTCCGTGTTTTTCAGTGAGGCCCTTTGTAATCTGATATACAATTTACAAGGCTCGTTTTTGGGTTCTCTTTGTCATATTGCTACTGCTCATTTAGTGATTACCTTAGCTGAGGATCAGTCAGGACGTTTGTGCCACTGCGAATATGTTCTGAAGCAGCTACTTACTGCTGGAATTCATCCTATATTATAGTATATATAGTATAATATATATATATATATATATATATATATATATATTATATATATGTAAATATATATATATATAAAGTATATCTTCTTACATATATACATATATCTTATATAACATCATTATATGAAACAGTTCCTCTTTGCCGCAGCAAAAAAAGCAGTTAGTTCTGCAGGCGTGTTTCTACTGACATCCTACTCTGCGGGAAAGATGAGGGGACGAAGCGGGCAGAAAAGGTCGTGCTGTGCTGTAATTGTTGCCGCGGGGCACGAGAAAACGTACGAGGGCCTGTGTGGGCGTGATGAACACTCAAGTTTCGCAAGCGCTATGTCTTACAAAAGGACGAGAGAACTCGGGGGAATGCCCGGCGAGACGTGGTCCGCTGTTGGCGCAAATGCCAGGCTGCCTTTTTATCTCTTTTTGCGTGCCTTTTTCGTTGTTTCTTCTTGCCTTTTCATGCACTACTCATCCGTTGTTAACTTAATCTAGCTCAGGAGGCCAAACTGGTGGTAGCAGCATGCAGGGCGACGTTGAGTCTAATGATTTTTTAAAGCGAAAGCTTTCTTAGTTGGACCGATTGCGTCCTGTCAGAAAACTGACGCATTTCCCAATAGACAGGTTGGTCGACCGGAAAGCTCTGATCAGATCTCTAAACACACGGCACGTGCGTGAAACCGGGCTTCCAGTGGGTCAAAACGGTTATTTGAAAAATCGCGGTAAAGGAAAGGTTTCACATAAGACAATACACACATACCTTTATCTCGTAGACCACGTATAGGTATACATTTAGATCGTTCGTGGATGCGTTCACTTAGGGCGCAAAAAACTATCGCATGGGTTCGTTCTTCTTTTGCGATTTGGGTCTTTGAAGGTTTGACGATCGATTGGACGCTCTTTGAGCGAAGGTTGGACGCGCTTTTAGCGAAGGTTTTGACGCACCTTTGACGCACTTTTGATGCTAGAATGCTTTCACGCTTCTCTTAACTTTCTTTAGGAAGAGATAGAAATCTTTTTTCTTTATCCTTGCGCCTGTGAGGTATATACCTGAAAGTTGCATCATCGATAGCGTAGATCGGGCACCAGGTGGGTGGTTCGTTGGGGCAGTTACGTCAGGCGCATGTGCATGGTTGTTCATCATCATCATCATCATCATCATCATCATCACACCACCATAACCGTAATCATCATCAGCAGCAGCAGCATCATAGTCGTCGTCGTAATCATCATCATCATCATCTTATCTACGCCCACTGCAGGGCAAAGGCCTCTCCCATTAATTTCCAATTACCCCGGTCCTGTGCTAACTGCGACCAATTTATCCCCACCAACTTCTTGATCTCATCTGCCCACCTAACTTTCTGCCGCCCCCTTCCACGCTTGCCTTCTCTAGGGATCCACTCTGTTACCCTTAATGACCAACGGTTATCTTGCCTCCGCATTACATGCCCTGCCCACGCCCATTTCTTCTTCTGAATTTCTACTAGTATGTCCTTAACACGCTTTTGTTCAGGGTTGTTCGTTTTCGGGTAAAACCCGGTTGTACTTGATTTTTCACCCCGAACATATTTCAGGAGAACCGGGTAAAACCTGATTTCTCGCCGAATCGACTTTTTCACACTAGTAATCTGCATGATCGTGCGCCGACTGCCCGCCGCTCTCAACCAGTACTTGCTGGAAGCAAGCCGCACAGACACAGCTTTCGTACTCATTGAGTGTTGGCACGACTCTACCACTCGCTACTGCAGGCTAGAAAATGCTGCACTGACATTGTTGGGCCTAGCTAACAGAAGCTGTGACATCGAGAGAACTTTATCCCGGCTGAGATACATTCAACGATCAAAGAGGTCTTGAATGGAGACAGACAGACATGTTGCGCATGCAGATGACAATGTATGTAAGCAAAGATGTACAAAAAATGGATGACCCGCGCTTCGTGAATAAAATGTTTCATTTATTAGAGGTTGTCAATGCTCTTTACTGTAATCATTACGGATTAATGTCGAACAAACGCCACGTTTTGGAGTGTATATGCTAGACAACCCTGATTGGTGTCCCCCCCCATTACCAGCTTGAGTCAAATACAAATTTTAACGCGTTAAGGGACTCGTGATATCTTCTGACAAAATAAACTGAGTGTATTACTTGGTACTTCTCTAGATTAACCAGAAAAAAAAAACCCCGGAACTTCTGAATCCGTTAACAAAAAAAAACGATTTCTCCCCGATTAACAGTTCGGGAAATGGACCCGATTCCCCCGGAAATAAATAAATACCGAATAAATAAATAAATAAATAAATAAATAAATAAATAAATAAATAAATAAATAAATAAATAAATAAATAAATAAATAAAACTCATAACTTTACGCTTGTGTAGCTGTTTGCTTTTCTTTCGCTTCGCTGCTGTTCATATCGGTGTTCTTTATGGGGTGTTTCAGGGCATTTTTTGATGCCTAGTGCCGTATCGAACTCCTTCGGATATACGCTGCTCTGAATGGCAGAATTCACTAATACATCACCTGAAACGTTCTGCAATGCAGGCCTCTTGTGGGGAGATGTTTTGACTAAGGAGGACTGATGATTTTTAGGCGTCCTTCCCGTCAAGAGCGAGAAGTTGCTTTTTTGAAGTGAAGCACCTCAGGAGATCGGGCTGTCATCGTCTTTTGTCCTCGTCTCATGTCGTCACCACAAATCAAGTTGACAAACGATGGTAAAAAAACAAGTTTATAATGAATAAAATCGGTTCAGAATAAACTAACACGATCTAAGCTAATTTAAAATACAGAATTAATCAGGATTCAATAGTAATATTAACAGAAATTTGTTACATTCCGTCTTGAAATGGTGCAGAACGCCAGGTTTTTTCTGTAAAGCATACTTCTTAGCACGCTGCGGCGTGTGACAAGAAGACAACTTACGGCTGGTCTGTCACTCCTTTAAATGCTCAATATCCGGTTCAACGCGAGAGAGGGCGCCACCGCCTCGGCAAGCGCGCGATTGCTCCTCCCACCGGAGCTTCTCCGGGGCCCAATCAGCGCGCGCCGTGTGGCAAGAGAGACTTACAATCTGTAAATACACTTATACACTGCATGCTTATCCCCTCCCCAGGTTTCACGCTAGTGGGGATGGCCCGGGATTTCTTTTTGCTCGCCTGTTAGCCTAGTGGTAAAGCCCAGTTTCTGGTCACCGTAACTTTTCCTAGGCGCAACCGAATATACAGGGCACTAAAATTAAGTCGACAGGTTGTTTTTAAATCAGGCGCTTAGTGTTACGTGAGGACCACCTCTACAGTGACGTTTTGCGCCCAGGAGGACACATTATTAGGTGGTGATTATTGATGTCGGTGGCTTAATTAACTAAAATTTCGTAATAAACTTTTTAGTGGCTGCAGTAAGCTGGCATGCTTTTATTGAATAGTTAGACGCAATCGGGTTTCGACGCAGTTTCATTTGGAAGAATTCTTTTAGCGAATCCATACTCCGAGATATCGAACTGCGAAGTTTTATTCCCGTTCGCATGATTACACATGCCAGACACTGAATACCACCGCAGAGCTCCTCCCTTTTGTTCTGTGTTTCGATAGCGGTTCTGAGTACTGCAGATTGCAATAACGCCAGCCAAGACTTGAAAGGGTGCCTGTTATCAATTTTTCCCTTGCGCCTCCACCGCGTTCTTAAACTAAACACCGTACACAGCAGGCTTGTTCCGTGTTCCCAGGTTCTCTTCATTTCCTTTGTATTGTCCCTTTCCATACGCCTCTGCGGTTCAAATTTCCAATCAGTAGCAAGCTCCAAGCCATCCCCCTTCTTTCCGCACAGCCTTCTTTACCCACCACTTCCTTTGTAGAGATAGTACGATAAAAAAATTTCACCATCTTCCCGTAGGGGAAGATAGTGAGTAGTATAGGAAGCAGCCATGAGGTCGACTCAAGTTCCCATTAGTTTTCAGTTCGATCGTGGCATTGCGGGAGGAGAATGAGGGGAGCGGAGCGCGCGCGCGCGTCATTTATACCGCGGAGCTACAGTGGCGCCCCCAGCGGAGTATGCAGCGGCTACCGTCGCGTCTCTAACCCTAAGCTGCTTCGCATTATCCCGCGCGCAGCCGCAGGTGTTGCCATTCGTTGCGAAATCATGGAGAGGAGGAGCTTCGGAATGCCGGAGAGGAGAGGAGCATCGGAGAGGAGAGGAGGAATGCCTCGCATAGTACTCAGGGTTCCCCTACGGGAAGATGACGACGGTGGTTGAACGTGAAGCTATCTCGTGATAGATTCTTTGGTTGGCCAATCCCTAGGGGCATCCTGCCACAATCATCATCAGCGGTGCCTGGCCAGGCATGCGCAAAGGGGGGGGGGGGGGGGTTGAACGCCGCACAACGGCGCCCACACAACGGCGGAGGAAACAGGCTCGGCCATAAGCTGTTTCGCATCTAAAAAGAGGGGTTCAACACACTGAAGCTGTGCCTAGGCTATTAAGCACGCCGTAATATTAAGCCCTCCGGATTAATTTAAATCTAGGGCTTTTTACCGCGGCCGAAATTTCCATGCCCGAATGTTTATGTTTTTCTCCTTTATCAGAAAAACGGCCCCCTCGGCCGGGATTAAGCCGGGTTCCTTGGGCTTAACAAAGCACAACGCCTTAGCCACTGAGCCACCGCGGCGAGAAGGAGTGAATAGCGTTTTCAAGATTTCAAGCATTTGAACTAATGCTAATCAACCCCACACCCCCTTCCTTTTTTTGATGTGAAATTCTCTCGGAAGATTTGCATTAAAATGTTAACTTGCTTCTACTCTGAGCACCATTTCTAGTTATAGCATCGTGGGGTGAATTCGGTGACTCAAATTTACCTTTTATACAGCATAAAGTTTATGGTTAGATTTTCCTAGTTTTATAGTGGGGACAGGGGAAGGGTACTTGGAGAAGAGTGGCTTCAGTGTAGTTTTAAACACTGAAGTTCTTCAAGGGGTCAAACATCTAAGAAGAATTTAGGCTCTAATATTCTTGCAGGACTGAGCAGATTCGGGAATAATATGCTTGCCCTTAAAGAGACACCGAAGAGAGTGTTAAACATTGTCTTATTACCTTGCCGAATTAAATCGTGCCATGTGTAGGCCACACTTTGGGTTTTTATGGGCGACTAAAAGGAATTTTTAAGGAGAGAGGTGCTTCCCAAAGTGTCGTCTCCTGCGCCACAATTTTGCTTACGTCGGCTGTGACCACTAACTAGTAAGTCCGCAGGGCTGAATCTAACGGATTGCAGGCACGTGTAACCTGCACAACCTGTGTGTAACCTGCACAACAACAAAAGATTCGATGTTACCCATGAGATGTGTAAAAATCAAAATTTTGAATTTTGATCGAGAAAGAATAGCGACATATTGCCTACCGTTGTCACGTCAGTGGGGGGGACGGCCATTAACAGCGCTCGCCTTTTTTTTTTTAACGTTTGCGTTCGTCGTCTCCACCTCGACTAAACAATTAAACAATAAAATAAGGGATTGGGTGCCTTAAGATGCGCAATGCATTCACAAGTAAGACTTCAACGAGCTCCCTTCGGTGTTTCTTAAAGCGTGAAAAATTATTCCTAGGCGTTTTTGCAGCTTGAACTCGCGATCTACCTTCGACAGATGACATGAAATGGAGAGATTTCTCATAATATATGCCATTTACACGAGGAAAAAAATGGCTTTATTCGGGCTGTCACCTGCTGGCAACTATCTTTCATCTTCTGCAATTTTTGAAACACGCGTTGATAGTTTGGCGTTCACAGAACAAGTTTAGAAACGTCGTTGCGCTTTTTTTATGGCACCAACTCAACTGTCTTTCCAACAACCAATAACTCTTGACGCGCCGTAGCGGATCGCACCAAGCGTGGAACTCTTAGCCCGCACAAAACGTTTTGCGCATGCGTCAGCTGCTAGTGACGGAATTCCGGTAATCGCCTCCCCACACCCATACTCACATACCACATACTCAAAGTTGGATATTGACTACTAATGTATAAGCCCTGCACGCTACGGGAAAAATTTCAATCAATCAATCAATCAATCAATCAATCAATCAATCAATCAATCAATCAATCAATCAATCAATCAATCAATCAATCAATCAATCAATCAATCAAATTTGCGCGAATATTTGTAGCGCTACTATGTAGTCGCGATTCATTTTCTTGCTGCAAGGAGTCGAGCGGACAACTTCGGGTTGTCATAACATAACATAACATAACATAACATAACATAACATAACATAACCACGGCCGCTGGAACATAACGCCCTTTACCAGACCACAACAATTTGAACGTAACCTGTAACATCGCTTACCGCAGATTACACACCAATGCCGGAGAATAGACTCATAAAGAACGCTGCGTGTCCTTGAAATTCCCCATTCACTACAGCGTTGTGACGTCAGTCAACAATAGTAGCGTGAATATATATCCTCGCAAGAGGTCGTATTGCTTCAGAAAGTATAGGCGCGTGTGCCGTATTCAGAACCTCGTACATTGGAAATCGCCGCTTGCTGGGCGCTTTGAGTGGCAAATAAATTATGAATTTATACGTGAGCAAGAATGAACTCGGTATATACATGCATAAAAACCGCTCCTCGAGTGTACCCGACGTTCACTTCGTAGATGCGTAACTTGACAGGCTGCTTTCAAAACTTTATATCAGCCGAGAGACTGTCCGAAAACGGTTCACGTCGTCCGCCTTTACCATTTCTAAAATCATGCTGCGTGGGTTGACGGGCGTCGTTTTGCTGTTGTTTCCAGAGGCGGCGCGCAAAAGTGTCTCGGAATTCTCAGTAACTCAACCGCCCACTTGGATTGCGAAACTTTTCGCCGTCGTGCACCATGGCATTTCGTTCGAAAGGCTGCGCGTTATCGATCCGAGCTTCTCGACAAAACGCGAGAGGTATCGTGTTGAGCATAGTGTGCATTTGGAAACGATAATTCGCCGGAGTTCTTACTTTTCTTTCAGGGATTAGGGCGCTTGCGTACAGCAGGCTGCCGTCATCCGAAGTTTGGTTAACCCTTTGATGCCCAAAAGTTTAATTTTCTTGCTAAAGAATGATTGATTGATTGTACGGTTGTAACGAGCCGACACAACACAGGCGATGAGGCGCGCCGTAGTGGGGGGCTCCGGATTAATTTTGACCACCTGGGGATCTTTAGCGTGCGCCGAAATCTCGTACACACGGGTGTTTTTGCCTTTCGCCTCCATCAGAAAAGCGGCTGCCGCGGCCGGGAATCGAACCCGCGACCTCGTGCTTAGCAGCGCAACGCCTTAGCCACTGAGCCACCGCGTCGGGTGCTCGCTGAGAACATTTTTATGATCTAAACGGACTTTCGACATCGCAAATATGAAGTCAGAAAAAATCTGGTTCATTAGTATGGACACTGGGACCCACTGGGCACTGGGAAACACTGGGCTCCGGCTGCCCACTTGAGCAAGAAAGCTACTTTGATCAGCATGATTTATTGTTCAGGTAAAGACAATAACGTAAGGTTTGTATAGCTATATTTTGTAATAACAACGAAATTGCACAATATCGCTTACCTGTCACTAGCCCAATGAGCCTCCGGGCTCGATGCGAGTTCACACGCATTAACAAGGCTTTTTTTAGCACACTGAAGTACGTGCTGCCCTCTGGTTTCTAATTTTTGAAGGTCCGGGCACCCTTGTCTGTCAACAGAAGGTGTTAAATGTCGAGAAAACCAAAAAGTTCGAAAGAAAAAAAATATTGTTTGAGTTATTGCTCCTGAACAACACTGGGCATCAAAGGGTGGTTCCTGAATACAAAATAGGAATTTGGTTACAATACAAATACTGCCTTATACCGATAACAACGAAACAAATTCAAATTCAAACAGATAATGTGAATATTAAGGAAGACAGACTAAGTAGTGGCGACTCACCCGCCACTTTCTGGCGATGTCTTTATTACGTCAGAGAATCCTATGACGTCACAGAAGACTGTAGCGCGAAATTTGAAAGTTTGTTGTTATTTCTTGCGATTTTCGCGCTAAAACCCTTCTTTTGTGGCTGGAATAGAGCTAAATGAGGTACCAAAGGCTAGATCTTTCAAACTGAACAAGATAGTGTGTTGCCTTCGTAGCCCCTCTAAGGCAAATATTCGAATTGTCCGAACATACCGAGTCGAAATTTCGTTGGTTTCTTCGAAACGGGAAAGCCAACGAAAAAGAAACGCTCAGTGCGGGCATATGATGAATCGTACCAATTATGAAATATCATTACGGTTTGTGTTAATGACAGGGTAGTTCTTAATCATCGGTTCGGATCACTCGCCGCCACGTTGGCGCTATCCGCGTGTCCAAACAGTGCGACCGCAAGCTGTCGGCAAAATTCTGCCTTTTTTATCTAGCGCTGCCTATTCAATACATGGTGAGCTATACAACAGCAGCGCAAGCTACCCTAAGGCTTGTAATTTGAACTTGAGTGTGTACAAAGCGGCAGCAGCAATGGAGAGAGAGAGAGAGAGAGAGAGAGAGAGAGAGAGATGAGAGATGAGAGGAGAGAGAGGGAGTAGAGAGAGAATGAGAGGAGAGAGAAGAGGGAGAGAGAGAGAGAGTAGAGAGAGATGAGAGAGAGAGAGAGAGAGAGAGAGAGAGAGAGAGTATTTATTGAAACATGAGGGGGAGAAAGGGGTTGTAGGGAAAATTGAGAAGTTCAAAAGCTTCGGTCCAGGCTTCTAATGAATGCTTCCTGAATGTAGCCAATCAGATCGCGTTGTTCCTCTTCTGCTCTTCTGAGTAAAGTCAGCCACTTGCTGCTTGGATTGTTTTCTAATTTGGGTGTATTTGTGAACTCCCAAAATCTGTGGTGTTGTTAATGATAATTTCGCACTGTGAACATGATGGTGAAGGAGGGTTGTATCTGAGGGATGTAGCCTCGCTGGCTTGTTGAGTGTTCCGGCTTGTGCTTGTCGGAATAGGGTTTCTGCTGTCGTGTTAGGTAGGGGTGGGTTGCAACAACGATGGATAAAGCGTCTACATCATCCTCTGCGTCCACATCGTCTGCGGACAGCCGGAAAGTCCGCGTCGCTCGGAAAAGTGGTCGGTTTGCAGAACGAAGCGCTACGGACTCCTGCTGCTACACTACTTCAATGAGAATGCTGCGAATGAAGCTGCCAGCAAAAAGGTCAAAATATTGCCGGTTTGTCGTGTCGCGTGTTTCGCCACATTGCGCACTCGGCAGCACAAAGCTCGGCGACAAAACTCGGCGACAAAACTCGGCGACAAAACGCATTTCTCAAGAAGGAAGGAAGGAGGAAGGCAGGAAAGTTAACCTGGCTAGAGCCTAGTTTTCTATCCTGCACGTGGGAAAGAGAAAATAGGCAAAAAAGAGAAAGGAAAGAATGAAGAAAACTTGGAGCAGACAGGTATGTCCAGCGCTGAAGCACTATAAGTTCAAGTTCAGTGATTGCCACTGAAGGCTTTCAGTCTATAGTCTGGAGTTTAAGTTCGTCGCCCCTAGAAACGTAAAAGAAAGAAGCTGTCGTCAGCACTGAGGAACTTGGACTCTCGGCGGCGGCCATTTTCAGAGAAGATTCTGCGTCACTCACTGGCCTTCTCTGTCATCCGCTCGGAAGGCGACTAAGGAACTCTTACGCATTCTCAATAATTAAGCAAAAGCCTAGGTGCTCCTGCAATGTTTAATGCTTAACGGAGGCTTTCCTGTTCCCTTCAAAATTTAAAACTTTTCCTCGCCGCTTAATGCAGGGTGTTTCTATCACCCGCTGAATTGTCTCTGCTTTGCTTGAACCAATAATAAAATGCGGTATACCGGATCAGAATCTTGGGTCTATCATGATACCAATTCGATAATTCTGTAAGACGACGTGCTCAAACTCAAGATTGCACCCTTATAACGCCTGCGCCGCTGTAACACCGGCTCTTGTATTAAAAAGGTAAATATTGAGAGTAATTTTCTCGGTGCAGTATTATTTTAAAGGCATCGCGAAGGTAAAACAGTGGGCGGGCAGGCTGAGACGAATGCACAGTTTCTTTTCTTTTTTTCCCCTTTTTTCGTCGGGAAAGAAATTTATAGGAAGGAACAGTGGCTTTCCGCTGAACATAGTGGGCTGGGAGTGAGCCGCGCTTTAAATATTGACGCAAGTTCGATCTCCGTGCAGCCAAGGGCGTCGACAGCCCCTTAAGCGCTCTTCGTGGAACTCCGGTCTTACTCGCAGAAGTTTCCACATCTGACGGCGGCGCTCACATACGTTCCTTGAGGCATGAACTCTGTTGCCGCAATATTTCGGCCGAGGGATTAACACCTGAGCTCCCCCCAGGCTTAAGAGCCGCCAAGGCAGTTGCGGAGCGCACGATTGCCTAAATCGGAAGCCCCCTCCTTTCTATCTTGTTTTTGTTACTAGCCTTGGTCCAGAAATGAGTTATTTGAAAGGATGGACGTTGATTTCGCATTTCCTTCACGCCAAGATCTTAAGAATTTCATACAACTTTTTTTTACCTGTTTTGGCCGTCGTAAAACGGCTGAGCTGCTCTTTCTTGAGATCAACTGCCGTTCCTCCAATTGGCAACTGTGGCGGGCTTTGTACGTTTTCTTTCGCTATAATTCACCATTACGCAGTGCTTCATATATCTATTTCTTACCACTTCTTTATTGCAAACTTACTACGCGAGTATGTTCATTTACCATCACCGTTTTTCTCTTTCTACTCCTTCCTGTCGGTTCTATCGTCTGCGTCCCCCGTGAACTGCCTTCGCGTGGTAGCGTCCTCCTGTCACGACTTTTATCGCCCTCAATTTTTCGTCCTTCTCTCGTTTCATCATCAGTCTTCCGCCCCCGCCGTCACACAGTATATATATTTCCCCAGACACCGCCACTTATACTGCTGTTTCAGTTTCGCGCCATTTTTTAATCATGATCTCACCGCGCATTACAGCAGGTACTCCCCTAAGCTCAACCCTTTCCTCGATTCATTCGTTTTCCTTGCGTAACCGCCGTGTGTTAGTTTCTTTTCCGCGAAATTTATTGCCTCACTCCAACCTACATTCCAGCCTTTTGCCGCCAACCTCGCTCGCTTTTCCTTTTTGTTGTTGTTTTTTTCTCTGATTCTGGCGGTTTTTTTTTTCGCCTGGCAACACTGTCGTCTGCTGGCGAGCGGCGTTCCGGTGGTGATCGTCTGCTACGCATTAACTGGATGATTCCCATGCGAGCAGCAACCGCGCTGTCCCAGCGGCGTGTCGGTGGGGTACTACGTGCGCTGGAGCCTTATGAACGTGATCGTCGGGTTCGGACAGCGGTCTGTGTACATTCGTGCGTTTATGTGTGTGCATATCCCTCCTGCATCCTGTATACATAGCGGGTTTCGCTGCCCGCTCGGCGAAGAATATTCTCCGCCGCCCGAGGGGTCATAAATCGGAAGACCGCATGTGGGAGCAACGGTGTGTGGGAGCTTCAGTTCCCGGTGCTTTTTTTGTTCTTGTCTGCGTTGCTACCGGCGCGACTTCTATAGCCGCTGTTAACCTTTACGGCGGGAATAAACTCATCTCGATTGAGATTCGTCTCGGAGGGAGGGGGTTCTGGAGAAAGGGGGCGGAATTTATGGCTGCTGGGTCGATGGTCCTGACGTGACCGAAAGCAGTTAAATTTACGACGGGAAATTAACTCCTTTGCTGTTTCGGTGGCCCAGTCATGAGAGCGCAGTATATCCATCGTGCAGTTCTGATTCCGGATACGATGTAACGCGGCCTATGAAAATCGCCATGAGCATCACCTCTCGAAAGCTGTTCGGTTCTGTCCTGTAATGTAGGCTCGGTCACGCGTCTGCGCAAATTATAGGTGTTCAATGCACACTAGTAACAAGTTTGGGCAGTGTGACTCGGTGTAGTAGAGGGATGCCGAATGGTTGACGACCCTGGGTTCTTTAACGCGCGCTGAAATTCCCGCTCGGTCAATCGGCTAGCTGATATCACGTATCCTCCCTTTCTTCTTTACGGCAAGCCTACCGGCTCGCCTCCTACTTTCCATACTCCAGTTGTCGCTTCGCCTGATTCCAGGTTCAGCCGGGCGATCGCTTCTGGCTGCCGCCGCCACTGTTTCCAGTTGGCGGGGATGGCGTCTTTTCGTGGACGCTTGCTTGGCATGGCTGCGGATCACGGCAGCTACGTATGCCTAGCGTCCACGGAAAATCGCTCAATAAGCATAGTAACGCTATCGCGTTCAAAAATGGGAAAAATGTGCAAGCTTCTATATATCAGTTCAGCGGTCACTTATTTTTATTCAGTACTTTTAGGTACCGCAGTACCCCTTTCTGCACACTATACCTTACTTAGGTACCACTGTATAATTAACCTGACGAAAAACAGTATTTTTTATATTTTGTCAGTTTTTTTTATAATTCCACCTAGTCCAGGAATATCGTTAGCGAAGAAAAGCAGGGTGCAGGAGCAGCAAAAAAAAAAAAAAATGGAAGAGTGGCGCAACGCTCCCAAAGAGGCGGCAACGAAACCTGTAGCGGATAAACCGTTAAAATGTGTGACGTGAACGGCAAGAATCAGCGCCCTCCGGGAACCCTCGCCATCTGCCGCACCACTGAAGACGAGAACCACACACAGCCAATCCAAGCTTGGGTTGCAGCCGGGCCGACATGAATAAAAGATTACGTCGCCCATGGCGTAACTGCGACGCTCCGGGGGCTATTTTCGGGGCTTTCATTTCTTGCTGGGAGCGCCTGAGGCGAGTTGTTGGGCCGCCGAAGAGTACGAGGCAGAGGCAGCCGTGTCACGTCATTACGCCTCGCGCCGAGTTACCCGCAACAAATGGCAGGCAAGAATGCAGCGCTGGCGGTTTTCAGCCTCCATCGATTGGGCGGACTATCGCCTCTCCCCGCGCGTCCACTTATGCACACAGAGTGGCGGCGCTCCATCAAAGCGCCCCCCATCTGATTCCCGCCGGCCGTGCCGCACTTAGTGGCGTGTTCTACGAGTGCGCATTTCAGCGCTCTGTACGCCACTTGCCGCTTGTCCCTAGTTTTTCGTTTTATCTTTGGCGGGCTCTCTTTGTTCCGAGCCCGCTTGGCTTGAAAGCATTTTGCGCGATAACGTCTCCCTTGCACACCGTACACCCGGCGAGACGATAGTGCACTCCTCGTTTAAATGCGTAAGAATTTCTGCGTGGATTCAAGGACGAAACCGTGTGTCTGTCTGTCTGTGACGCTCGATGCATCACATTTCAGCCAGATAGAAAAAAAAAACTGTGGTTGATTCCTGTGTCATAGGAATCGGTAGAACGCGAAAGTGAAATGTGCAGCAAAATCTGCAGCTGAGCTCGATTTGCGGCTCGGCGACTGTCTTGTGGGTGTGCTTGGCGAGCGACGTGCTGCTGGCGGGTCGCTTCGGCAAAGGTGTACTGGCGTCATTTCCGCGACGGATATGACGTCAGTGAAATCTTGGGGTATCGCGGCATAGAACACTTTCGTGTTAAAATATAAAACCTGAAAACGAACAACCCCAAGTGTAACACACTCTTTAGTACTAAAGGTTGCTTCCCTGCAAGAAGACCCTGTGTGCAGGGGTGCACCATTTACAGGCCGTTTGCTTCGTTGTACTGGCGTCACTTCCGTGGCAGATATGACGTCAGCGAAATCTTGGTGTATCCGGGAATAAAACACTTTCGTGTTAAAAATCTCTTAAGATTAAAACCCCAGGGCCTTCGTACTTTCATATCTGACCGGTTGTAGTGCAACCACAAAGAATCTATTGCCGACAATGCACTTCGGTATAGCTGTAATGGCGACCTTCAAGGGGCTCGGTGTAAAGCGTTTATTGTGGTAGACACGGTTTTATGGAAGTGCTTAATAAAAGACGCTAAGGCCTTCTCACTTTGTCTTCAAACCTAATTTATTGCTCCTAAGGCATTCTTTCTAGCAATGCATTTGTGTACGGTAGTAAAGCCGACTAAGGGGCTCGGATAATAGCTCTCCTTGAGTATAACGGGGTCGTATTCATTTATTTAATAAAATGCCATAAGTACTTCCTACAATGATATCAGGCTGCTAATATTTTTTGCTTAAAAATTCTTAACCGAGCAACGCATGTGTTTATATCAGTGAAGCCGAATTTAAAGCTAATCGGCGTACTGATAGCGGATTAAACATTTATTCGACAATTTCGCTTAGGAGGCAATTTCCGCAATTTTTTCCTCGGAACATAAAACGTGTACAGTTGGAGTTCAACGTAGCTTCGGCAACTGACTATGTTTCGGTTTTTACAAGGCCATCATTGAGCTAATGTGCACCACGTCAGCATGTTCTCACATTTTGGTTAGTTACGAAATCAGTTAAGGTGAAATGATGAGCTTTTTACCGAGTGGTTCCGTCTAAAAAGTTGCAGACCGTCGAATGGCACGCTAATCCGTCAGTCTAAAACAAATTTCGACACTGCAAAAAAAAAAAAAAAAAATAAACGCGCCAAGTTCAAATGACCAGCTCATGATGGAGCGCTTCTGTCGAGCTTCGCGCAGTTCAGCACACTCCCACACTCTACTTCGCCGAGTTCAGTCAAGCGCGCCTGGCCGCCGTTGTATCAGCAGGGGCGTCATATTTGGAACTCTCACTCACTCACTCACTCACTCACTCACTCACTCACTCACTCACTCACTCACTCACATCACTCACTCACTCACTCACTCACTCACTCACTCACTCACTCACTCACTCACTCACTCATGATTTTCTGGTCGCTCGCTCACTTACTTACTCATTTACTCACTCACTTACTCAGTTACTCACTCGCTCACTCACTCATTACTCACTCATACTCACTTACTCATTCACTTACTTACTCATTTACTCACTTGCTCACTCCATCATTTATTCACTTACTTACTTACTCAATACTCACTCGACTCACTCGCTCACTCACTCACTCACTCACTCACACTCACTCACTCACTCACTCACTCACTCACTCACTCACTCACTCACTCACTCACTCACTCACTCACTCCTTTCCTCCTCATCCTCCCACTCACTTCGTCCCACATACGTTCACTCGCTCCTCACGCACAGTTGCTCGCTCACATTTCCCAATTTGAAACTTCATGCGTCGATCGAACTTACATTACCGCTATGAAGCGCGCTGCTTTGCTGTGGAACCTTTACCTAATTTCGACTCCCTGGCCCAAGCACTGCGAGTCGCGGCGTTTTTCTCCACCTCATCTCTTCCGCTTCGCTTTAATCAAGAATACAGCTTGTAATAACAGACTCTGAAACTCCGCTCCCAATGTCGCTCACCGCGCGAATTTGTCAGAAAACGCCGGAAAGCTGCGAAGGAGGTCCTACCGAAGCAGTGCTCAAACGCATCAACGTCCTTGGCCGCGACATGATAAGGCCAGCCATAAATCGACGGCCTACATCATTAAACACTGCCCAGCGAAATAAACCAGCCGGCCCGTCGAACGCCAAAGAAAGCTACTTCGGAAAGGAGGCGAAAATAACGGCTAAATAAGGGGCCCGCAGCAGAAAAAAACAAGCAGAGGCGCGTGTGTCGCAAATAGTTGGCCGGGGCCGAGCGATGCGGGGCCATCACCACCACCACCACCACCACCACTGCCACCGCCTGGGGACCTGCGACTGCACCGAGACCGAGGGCCTCTTTTACGACCGGTGGCGGGCGGCGATTGATTCGTCGCCATCGGCCGGGGCTGGCATCTGTCTTCGCCGACTATAGCTGGCCCGGCGGCGACAGGCCCGTTGACGGCCCCGGCAAAACCAAGAGGAAGCCAGCGCCGCCGCCAACAACGCCTGCGACATCACGGTTGCTCGCTCACCTCCCAGACAAACAAGCCCGCAATATCCATCACCCTCACCACCGCCTAATTGTCAGCCTCATTCTGCAAATCCCGTTTCGTAGACTTCATTGAACTAAGTGTTTTTATTCTAATTCTATCGTCAATATGTTACGAAGTGGGAACATTACTTTGATGCATAACCAACTCGGAGGCGACGGAGTGACTTCGTCTGTTTTGACGGCTGTCGTGGCGAAACCTCGTCTAACCGGCCTCGCAGGAGTTTCACTGCTTGGGGCGAAGCAATTTGCTTGAGTAAGCGCCTGTGTGGATGCAGGGCGGATGAGGAACGGGGTGGCGCGGCGGGAATTTCGAAACGGCGGACGGCCGTAAACCTCGTGTTCTATCGCGCCGACTCCGACTTGGGTGTTTAATACGAAAGCATTAAGTGCCTCGTCGAACGAAAAAGCCGCCGTCGCAGAAAGTCGTGACCTACATTTTTATTGGCTGAGACGCGTCGTGTTGCCCCTTGCTCCATATCCGTAGTTTAAAAAGAAAACGCGGCAGGGACGGGAGTCGAATCCAAGGACGCGTGGTGACAGGAAAGTGACTTAACAACTACTTCGCGCCGTCGCCACCCGGACCATGGCGTTCGGGGTACTTTAAATACGCCAAGGGGACAACTACAAACGCGGGATGCGCCCGCCTAACATCTCTATTGGCTGGGACGAGCCATGTGACTCAGCAGCAAAGGCGTCATCATTTCCAAGGAGCCAGTCTAACTGGTGGTGGCGAAGCGGGAGAGGGACGTGGGTACGCACTGACCTTAATCGGTGGCGCAGCAGTCATTCAGCGACCCAGAGTTATCTGCATCCGTTTGTATCCACGTCCATCCCCATGAAGTCAAAATACAAGTGTGGTTCTTTAAAAAGTCCGCTTTACCCCTGCAACAATTTGAACCACTTCAAACAACCGAGAAAACATCTAACATCTAACGCGCAGTGAACACACTGATAAAATATTTTAGTTCTGGCTCATATTACGTCACTCTTATCCATATTACGTCACCGTAGCGGGAAATTCGAAATCTTTTCAGTTTTTATTTCCTTTTTTAGTTTAAGAAGACGTCTCTCGTGGCTGGAATGTCGTCGTCGTTAGACGGAGGTGTACACCTTCACGCACCCCTCTCCGTATCAAAACTGCTTGGACAGAGTTGGAATGGTGCAATCGGATAGACGTCGTCCGCTTCATAAAGCCAGGGACCTGGGTTCGACTCCGACAACAGGAAGCGTTTGTTTTTAAAGCAAGCTTTCTAGCTCTACCAGTCAAGGGTTCTTTCGTGGCGTGCGGGATAACAAACTCCCAACGCGGCGGAGGCGGGGGAGGGGGGAAGGGGAGCGGGAGGTTTTACTCACGGAGCACACTAGATGGCGCGGCGAATTTACCCAGCGTTCCCCGCGCGGAAGGGCCTGCTCGCCGGCGGCGGCGTCGGTGGTACGACTTTGTCGTCTGCTTTTGCGACAGTTGTTTTGGGCCTGTTCTGGCGCAGCTTCGCGTCCATTGCGCGCTGCCTTCGCACGGCTTGATTAACTTGTTCGACAGCACCTCCAGGGTAACCCGCACCCGACGGAATTAAGTGGTCGTACGGCAAAGATACGTTAAGGATTGGTTTGCAGGGCTGGAAAACAAAATGTACAAACCTTATGCAGACATCTGGCCGCTACAGAAACGCTACCTTTTGCGCACTGCTTGCAACGAAGGGGACTCCGTTTTCTAAATTGGTGAACACCAATTAGGTTCTGTTTTAAGATCTATTTCAAAAGGCGAAAGTAGCAACTGGTTCTGATAAATAGCGATTATAAAAGTTCCCTCAGCTTTCTCGCAATCCTCAAACTTACTAAACTAACTAGTTTAATTGGTATCAATGGGAATCACTAAGCTCACATGCCGAATTGTTTCGTTGTCTGCGCTTGTGCCGCGGGGTAGTGTACCCCCAAGCACATCAGGATGGCTAGGTTCCGCTAGTCTCTCACTTCAAAAGACGCTCCTCTCCGTTTTCTTTCTCCCGACTCACGGCCGGGCTACAGCGGTGGCGTCCGCCGCTCTAGCCCGGCCGTGGCCGACGCTGCTGCTACGTTCGAGACGCCGCCCCGCGAATTCCAGGTAACGGCTGGCAGAATCTCTGGTTTCGCTCTTTGTAGAGCCACTTGTGTGAATTCAAGTGACGTGCATGGGCAATTGTTGGGGGTGTGGTTTCCAACCACCTTCACAACGTGGATTGAAGCCAATTTTTTTCTTGAGGTGCTTTATGTTCCTTTGTGGAAATCCGTTGTGTAAGTGGAAACCCATCGTAGACGCAAGCAAGAGTAGCAGTCACTCCCACTTACACGAACGGCGAAACTTCATTGATAGTAATGTGTCAGAAACAAGATGCAAGAGGGGAAAGACACAAGGCGAATCGGGAATTAACAACTGATTAGCCTTGGAAGATGGGTGGTGTGTTCTGGTAAAATGACTTAGCGCCGTGTGTGTGTCTTCTACTCTGCGTCCCGTTAATTCGCGCTGTTTTCCACGTTTTTGGCTCATTCTTATTAGGCCTCGTGCTTTAGACCATTACGGTCACTTTTTTGTTTTGTTTTAGAGTCATGATTAGTCTTATCGCGCCAAGACCAGAGGGTAGGGGGCGGGGGCTTCTTTTTGGCAACAGGGCGAGAGGGAGGGCTCAAGCCCCCCCCCCCCCCCCCCCCGCCCCTCCTTACCCCCTCTCTCTTCCGGAGCCCCTGACTACGCGCGTTTTACTCGAATGTCGATGACGTGTTGTTAAAACGTGAAAATAACTACGCCTACATTCAGTCTAATATGAAGCACGAGGCTGAAAATACGAACCAACCTAGCTCATTAACATGATGGATTCTCGTTTACGCACGCAACTTAAAGGCCTCTGTGCGCCTGCATGCACCAACTGCAATCGTCGCGGTCCATTATTACAACTGAGCGATGTCTATCTTTGACCTGAGTTCAATAACTGTATGAAGTCATAAAATTGGCTCGCCCAAATCTATCAGTTTGTGTTTGCTTTTAATTTTATGACGACTGCGCGGGCCGTTTCTCCGCGAACAATTGTCATTTGCAGCGGTTGCAGCGGCAAGAAATAGATATGAGGTAACAGCGCCTAACGTCTCTTAATTACTACTGGTTGCTATTCCCGTTAGAATTCGTTCATTAGAACCCCGATTTTCATTCTTCTTTCTTCTTCTATCCGCCACTTCAGGCCGATTCAGCTTACCGGGTCATCTAAACGCTGCCAGCCGAGTCCGATCGGGGACGGTATAATGGTTTCTCGCAACTTTCCCCTTGGTAGTTTAAGTACCTCATCGAAAACGTTGCTGTGTCCAAATGAATTTCACGTGCCTTCGTTCTGGCCTCTGCGATGTCCTAGACGTCAAGAATGGCGCTGCTCTTTTGAAAGGCCTGTAGGATCCAGCTTTTGTGCCCCATCGTGGTTCTGCCACGGCCCGTGTCCTGGTGATGCTATCGACGAGCGCTGCTCTTAGAGAGTAGAGGTATAGTCCGAAGCTGCTCGAAGCTGCTCGATAGTCTTTCTTGGGCTACTTAAACCCAGAACTTTTGGTCTGTCTGTCTGCCTGTCTGTCTGTCTGCCTGTCTGTCTGTCTGTCTGTCTGTCTGTGACTCGATACAGCCACCCGGCCAAAGTGAAACGAAGTCTGCGCAATAAGTCTTATATACTCACAGCGAAATCTAAACGTCTAAGTCCGGTTTATATGTTCATACGTGTCAACATTGCTCAACAAGAACCAGACATTACGCAAATATAAGACAGAAAATTAATACACAAGGGATATTTACAGTGTTCCTTTATAAAAAAGATTCATAAATGATGATTTTTGCGAAATTGCGAAATGAAATGCTACATCTACTGCATAAAAAAACACACTGTCGCCTGCTGTCGCCCGCGCCACTATAGCTTCTGGTGGCATTTTAAGAATTCAAGCAGCAACAGTTACGAAAGGTTCCGCTTGATAGGTTCCACGTTCTGCTTGGAACGCACGGGGACTTGGGCAACGCGGTTCTATAAACGTTGAAGTAGGGCGCCTCGATTCACGCGCGTCTCCTCCGTACGGCAGCGCTGGCATCGAGACTCCCGGCCTGGAGCAGTGGAACGCGGTAAATTTAAATTGTCTTGAGCGAACCCTTAGCGTGTTTACCTTGGGAGGAGAGCGACGCAAGAGGGACAACATGAGGGGTGAGCGGGAAAGTGAAGGGAGGCATTTATTTGGGAAATGTCGACAAAGGCTATTGTCTTTTGTCGACATTTGCGAAGAAAGGAGCAGATACGCGGCCAATTTTTTCGGTTCCTGTGCTGCGTTGCGTAAATATAGCGTGTGCTTTATTTTCCCCAAGATCTGTCTCTTTCAATATGTTTGTATTTCCGTGCACTCCAGTTTACAGTGAAGTTATAGACCGGTACCCCCAGAAAACGCTTTGCGACGACGCCAATTGCGCTAAAATGCTCTGTATATATAGATATCAATGTAATGTAAATATATAGTGTCATGTTGTGATTGGCCGATAATACGGCTCTAATATTATGCCGAATTTTATTGGCTTGGCATAATTAGTTGGTTCAAAGTGAAATTGTAAACAATTCAGAATTCCCGTCTGCTGTCAATGCATGGGTAGGACTACTCAAACGACTACATATCCGACGACGTTTTATATAAGCAGCTGTGAATAACGTTAATCTCAGTTTTACAATAAATAAGGCGACGTCCTATCTTCTAAGCCATTCCAGCAGCGTTACAAAGACATTGTAAAACGGAAAGGCCGCCCCATGGTTGTCTGATAGGACAAAACTATATATCTTCTAAATTTTAATAAGCTGAATAATTAGAAGAATGCTAAATTTGTAAATGGTGATATAAAAAAAAGCGTATTTTCTTTTCTGCACTCATTGGGGCTGTGCCCCGATCAATAGTGTTTCGTGTTGTGAATTCGTTTGGCTTCGCGGTTCAACCATGGTCAGGGGAAGTTCTTTTATCTATCGTTCGCTTGTTTCTACAAACTAGGAATGACATTTAATACAGTATTCGCTCACTCACAAACACTGAGAAGACGTGGAGAGGATAAGTATGGTTGACGATAAATGCAGGGGCTACACAAGAGACGGCATTCGGTTGTTACGCCGCAGCTTTCTGTTAGTTTTGCGAAGCAATCCCGGTGGCTCTAAGCGTATTTATGCAAAAAGTTAGATCTACAGAAACAATAGAAGATACGTTGTTGTTGTTGTTGCTGTTGTTGCTTATAAATTGACGAGTGTATCGCTAGAAATGTGGACTCTCGTAGCCTTATATTTAGCTGAAGATGAGGAAATGACAGGAACATACACACTCCACACACACACACACACACAAAAGAATGTTTGTCTGATGGTTCCTTATGCTCAATATGCTAAGTACTCGAGAACGAACGCACCGCAGGTATGTACGTCTTATGTAGTTCAACTTCGCACGGGTGAATGCAGGTACCGGCTGGTAAGAAAATGAACGAATGAGCGAACGAACGCATGAACGCACGAACGTACGAACGCACGAACGTACGAACGAACGAACGAGCGAACGAGCGAGCGAAGACAAAAGCCCAGACAGCAGTGAAATGTTATCAGAGCTTACAAAACCTTGCTGACAAATTGTTACAGCGCCGCCCATTTGTATAAAAGTGATTGTTAACCTATCCGTCCACACAAACATGTTCCGTAAGCACATTTACATTGACGAAGCTAAAACCAAGGTCCATTATTGGTATTGAAGGACTCTGATAAAACCTACATTTAATAGCAACGTTTGTAAAGTGGGCTGTGTTTCGGTAAGAGTCCATATGCAGAAATGTTAGCTTTACCGTAGCAAAAAAAAATTACACCATCTTCCCGTGGGGAACCCTTATGAGGATGCGAAGCATCGTGGCGGTTCCGTGTGGTTCCATTGTGTTGCCGTTATGTTGAGTGATCTGGTTTTTACTAGCGCCAGAGGGAATTCCGCGTCCGGGTCCACACCGGTGGCAAAGGCACGCAAGTGCTGTTGTGTTACGGTGAGTAGGCGTGGTTCTCGAGGCGCCGAAACTCGTCCATCATGTTCTTGTCGATGTTGTCTGTGTGGTAGAATATTAATCGGTAGTCTCCGTCAGCTTTGGTGAGGTAAAGGTTTTTGACATTGGTGCACCGGCTGAGAGCAATGTACACGCCCTCCTCTTCGCAGCTTTGTCTTCTCGTTCTTCTTCTTCGGCGGTTCCCCTACGGGAAGATGACGACGGTGGTTGAACGCGAACCTATCTCGTGATGGATTCTTTGGTTGGCCAATCCCTAGGGGCATCCTGCCACAATCAGCATCAGAGGCGCTGCGGACGGGGCTGGTTGAGCTGCAAGGCGCGTGGCGCTTCCCGCCACAGCTTTCCCACGGGAAATTCAACATCCTCCTCTAAAGTTTTCAGTTCGTCGTTTCCGTTGACGTTCAGCTTCACGTGCCTTCGTTGTATCAGTAGCTTCTTGACGCAGTTTGAATGAGTCAAGGACATAAGGCGCGTTCGTAGCACTTGCTCCTGTCCCAGGCCTACAAACTGCATGTGCTCCCGCAGTCTTTTAAGGAGACACACATCATCTTGATACCGAAGTGTGAAGATGCAGTAAAACTGCTGTCCGTAAAGGCGTATAGGCCAATTAGTCTAGCCAACGTTGACTACAAAATTTACATGAAAGTCTTAGCTAGACGGTTGCAAAACGTAATTCAGTTTTTGGTAGGACCGCATCAAACTTGCGGTATTAAGCATCGCACGATAAGTACCAATGTGCACGTCGCCAGAAGTGTGTTAGAGTGCTGTGATGCCTTCTCAGGTCATGTGGCGATGGCGCAACTCGATCTTGAGAAGGCTTTTGACCGGGTGTCCCATGACATACTTTTCAGAATCTTAGAATACACGAATGTTGGGTCTGTTATCTTGGATGGTATAAAGATGGCGTATGCCGGATGCAAGGCGAGCATAATTGTTAACAAAAATTTAAGTGGAGGTATAAATGTTGGTTGTTCGGTCAGGCAAGGTTGTCCGTTATCGCCTCTTCTTTTTGCGCTGTATCTCGAGCCTTTCTGTTTAAAAATTATCAAGCATGAACGAATACGGGGGTTTGCATTACAGAACACTGAAGTAAAACTGCTCGCATACGCAGATGATATAGCGGTTTTCTGTCGCGATCAAAAGAGCATAAGCGAAGCAGTTAAGGTGGGTAAGTCCTTTTGTGAAAAATCTGGGGCTGCAATTAACTGGGATAAATGTTCGGGATTTTGACACGGGAACTGGTGCTCAACCCCTGCCGTTTTTGAATGCATACAATGGACCACGGCACGAACAAAATATCTAGGGGTGCCTCTGGAGCATTATAGGGATAACCGAGAATACTGGAGTAACGAGACCAAAAAGTTGAGAGACAAAACCAGAAACTCGCAAGGGCGCAATTTTTCTATGTTTGCCCTTGCCACTATCTGCAACCTTTCTTGTTAGCCAAAGTGTGGTACGTGCTGCAAGTGTTGTGTATGTCACGTGCTAATGTCCAAAAAATCCACGGAGTATTTGCGGTCTTTATTTGGTCTTCCAGCTGGGAAAGAACCAGTCGCTCTAACAATTTTCGCCCAGTCAAAAAGGGGGGTCTTGGTCTTTGTCATTTATTTTTACGACAAGTTGTCGCAAGGTTTTGTTTTGTGCGGGATCAAAAAGACGCCTTCTTGCGCACTGTAATTCAAGTGCGGTTGAAAAATGTGCTGCCTGACTTTGTTGTGTCTTCAAGTGATATTGTGTGCAGGGGGGTGAAATGATATTTGCGAGAAGTGGCTCTGTCTGTTGAATTCTTGAAGGTACGGTTGTCTTTCGACTACCTGTGTAGTGCTTCCAGGAAGCGCCTGTCTAAGGATTTAGTGGATGTTTGTTTAACCGTGCAACTGTATAGGTCGTTATACGGTGCGGGCACAGGGCTTGATGTTTTAAGGAGGGTTAAAAGTATGCCGGTGAAGCCTGCAATTAAGTCCTTTTTTTTTAAAACTACACAGTGAAACCCTTCCCGTAGATACTTGGTTAGCAGAAGAGGTATTTTTATGCCGTGGACAACCGACTGCAGACTGTGCAAAAAGCCGGAAACTATTAATCACGTCTTCATCGACTGTTGGGACCCAGTGTTCCACTGGGACGTCCTCCAACGTACATTAAAGAAAGACTTACCCATAACGCCCCGTGGAATTCGGTTCCTACCCGAAAAAAATGAGGGCGGTGTGCCGTACGATTTGATCATGCTCCTCAGCCTTCATAGTATATGGAGGACGAGCATGGCGGTGAGGAATGCGGATATAAATGCCCGGCCTGTCAGGAAAAATTTCATTGAAAGCGTACAGTATATACGGGAAGTGTTTCGCGCTGAGGATGATCCCCCTGAGTGGTTGCCTGTGCTTGACGATTTAGTGTGTCTTAGAAAGTTTTAACGCCACGTAGTCAGCCAAGTAGGGTTGACAAATAATTACAATATGACATGATGTGTGATGTACTGTAGAAATGTCAAAGCAGGCAATAAAAAAAAAGGATTTGTAGCGTAGTGGGAAGAGCACCGCGTACCTCCCGTTGCGGCCAGAGAGTCGTGGGATCGAAATCGGGCGCCGCTAACTATTTCTTTTTTTTATAGTGTAGTATCGCGCAGCTGTGGGTGTGAGCAGGAGAGTTGCGCATGCGCAATGTGAGTGCGGACGTCGACGCGGGACATGCCGAGAGCATAAGATGCTCCGCATCAAAAAAAATACGCGTAACGGTTGTACAACAAGCTTTCTTTGTACAAATTGTCTCAAAATGTCTTACAAGGGCGATAGAAAATACGACCAGCTTTCAGGCCCTATGACACAGTGTACTGGGGAGCGAATACGTTCACCAGTAATTTATTTCACCAGCTTCTTCAATTTGCAAAGCGATGTGTGGTGGTTTTACTTACTGTTTATAAATTTGAAATAAATTAGAAGCATTTTAGTTGGGGTACGCGCTTCACAAATCTTGCAGTGGGCTCCATGCCATCGCCGTCAGTCTCTCTTCCCTGAAAGAAAGACACTAGCTGACGTCATTCGTCACATTCGTGACGACATTCGTGACGAATGACGTCACCCCATGACGTCATTCGTCACATGTCCAGCCACGCTATGGCGACAGGAGCTGCAGGAGGCAAAAAACAGTGACAGCATTAATATATCAGGGACGTTTTAGTCCTGTGATAGATATTGCAGAGCCAGAAAAAAAAAACACTTGTCAAAAGCAGAAAAAGCGTCGCTTGAGGCTGCTAGAAGAAAGAAAAAAAATACAACCCCATTCAAGACATAATTATGAGTCAAGGCGCAAGTTGTTAAAGAAGGCCACCAACTGAAAAACCGTTCTTGCATTTCTACTCTTCGAAATAGTTTGAATGTGGGATCCGTCATCATTACGCCCGCCCTAAAGTTTGAGTAGTGTTGAGAAAACGTAAATCAGAGGTGCTTCTAAAAAAAAAAAAAAAACATCAAAGTACAAGCAAAAATTTTTTTCAAAACAAAAATAAAAACCATCTTACGAATGACGCCAAAAAGAATCAAAATGTACTCCTGCTGCCTCGAAAGGCTACGGTAATTCCTGGGCAATTTCAGTCGGTATATATATTTTCTTGCTTTTATTTTAGTCGTTAGTAACGGGCGACAGCAGTGGTACCCCCCACGCTCTCTATTTCCCGTACGTTCGTCTCTTTTCTTGGATGATCCTCAAGTAAACCCACGTGCAGTACCGCATTTGCACGATTATAACGCGCACCTTTTTTCGCCAAAAGTAGCCTCAAAATTTGCGTGCGCGTTGCAATGAGGCCCAAAACCAAAACCGGCTTTCAATGTTCCCCGCTCCAGTTTCTATCCAGCAGGACCTGAATAACCAAGTTTGTGAAGCGCAAGCCATTTTTGCTGTCCCAGTTGCGCGCGTCAAATAAAATGTCTTCTGCTAGGTACAGTCATGGAAAACTGAAATGCGAACACGAACATGCTAACCAGAACACGCAAAATTGTAAAAAAAAATTCCGTTCGTGGATGTCCAATAATTGTGTACTATTTGTATACTTCGAAAGCCACATTTACCAACTATGTTATTGTAATTAAGCCGATAGTCAATTCGACTTGCGTAGAAAGAAATCGCGATGTTTGTGTGTTCTGGTTCGCCCAAGGATGCGGGTTGCATTCCCGGCACGGCAGCCTCATTTCTGATGGAGGCGAAAAGCGAAATCGCCCGCGTGTTGAGATTTGGGCGCACGCTAAAGATCCCCAGGCGGTCAAAATTATTCCGGAGCCCTCCACCACGGCACGCCTCATCGCATGTGCTCCGACGGCGCGATAAACCCCACAATCAATCAATCAATCAATCAATCAATCAATCAATCAATCAATCAATCAATCAATCAATCAATCAATCAATCAATCAATCAATCAATCAATCAATCAATCAATCAATCAATCAATGTGTGTTCTGTTTCATATTTTTGTAATCGCGTTTCATTAGTCCATGAATAAACGTATTGTCATGTCTTTTACGTCTACGCGGTAGAATCGGCGTTCAATTTTTAGTTATTAGAATTTTCCTAAGTAGCCTTACCTGCGCGTTACTATCGGGGGCGACGAACTGAAACACCAGACTGTAGACTGAAAGCCTCCAGTGGCAATCACTGACCTTTAACGATTAGTGCTCCAGCGCTGGGCATACCTGTCTGCTCCAACTTTTCTTCATCTCTCCTTTCTTTTTTGCCTATTCTCCCTTTCCAACGTGCAGGATAGCAAACTAGGCCAGGTTAATTTTCCTGCCTTCCTTCTACATCCTGCCTTCCTACTATCGGGGGCGAGTTATAATCGTGAAAATGCGGTAATCTCGCTTCTTCCGTTCTTCTGGCTCGCTCTCGCTTGCGAGAGCGGCGAATTCCCCTACCGGCTGCCGTCCATCCGTGGTGCGTCCGCGTGCGGCCGACGCTTCGTGCGCTGGCGCGCCGGGAGCTGCGTATACGCTCGGAACGGCATTGGAAATCGATGGCACATCTGCCGTCATCGGACGCACTCGAAGATTTAGACGGAGGCGAAGAAGGGAACTTACGATGAACCGGAATATCGCGGGTGAAAGGGAGGATCGGCGGGGCGCCTATTGTAGCTGGTAAGAAGGGTTCGAGGTTCAGGTAGGGGGAGTATGCGATTAGGAAAGGGGGATGAAGGTAGAAAGAAGGAAGGACGAGTTCCCTCGGAGAGAGTTATTCGTGAGCGCTGTGGAGAGGTCTTTTTTCAGCCATGGTTCAGTGCTGGAAGTCGTAGTTGGAAGTGCTTGTGTTAGGCCGCTTTAATTGAACGAATGGCTATTTATGCAGTTTGTGCTGATACAGGTGGCGGGGCCAGTTTGCATGGTAACGTTAGAGGGTCGGGTGAATTTTTGGTAAAAGGCGGAAGAACTAAAAAAAAAAGCTTTATCATCTCCTCCGAAAGAAATTTGAGAGAATCGCGAAAGCTTTCTCATATCAAAACTGCGCTAAAAGTGCTTCAAAACCTTCGCTCTAAAAGTGCAGTCCAACCCTTCGCTGAAAGTGCGTTCAATCGAACTTCGACCAAATCCAAAACGAAGAACGAACCCATGCGACGGTTTTTCGCGCACCAAGTAAACGCACCTGCGAACGATCTAAAGGTATACCAATACGTGGTTTACGAGATTAAAGCCTATACCATTGTACTCCTCCTTCATGATCGATGCGTGGATTGGCTTATCTAGGACAGTTCCTTTTTCGCGATTTTCCTGTACCCATTTTTGCAGAATGGAAGCGCGGTTTCATGCACGCACCGTGTGTCCAGAAATCTTGTTAGAGCTTTTCGGTCGACCAACCGGTCTATGGGGAAATGCATTAGTTTTTTGACAAAACGCAATCGGTCCCACTAAGAAAGCTATCGCTTTAAAAAGCGGTTGAGGTGGTTGGCGGGCAAGCCACGCCAGGAGATCATACTGGAAGAGACATTAATAGTCCGAACTGCGCGGGACAGTCACCACAAGCTACGTTGTGCAATATTTGCACATTTAGGAGAATGCGTAAAGGACTGCCCTTATCTTTAATGGGATGATGACGATGGAATAGTTGTTTGATTCATGCGAATATTGTCCATGTCACAATGAGAGTTACGCCAGAATTGATGGAGGCGACGGGCGAGTTTCGGTTTGCCCGAAAAGTAGCAAAATATCCCCGCTTTGCTGTGCGGCGGCTGAGGGGATAAATGAGCGTTGTGTTGTGCTCGATGTCGAGGGTTCGATTCGAGGCGAATCCACACATAGGTGAATGCTGTATTTCTCGTGGGGGATAAAAACTGAAACGCCCATGTCACCAGACTTTGGCGCCAGCCATAATCATCATCTTAACACTAATCATCATCAACAGTTATCAGCATCACTGACTGCACTGGCTCATGACTCGTGATGCGGCAAAAAAACCTGGTTACGTTGCACGATGTTTACAAAACGTTCTATGATACAAACCTACGTATCAGCGTTGCTGTTTGCGTTCCGTCGAATCCACACATAGGTGAATATTTTCTTCTTGCATATGTGTACATTTTCCTTTTAATTTTCGTACACCGCACTCTGTGTTATCACTCAGTAACTACACCGGGGGCCTAATTGCATCCAATGTTGCGTGACGTTGAGACAGAAGTCAAGTAACCGTAGAAGCTGTATACATCGCATCGGTTTTAAGAAATCTAAGTTAATCGGAGGCGGTGCAGATAATACTTTAATTAATTCATCACAGGAGAAATGGGGCTTAAAAATGGCGGTGGTATAGATTTTTGGACTTGATTTTTAAGGGGCTCAAGGAGTTGAGTATGTGAGCGCCGTCTCCGATTTAGGAAGCGCATTATATCAAGTTTGTTTTAGAACACCAAAAAGCAGTATTCATTCATCGATATAAGTAGTGATGTTATGTTCTCTCTCAGCATATATACAAGGCCTGGCACCTTTTTTTGCATTATAGCATTGCGGCGCAGAAATAGGAAACAAGACATTACACCTAACTAGCTTAACACTTTTCGTTCTCAGAACCAGCTTAGTGTGGTTCCTCGCCATCCTGCGATTTGACCCACCCAAATATTTTGTACAATATTTTGATTTGATGTTGTTCCTTTTGGCGCAATTTGGTCCGGTTGGCCTTGCGGCATAAAAATCCGACCATCATCATCGATTTGCCGTTGAAGTTAAGTCAGTTTCATTTTTGGTTTCACCGTTTGGTTTTCTCACGCCCGTTTTCATTTTTTTGTCTGTTTGTGGGAGGACGTATTAGTTATCCTGGTTATAATTTCTTTCTGAAAAGCCAAACAGTGTACAACCTCGGCTGTTCCTAGTGCCTACTCTAAAATTTCTAACCCCACCTCCTTTCCCCTGTTCTTGTTTTAAGTCTTCCATTACGACTGAGTGTTATGTTGCTGCCTACGCACTGACAAGTATAAAGTGCCACTCGGTTGAGCGGGAATCGGGTGTAACCATAGCCACGAAAGCGTGGAGCTTCTAGATCCGACATCCAGATAGCGCAGCATGTATCGAAGGTTGCACACTCCGCTGTTCGCTTTTTTTTTTTTTTTGCGTTCCCCCTGCAGGCATTGCGGAGCGTAAAATTTCATGCAAGGCTCATAAAAGCAGAGTGCAGGTTGGATCGATGACAGGCCTCGCGTTTCCTGCAACGAAGACCGTCGGAATACCATCGATAATTTCCTCGGATGCCACTGGGTCTCGACGGAAAGGCCATTAACGAATCGCTCGACTATTTTCACCTTTCCAGTCCCAAAATCGAAACCTCTTTCAGCGAACACCCGTACGTAATAAGCCCCCCAGATTGACGCGGTAATCTTAGCATTCACGCCATTCTTCACCGATCGGTTGATTCTCGCCACTGCAGCTGAAGCACCTCGGGATCCACTCCAAGTAAAAGAAGCCCTGGAGCAGTTTAGAGTTGACACTTTGTATGCGTAAATTACATTCATCCGCGGAGTGATCGCGAAAACTGTAGTGGTACTCCCGCGTTCTCAAAAAACAAACAAACTACATCCACAAAAGGAGTTCGAGGTATTCAAGCTAGAGTGGCAGGGGTGCGGTCAAGTAGAGGGATTCAGCAGGCTTCGTTGTCTCGGTGGTGTTCGATTGTAAAAAAACCACCGAGGCGGGGCAAGAGGAATTACGCGCGCTCCACCGTACGACTCCACGCAGCAGCACCCCCTCTCCCGTTAACCCTTTCTTCCTGCGATGCATGCGTCCACACAGGGCGCGCTCGTAAACGCGGAGGGTCGGGAGGAAGGGCTCCCGTTTCAGCAGTATGCGTGTGTGTGTCCGCGTGCGTGCGTGCGTGCGAGAGTATGCGCGCTATACACCTGAGAAAGCTGCCGGGCGCGTGGAATCGAAAGCCCCAATCTATTATGCATCGCTTACGCACGCTCCATCGCTGTCTCCACATCCACCACTGCCGCCGGCTACGATTTCGCCCGGAAACATTCTCCCCTCTCTGCAACCCCGTTTTTTTTATCTATCTCTCTATCTGTCTCTTTCTCTCTCTTTCCATCTCGCAGTAGTAGTGTTCCATTTCTCTTTTTATCTGCCCTCGACAAAGAAAGACAGGAGAGACGGAGCTACGTGCGGATCGAGGTGGCAGTGGCGTGTCGAGCGAGAGGCAACGCACTCAGCTCACCGCCGCCGCAGGTTCTGGCTGACGCGCTCAACTAGGTCGCGGGTTCGATTCCCCGTCGCGGAAGACTTATTTCTGGTACTGTATGGACGTAACACGGAAGCACTTCCACCTGATAAGTTGACGAGTCACACGGAGAGGAGCATAATGTTCGTACTAAGCTACCTTGTTCGAAGCTTTTATAAATCAGGCTCACCCTCATTAACACTATGTGTGCGGCAAAGCTAGCATTAGAGGCACAGTTGGTGTGACGCGAGAGAAACGACGGGGGTATTCCACAGGTATAAGATTGATTGATTGATTGATTGATTTATTGATTGATTGATTGATTGATTGATTGATTGATTGATTGATTGATTGATTGATTGATTGATTGTAGGGTTTAACGCGCCGACGCAACGTAGGTGATGAGGCACGCAGTAGTGGAGAGCTCCTGATTAATTGTGACTGCCTGGGGATCTTTAACATGTGCCGAAATCTTGTACACACGGGCGTTTTTGCTTTTCGCCTCCATCAGAAAAGCGGCCGCCGAGGTGTAAGACTGACTACCTGCGAACACATATTGCGAAGTGACTGCTTGCGCGACATCATGGTTTCTCTAGGTAATTATCACAGGTTAAGGTGTAGGTCAACGAAACACTAGGTGTTTTAACTTATTTCAGTGTGTTTGGCTACACCCCAACTAATAGCGTTGTTGTGACAATGCGTTAGTTTTGCAACACAATCTTGTAGCAACACACCTGTATCTGCCGCGGTGGATCAGTGGCTAAGGCACTGTGCTGCTGATCATGAAGGTGTGGGTTCTATACCGTTTCTCCGACGGAGAAAAAAAAATGAGAACGACTATGTCTGTCGAAATTTCAGCGCAGGTGAGAGACCTTCAAATGGTATGAATTAATCAGCAGCTCGCAATCCCATACAACAGGCAGATTTTCGGCACGCAAGACCCCCCAAAATAATAAAAAAAAACGTTTTAGCCCAATGGCGAGGTAACGTTGCTGTAGAGGCCCTTAAGCTGAGCCTACGACACCCGTTAGCTTGGCGGTACACGTGGCTTGGCCTTTTATCGATCGGTTGCTTCTTGCAGCGGCTGATTGGCCTGTCGGCTGAGGATTTGATGGACGATCTGGTAGTCGTGATTATTTCAACCTTTGGCTTTACGGTTACTATTGGACCCGCATGTTTTATTGATCGAATGATCGCTTGACGGCTGTATCGATGTGTTTATTCTACTGACATATTTATGCGCCTAGAAATTTGCGTTGTGGTCAGTTCTGTTTTTATTCTTATATACAATGTAACGTGGTTCTATTCACAGTTGTTCTTGTCATGGTAGCATGTGTGTCGTATCCTATATTCACTCCTGTGCATTTTAGTTTCCCTTGCACGGGTGTTTTACCCATCTATTTTACGGTTTGTTATTTGTAAGAACTTTGACCGAATCGAAATCAGTCATCAAGCACTTTTCTCTTGTATTGTTGTGGTCTGTTCAGAACGAATATTGACGAACGTCGTCCCGTTCGTTCGTTAGCTTTTAAAAGCCTGTGATCGAAATTTGTCGGGTCACGTAAAACATGAGCGGCGATTTTGAGTTTCCCCATTCTCAACGAGCGCCTTATACGCCGTAGATTGTAGGATAGGTACTCGGAAACTTCTTTCCACAAACTTGGTGCGTGATATGTGAATCGGGAGCAGAGAATTAGCAGCTGCGGTGCATTTTCAGTGCAGTTCTTTATTGATCCAAGGATTCAAAGCTTTGTAGGAGCTTAAGGGTTAACCGCCATCATGACTTCATTAGATAAAACATATATATATATATATATATATATATTGCTTATATACATTGAGCGATGTATAATCAATATATAAAGCATGGCGGCAAAACTTTCCCCTTTGATTCCTCAACAGAGCAAGACGAGACCAGCGAATGAGAGAATTCGTGGCTGTTGTTTTTTGTTTGTTTGTCTGTCTGTATTCGTATTTTGCACAAAGAACGTGACGCTGATGACGAGAGCTAAAAGCTGTCACCATCGACAGCTTGACAGAGCCGCAACCTCCTAAAGGTTGAAGCGCATAACAGCAACGTCAAATGAACTCGAATCTTGAAGGAGAAAGCGGCAACAGCAAAAACAGAACAAAGTAAGTTTCTGTACAATGTATACGCGAAATCCGGAATATATGACTATACATACGGCAGCACAAACTATAATACATGAAAGGACAAGGCTATAGAGTGAAAAAAAAAGTTTAAAATAGATAAGAAAAAAAAACACAATTTTGGTAGCGATACTTATACCATGCAGTTTCTAGACCAAAGGAAAGTCTTCTTTTGTTTACATTTTATGTTCCACGTTGGGTGTTGCGTATTTTTAACAGCGAATCTGTTCAACAAATCCTAATTTTTCGTGTCCGCAGTTAAAAATACCAAGAAATTGCCGAGAGCGCGTGCGTGAGCGCGGTCCTCGCGGCGACCGCCCGGCAGTCAACAAAACCAAGAAAATGCCGAGCGCTCGTGAGTGCGTGCCTCGCGACGACCGCCCAGCGTCCCCTGCGCACGCTTGTCAAGTCAAGCATACCCACTTAGGAAAATTGGCAAACATTGGCAAAAAAAAAAAAAACCTCCAGCGTTCACCGTAATCATGATAACACTTGCTCCGAACGAGAAAGACACGTCATATCACGCGCCCCTCCAAGGTGATGTCCAATAATTATCACTGCCAAAAGAATGAAAAAAGCTCACGTTTATAGCAACAATGATGGAGTAAAGGTCGTTGCGGCAGCGGAGAAGGAGTAAACCGGCTGCAATCGTCGTGTTGGTCGTGAAGGTTGCGTACGGCTTCGCTACCTTCAAGTCTTACCCGTTAGTGTGAGCTTCTTTCATTTTTTACGTGTCCTGTTTAAGGTCGCGGCTCTGCCTTCGCACGCTGCCGACGTTGCCAGGGGAATATCAGTTCGCCACCTGCATCTGCCGACGCGCCGGCCACACGCAGTCTCTACTAGTGCCACAACTCCCGTAACTTTTTGTGCGCGTTGTAGCGCACTGTGAAGCCTTAGCAGGACGTAAAAGTAAGCAGAATGATAATGACGACGGTAAAATGCCGATACTGATGGGAAACGAAAGCGGCAGGAAAACGTGACCACTCAGATGGTTTGAGCGCATAGCACGTCTGGAACGGTTTACGACGAGCGCGCGAGAAGCACCGCGTTTCGAACTCCTGAATACGGAGCAGGGCTTGCCAATCGGTGCCGAGCGAGCCTCAGATTCGAGAAAGAGGAGGAGAGCATTCTTAAGCATCTTCCACTAATGTATGTTCCACTGCTTGTCTTTAACGACGCACCGCGTTATGGCGGAACGCGAGCAGGAGCTTCCACCAGGGACCGGTGGACCCGTGAGTGGGTAAATGTGAGCTTGTAAACGTGACCGGGTAAGCGGGAGCGCTTATTAACCAGGAACCTTAATGTGCCGTGTTAACGTTTACAAACGGGGTAGGCGGAACCACGGCAAAGTTAAACCTTGTAAGAAGCGTTCTGCTTGGTTAAAAACTTTCTGCGAAACACGCAATAATAGCCGAACTTAATACACTCGTTTTACCATCGTGTAAAATGTACCGCTCTCTTTACAACCTTTTCTGCGTATTCCCGGATCCCGCTTGTACCGCTTCGCTTTATAAATCGGCCTTCTGCCGTTCTCCGCGCCACGATGCGCTTACATCCGGGTCTTCTTGTTTCTCCGCACCATATCCTTCGTGGCGTGTCGAAGGAGGCCCAATCGTTCATGCCTCGCACAGCGCGCTGGAATAAGGCTCGGGAAAACAGAAGCCGCCCGAGGGAACGGAAATTCGTCGGGAACATAGCATAGATGACAGAAAGCGAAGAATTACGCCGAACACAGATACTCCAGCACTGTATCTCTCTCTCTCTCTCTCTCTCTCTCTCTCTCTCTCCTCTCTCTCTCTCTCTCTCTATATATATATTATATATATATATATATATATATATATATATATATATATATATATATATATATATATCATGTTTTGCAAGCTAAGTATGTGCCGTCGGGAACCGGGGAACGTATTACCGGTGGGGTCCAAGACTGGCTGCTTTTTCGGAGGAAACATTGGCCTGTCAGGAGCAGGAAATGGCGGTATTACTGGCATTCTCGGTGACGAAGGAAAACAATCGCTCGACGGGTTGGTAGATCGGTTGCGATTGGCCCTCGGCGACCGGAGCTTAACAGCCACGCAAGCTGTAGCGTGCGTCACGCCAGCTTTGCGGGTGGGGGGTTCGAGACCGCACCGCAGCCCAAAGTGCATAGGATATACGAAAACGCTTTTGTTTTCGGCATTAGAGGTGTGAATGAGGCTAGATGGAGAAATGCACATTTCGCGTGGTAATGAGTCTTGCTGTCGAACAAATGACTTTTTAAACACGAAAGTGTTTTATTCCGCGATACACAAACTTTTGAGTGACGTCATATCCGTCACAGAAATGACGCCAGTACAACAAAGCAATCGGCCTCTAAAGGGTGCACCCCTGCATACAGGGTCTTCTTGCGGGGAAGCAACCTTTATAACCAAAGAGTACGTTATACTTAAGGTTGTTCCTTTTCGAGTTTTATATTTTAACACGAAAGTGTTTTATGCGGGATACATCAAGATTTCACTGACGTCATATCCGTCATGGAAGCCAGTACACCGTTGCCGAAGCGACCCGCCAGCAGGACGTCGCTCGCCAAGCACACCTACAAGACCGCCGCCGACCCGCAAATCATGCTCAGCTGCAGATTTCGCCGCACATTTCACTTTCGTGTTTTACCGATTCCTATGACAGAGAAGTCAACCACAAGTTTTTTCGTCGTTTGCAGTCACACCAACGACGGCGTTCCCTTTTGATTGCGAAAACATTAAACGACCATATGAACAAAAAGACGGCGTCAGCGTTATCTGTAGCAGCGATACGGCGCCTAGAATCTCATTGTCCGCGACGCCCCATGTGGCTCCATAAAGCGTACGCCAGAAATTAAAACACACACACACACACACACACACACACACACACACACACACACACACACACACACACACACACACGACCACACACACACCACACACAACACACACACACACACACACCACCTCATCACCACACACCACACACACACACACACACACACACACACACACACACACCACACACACACATCACACACACACACACACACACCACACACACACCACACACACACATCACACACACACACACCACACACACACACAGCACACACACACACACACACACACACACCACACACACCACACACACACTACACACACACACACACACACACACACACACCACACACACACACACACAACACCACACACACACACACACACACACACACACACACACACACACCACACACACACACACACACACACACACACACCACACACACACACAACACACAACACACACACACCACACACACACACACACACACACACACCACACACACACACACTACACACACACACACACACACACATCACACACACACACCACACACACACACACACACACACACACACAACACACACCACCACACCACACCACACACCACACACCACACACACACACACACACACACACACACACACACACCACACACACACACACCACACACACACACGAAAGGAGTTCGCTATGCTAGGCAACGCCTAGGCATGCGCAGATACAGGGGTGGCGGCTGCTGTTCCCATCCGTAACTCCTTGGGTCTCACCTGTTAACATTGCTATGGGACTTGTGCAATTGAGTTTCAAGCTTGTGCGTTGAGTTTCAATTTGTGTAAAGCGCATCGCTAGGTTCCTGCAATTGTTTCTCCACGCCAAAAAAAAAAAATTGCCGCCAGGGCATTTTTAAAAAGATCTTGCAGGTGTGCGGAGCAGACACGGTAAATCGCACGAGTATTAATAAAAAATCATTGCGCATGCCCTCATTCCGAAGCTGCTCTCACCTTTTTTCATTAAGTTTTAAAGCGAAGCTTTAGTGTTCTCCCCGATGGCGTCTGCAACGCGGAAAGGCCCCGCAGGAAAGCCAACTTTCTCTGACGATGATGATGAATGATCGGGAGGGGGGGGATAATCTGGGGAAGTGAAAGAAACAAGCGCTTCCCGTGGTGGGAATGGTACCTGGTCCCCCGCATTATGAAGCCGGTGTCTGTACGACTGCTACATTTCGACATGGTCGAAACTCATGTCCAAACTCAGACGACAACCACATAATCCGTCACGGGAAAGCTACCCGTTCGACCGCCGTCGACGTGGAGAGGTGCATTATTTATAGTTACCACTCATCGGCACATCACGCTTCTAAAGAGTCTCGCAGTGACCTTTTCTGAAAAGCGACATTTTGATGTACACCTTACGGACCCTCCGTGCGATACCAGTCTTCTGCATTTCCATATAAATCCTTAAAAGCAGTAAACCCGTAGACTGTCACTGGAACTAAGTGAACCCCTCTTAGCGCACCAAGTCTAGATTGACACGTCCGTTAGGAACAAAAAGAAAAGTTGTTTTCTGTCAATCGTACAGCCGTCCGCATGCTTAGCTGGAGCATCGCATTTGACTTTACCGTAGAATATTTCCCCAGGTTCCTAACAAAAACTTTCCAATGTGGAGGACTTAAGAGCCCTCTTAAACTTGAAAAAAAAAATGCGGCAGTTGTGACTAAATTACCTCACACCAAAGCAGAAGGGGAAGATAAATGGGTAAAGCGTTGTTCCAGCTAAGCTTGCGGACAACTGTACCTCCCTCCACGAACCAAAGGAGAATGTCGATCTCCTTCTTTCAGCAACTTCCTATATGCAGCTAACCCAGTATGCTATAGACAAAATCCACAGAACGTTGCATTGTCGGGTTACTCTGCGAAGAGACGTGTCACGCCTTCTCCTAAGCTTCCTTGGGGAGACGGAGCTGGCAAACTTGTAGTAAAAGGACACTACCTTTGGCTAATTAGGAGGAGCTTGGGTGCAGCAATTGCCGGCATATCCAGCCAGGCTAACGCCGCCTGATCCCACAACAACCACCACCACCGCCACCACCACTACTACTCTTAGCGCAAATATTTGCCCCGAATTATGCGCTACATGACCAACCCCGCGAATCGCAAAAAATAACAAAGCGCCTCGATATCAGTAAAACTCACAAACATCCGGTTTTCGGCAGTCACATTTCTTGACGAGCACCCCGGTCGAGTTATTTACGTGGCGCCAGCTAGCGACGCAGGAAGAGCCCGCTAGCTGGGTCAGTCGGGGACACCCTTATCGGTCCGATAACGCGCCCTTCCGCTCCGAGCGTTTGCATAAAAGGGGTTGCACTGCGATCCCCCACGTTAGCCCCCCCCCCCCCCCCCCCCCCCCCCCATCCCTTGAGTGTATCCGCTTACTATTTCTTCCTTCTCTGCTGTCACCGCTTTTTTTTTTTTTACTTCCTCTTTCCCGCCTCGCGCGTCGCTGGAGGTTGGGCTGCGCCGCGAGACACCCCTGCGAGGTGGGAAAGGGCACCGCGCGGCCCCGGCCGGGTTTTGGAATCGCGCTGCGCGGCTGTTGGGTCGACGGCGGTGGCGGCGCTGGCCCCGGAGATGTGGCCCGAAGGGCGCACGAGAAAGATCGATTCGCTGAAGGCCATTGCACCCTTGACGGCGGCGACGAAAGAGGGAACGGCCCGGGCCCGACGGGGGAGAGAAAGGGCGAACCCTTCGGACGTTGCAAGAAGAGGAGGGAAGAGGCGCAGTTTGTAGCGTACCGCCGCGTTTCCCAGGCGTGTATTCCTCGTTGTTTCCGCTGGTTTTAGCGCCTCCGCTGGCGGAGATAGGAAAGCAGATAATTCGCGGATGAAAAGGGGGTGGGGAGGGGAGGGGCTATTCAGCGCTGGTGTGTGCGGGAAAGGCGAACCGCGGAAGGTGGCAATTTAGGAGAGACCGAGAGAGATGTTTTGTTGCGCCGAATCCTTTATGAGTTCTCCTCTTGCGAGCGTATTCGGCGCTGTTCTTTTGTCGAATGCGCGCTTTCAGGGGCCGGAATGAGAGAGAAATGATGCAGCCGCTGCGCGGCTGAAGGTTAAAGATAGGTGGGTGGTCTTGTTACGAGCGGCGCGGTCGCTGAGGTCGAGTCGTGCGTGGCAGTTTGGGAGCTTTTGTTTCGCGCCTGCGCTTGTTATGCGTGGGCTCGCGTGTTTTATCGAGCTAATTTCGCGGTGAAGAGGGATAAGAACGGAAAGCTGTTCTTGGCTGTATCTAAAGAACATAGTAAGTAAAACAGCGCGCTGTTTCGCCGGCTGGAATGAGAGAACTTATGGGATAACAGCACCCCCCCCGACTTAGTATGCGCAATTGTCAGCTCATTTCACGGCAAATTATACATGCCAACTTTCACCACGTTCAACTCCAAATCAGGGTATTATGCGATATAATTTAGACTACTGTTTCTTTTTTGCCTGCAAAACAAAAACTTTGAGGACACCTACGCATTTCTTATGAGTTGCTATCCTTATGAATTCCTTATGAACCCAATGAAACACCGCTGAATGAATGCTTTAAGTTTCGGGCTGCTCCATCATCGTTGCCCATTACAATGCAGAACGGCGGTTGGCGTGGGCCCGTGCATCTCCGCAGATATGCGTGCTACGCTCCGTAGCCAGTGGGAGGTTTATGAGCCGTTTCGCTCCTGCAGATCCTGTACCTATTCCGCGGAGTGTCCACGACCTAGGGAGCGCGTCGAAGCCAATGTGGCGCCCTCCGTTTGGAACCGTTCCCACTGATGCACATCGTCTGGACCTGCACCCAATGACGTCATACCGCTCCCAATTAACGCTGTAATTCCTTTTCTGGAGAAGAAGAACTAAAATTCCTGAAGTCTAGAGTAAGAACACCGTGTAACCCGCCCCTCTAGAAACCGGAGGAGGAGTGACGCAGACGCCGGACACCGGACGCAAAATGATAGCGTGGCTATGGCCGGCGTGTGGTTTATCATCATCATCATCATCATCAACGTCGTCGTCGTCAGCAGCAGCATCAACTGCTCCTCACAAACTGCAGGAGGAGTGTAAGTTATTACTACAATCAATCAATCAATCAATCAATCAATCAATCAATCAATCAATACATAAATAAATAAATAAATCAATTGCGTGCCCAGGAACAGCCGGGGGCCTTTGTGCTGGCGCACGGAGACAAAAACACACGAAACAGGATATACATATCTCGCAGTAATAATAATAATAATAATAATAATAATAATAATAATAATAATAATAATAATAATAATAATAATATACTTAACAATGGGAGGAGGACTGACGCAGACGCTGGACACCAGACGCAAAATGACAGCGCAGCTGTGGTGAGCGTGTCATTCATCATCACCATGATCATCGTCGTCCTCGTCGTCGTCGTTATCCTCATCTTTCCTATTATCATCCACAGCCCATTCATGGTGACGGCATGACCAAGACCTCTACCAGTGATTTCCAACTCCTGTCGCGGGCTTTTCCGGGTCCCACTAGGGTGCTCCAGTGGGCCATCGAAGAAGGTTGCGGGGGGATGGGGGGCGGCTGTTTGTAGTCTCTGGCGAAGCTTACAAATAACAGGCATTGTTTCTTTCTCAGTCCGCTCAGCTCTACGACGTCGTTGTCTACCAGAATGTAAGGCGGAGACGGTGGTACAACAGAGCATTTTATACTCGACGTGGAACCGCATGCAAGCGGACGGATTAGAAGAAAAACGTTCTGCCGCCGAAGGGATAAACAGAGCCCCGAAGAAACCCTGTCTACTCTCGCTAGCATCAGTGAAAAAGGTTTCCGCTTTTACTTCACCTCTTTATCCTGCCGCGCCACCGGCGCTTCGCGTTGTTTTCCTCTCGAGACGGGAGAAGCAAGGCGGCGCGCTCTAAACGCGCGATTTTCGAAACCGAAAATGAATGAGGACAGAAAGAGACGGCCCCAAGGAACGAAGGGGGAAGGATATGTCCTGCTTTCCCTAGAGCGCCCGCTCGGGGCTAAGCGTTGGCGAAAAGGATTTGTTTGGAGCAGGCGGGGGTCGTTGATGGGAGTGGAGGGGTGGACTTTGTTGCTGCGGCGTTGTTCGTGGTGTGCGGCGCGAAGCGGAAAAAGAGAGAGCAGCTGTTCCTTAAGTTCTTTGTTTCTTCGGGGATGCGAGGAACTATGAACTAGGGCTATACAGAGAGCTGAAAACGAAAGGAAGAAGACAGGACGCGGAAGAACAACGGCGCACCGTTTAGGGGAAATGAGAACGGGGCCCCGGCAGCAGCGAAATGACTGGCACGCTGGGGTCACCGCCGTGCCCGAGGAAGGAAGCTCGACAGCTTCCGTTCGGGATATACGCCGGAACAGAAACGGATGGTAGGCTTAATACGCCAAGTGCGCTAGCGCTGTCGGCCTTGCGGGTGGCAAGGTAATGGGAGCGCGACCTAGAACGTTGTTGTGGGCCGAGTCTCTCTCTCTCTCTCTCTCTCTCTCTCTCTCTTCTCTCTCTCTCTCTCATATCTTTGTTTCTCCCTCTCTATCATATCTATCTCTCCCTTCTCCTTTCCCTCCCCCTCTCTGTTTTTCTCAACTCCTTCCCCTCTATCCTTCTCTCTCTTTTCTCATTTCCTTCCCCTCTATCTCTATATTTCTCCCTTCCTTTTTTTTCTCTATCTCATTCCCTTCCCCCTCTCTCTCCTTTTCTTACTTCATTCCCCTATCTCTTTTCCCCTTGTCTCTACCTTTTTCTTTTCTTTCGTTCTTTCCCCCTCTCTCTACTTTCGGATGCTGCGTGTCCTAATGCACTTGTCGCGAGGGGTCACAGAGTGTCGTTTTTAGCTCATTAAGCTCGTATCGAGCGAGTTCGATTTTGTGGTGGCGCGGCTGATTGAAGCAGCTTGTATAGGCATGTGCAGTAAACTCCCGTTATAACGAAATCACTTTACTCCAATTCTCGCTTATTCAAAGCTTTTCACAGTCCGAACTGTAGCGCAAAAAGAGCAAATCGTTCCCGCTTCTCACGAAGTATCGCTTATAACAAAATTGGTTTTTGTGTAAGGGCTTTGTCATAACGACGGCTTACTGCAGTTGCTGAATTTTTCTGAGGAAAGAGAGAAATTATCGCAATGGTTTAACAAGGTTATCGTATTAAAAAAGCAAACACCAACAAAGGGTACTCGTAGATACAGCAATCAGCACAACGGACAAATAACGCGAAACGTGTGATTTCTTGGCAGTATTTCTCACACTTCATAGGGACTGAGAAAAGGAAAGCGCAAGATTCGCGCCAAAATTGTGCAAGCGTGAGATAGGGAACATTATGGGTTACGGAAGTGAACGCAACGATGGTAGTTCTCTAATTCGGTTCAAGGGACCCGCCGCGGTGGCTCAGTGGCTAAGGCGTTGCGCTGCTGAGCACGAGGTCGCGGGTTCGATTCCCGGCCGCGGCGGCCGCTTTTCTGATGGAGGCGAAAAGCAAAAACGCCCGTGTGTACGAGATTTCGGCGCACGTTAAAGATCCCCAGGTGGTCAAAATTAATCCGGAGCCCTCCACTACGGCGCGCCTCATCGCCTGCGTTGCGTCGGCGCGTTAAACCTCCACAGTCAGTAATTCGGTTCAAGGGCGCTGCTGATTCGGAAGCAGACCTTGCAATCCAGATAATTACCGTATTTTGGCGGTTCTAAGCACCCCCCGATTCTAAGCACCCGCACCTACTTTCGGGGAAAGAACATTGGAAAAAAAAGTTTGCATGCGAATCTAAGCAACCATTGCAAGGTGGATTTCAGACGCGCTGAACCGGGCCCGAGTTGACGTTGGGGGCAAAACATTTATGAAGTTTGCAATTACAAACTACTTCAGCGGAACAGAAGACAACCTGCTGGTGGATGCTGAGAGGAGCGGCCTAAGTCGCACAACCACGGCCGCTCGATGGAACCTAGTTTCCATCGAGCGGCCGTGACACAACGGAATCGAATGGTAGTGGGGGTGAAGTCTGAGTATCAGACGTAAGCGGTGGGTTCCCTGTCTGTACCTACACTTCTTTTGAATGTTTCCCAAATAAAACATTACTTCCTTGCGGCCGTCTCGTCAAGATACGGCCGCGAAAAGAAGGGACCGGGGGGGGGGGGGGGGTAAGGGGGGGTACTAGGTTTTTCGTATATCAACAGACCCCCCCCTTACACACACACACACACACACACACTTTCGGCATCGCGATCGTGGAAAAAGTGGTGCTTAGAATCGAATAAATACGGTAATTGAAACTGGCAACTTCGGAAGACTCCTTTCTTGCCGATGGTGCAAGGCATTCATGATTAATAGAAGACAACGATTAAATACGTTAATCAGAGCCATTGCGATGATTATTGATGTAAACTATGTGAATTCAGGTGCAGCTTTCCGGCTCATCGAATTTCTTCCCGATATCATAAGTCTGTAGTCATTCAGTGTAATGCGAAATATCTTCTCAAAGCTAGTATTTAAGGGAAGAGCTTGCTTTGCGTGTAGTTTTAATTGTTCACGTTGCTATACTAGGCTATACTAAAACTACATGCTTTAAATGAACGGGCAGACACGTTTGTCGACGAACTAAAGAAAAACTGCAAAGTAGAGTTCTGCGAAGTATTTTTACAGTGTTAATGTCCAACTCGTCTCCTTGTTCTGCATAAAATAATATTTTTTTTTTTTCTGCGGGGTTTTCTTAGGTTCCTCAGTGGCGGGAGTTTTCAGGGAGAAGGCCATGGATGCGCAGTTTTTAGGCGTCTCCTGTCGTCGTTGTAATCGTCGTCTAATGAAGTCACGGAACTAAAACACCGGGAAACTCGTTTACACCTCGAGCTAGAACGTAACGCGTATTAAAAAAACGCCGGGACACTCGTTTAGCCTCGCCCTAGAGAGCTTCGTGCTTCAAAGACAAGAGACTTTTACAGCGAAGCTGTATACCTCTACCCCCAACGGTTTCATCTCCGTTGGCAAAAACGCCAAGGCGCCAAGAGTGCACTTATACACTGTATGCTTCGCCCCTCCCCAGGTTTCATGTTAGTGGAGATAGCCCGAGGTATTTCAACCCCACTGAAGCCGTTGACATCGATGAAAACAAATAAAGAAAAAGTTGTGGTGCATGCATCGAGTAACGGAGGAATTTTCCGGTACTAAGGAGCTGCGCTCGCGTCGTCGGATCTTAATGTCGTCTTCCCTCCAGCGCCCTGTCCGCACGTGCGGCCGCATTGTGATTCCAGTAGCGCGCTTGCGCAAACGTGTGGGCGCATCACTCTGGATGAGTGTATTTCGGCACGAACGCCGCTTGATTAGCCTGAAAAACAGGGCGTGGCGAAATCATCAAGCCTGCAGCAGTGGTACTGGTATTGTGACAGGGCACCTTAAGAAACGCGCATTTCGCCATACTCTTGAAAAATATTTACCCGTTGTGAGGGCGCAGTGGCTAAGGCGTTCTACTGCTGAGGTCAAGGACGCGGATTCAATGTTAGTGGCGGCAATCGATTTTTTTTGTTTTTTTTAAATGGGAGAAAAAAAAAACGCCCGTTGTATTGAGATTTTGGCGAACATTGAAGACCCCCAAGTGGTTTGAAGTGATTCGTAGCCTAGGTAGCTTCGGAGCGTAAGATCCCCTAAAATCTCTGTTTTAGTCTTGAACGTTTTTCGAGACTTCGATTACGAACTGTACAAAGAATTATTTTCCGGGAGTTTCAAAGAACGGGTGAAAGCAAGGTGCATCGACAATTATGCGCGAGCTCTTAAGTGAGCCTTTTGGACTACTTGGACGCGGAAATTTGGTCTGTCTGTCTGTCTGTCTGTCTGTCTGTCTGTCTGTCTGTCTGTCTGTCTGTCTGTCTGTCTGTCTGTCTTGTCTGTCATCTGTCCGTCCGTCCGTCCGTCCGTCCGTCCGTCCGTCCGTCCTGTCTGTCTGTCTGTCTGTCTGTCTGTCCGTCCGTCCGTCCGTCCGTCCGTCCGTCGTTCGTCCGTCCGTCCGTCTGTCCGTCCGTCCGTCCGTCCGTCCGTCCGTCCGTCCGTCCGTCCGTCTGTCTGTCTGTCTGTCTGTCTGTCTGTCTGTCCTGTCTGTCTGTCCGTCCGTCCGTCCGTCCGTCCGTCCGTCCGTCCGTCCGTCCGTCTGTCTGTCCTGTCTGTCTGTCTGTCTGTCTGTCTGTCTGTCTGTCTGTCTGTCTGTCGAAAAGAGAATTTATTACAAAGCACATATCAGGGCGCAGCACCTAGAACAGCGCTGCCCTCAACATAAAGAAAATTTGATAATTACCAATACAAAGACCCGCTGGGCTGAATACTACACGGGTCTGTGCCTCGATTCAGTCGCCCGACCAAAGTTATTGGAGACGTTTGAACGACACGTTTGTATAGGCTAAGCCATTTCTAAACATCTAAATCTTGTGGCAATGCTCATCTTGTCAACATTGTTGAGCAAAAACAAAACATTACGCATTTCTGAGGCAAAATATCAACGCATCTGCAGCGTTACTTTCTTCAAAAATACATGGATGCCTGATTTCTGCGATAGAAAATTATATACTACAAACACTGTAGTAAAAAAATGCGCCATCGCCCGCGGTCGCTCGCGACACTAGAGCCACTGGCGGCATTCCAAGAAGTTCAACAGCAACGAAAGATTCCAGTAGATGGAACGTGGAACGCGCGTGGAGAATGACTTTATCGTCGAGCAGTAGGACGCGGCAAACTTGAATTGATTTATGAGTTGTGCGTGGCATACGACTATCGTCTTTAGGTGAAATTTGTGACAAAGTCAGCACATAGGCGGCTAATTTTTTTTTTTTTTTTCGTATGTGCACGTGTCGACTGAACGTGTCGGCTTAACGCCTAACTTGTACCCCGATTAAGTAAGTTCTCCTACCAACCCTCCTGTGTATTTCTGACGAAAAACATAACCTACGTTAGCGACATTCTTCGGGTAAACGGAAAGTAGGTCACGAACACCTTTTAATGCGAAACAACCCTTTGCTTCGCACAACCTGGCCTACTACGCCGAGCCATCACTGATGTGCCTGTAGAGGGTGCACCACAGCCTAATGACAACCATGACGGGAAAGCCAACTTTAGCAGTAGTGCGAAAATCGTTTTGATTACTCGCGCTATTCAGGGGTTTATCCATAATTTCGAATTGGAGGGGGGGGGGGGGGGGGGTCAAGGCGCTCCTATTGAGGTGCTGGGGGTATTTGGGGGGGGGGGGGGGGGGGGGGCGTCGAAACCCTTCTTGGGAAGTGTTTGGGGGGGGGGGGGGGGGGGGGGGGGGGGGGGGGGGGGGGCTTGAGGCAGTGTGTTCAAATCCCTGGCGCTATGAACACTCGCATTACTCGTACAACTGAATTTCCTTCCTGTACGGATCAATGAATACCTAATTTGGTATGCTTGTGAAGTTTACAGCGAATGATTCTCCCAAGCAGAGGAATGCTTCTCATTGAAAGACTACATCGAAGATAAATTACGCGTGTAATGTTTGTTTCAAGTGTGGAAGTAGCTTTTTTTTTTTTGGCCGCATGTCCTATTTTCTGGCGCTCAGTGTACGAAGTCCGTAACACCATGTACATTTTCGATGTTTGTAGCGCGAAATTTGTAAGTTTCAATTTTTGGTATGTTTTTTGCTTTAAGAAATTTTTGGGGGGCTGATTGGGGTTAAGTGAAAGGCTCGTTCTTTTAACTTAACGTAATTTGTATTTTGTTTCGTTGCCTATTCGCTAGGGCGCCCTCTAGGCACAGGTATCGAAAAGTTGTTCTTTATGTGCACCCGGCTGGTACCGCTCTTTCTGCAAAACCACGCTCTACCACCACCGCTTTCAAACGCGAACACAAGGACTTCTTTTAAAGCGAATACTTTCTGAGTGGGATCAATGGCCTTCTGTCAAGACACTAATGCATTTCCCCATAGACCGGTTTGCTTGACCGAAAAGGTCTTAACCTCTGCTTTACACACGACGCGTGCGTGCAACCAGGCTTCCATTGTGTCAATACAGTTACTAGAAAATGGCGACTAAGGAACGGTTCTAGGTAAGGGCAATACGCCGCATCGATCATAAAGAAGGAGTACAATAGTATAGTTTTTTTCTCATAAATTACGTATCCGTATACATTTAGATCTTTCGTAATTGTGTTTACTTAGTGGCCGTGTCTAGAGTGGTGTCCGACGGTATTATAAGCTCTCCACTATATCGACGTCCACCGGCGTTTTGTGACCAAATTGCCGCGTCCTGGCACTACGTCGCTCTAGATAACGTAAAGCTAGGCAACCTAAACCTAAACATAACATAAGAAAACCTAACGCACACAAAGAAATAATTTAAAACACCAAAACTAACCTAAGGCATAAAAATTATAGTTCAATTTGAAGTTAAAAAAAACAACCAACGCAAAAGCCGGCCTCGAACCATCGACCTTGGGATCAAGGAGTTAAGACGGATCCTCTACACTAAAACTACTTTTTTTCCCCTGTATTGCCTGGGAAACTAGCCCGAATAGCTTAAAGTCCCACCCTAACTACAATAACGGTGCATTCACTAATACATTTTAAAAATCAGGCAGGCACACACACGCTTCAAGAAGATGCAACCAGTCCGGCGGCTGCAATTGCGCCGCATAGACACTGTACACAAGCGCACATTGTTCGCGAAAATTGACTTAGTTACACGAGGTTCCTCGGCATGGCGGTCAATCATGCGACACTTCCATAGGCTAAACAATCCTATCAGCACGAAAAGGTCATATGGCACGGAACAGTTCTTAATCACTGGCAGGAATCATATACTGTAAGGGGTGATGTCTATGTCCTTTTTAAGAGTCCGCTGCAGAACACTAAAACTACAGACGCTTTGGCAGGTGCTAGCTTAGTCTTAAATATTCGAATGTCGTCGGACGGCACTCTAGACACTGCGTACTTATTTCGCGAAGAATCGTCGCGTGGTTTCGTTCTTCTTCGTTTGCAGTTTGTGTCTTCGAAGGTTTGACCATAATCGATTGAACGCACTTTTAGCGAAGGTTTTGATGCACTTTGAGCTTCCGCGCTTCTCTCAAATTTCTCTAGGACGGAATGGTAGCTTTTTTTTTGTTTTTGTGCCGCAATAACACCACAGACGTTAACATAAAAGCCAGAATGCGCGACCTGGCTTGTGAACGAACCACTGGTCAATCTCCGGGTGCGTCGGTTGGTGGCGGCCCTGTCGGCAATCTCTGCACGCCCCCGGGCGAAACCTAATCGAATTACTGCTGGGCGACGAAATTTCGACCGCCATACACAGGCACAAATACACCCGGAGTAGAAGAGAGGAGCACGTCCGCAAGAAATACTCGCCGACACGTTTGCGAGCGTGACCGGGAGAGCTGCCTCGCAGTTCGGGCCTTACCAAAATATTTAGAAACCGAATTCCGTCTCTGGGCGCGTTCGTTGGTCTCTTGCTGCCGGAACTGGCGGCCCCTTAGAGGGAATTATTGTTATCATCGGTGGGCGCGCACTACTTTCATTTATTGGTTCGTGCTTCGCCAATATCGCTACCCTCTTTGTGATGACTTATTTAGAGCGTCCAATAAACTTTAAATATGCGAAAATTTGCAGCAAAGGCGGTGATGATTGTTATAGTAATAACAATAAAAAATAAAAGAAACGCCATCAAATTAAGATCAGTGGTTTCAGCGCAAGGCGTATATTCCTGTTGCTTTTTTCTTAAGAAAAGGGAACTTTTTTGTTTCCACGAGCCTTAGTACCTTCTTACTGCAGGCCGTAATCATTTAGTGCGAAGGTAATCACGTTTGAAAAAGGTTGACACTCGAGTGCTGAAGCACCGAACTAGGCTTTCGGATAATTTTTTTCCGGTATAAAAATGGAAGACGAACGATGTTGGCGTTGTACGAGGAAGCCGCGAGAACAGTGAAAAAATGAAACAGGACAGGAAAAATGGACACACCGCATGCATGTAGCTTGGGCCGTTTCAGGACTGACAAACTGATTTCATTGCTGTGATTTCTTCATATGCAAAAGGCAGCGGGAACAAAATAGGTCCCATGTTATGGAAGATTTCGCAGCCTTCTAGCCTGGTTGTTGTATTGTAACTTATACTAGTCGGCAGCACTGTGTATTTTCATAAAGTCATCATCATCATAATCACCATCATAACCACACACAGCATACACAATATTATTATTATATTATATATTATTATTATTATTATTAGTAGTAGTAGTAGTAGTAGTAGTAGTAGTAGTAGTAGTAGTAGTAGTAGTAGTAGTACTGCGACTACTACTCACTGCTGTACGCAAATGTATGCAACTACTGCAGGTGCCGTCAAATGTAATTTGAAAACGTTCTTGCAGTTTACAGGAGTTTATTCGTCCGCAAACTTCCTGTCTGCATTGGTGTGCGTTTGAAGAAGTCCTTCATAATAGAGAAAGCTTCCTGTAAACTGTTCATGGCTGTAATAAAGCCAATAAGACAAGTATTTTGTGATATTCATAAATCCTTGTTCCCATTACTTATGACGGCACCTGTACGGCAACCTAAGTCGATTCAGTGTTCCGCAGATACCCAGACATTCATTTTTCAAGCTGCTTTCATGGGTGAACATTTTCCTGTATTTCATATTGGAAGAAGCTCACTGCCATTCTAACCACAAACAATCAGCTTCATAATCGGTAACCTCTCTGGAACTTATACTTCTTGTTTTTTTTTCTTCTCATTTTTATGAATAGTCGCTCGAAGAACGCAGAATTGAATATAGGAAGTGGGAAGGGATAGGCGCATTCGTGCGAGGGTATTACGGCACGAACATTGCGAGAAACGAGGTGTCCGACGGGGTCGAATGCGCACTCATTCCATTAGTGGAAACTTTCTTCGCTTGCTCTTCCGCATCGAGTTGCCGTCTTCCTCCACACACACAAAAAGAAAAATAGCGGAGAAGAAAAAAACAGCGGCGAGAGAGAGGGAGATGGTGGTACGTACAGAAACGTTGTTTTCTACGAGGAAACACTGCGCGCTTCTGTGGCGCCCAACCCGAAAACTTTCAGACGGCAGTGAGCGAAAAGTAAAAATAAACTAGTCGATGCAACCGACGACTGCACAATTTGGATGCGCTCGGAGAGATGCTAACGCGCGTTGAGACTGAGCGTGTGTTTTTCAATTGGACGGAATCAGTCATTTAGGGAAAAAAGGAAACGCGCGCTCGCGCTTCGGTCATGTTGAAGGAGCAAAGGGCTCGACCTCTGCCCCATCCTTTTCTCTTCGAAGCATGCCTCGACAACGATGCATTCGCGTACCCGCTGGCGATAGTAGGAAGGCAACTTAAAAAAAGAAAACACGAGGGGGCCGCTGCAGCAACTTTGGAATTAAGACGAAAGAACTATTGAAAGAGTGAGATAAAGAGAGAGAGAGAGAGAGTGTGTGATAAAGAGAGAAATAAAGCGTTGTTGCGGCAGGAACAGAAGGCGTGATTCGCGGGTGGAAACGGAACGAACTGGAGGAAACAAAACTGGCGCCAGAGTCAGAATCGCAAAGTATAGGGAAGAAAAGAAGTTAAAATGGAGATGCACGCGTAAAACGAGCCACCCCTGTCCCCATTTCCCTAAAACGAAGGGAAATGTTGGAGAGCGAAAGCAACACGAGAGCACGTCGAAGTAGACGCTTTTTTTTTCTTCCATTTCTCAGTCCTCTTTTTTCCTGCAGCTTCCCCCTACAAGTTATCTCCCCTTTCCTCCTCACCTCCTCTCTTCTCTTTCCCCCCACTTTCTTCTTCTTCTTCTTCACACTTGGAAGTATGCGAGTCGAGGGAGGCGTGAATCAGCGTCTTTGGTTCCTTTCGGCGCGGCGCCGGCAAGAACCGCCGCACTGGCTCTTAAAGAGTTCGTGGTGGCCGCGCTCCCAAATTGCGTTAGGGCGGGCGAGGGGGCCGAGAAATAACAAAGCGTCGTCGGCACCGCCTTTCCACCCCGCTTTCTCTTTTCTGCCTCAGGGTTGCCGCACGCAGCAGCAAACAGAACGGGCCTTTCCTCGATTCGCGCCCGTCCTCTTCTTCCGCCTCCGTCATTATTCTCTATTTCTGTCGCTTATTCGGTATATCTATACTTGGCTCGTTCCCATAGTTCAGTCACTTTCCGCTGATAGCTGCTGGTCTTCATTCTTTGAAGTCTCTCCTTTTTGTTTAGTTTTCCTTGCACCGTTCAGGAAGGATGAACGCCTGGCGGTTCGCATGCATATATACTGTGTCTGGAGTGGACGTGCACGTTGTTCAATGTATAACGTGACGCTGTTGAGGTCTTAGAACTTGCGGTTAATGTCAGTGCACACGATTTTGCTTGAATTCTCGAAATAGAAAATTGATTTCAATTGCAATAACGCATCAACCAGCAGCTTCCCCCTCCCCGAAATTCACTATGCACAGAACGCCGCTGATACCGCATCAGCTTGGAGGAACTGTGTGCAGCGGAGATGCCTTCGGTCGCAGCACACAGGCCGTGGGAACCCGCTGATGCCCAGGCTTTGTGCACACGTTTGGCCCTTTCTCCGATTTCTATGATATGTAGACAATAGAGCGGCACCGAACGTGCTGCGACGAAACACGGTTGCTCTTTTTTATAGATGGGGTGGACCGGAAGAGATCCGCGGGGAGAGAGAGAGAGAGAGAGAGAGAGAGAGAGAGAGAGAGAGAGAGAGAGAGAGAGAGAGGAGAGAGAGAGAGAGAGAGAGAGGAGAGAGAGAGAGAGAGAGAGAGAGAGACGAGAGAGAGAGAGAGACAGAGAGAGAGAGAGAGAGAGAAACTTTATTATCTAAAGAGCCCTAGTCCGGGCCGTCGTGCCACAGTCCCTTCATTAGGAGACGGTCGGTCCGTAGAATTCCCAGAGTCCCTCACTAACCCGAGGGCAGTGGGCCGCCAGGAGTTCTTGCGTCGACATCACGTGCACACCATGACCCGGGTTCAGCCAGTACTCCCAAGAGCGATGCTGGAACGCAGGTGCGTGCGGTAGATTTGGTGGATGGCACTCCAAGTAAAGGTGTGGTAACTGTATGAACGGGAAGGAGCCAGTTGGGTGTTGTAGGGCAAGTGGGGCGCCAGAGTGATTTCATGTTATGTACTGGATGCGGGGTGGGAGTAAGAGGAGAGGAGGTTGCTAGTTTCCGGGGTACTGTAGATGTGTCTTCGTGGGAGAGGGGGGGGGACTGGGCGACACTACTTACTGGCACGTAGCGTGCAGAGATGCCTGGTTATCTAAAACCGTTTGAGTGCACAGGGTGGTGCAGATGTTCCCACAACATGGAAGGACCCGGGGAGAGCTTCCTGATGAGCGCATGTGCTCGAGTGTTGCCGTCCAAGTTGGCGTGGATGGGCGTGAAGGGTGCAGTATAGGGTTTAAGTGGTATAAGGGTGTGTGGCGTGCCGAGCTATATTGCGTAGCGCCTCCTGCGAGTCACTAAACCCGAAGCGAACAGATCAGTTTTTAAAGCGAAGCTTTATTTGGCTCTACGCCCTGTTTTACAGGGGGCTGCTGCTGCTTTCTGGCCGGGTGCGCCACTGGATTTTATCTTGCATCAGATAACGCTGGCCTCCGCATACCGCGCTCGGGGGATTCCGGAAGGCAACTAGTGGGGGAACCCGGAAAGGTTACACGTGATAACGCTGACCTACCCTTAGTGTGCCTGAGGGATCGGCCGGCGAAGCAACATGCCGAAGGGCTTCGCCAGGTAGATTGGGACTTTGAACGTTTCTCATTACGTCTTGTATTTCTCGACGCACTCGCCACTGCTCACCCTTCTGAAAAATCAGCAACTATATACGCCAAGTACGAAAACTCTCTCATGAAAACGTCGCGCGTGAATTAATCTCAATCCAGGTATGCCATGATGGAAGCTCCGCGTTACGTCGATTCTCACTTATGCGTGAGATCCGCCAATTTCTTTTTTTTTTTTTTTTCAGTTTGAGTCATCCGTGCGCATTTGGAGAACGATTTGCCGGCATGAGCGAATTATATGTTGACATGACGAATTTCTGTTATATTACTCGCCGCGGTGGCTCAGTGGCTAAGGCGTTGCGCCGCTGAGCACGAGGACGCGGGTTCGATTCCCGGCCGCGGCAGCCGATTTTCTGATGGAGGCGAAAAGCGAAAACGCACCTGTGTTCGAGATTTCGGCGCACGTTAAAGATCCCCAGGTGGTCAAAGTTAATCCGGAGCTCTCCACTACGGCGTGCCTTATCGCCTGCGTAGCGTCGGCGCGTTAAACCTCACAATCAATCAATCAATCAATCAATCAATCAATCAATCAATCAACCAATCAATCAATCAATCAATCAATCAATCAATCAATCAATCAATCAATCAATCAATCAATCAATCAATCAATCATCAATCAATCAATCAATCAATCATCAATCAATCAATCAATCAATCAATCTCGTTGGAAGTAGACTGTGGAGGAACTGCTTAAGCGCAGGTAAACACCCATGCTAGCACAACCTTTCTCAGCTACAGACGAAATCATTGAGAAATCGTAGTGATGTTGTAGTAACGGTTGACTGCACCGCGCTTCAACATGATCTGAATAGGCTATTTGATTGGTGTCAAACTTGTGGAACGCAGATCAACCTGCAAAAATATGTGTACACGTGCTTCACGAGAAAGAAAACGCCTCATGTTTATTCCTATACCATTAATGGCACATATCTTAACCAAAAGTTCGGACATAAATATCTTGGTGTATATCTTACCTCGGACTTGTCTTGGCGCCATCATGCAAATTATCTGTGTGCGAAAGCTTGTCGTGTTTCGGGCTTCCTACGTCACAACGGGAAATGTTTTCCACTGAAGTCTAAAGAATTGCTTTACAAGACCAATGTTCGGCCCATACTCGAGTTTGCTTGCACAGTATGGGATCAACGTATCAAATCTGATATCGAGAAACTAGAAAAAGTTCAAAACTTGGCTACTCGCTTTGATCTTAAATATTACTCAAGGAATTTCAGTGCGTCCACTGCTAAGCGCAGTCTAGCTTGGGATTAGATTCAGCATCTCAGGAGAGTACTCAGACTAAAATTTGTTCACAATATATTTCATAGCAAAACAGGGATAGACAGAAGTTGTTATTTAATGAGTCCAGACTATGTTTCACTAAGGACAGATCACTCCTGTAAAATAAAAGAAATACATTGTAGAACCCAATTGTTTAAGCATGCTTTTTTCCCCAGAACTATTAGCGAATGGAATAAGTTACCCCCAAAAGGTTGTGATAATTATGTTTAATGATGTATTTTCGTGTTCTTTGAGTGTATCTTCGTTCAACATTCCGAGTTTTCGCTTGTCATTGTGCTTTAAACGATATTTCTGTTTTGCCTGTATTTTGTACAAATTTCTACTTTCTCCCCCACCCTCTGTAATGCCTTGAAAAGGCGCTGTGGTTACTATGATAAATAAATAAATAAATAAATAAATAATAAATAAAATAAATAAATAATAAATAAATAAAATAAATAATAAATAAATAATAAATAAATAAATAAATAATAAATAAATAAATAAAATAAATAAATAAATAAATAAATAAATAAATAAATAAATAATAAATAAATAAATAAATAAATAATAAATAAATAAATAAATAAATAAATAAATAAATAAATAAATAAATAAATAAATAAATAATCGATATAATAACGAAAACGTATGAACCAGTGGCAACTCCCCAGCCACTTTCCAGCCATTTCTTTATGACGTCACAGAATTTTGTTTGTGTGATTGGCGGCCGCCGTCCAAAGTTTCCGCCAACAAACATGACTGAGCGATTGTAGTGGGGTCTATAGTCCCACTCGATCGTATCACTTTAATGCTATCGTGCGCTTAGCACACTCCTGTGTTTTTAGTTCTGGCCCATGTTACGTCACGGCTACTCATACGCCACTGTAACGCGAAAGTCGTATCTTCTATTTTTGTTGCTTTTCTCGGGCAAAAAAGCGTATTTCGGTGCCGGTATGGAGCTGGGCGATTTATCAAAGGCTAGCTCTTTCCAACTGAACAAAGTGGTATTTTGTCTCCATGGCCTCTCAGTGTAAGGCAAACGTTTTTTAAGGCAAACTCCAAGGCAAACTTTTTTTTTTTAATGCTATAGATTGCCCTACGACACAACAGGGAGGTTTATATGTACAAAATTGCACCAGTTGCACGCAGAAAGCCAAGAAGAGACCGGTACTGGGGTCCCCATATCCAACGCTTAAGATCGGGGGTTCTCCCAGGATGGAGCCCTGTGCCTCGGAGGTGTTGGATTCTGGCGTTTCTAAGACCTGAACAAGACCACAACAGGTGTTCAACGTCAGCTTCTGGCGCAGGAGTCACACAGATGGGGCAGGTGTCCGCAAACGGGCCGTGGTATCGGGCAGGCCAAGCGTAACTGCTGGGGATAATGCTACCCCAACTCGAAGCCTCCCCAGCAAGACCTCCTCCCAGCGAGCGAGACCATTGGGGAGGTCGGTTCCACGCGGTGGAAGTAAAGCACGTGTGGCGCGGCGGAGGTTCTCTTTTTCCACCAGCAGTTAAAAAAAAAAAGAACTGTCACAGTATGTGTATCAAAAAAAAAAAAAAAAAAACACTTGGAAACAGAAGGCAGCAAAGTGATGAGAACGAATTTCCAGTCATATAATTTTTGTAGAGACCTCCTAGTATGAATTGTCAAATAGAGCGTCGGCATTCTTTCTAGGAGCTTATTTACGCGCATACACCTCTACGTTTGCCTTGGAGACTTCTCTTATGAGTTTTGTTTTATTCACATACTGTCACAGTTTTTTTTCTCTTATACTGCGTAGCAAGATAGGCGCAATGGCTCGGCCATCCTCGCATTTACCATTGAATACATTCTCTCTCTATAGATGTTTTTTTTTAGTAAGTGTCTTAAAGGGGTCACGCAGACAAAATGAAAGTTTATTTTATTGGAAAGATTTCGTGTTTTATATAGTGCCTCCAGCACTTGTCCTGAATCAAACGATGCTTTATTCATTTAGAAATTAACCAATTTAAGTTAAAATTTTGATTCTCCCGCCGAATCGTGTGTTTCATGACGTCTGCAATGACATCACAAGAAGAGGACTTCAAGCTGCTGCGGAGCCTTGTTTACCGTTAGTCAACCCAAATGGCGCCACCATACTGCGGCGGGCCGTTTTCTGCCTTTGCTTTGTTTTTGACCGTTCAAAAATGGTCGCGTAAGACACCGTCGCTTACGCCAATCGGCCAGTGTCGTCTGAGACAACCCCAAAGTGCCGCAGTGCTGTGCAGCTAAACAAGCATCGTGCGCGCAGTACCAACAGCAGTACGCATCGATTTACGTGTGCTTTCGCACCTTCGACTGTTTATACCCCACCATTCTTACTGCTATAAAAAAATGTGCCTTAAATTTAAGCGCAAATAGATCGTTCGGCAGGCTTCTAGGTCCTGCCTAAGATGCGTTTGCTTTTGCCGGCCTCAGCCAATCGCAGAGCTGGCACGTATGACATAATAGGTTTTGTTGCGGGAAATGAGCTAGTGCGTCCCATGGTCACTTCCTTTTTTCCTAATTATATAGCTTATTTGAGCGAAGTTTACGTTAAAAGTGGTATCACTACCATTCTACCGAGGCAATCTTTCGGATGAACCGAACCTATGTTGTATCTGCATGACCCTGTTGAGGACTTTGTCTCGTTAGTTTTTATTACTTCGGGCAGAACAGGCCGAACTGGGCCCGGGATCCTCAACTATTGTGTCGATCCGCGGGCCCGGAGTTTAAACTCTCAGACCGCTTTCTACACTGGTACGTACGTTTTCCGTCGCATTTATAGGGGAACAACTTTAGCTGGGACCACTGGGAACGCGCCGCCATGCTCGAAAAAAAAAAGGGGAGAAACGCACCGAAGGAATGATTGCAGCGCCGGCGCAGCTTTGCACATGTACAAAATCAATCGCCACTCCAGCACCTGCACCAAAATGAGAATGTTAGGACCAAATGCTTCCCAGGATATAATCAATTAGATGCAACTGAGTTTGTCCCGCATTGCCTAGAACCTCGTATGTCTCGGGGGGTCTCGGCTGCAACGAAGCGCAAGGTTATGACGTTTGCATTGATGAGTTAGTTACTCGATAATTTCGGTGATTTTTTTTTTCTCTTTGTGAGGGTACGTTTGTCCCGAATGACCACACCTTGAGTAGCTATGAACTAGAAGTTCATCCGCCGGGCAAAATGTACTCGTTCTTTCCGCAAAGGCAATAATTTGCTGCATTTCTCTGATTTTGCCAATTAAGTGTCACCCGTTCAGAACGCCTGCAGCTGTGTTTTTAAGGTCAAGCCAGAATTACATATTCTCTTCTCCTGGCCTCACAAACCTTTCTCTCATCACCTTTCTAGCTCAACTTCCTACTCTCTCTCTCTCTCTCTCTCTCTCTCTCTCTCTCTCTCTCTCTCTCTCTCTCTCTCCTCTCTCTCTCTCTCTCTCTCTCTCTCTCTCTCTCTCTCTCTCTCTCTCTCTCTCTCTCTCTCTCTCTCCTTGCTTCCTAAGTTTGTTTTCAGAAAACACGTTATCTGCGGCGATACAGCTCCTGCGTCTCTGCTTATAGTTCGTCTCCCCCTCCCTCATACTCTCGACAGCAGCCGCAAAACGGAACGTTTTTGCAGCTTCTTATCTGGCAGGCAGTAGCGTTTTTTGCAGCTTTTTTTTTCTTGCATTACTTCCACTCCGTCACTGTTTTGACTGCGCACCCTTTCGAGCGCACCCTTTCGCACCCTCCGCTAACACGAGCTCAAAGGATAACTGCCCGACGCTGCCGCTTCCCGTTTTGCTTACTTTTGTGCGTTCGTTAAAAACGCCGTCAGCACTTCGCTTTCATTGGCACTGGCTGAATTTGTCGGAGTAGAATGCCTTATACAGTTTGGTGTATTCTAACGCGGAGCGCTAGTTGGCTCGTTGTGCGAAAACCTCGCCGTCATCAGAAAGCTGTGACGTCATCAGAAAGCCGCGCCAGAAAGACGGCCCACGAATTTAGATTCCCATTGGCTGCGACGCGCTCCGCAGCGCGTGTCTCAGAAATAAAACACGAAGAAATGAACTGCGCTTCCGTTGCTAGGGAACGAGTGGGCAAGCGCAGAAGAGTCACGTGGGAAAGCGGAGAGGGCGCCGGTGTCCAGCGACCTGCTGCTGCGAAACGACTTTTATCCATCACGCACCGACACCAAACTCACCGACATGACTAAGCGACAACTAATACACTCGCATTTGCACATCATAACAATTGTTTCTGTGCCGCATAGCTTTTGCTATTAGTATACGCTTTGTAAGTTGACCAATGTATCTGTCATTATGAGCACTGTATGCAATAATTCACTGAAGAATTTCTACCGAACTCAGTATGTGCGGATTGGAGTTGTTGATTTCAGTCCCAGACAGACGAGGGATCGCTGAATGAACAAATCGCCGTGGGAGGGGATCCTGCGGTTCGAATCGTCTTCTGGTCAAATTCTCGCCCCTACTGCACATTTTGCTAACAAGTAAACCATCGTGTTATTCGAGTAAACCCCGCTTTATTCGATGCATTTCATGTTCCACGCTGCAGTGCATTTGAAGCACATAATACCCGCTTTGAACGAAGCATCGCTCATAACGAAGTCCACTTCTGCGTCCCGAGGAATTCGTTATATGGAGGGCTTACTGTAGTTTAATATGTATAGGCATCGGCGGCTGGATCAAGACGTGAACGAACGGGCGCAACATGCGTGAAAAATTTTTTTAATAAGGAGCCAAGAAGTGCTTCGAGCACAATTTTGAAAAATAAAGTGATTGATTGCATGATTGATTGATAAAAATTGCCGCAGCTTGCACTAGTGGTGCATGGCTGGAGATACCGCAGAACTGGCAGCTCCTCTCACTTCGTCGGAGAACCGGCTGTTGCAACTCACATGAATTTTGAACTTGCCGCTGAAAGTTTTCCTGACATGGCAGGTCCGGATCGTTTTGCCCGCAGCCTTTCACATCTCTCCCAAGGTGGACCGCATTAGCACGCGCTAGAACCCGCGGCAAGCGGCTTCGCGAACTCGGATTCTGTAGCGCGAACTCGGCGTCTGTGCTCCCCACTTCAGGCGCGAACGCACGTGAACTGGCGAGTAGAAGAGCGCGCGAGAGATCACGCCACAAACTCTGGGCAGAGTGTTCTCGAAGGTCGAGCTGGCCGACGCCGGGCGCTCCTCACGAGGCGCACAGTCATGTGCACTCGGTATTCTTTGGTACTTCTGCGAGCTCCTCACGAGGCGCACGCTCATGTGCACTCGGTATCCTTTGGTATTTTGCGAGCTCCTCACGTTGCGCACGCTCATGTGCACTCGGTATTCTTTGGTATTTTTGCGAGCTCCTCACGAGCCGCACGCTCATGTGCACTCGGTATTCTTTTGTATTTTGCGAGCTCCTCACGAGGCGCACGCTCATGTGCACTCGGTATTCTTTTGTATTTTGCGAGCTCCTCACGAGGCGCACGCTCATGTGCACTCGGTATTATTTGGTATTTTTGCGAGCTCCTCACGTGGCGAAAGCCGGGACGATGCCGGGCGCTCTGGGCTGGGTTTTCTGGTAACGCTCGTAGGCGGAACTAAAAGCTAAATCATCTCTGATGTTAATGAATAACATAACATAACAACACTTCATTAAAGAAGGTGGACACGTCTGTCGGCTTGGGGAATAAAGGAAGGGGGGGGGGGGGCGGAGTTTAAAGGAGTTTAATAAACTAAGCAATCGAAAAGTACCGTCGGCTCGAGTCCCCGTGCCTGAAGCGACGGAATCTGTGGCGCCTTAGTAAGAACGAAGGCTTGCTTGTGACCGGGGCACGGCCTTTGCGGGGCCGGTACTTTCAAAAGCATACGCGGCGTTCCCTGGCCGCTTTGCTGCTACGATTTCAGTTTTGACATTTTGGAAATTACTATTTTTTCTTGCTGCGACGGTGTTCGCATAGTATGGGCGCTTCACAAGTGAACAGTTATCTCGAACTCAATTGCAGTGTGCGAAATTCTGCGTTGCGTAAGCGCCAGAAGGGTGCCACACACCAGCAATCGTCACTCAGGAGTACAAAATGGCGCTGATTTTTATTGTTCGTTCCGCGAAATTCTCTAACAATTTCTAGTGCTCCGTGTTTACTTAGATTGTCACCCTAACAAAAATTTTTGTTGAGTTAAAATCGAAATCGTGTTGAATTGACTCAACAAATCTTATTGAGTATTCAAAGAATTTTTATTGAAATTATGTTGAGGATTTGTTGTGGTTCCATGGTGTTTTATTAATTTTTTCCGTCGAGTTTGTCACGTCCAGTTTCCGTTGAGTTTCAGTTGGGTTTCCACTAAATTTCGTATTCAGTTCAGATCAGCTGCGGTGGAAGCATTTGTTTAATGAAAGAAAAAAAAAAAAAACCAGCGTCCCGCTGTGTTCCTTTAGTACGCGTTAAGTTCCAGCGCATTGGACAACGACTGTCCCGGTGTTTTAGTACCGTGACTACATGAGACGACAGGGTACGCCGACAGTCCGAGCCCCTAAGTTGCTTCGCCCCTGAAAACCCGGCCGTCTCCACTAACGTGAAACTTGGGGAGGGGTGAAGCATGCAGTGTGTAAGTGTATGATGCGGTTTCGATGCTGTGCGCTTGGCGGCTTATGCCTTGGCGCTTTGGAGTTTTTGCCCACGGACATGAAACCGTTGGGGAAATAGAGCTTAACAGCTTTGCTGTAAAAATATCGTGTCTTTGAAGAACGAAGCGTTCTAGCGTGAGGCGTTGGAAAACGAGATGTTTCGATGTGTTCTTTTAGTACGCGTTACGTTCTAGCGCGAGGCGTTGGAAAACGAGTGTCCGGTGCTTTAGTACCGTGACTACATGAGACGCCGACAGCCCGAGCCCCTAAGGTGCTTCGTTCCTAAAAGCCGACCATTCGTATATCGTGCTTAACTGAAGGTTCATTATTCTTGCTTTATGGTGTAGTGGCACAAAAATATACAAAAAAAAACTGTGGTGATTCCTCTGTCAAAAGGAATCAGTAAAACATGAAAGTGAAATGTGCACCGAAATCTGCAGCTGAGCATGATTTGCGGGTCAGCGGCTGTCTTGTGGGTAGGGCTTGGCGAGCGACGTCCTGCTGGCGGGTCTCTTCGGCAACGCTGTACTGGCGTCATTTCCGTGACGGAAATGACGTCAGTGAAATCTTGGGGTATCGCGGCACAAACCACTTTTGTGTTAAAATATAAAACCCGAAAACGAACAACCCTAAGTATGACGTACTCTTTCGTACTACAAGTTGCTTCCCCGCCAGAAGACCCTGTGTGCAGGAGTGCACCCTTTACAGGCCACTTGCTTCGTTGTACTGGCGTCACTTCCGTGACGGATATGACGTCAGCGAAATCTTTGTGTATCCGGGAATAAAACACTTTCGTGTTAAAAAATCACGAGACGAGCCGAACTGGCTCTTCGGGGGTATACATCATTCAGATTTAGACTCATGCATTCACACGCACCACGATACGCTACTATGTAAATTAAATCGATGCACTAACATTTTCTACTGAGGCAGTCATGTCTGAACGTTGCAGTGATGCACAGAAAAAGTGCCCAAGCGACGTTTGCTGCTCTTCACAGCCCCGCAACGCGGTTTTATCTACGACTGTTGTACTCTAAAGAGAAGGCCGTGTACCTGACGACTGGCACCGCTAGGCTGAGGAGCACACGGCGTGTACAACGGCACGCAGGTCCAATCGGATCCGAACGAGGCCACATAACGAGGTATTCGCGTGTGAAGCTCGCGGCTGCGATCTGGTGTTGCCGTGCATGTATACGGTCGGCCAAGAAGCGGACATAAGTGCGTCGGCGGAGAGTGTTTGTCTTCCCCCCACTCATCATCTCAATGTTTTTTTTTCCATGTCCTAAACCTTTCTATTCCACAAACACGTAAACAATTCGTGCGCTCTGAAACACATGACGTGACTGTTATACAAAACTCACACTCTTGTCCTCCGTTTGTTCCCCTTTCATCGCCTGTCCGTATTGCTTGTATTCACTTGCGAGGCGCGCATGCAGGCAACCATGTGAGCGCGCCGTCACTCGTTACGTCGGGCTCCGCGGGATGGCGGTACTTGTCCCTACTAAGCACAAGACTTTGTTGCACGTTACAAAACTCTACCTCACCGAACGCAAAGTATTGCCTCGAGTACAATGTGAGTGCGATTAATAACATCGCTGTTGACGCCACCGTTGGGAATCGGGTTGAAACGAAGCAGATGATGCACGCCGGTGCTTTCTTTTTTTTTTCGGCGTGCGGGCGCAGTGGCCGGCCCAAGCCGGGCCATGTCCATAGACCTGACGTTCAGAAACGGGGGACGAGCCTTACTGCGCATGCGTCAACTAGAAATAAAAAAAAAAAAAAACAAAGAAAGCGACCTATCCTGTTTGCCGGATGTGACGTCATGGTTTAAAAAAAATGGCAGCTGTTGTGCGGTTACCTCGCAACGTTCTTCTCGTCGTGATTTTTGTCTGCCGTTGCAGCAGGGCATAGGTGTTGGGCTTGCGATTGTGATGAGGGCTCTCTCGAAGAACTCTCGAGGAGCACTTACGGTGGTGTGCAGCGTGTGGACTGGGACGCTGAGTGTGTGCGACTGCCTAATTTGCGCTTAGTTCGCTACAACGGTGACCACGAGCGCTCTGCATCAATTCTGCCGCCTCGATTTGCGAGGGTGGTGAGTGCGCTCCCGACCAGGGTTGCGGAGTTACCACTCCGGAATTGGAATCATTCCGGATTCATTCCACCTTTTTGAGGTGCCGGAATTGAATTGGAATGGAATGAGGACAACGCTTGGAGGAATGGAATTGGGATGGAATTAAGCGCCTTTTTCCCGGAATGGAGTGTGAATGGAGTGGCGAATATTAGAAGACAGCGTCACCATCGCTGTCGCCTTCCGGCTACTCAATTAGTCAGTGGCGACGACTGCGTCGGTATATCTCAAAGGGAGCACCAGTGACAGAAAAATGAAAACGCATACCCGGCACCTCGTATAACCGAACCCGCGCAGTCTGCGGCAGCTCGTTTTAAAATGAACTTCGAGCTAGCAAGCTCGTCTGGCCGCCGGGACGGTGGAGACGTTAGGTCGGCTCTTCGTGCCTTGGCAGGCTTTTGAGGCATAGCTTCATCTGTGCAACTGTCGTGGCGCCGATGGCAGACCGGCGTGTCAGTTGCAGGCGCCGTGTGCCCATGCCAACAGGCGAGGAATAGCATCGAGAAGCAGGGGCTGGGGAACACGAACGGCGCGCATCCGAAGCCGCGGTGTTTCTTACTGCAAGCTGATGCTACAAAATCTTGGAGCTAACAATATAAAGCGCTCGCGCATGAAACATGAAACAACCAGTCTGCTTGGCGTTCTCGCACCCTCCATGCCCGGCGCGCAATGACTAAAGCGTTGCAGCCTGTATGCCGACCTGGTAGGCGTCTCCCGGAAATACTGCGCCAACCAAGTCGGCCCTCTGTCCGTCTGTTGCCGAGGTGCCCCGGGGCTCCAGAAAATCAAAACCAAGGCCGCAAAAAGAAAATTGTGGGTGAGGGCTCTGCGTGCCCGGCACCCGACATAGGCATAAGAAGCGAGCTTCGGATTTGTTACTGAGCTTCCTACCTCCACGCTCTGCTACAGCAGTAGGAAGCTGTGATTATGATTACATAAGATATTAAATACGGCAATGCAGAATACAACTGCTAAAGGGTTTCTATCAGTTCCGGCTCCAGCAGCGCCCCTGGTTGCGAGTGTTTGACAGCTTTCAGCCGTGCGACACCGTGCTTTGCTTAGATCCGAAAGTGAGGCCCCCTCCTCCATTTGTGCCAAACTGGTTCGGGTTTGGCTGCTGTATTTCTGTGCACGTGGCCTTTGGGCTTGGTACAAACATACTTGATTATCTGAAGCCTTAGTCGTCGGCTTGAAAGTTGAAGCATCGCCACTGTTCAGGTAGGAAGGCCTCATTTCAAAATTTTTGATCAGGTCCTCGTGCATATTGTTGCGCGTTCATGGAAACAAACTGCCTCATCATACTTCTTTATTTTGCCAGGGCTCCCGTCCCGATATGGTTCCGTGACTTTAATTGAGGGGCCATAAAATATGTCCTGTATTGAACGACTGGGCTGAGGTATTGCCAGGGAAATATACAAGCGAAATGGAGGTCAACGTGGAAGCGGTGGCGACTTTCCTACGGTCAATGCAAAACTGTTAACGTTGTTCCGTGACGCGGCCCTACCGTCGCTGCCCTAGCGTTGGAACAGTAGCATTGGTGCTCAATGCTGTAAATTCACTAGAAATAATTCAAGTAAGCGTTTAGAATGCATGTACATGTAAGCAAGATCCGCGCGAAATGCCTGTGAGTTATCCACAGCATACTAAGTACGCTGGTAATGACGGTGCGCAAGGCAGATAGCAAGATCGAACGCGACAGACTGTGCAACAAAACGAAAAAAAGCAGACATCAACGTAATAGCTGCTTCATCTAGCTTCGCGCAAAAACAAACTGTTGAAAGATGCTAACATGCAAATATCATAATAAGTAGCGGATCGTGCCATGTGCCCAGAGGTGTTATCAGAGCTTTTCGGTCGAGCAACCGGTCTATGAGGAAATGTGTTAGTTTTTTTGACAGAACGCCATCGATCCTACTATAAAGCTTTCGTTTTTAAATAGGGGCAGTGTGACACTGTCCCTAGCACGTAGCAGTGCGGTGCGAAATAAGTTAATGCGCGCAGAATCGTTTGCAGTGGCTAGCTTGGTTACGCTGGGAGTGGTCATGCGCCGTCCCACTGCCCTCGTGTGACCGGCGTTGCTGCCTCTCGCCACGGCACGTAGGCGACGAAACGCCCAGCGGCCTCAACACGGCGCTCTAATAATTAACACAGCGCAGAAAATCGTCGGGAGCGCACTCATATCACTCTCGCAAATCGAGGCGACAGAACTGACGGAGATGCGCTCGTGGTCACCGTCGTAACGTACTACGCGCAAATTAGGCAGTCGCACACACTCAGCGTCCCGATCACACGCTGCACACCACCGTAAGTGCTCTCCAGAAGTTCTTCGAGAGCGCCCTCATCACAACCGCAAGCCAAACACCTATGCACCGCTGCAACGGCAGACAAAAATCACGACGAGAAGAGCGCAGCGCGGCATGGAGGAAAGATGCAGCGAGGTAACCGCACAACAGCTGCCATTTTTCTTAAACCATGACGTCACCTCCGGCAAAAAGAAAAGGTCGCGTTCTTTGTTTTTTGACGTCTAGTTGGCGCATGCGCAATAAGGCTCGTCCACCGTTCCTGAACGTCAGGTTGTCCGTGGCGCATCGGCCATGTCTGTGGCCGTTTCCAGTGTTGCCAAGTGAATAAATTGACAGCTAAACTTTTCAACGAATACCACCTATATGCGGCAAGATATGTACCAATCTAACGTTCATATAGATGGCGCTAGTGGTTTTTGCCTGCGTCCAAAGTGATTGATTGATTGATTTGTTGATTGCCTGGTGCATGACGCAGCGTGCACCAAGCTTATGAACCTGTCCGACACTACGGTTGTGTTACTCTGTTGATATGAACAGTCATAGACAAATGAAACGCGAACACGCAAATATGAACCAGAGCACACAGATAGCGCGATTTCTTTCCATGCGAGTCAAAATAACGCGAGGCTTAATTACAAGAATAAATTTGGGAAATGTGTCTTTTAAAATATGCCAATAGCGTGCCTTTATTAATCCCCACGAACAGTACTTTTTCAATTTTGCGTGTGGTGGTTCATGTTTTTGAGTTCGCATTTCAATTTTCCATTAATGCACCTGCTAGACTCACAGCAGCGACTGCCAGGTATTCGTCGTCTTAGGCCTAACGTTTCGCGTTGAGTTATTACTACGTGAACCGGATAACCACATATTGACTACAATGCGTACTTGTATACCTGTTGGCGACGTTAGACCTCAAAGCGTGACGTTGGGCTAAACGTTATTGAGTGTTTGGGCTGGACGTTCGGTAACTATGAAGCAACGCCGTAGTCATTGTACGTCTGCAGGTACCCGTTGACGAAGTTAGACCTCCAAGTGGTACGTTAGGCCTAACGCCTGGCCGTCGCATGCCCGCGTCGATCCCTTTCTCTGCTTCGGATCAACCTTCATGCAAGGCAGTTATAAATTGTAAAATACGAGAGTCGTTGCGAAAGAGGCTTCACCAAAGACGCTTCAAGGAACAGGTTTCTCGTGTTTTCTGCAAAACCGGCAGAAATCGGCTAATTTCGCGCTAGAAAAAGGGGCCCGAAATTTGAGCTCATTCCCGGAAACCTCAGTTTATCAAAGAAATGATTGTACGCATTAAAACACTTCATCACGTCACATTCTTCGCGCTCATTCGCTATAGGCCGTTACGTGCGACCTCAACAAAATGTCACTATTTGAGGGCAAATGTAAACGCCGGGAAGCTTGGCAGGCTTCCCGCTTCCGCCGAAAAAACCCGAACACCTCCGCGCCGGGGAGTCACTGGAGAGTAAAACCATTGCGCGCTGCATGCCTCGTGGGGCCGCCCAGAGCTCGTTTAATTTCGGCTTACGACTCTGCTTCGCGTTTCGTCGTGGCCCTCCATTGCCTTCTTTACTTACGTCTTCGTTTTCTTTCCTCCAAAGCTGCTTTAAACTTTCGCAGCCAGGCAATGGGGGCATGCATGTGTATGAAGCTGCGATGAAAGGAGTAAGCTGCTTGTAGGGCGGCACCGGGGCTTGTATTTTTACCTTCTGATCACTTTTTCTGGTTATTTACTTCTTCTTCTTGTGTGTGGTCTTTTCGAGGAAGGCATAAAAGGCTTCTAAATTCGGCCCGCTCTCTTTATTATGGAGTAGTCTAGGTTTTAATCTCTTAATCTTTTTTTTTTTTTTTTTAGTGGCATGAAGACATTTTCGCTAACTTTTAGAGGCCGTGACCTCTGGAGCATAATTACGAAGCCAAACATCTGCCGCTCGATCGTGAGATAAAGAAAAAAGTACCGGGGGAGCAGAACAGCTGCTGCTTATGCGTATTTTGAAAGCCCCTTTTCACCCGTGCGAATTCTTCCGCCGTGCATAATCGAATAAGGCCACAACAGCTCCTCCGCTGTGTACCGTGCGCACACAGGGCGCGCAGTTTGAAAAGAAGTTTTTGTTGCATTTTGCTGGTTGGATTAATTCAGTGAGGGAATTTAAATGGAAGTAACTCGTCGGCGGTCGACGTCATAACATCTTCTAGACGTCGCGCTGTATTACCATGTGCTTTCTTATATGCGGAGCAGTGCATAGAAAAAAGATGCAACGGTTGTTTGTTTACTTTTTCGCGTTTCTGGTCGCCTGGCAATGTGGTTATGATAAAAAAGAAGCGACGGGGATGTTATCTACGATTCTTGAGTTTCCCTGCTGCTGCTTCTTCTGTTTTATCGCATAGACCTCCTCCGTCTTCTTTTTTCTGCAAACTCACTTTCTTCATACTCAGATTCCTTGGCTAGAAAATGAAGTTTCCTAAACTACAAAAACCAAGCAGTAACTTGTAAGCGTGACCGATTCCGTACACGCGACACTTATCCCACCAGAGTCGCAGTCACTGCAACAATTGCATTATAATGGATCCGCTTTAAAGTTTTATAATCAATAAATTTTGGAGGGCTGCTTCCTTCGAGGCGGCAAACGCGTGCAAAGTACACTGCGTACAATTCGAGTGAGTTCAGGTCGAATTAACTACAGGGCCTGCGCGTGTAGCCGTCGTGTAGATTCTGCGCTCGGGCTACGTCAGGTCACCTTTCGAAAACAACCGCTTTACGTTCTCAGGCCAGGCGTGGGTGTAGGCAACCGTTTTTAGGGTCTTCGCACCAATGGAAAGACGTCGCTGGGCAAGCCTCCAAATACCTGGACATTCGTATCTGCATGCGCCGGAGCCGTGGTGCTAGGGGAAGCATATACCGTACTTACCCGATTCTAACGCGCACTTTTTTTCCGGAAAAATAGGTCGAAAAATCGCATGCGCGTTAGAATCGGATACGAAACCGAAACTGCCGAAACAGCGGAAATGTCGTCCCACCCATCGCCATCACCATCTCAATATGGCGCCAAAACTTTTAGCAACGATTTTTCCATGGAGGAAAGAAAAGGTTAGGAGAGGCCCTGACGTCACATTTGTGAAGCCGAGTCCCGCCATGACTTGAGCCCATGGAGCCCAGCACTCTATCCCATCATACTTTGCTGTCTCCGGTTTGATTTGACTAACATGGCGTCGCCCTGCCCTCTCGCTTCGAAGCGAAAACAGCTTCGTCGCTAATTCCTCGCTGCGATATCATGTTCTAAGCTGTTGATTTCGCCTTCAATTTGCTCATTCTAACCCTCACCCAAAGTTTCAATCGAAAAACGGCCTTCGTTTTTGAGATAGAAGGACGATTTTTCAGCTCTTAAGCCTGGCAAAGTAGCGTTTGTCGTTGTCATAGCAACAGGCTCGCGGGATGGCGAACGCAGACGCCTCCGACGGCAGAGTTTTCAAACTGGCCTCATCTAAAAACGTTTGTCGTAGCGACTGCGTTGGTTTGCAAGCGTAGCGAGGCAGCGACATACCAAGCGCCTTAAAAATTTGTCCGTTATATTTGCCCAAATTTGGCCGCCGCAGTTGTGAACGAGTAAGCAACATTGTCCATGGGCTCAAGAAAAATGACGTAACTTCCTCCACATTTTTCGCAATGCATTGGGATGCTAGGGGCCTCTCCTGAGTATTCTTTCCTCCATGGATTTTTCGGACTCAGGAAGCTCAGGCGCCTAGACTTTTCTATCGGCGTTCACCCAAATCGTCAAATCGTTCCACTTGGGCGCTTGATAACAGAAATAGCAGCAGCGGCTCTCACGCGTTCAAAACGAGCGGGTCGGCTGAAGCGTGAGAGCCGTGGTTGCTAGGGTGTGCGTACTTCGAAACTAGGCGACTGAAAGAGCCACTGAGGTACCTCTGAGAGGACGTGTGGGATCCTTGCTTGGTTACTGGCGGCTGTGTAAGATATTGGATGGCTCCCTGAAAGCATAGACGCTTATGTTTCCGGCGCTGTAAGGCTTACCGTCTGATACCATGCATGCCTAGCGAAGTCGTACGGGCATGGCCAGTCGTTCCAGGCATGCTATAGGAAACCACCAAGTACGACAATTCTAATGACTGCCGAACAAGCCGCCAACGTAGGTACCTCGAAATGTCAAGTCCCAAGAAGTCCGGAAACGCGAAAGGAATGATTACTTGAAAATCGTAACGGCCAGCTGCTATAACTTTACTTCCTAAAGCCTACACAGCTGTTTTCTGATCATAATAGTCACCATATCGTCTTTGCCGTCGTTGTTCGTTGGCCATTGGCTACAGCATGGTTAAAGACCTTCGCCCAAGCACTCCCTACCGCTCCATTCTCACGATATTCGTATTCAAGTCTTGCCCGTCTACTCTACTCTGCTTATCTTATCTTTATTCTAGATCAATCCTTTTTTCTTTCATTGGGTCACTGTACAATCCCCAGTTGTAAATTCGCTGCATAACATATGCACTGACCAACCCATTCAACTTTCATAAATTTAGAACTTGACATGTTTGTCACGTGTCAAATGCAATGCCGAGTAAAGCGTTATGGTACGAGGGTGTGGAAAAACCTCTTTCTTTTTTACCGTACTCTCAATGGACCACTGGGTTATAACGTAAGGTTCTTCAGGATCAGGGCAGTGGACTCGAGTTACAAGAAACCTTGCAGGGGCTAGCCTAGAGATGCTTCGAAACAAGAGTTTAAGCATACGAAGAACGCACTAAGTCTTCTGTCCTTCTTTGTTGTTGAGAAAGACGTCGATGTGTTGGTTATCTCAAATGGGGCGCGTTTGATGCTCGAGGGGGAGGCATCCGGCAGACAGTCAGTGTGGCGTCCCCGCCATCTTCCTTCGCAGCACCAGCACCGGCGGTAGCGGCAGAAGCAGCAGCACCGGCAGCAGCAGCGGCAGCATCGGCGACAGCTCACGGGGCGGCGTCCTAGAGGCGGCAGCAGCAGCATCGGCGTGAGGGGGAGGAGGGTCCTCGGAGGCCCGGCGCCGGCCACATGAACCCGCCTGGACGCCCGCCGCCCCGCCTCGGTGAAAAGGTCAAGCATATCATCGCCGCCAGGATGCTCTGCTGCGGACGCAAAAAGGTCTCTCCCCTGCTTTGCTCATCACCCCTACCCTTTCGCATTCCAACTCAACCCAACCCATCCAATTCCCAATCCCATCCCCCTTCCCGATTCCATGCCTACCTGACCTAACCCTAATCATTCCACCCCATCCCACCATATCCCAACTCAACCATGCCTATCCCACCCCAGCCAGACTCATTCATCCAATCCCAACCCAATGTAACCCAACCCCACTTCACCCATCCCATCCCATATCACATTCCATGCCTACGCGACTCAACCCACCCATCGCATCCCATCCCATACCTTCCCACCCCAGCCCGCTTGATCCCACCACATCCCAACTCAACCAAACCTATCCCACCCCAGCCCAACTCATCCCATCCCATCCCAATCCAACCCAACCCCAATCCACCCATCCCATCCCATATCACATTTCATGCCTACCCGACCCAACCCCACCCATCGTATCCCATCCCATACCTTCTCACCCCAGCCCAACTCATCGCACCCATCCCAGCTCAAACAAACCTATCCCACCCCAGCCCAACTCACCCTATCCCAACCGAACCTATCCCAGCCAAACTCATCCCATCCCAACCACCCTCAAACTAACCTAACCCCACCCAACCCATCGTTTATAATTTGACATACCATCTCACGCATTATCAGCATTTACCTTGGATACTTAGACTTTCATTTTCATTTTCACGGTATTGTCTGTGCATAGGAAGACAACTGCTGCAAGAATGTGCATTGAATGCCTTCCCAGAAGTAATAAAAACGTGTCATTATTTGCGCATACGCAAATGAAGCCGGCTTGATTATAGTTCTTCATTTCGCAAATATAAATGCGTTAAGTTTCACAGATGAGTAGAAAACCAACGCATGGCACGTTGTTACCATCCCCAATTCGGCACCTAGGCCGGTACGACAAGTCACGAAAAGAAAAGAAACGTAGAAAAACATTTGGTATTTTTTATATTGACGTCGTTTATATGGTTTATTAGCAATAAACACATTCATCCAGTAAGTGACTGTGCTGTTTAACAACGATAGATTTTGTTGGCGTTATCGCCAAAGGCCAAGCAAAGCCCCTGCCTATGTCAACTTCACTGATATACAGAGGCAGGGAATTGATCGTATCGAGTCTTTAACAAATTCATTCGCATCGCCAAAGCCGCGGGTTCGCTTACGCTCCATGTGAAATGAGCGGAGAAGCAGCTTGCAAGTCACTTGTAGCAGCTTACGCTTATACTTGTAGTTGCTCACTACAAGGCGTTGTAGTAGCTTACGCCTTGTAGCTACGCCTTTAGTCACTTGTAGTAGCTTACAGCAATGCGTTGTAGTAGCTTACGCCTCGTGATTAGTAGGGAGAGGAAGCATTTTTTGAGTGCTAAGTTACAATGGAATCTTGGACTGCTGTATAGGTGCATGCATACTTCTCAAATGCACCCGTCTATGCCGTTACTAAGCCTTTTGTTGATCCACGCCTATGTTCTTGCTTTTTGCACTCACTTATCCCCGAGTGAGATGAAGGGTGTTCAATTCACTGTGTAGCGGATGCGTTATACGAGTTTTTAGATGTGCGACACGCGGTTTACGAAGATCTTCTTCCACGCCTCCAATTGATACAAGCAAGTCGGACACGATATTGACCCGTTGTGGGATATCTTTAGATGACAATCGGTGGCTTGACCGCGTGCTCAGTTACCCTATTCAGATATCGCTCACACACTGAAGTATGATGATGATGATTGCTATTGGTTTTCCCTTTGTAGCGGGGTGATGACGTGTCATCTTACCAAAAACGACTAATACACCTATGTTTTATACTCTTGGTGTAATACTAGCGCTGCTTAGGGCAGGCACAAAAACTTATTAGGCACAAAATACTTTTTTTTCTGTTACAAGTGGTAACTGCCCTAGGCAAAATTCCCCTCTCTGCTTTTCGTCCAACAGTATTCTAATCTTCTTTTCGTCGCCTCGACAGCCTTGAAGTTAACTTCCTCTCTGCTACCCTTAAATCCTAGGGCTTCTGGAAGCCCAATATTCCCTTCATGTAGATTTGGATGGATACCCTCACATTCTAACACTATGTGACGCATAGTTTCTGTTTCTTTTCCGCAGATCACGCATACCCCATCATTTTGTGAATACTTCCCCAGAAAGCTCTTAGTTCGCAAGCAACCTGCTCTAGCCTCAAAAAGCAAAGCACTGCCCTGGGAATTATCGTAGAAATTTTCCTTTCTGATGTCCAATTTCTCAGCTCCGTATAAGATTAAGATGAACGACTTTTTTTTTGTATTTTCACTAACACGACTGCACGTTTTGACACCTCCGACATCCTCTGCACACCCTCTCGAACCTTCTACACCCCCACGTAGAGACAGTACTGCGCTTGCATTTCTGCCTCGTGCTGGGCGTAAGAAAGGTGTTTTTCCTTACTCCCGCCCTCCCTCACTCTCCCATCTGTGTTTCCTCCCCCCTCTTTCCCCCCTCAGTGGTACAAGGAGGCTTTCCCCACGTGCCGTACACCGCAGGAGAACCACGAAGGCGACCTGGTGGTGTGCGTCGAAGGCGGCAGCGAGACGTGGGGTCCCCGGGTGGGCGCAGTCCGACCACGGCTAGCGCCCGGTGCGCCGGCTCCCGAAATGGTCCTGCAGGGAGACTTCCGCAAGGTACACCCCTCACACGTCTCACGCTGTTTTCCGCACTCACACAACCCACTTGTCGACGTGTACGTGAGACTTGCTCGAAAAAGGTAAAACTCCTTTTATGGCAAGCAAACGTCATTTTCTGCGTAGTAAATCTACTTAGTGGTAGAGTCCGTCTGCAGTTCTGCCAATTACGTTTACTCCGTGTCAGTCCTACGGTAGGGCAATTTACTCGAAATTCGCGTAGTCCCGTGGACTAAATTGACTGCGTGATATAGCATGTTTGCTCCGAAAAGGGAGTTGGATCCATGGCATGCAATGACTCCAGGAAGGTGGTCACGTCTATCTTTTTTCTTGAGTTAACTGGAGGCGTCTGGAAGAGTCTTGAGCCAGGCATCAAGCCTTTAGCCTCTTCTCTGCTTTCTATAAAGAAAATAAGAAAGAAAGAAATAAAGAAAGAAGGAAATAAAGAAATAAAGAAAGAAGGAAAGAAAGGAAGGAAGGAAGGAAGGAAGGAAGGAAGGAAGGAAGGAAGGAAGGAAGGAAGGAAGGAAGGAAAAGGAGAACGAATGACACACTTAAGTTTACTCCATGTCATTTCCTGTGGTTGTATATATTCCTTAGCTGAAATTCCCTTCGTGGTGTAGTATATTCACTCAGAAAACTAGAGTGATTTGTGATAAAGGTGTATAAGTAACTCATTGAATGTAGTAACTTCACACCTTTAATTAGGGTGAAGAGAGACAGTCCCCCCCTCAAAAAGGAGTAGTTCGGGTGTAATAAATATCCCCCTTGTTGCCACCGCTGCTGCAGGTGAGCGGCATCTCGAGCGAGGTGTTCCGCCAGATCGAGGCGGTCGAGCGCGAGTACGATGCCACCACAGCCGCGCACCTGGAGGCCGTGCAGAAGCGCGGCGAGATGGTGGTGCGCGTGCTGGACCCGCGCTGCCTGGGCCGCGCGGGAGCCCAGGCGGCGCGACGATACGCCCAGGGGGGCACCGCCTTCGTCGAGATCGTCAAGCGGCCCGGACAGACCCTGGGGCTGTACATCCGCGAGGGAGACGGCGTCCGCACCCAGGAAGGGGTCAGTCTCTGCGTTTCACAGCGACGAAAGCGACTGTCACCTGCAGACTGCTAAAAGCGGTCGCGTAGTTGCCTGTAAAGCGTGCTTCACTGCAGATATACTCTTATTGAGGGGAAGCCAACTTTAAAAACGGAAAACATGGTGGGGTTAAATTTAAAATAAAATACTTTTCTATCAAAGCATTTCTAGTCCAAAACCCGTTGGCTGTGCAAATTGAACATTTCAATGGCACATGTCTTCGCAGCAGACTGTCCTAGTACCTATAATGTAAACCAAACCAAGCTCTTTAAGAGCACTTCGATCCAAAAGCATGTCACAGTGTCTCTGAGACGTCATGGTCTGCGGCTCTTTGTTTAGCTGGAGTTTGCGCTGAGAAACGACCCCTCAGCATTTTTTTTGCCTGCACACACTCTCGCGGCCCGTGGGACATAATCGCGTGTGACCCTGCAGGTGTTCATCTCGCGGATCGCCCTGGAGAGCGCGGTGTACCACTCGGGGCTGCTGCGAGTGGGCGACGAGATCCTGGCGGTGAACCTGGTGGACGTCCGCAACATGAGCCTGGACGACGTGGTCATCATCATGTCCATTCCGAGGCGGCTCGTCCTCGCCGTGCGCTCCAAGGGCGCCGGGGGGCCACCCGGGGGTCGCTCGGGTGCCCTGCCCCCCGTGCCGCCCATGGCCCCGGAGAGGCAGCGGCCGCCCGTCGTCATCGTCAAGAGGGGCGTCCAGGTACGCTCGTTTCCCATGCGCAAGGGGCACCCTCTTCCAAATAGTTGGGGAACCAAAGCGTCAGATTGTCTAGTAGCACAGTGGCCACTGACAGGTGGGACTAGGAATAGAGGAGGACCAATAACTCGATGGACGGATGAGGTAAGAAAATTTGGACGCGAAGAACAGACCCGGGCATCACGTGACAGGTGTTCATCTCGCGGACAGCATGCACTCGAATACTTGCTCTGGCTAATTAAAGGCGCACGCCGAGTGTAGATTCACCATCTTGGTTACTAATCGAACAGATAATTGACTGCAGCTTTTTTAGTGAGCTAGCCTGTTGACTGGTTGCTCAGCTAAGCGGTCAACTGGCCTCTTACTAAATTAAGGAAAGCTTCTGATTAATAGACAAACAGATGGCTTCCTGTTCTCGTTCAGGTGCAGTTCACTGTCATAGCACAAAAAGTTGGTACTTTGACAACGCTGGCTGTTGTTTTTAGTACAAAAAAAAACAACAACGAGAAAGTGAGCAGATACGTGTCTAGTACAGAGTCTAGCCCAGAAAATCTAAATCCCAGTGCTATGTATGTTTGTTGATTTTTTAATTTGCTCAAGTGACCATCGTTTAGGGTCATCTAGCTCTTCCCTCCGGTATCCAAGAATTTTCAGAAAAGTTCGTCGCCGTGCAACTGTTCTCTGTACAAGACGACTGAAAGTGGGGGTCGCCGCATTGCAGGAAGCCGAAGACGACCTCCACTCGGAGAACGGTGGTGGCCTACTGGAGAACCCGTATTACAGCAGCACAGTTCCGGTGCGGCGGCAGCCTCAGCCACCGCACCGCTATCCCAAGACGCTTGAGAGCCTGGCCGAGCAAGTGCACGCTTTCCGAGACAGCCCGCACATGGAGCGCTCCTCGGCCGCCAGGAACAGGTGATTGTGCAACACAGGCGCGCCTGCAGAAATGTCCACACACACACACACCCCTGCATTGTTGATGGAGTCGATGTATCCTGGAATGATAGCCAAAAATCAGAGCTTTGTACATAGCTAGTGTATGGTTAGATGGCTGTGGGCAATGCCTCTGGTGACTGTTGGAGATGTCAACTGCTACAGGGTAATGTTATAAATGAATTGATACTCGGTGGTCTGCCAAAACTGAGTGAGATGGGCTGGTTCTGGCACTGCATATGCACTATAGGTTGTATTCACTGGCGAGGCATACATGCAGGCAACCATGTGAGTGCGTCGTCACTGGTTACATCGGGCTCCTCGGGATGGCGGTACTTGTCCGTGCGAAGCACACGATGTGTGTAGGACGTTTCAAACTCTACCCCACCGAATGCAAAACAATGCCTCGACTCCAATTTGAGTGCGATTAATAACATCTCCATTGACAGCACCGTTAAGAATCGGGTTGAAACGAAGCAGACGACGCACGCCGGCATTTTTTAAAGCAAAGCTTCCTACCTCTACCAGCCAACGGTTCTTTCGCGGCGTGCGGTACAATAAACTCACAATGCGGCAGAGGTGGAGGCCCGGGAAGGGGGGGGGGGGGGTTCACTCGCAGAGCACACTACAGATGACGTGGCGAATTTACCCAGCGTTCCCCGCGCAGAGGTGCCTGCTTGCCGGCAGGCACGTCGGCGGTACGGCTTTGTCATCTTTTTGGGCCTGTTTTAGCGCAGCTTCGCGTCCATTGCGCGCTTCCTTCGCACGGCTTGATTGACTTGTTTGACAGCACCACCTGGGTAACCCGGACCCGACGGAATTAAGTGGTCGTACGGCAAAGATACGTTAAGGATTGGTTGCAGGGCGGAAAAACAAAATGTAGAGACCACGTACATACATCTTGCCGCTAGAGAACTTCTAGAGAACTGCTAGAGAACTGCTAGAGAGAGCACTGCTTGCCACGAATGGGATTCCGTTTTCTAAATTGGTGATTACCAATTCGGTTGTGTTTTAAGAGGTATTACGAAAGGCAAAAGAAGCAACTGGTTCTGATAAATAGCGACTATAAACGTTCCCTCAGCTTTCTCGCAATTCTCAAATATAGCCAATAATTCGCTATGTCCGTGTTTGTTATAATGAGGTTAAACTGTCGTAAATCAAGACGAATGTTTTCGCTCACCCACGCTCAGGTACTGGGACGAGCACTACCGGGGCGTGACCGTCCGCCATTGTCACTGAAATAAAGCGTGACCAACCAAAGTTTGTATTTAGTTCGCTATAGCCGATAATTCGCTATATCCGTGTTCGTTATAATGAGGTTCAACTGTCATAAACCGAGACGAGTGTTTCCGCTCACCCACGCTCAGGTACTGGACGAGCACTACCGGGGCATGACCGTCCGCCATTGTAACTGAAATAAAGCGTGACCAACCAAAGTTTGTATTTAGTTCGCTATAGCCGATAATTCGCTATATCCGTGTTCGTTATAATGAGGTTCAACTGCCGTAAACCAAGACGAATGTTTCCGCTCGCTCACGCTCAGGTACTGGGACGAGCACGACCGGGGCGTGAACGCCCGCCATTGTCATTGAAATAAAGCGTGACCAACCAAAGTTTGTATTTAGTTCGCTATAGCCGATAATTCGCTATATCCGTGTTTGTTTTAATGAGGTTCAACTGTCGTAAACCAAGACGAATGTTTCCGCTCGCTCACGCTCAGGTACTGGGACGAGCACGACCGGGGCGTGACCGCCCGCCGCCTGCTTCGCACCGAGAGCGAGCAGCGGCTGATGCAGCCCGAGCTGATGCAGGGCCCGCCCTCTGCGGGCCGCTACTACTCGCTGAGACCCTCAGCCACAGGCATGGCCGCGCTGCATCACCACGCCGGGGGAGGGCACCACCAGCAGCAGATGGCCGGCATGCCGCCGGGTGGCATCCTGCGGCGCCGGTCCCTCATGGAGAGCTGCTCGGACACCGAGGTCCAGTCCGGCAGGAGACCGCCTTCCGCCATGGGCTACATGGGCCAGCAGCCGCCCCCGCAGGGGGTGAGTGCGCAGTGCAGGATTGGGCGAGTAGTTGGTAATCCATCGTAATAATACAGCACAGTAGAGAACAAGGACTAAAGGTAATGCATGGGCACTGGCTTGAAACTGAACGTTTACTACAGAAACATTTAATACTGACACGAAGCCGAAGACGAGGCAGTTGTCTTGAAGGAAAAAACGTTTATTGGAGCGAACTTGTGCTCCCCTAACAACTCAGAAAACACACAGGCTGAGAAGCAGCAGTCAGCAAAGTGACGTGCGCAGGCGAGTGTCGGAATATCGTATACCCAGGCGTCTGCTTCGTGGGTATCTTTTGGCGCGAGTGTTTCTCGAGCAGTCGAATTACATAAAGAACATTGTAGATCAAATAATATTATTATAGGCTGGTGACGTTAGTTCGAAACACTCTCCCTATCAAAAGAGATAACAAGTGCGGCATACAAAATAATCAATGAAACACGAGCTTCACTTGGCACACAGACTACACAGCCCAGCGCGGCCGGGCGGTAAAAACCAAACATAAATAAACAAACCCAATGCATGGTTCATGGCAATATGAATTTGCGCTTGCCCAGTCGGGCCCCGCTACCGGCCGCCGTAGCGTTAGCGGACGGAGCCCGGTATGCTAAATCGCTCTAGGCACACAAGCCGGAACGCTCGGAAAATGTTAGTGTGAAGCAGGGATGCCCAAACTGCAGACGTCCTTTTTTTTTTTTTTTTTTTTTTTTTGCGGCTGCGTACGTTCCTCGGCTTGCCGAAAAAGAGTTTTTTTTTTCTCTCTCTCTGGGTCTGTCTTCCCCCGATGTCGTCTCGGGAAGGGAAGAGGAACGAAGGCGCTACCGGAATCCTCCTTCTTTTGCATTTGCTGCTGTTGCTGCTGTTTGGCGAGTGGTCCCGCACCTTTCGGAGATCACTGTTTCTCTCGGAGATGACCATCGCGAGTGCTTTCTTGGAGTCCGTTCAGAGAGCCTTGGAATTGTTACCTTCAAAGTTATTGTGGTACGTGCGCGCTGTTCTTTTGCGTGCGTGTTGTGCATGGTGTGCGAAGCCGCAGCGTGCTGCAATTTATAAACGCACACTTCATTTCTCTTGAGTGCGCTTCGGCGTCTGAAGAATGTTCGGCGCACGCGGGGACAGCGACGATATACACCAGTCTATTTTTATGCATCAAAGTGATGCGAAAAGGGTGCACGATGACTGAGTCACCCATAGTGTCTTGTACAATGAGAAATAATTACATCTTCAAAGAAGTGTTGGAAGTAAAAGGAAGTGGTTGTTTTTAATAGACTAGAACAAATTCGTCTGGAACACCGGTGTTAACGTTGTTTGGCAATGTGAACAGCGAGAGGTGAATGAACGAATGAAATGTCCGCATTCTTGTAAGGTTGCAGCCCCCATATATGTATAGATGCGCTGTTATTTGCGTAACCTTATGCCCAGAAAACTTTATTGGAATGGGGGAGCAATTATGGAATACAGTTTTGACCCAACTTGTTATACTTAAAGAGAGCTAGTTTGCAATTGGGTGCCATTGTTACTTGAAAGCCCGCCGCGGTGGCTCAGTGGCTAAGACGTTGTGCTGCTGAGTACGAGGTCACGGGTTCGATTCCCGGCCGCGGCGGCCGCTTTTCTGATGGAGGCGAAAAGCAAAAACGCCCGTGTGTACGAGATTTCGGCGCACGTTAAAGATCCCCAGGTGGTCAAAATTAATCCAGAGCCCACCACTACGGCGCGCCTCATCGCCTGCGTTGCGTCAGCGCGTTTATCCCTACAATCAACCAATCCTCTTCCCAGTACGCCTCACATGTGTGCAGAGTGACGTAAAACTTGTGCTACATAAGGCCTTCCCTGAAATGAAATGTCACTTTTTAGTCCAAGTTGGGGGCTCAACTCCTAAAGTCTGTCCCAGAAGACTACTTGCAGTTTGGACTCATGCGTTCGGAAAAGCTGCTGGGCAAATCAATTCTGCTACATTTGAAGAATGCCGCTCCAAGCCAGAGCTTTAACTCAAATGGCTCCTCGCTCACCACATCACCATATAGGTTGTATTCACTGGCGAGGCACGCATGCGGGCTACCATGTGAGTGCGCCATCACTGGTTACGTCGGGCTCCGCAAGATGGCGGTACTTGTTCGTGCTAAGCACACGATGTGTGTTGGACGTTCCAAACTCTACCCCACCGAACACAAAGTAATGCCTCAACTCCAATGTGAGTGTGATTAGTAACATCTTTGTTGACACAACCTTTGAGAATCGGGTTGAAGCGGAGCAAACAACACACGCCAGTGTTTTTTGTCTGCGGTGTGTGGGCACAGTGGCAGAAGCCGTGCCATGTCCGTGGCCGTTTTCAGTGTTGCCAAGCGAAGAAATTGGCAGCTAAACTTTTCAGTGAATACCATCTCATTTTGACCGTGTGGCCAAGGCGACTCTGAATTCATTTCTCAGGATGCTTTTTCATTTGCTCTCTGTGGCCGCAGCAACACCCCCGTGCGCTGACTGGCCGCTCCAACTCCCTCCCCCGCGGTGCTGCGCTTGGGGTGCTGGACCCTCGCCGTGCCTTGCGCCATGGAGTGCGCTTCGAGCGCGCCGCCTACGACTCTCAAGAGGACAGCGACGGGGCCCTGTCGGCACCCGAGCTGCCTTCTGGGAGGCCCCGGCGACCCAAGGGTGAGCACGGGGAACTTGCACTGGTCCTCCACGTAGAGGTGTAGCCCGTGAATTAATTGATATTGATAGATTAATAGCACATATTGATAGCTATGGTGCCGAAATAGTAGGCTTATTGTCAGATAGTGAACACAGTGAGTGAGAGACAGAAAGAAGTGGGGGGGCACGAAGTGGTACGCGCACACAATCAACATCTCTACCATTGGCAGATCCAGAGGGGGGAGGGGGGGGGGTCCGGATGTCCTCACCCTCCCCAAATTTTTAAAATTTCTACCCCCAAGAAGATGCCCCTCAGGTCGTACAAAAAGTTCAAGTGGATGTTTTTTTTCTTTTAGCTTGTGTTTGTGGTTTTCCGAAATTTCGGTGAATAAGGTTACTAGTCTCCTGCTCCTCATCATCACCGTAATAATCATCATCATCGTCATCACTGATGAAGCTGACCCTCCCCTCAGAAAAAACCTGGATCCGCCCCTGATCTCTACGTACCGTCACACTGGGGTTTAACGCGCCGACGCAACGCATGCATGGCGATGGAGCGTGCCGTAGTGGAATGGTACAGGCCAACCCATCTCCCGACTTTCTTAGCACAAAAGGTGAAGGTGAAAAATATTCCGGAGAAGCAGCTTTGTGCAAAATTTGGTTGTAGTCACGGAGACACCTAAAGCGCAGGAAAATTTTGTAAGACACTAAGTATTAGAAAAAACAAATCTAGACCAAAAAAGTTGAAGATTAATAACCCCTAAAATACAAAACTCAGAGTGTTTTGAGGGATCTAGTGATGAAAAGAGGTGTTGTACAATTGGGTTTAAGTGAATTACGCCGAACACCTCCCAAGGGTGCTGAGAATGTCAGATTTTGAAATGTTCAGAAGTGCGAAGCAATTTGCAAAGCCCTGTGGTTGCAATGTAACGGCCTACATATACCTCAGGTAACCTCCTCTCATGTCCAGATTCTCGCACAGAAGGTTGCCAATTTTTCATTTGATTCTCATTTAATGCTTTTGTGTCGCTTATATGATGACAGGCCATAACAAGCACATGTGCCATGTTGCCTTTGTTAGTTCGGCTTCCTTGCAATAATAGTTAGTGCCAGGCAAAGACAGCTTACAGGCACACTGAAAAATCGGGGAAGAACATTAGCGGCTTTCGTCAAGTGTTATTATTAGTAGGTAGAGGGCTAGAACGAAGAGGTATGCAAGGCATTGCAAAGAGGAAGTTGGGTGGACAGAGAGAATTTGAAGGTCAGTGCGGCTCATTGAATGTCCCTGAAGAGTTGAGTCATCTTGTTAGTACATAAGGAGAGGAAGTTGGTCGCTGGCTGAGTGAAAGTGAGCAATTGTGGAATTTATTTTTTGCAAATTTAATTCAGAACAATCGATGGCGTCGTGACTTGCATTTCAGGGACGTACGTCTGCACACGACTGACTTAGCCTGATGCTAAATGCTTGTCCTGTCTTGCTAAAAACCAGTTTGGCTTGTTGGTAACACATGACAAATGTTACAGTACAGCTGATATTTGCAAATATTTTGGTTGGAAGTCAGCACCGACACTGTTTCATTATTCCTTTGTCATCCCTTGTTGCACTGAGCTGTAAATATTTGTCCTGACTTGCCCTTGAGTGAAGGGCATTTGCTGACAACTGTGGACCAGGCCCAATTGTAAATTCTGTGTGTGCATTCAAGCGGGCGACTCCTCTCCTGTTTTCTTGGCTCCACACCAATGCACACACCTACAGGCTGGTTTTTGTTCACGTGGACATTCTAATGCTTCTTACTAAAAATGGTGTCAAAGGCAAAGATGAAATAATGTTTACAACCAACAAAAACAGCTTATTTATCGATAAGCTACTGCACTCAAGCATGCACTCTTAATAAAAAAAGAAATGTAGCTGATCCCTCTTCCATAGGAACCTGTAAAACATGAAAGTTAAATGTGCCTTCACAGGAGCAGTTGAATGTTTATTGTGCATCGATATGAACTTGCACATCGCTATTTATATTTCGTCAGTATGGTACCGTTATACGCATCAACGTGAGACACTGGATTGCACGCGCTGGAGCATTGCGTAAATACGACTGAAACCACAGGTGCTCGCAAACCGTCCGTGCGAACGAAACCAAACGGTTTGGCAGTGAATCATTTGGTGAACATGCGGTCCGCTACAGCAAAAGGTGCAGCGGACCGTGTCACGAGCTTGCAAGTCGGCTTCTCCCACGGAGAAAGAAGTATTCTTATGCTGCGCGTGCCCCATACACATAGACACTGGCATCGAGGTGCCAACTGTAGGCGCTCATCGGCGTCATGATGCACTACTTCGCTTTGCCTCTCCTAGATGGCAGCACCATCTGAAAGGAACGATATAAGGCGCGTTTGTAGTCCTAGTCACATGCCTGTTCATAGCGCAGTCGCGCCTCGTGCTCGCAAATAAAGATTTATCAATCAATCAATCAGAAGCGCGTTTCGTACTTTCCATTGCGGCGAAAGAGTTTGTGGCTCGAATCCCGGCATAGCCACGTCAATTAAAGTTTGTCCGGCGATGTCATTTCCGTGATGGGTATAACGTCTTGAGATCTTGGTGGACCTCGACATAAAACAGGTTCGTGTTAAGAGGTAATAAAGGGATAGTAATGGCCGCATTTACTAACTGCTTACGAACCTTACTACCCCGCGGAACGGTGCAAAGGCTCTGTCACCAGCAACTGCATGGTTAGAAACTTAGCTGGGTGTAGGAAGTAATATGCACTAGATTAGAGGTCGTGCTTATGACAAGGTTATGCATGGCCAGTCAGTAAATGCATGTAGCTCAGAAGGGTGTTATCGCAAGGACTTTACTAATGAAGGTAGTGGTGCTTACTGCCTGCTTCAGTTAGTAACCCTGACAAGTGCTGAATTTACTACCTCCAGTTACTAAGTGCCTAGTGTATATATACTGGGACAAGTAACTTGTTAGTGCTCTGTTAGTGAATGCCTCAACATTTTTTTTTATAATGGCATCTTGGTTTGTTTCCTCCCGGCCAGTGTCGGCGAGTGGTGGTGGTCCCCTGGCGGGTCCCTCTGATGATGGGCGGAGGGGGCACCCTGCCGGGCGTGTTTTCGTCCTCGGAGTACCGGGCCTGGATGCGCCGGGCGCCGTCCACGTCGGCCCTGTACGAGCGCGTGGGGCGCCTGTCCTCGGCCGGCTCTGCCACGGGCCTCGCGAGGGTGGCAGCGGGCGGGGGCGGCGGTGGCTCCCTGCTGCACCACCAGCAACAGCAGCACCCGCAGATGTCGTCATCGTCGGGAACCTCGTCGCTTCGCCGACCTCTGCCGCGTGTCGCCCACAGCGCGGAAAGCCTACTAGACTCACTCAGACAGGTAGGCACACAGTTATCCTAGCCGAATAAAACAATTGCAGGCCAGATTGGAGCTGCCGAAAAACAACAGGCCTATTGGAACCATTTTGGTTTCAATTGATTCAATTGTGTGTTTTCGGCAGTTCCAAATGGACCTCCAATTGTCTTTTCGGGTACGCCAGCCGAAATGCTACCGAAGCACTTGTTACATCTTGCCCCAGAAGCCACATACCTCCCAACCTCTTGCCCTCTCTCTCTGCTATTCCCTCTTTTCAGGAGCAACAACAACTGCAGCTCCAGCAGCATCGCAGCAGCCTCCTCTCGTCAGGCCTGCCGGCGTGGGGATCGAGCAGCCTCGACCTCGGGTCGGCAGGCGTCGTCGGGCGTGGGCTGCGGCCCATGGGCCGCTCCTCATCGCTCCTTTTCTCGCGGCCGCTGCGGCTGCCGCACGCCCTCAGCCTCGACTACGTGCGCGCAGAGGACCGAGCCCTGTGTCTCAACCCCAGAGAGTTCCTCAAGTACAGGCCTGAGAAGGTGGGCACGCCTCTACCCAGCACTACTACCTTGTACAGCGGAGCTGCTCAAGCTTTCTTCTGTCTGCGCAGATCGTTAACAGGTTATACCACTCGGCGAAGTGGACAGGGGGAAAATTCTAGGCCAAGAAGTGTGAGGGAAAGTGGCGAGGAGGCAAGGAGACCATGAGTAGGCGTGGGGAGTGCGAACCTCAAAAAAAAAAAAAAAAAAAAAAAACGCTTCCCGTGGTTGGAATCGAACCTGGGTCCCTCGCATTATGGAACTGGCGTCTATATCCGACTGCGCAATATCGCATTCGGGGTATAGTGCCCAGAATATACGCCTCGAGCGCGGCCTGTAGGGGCGCCACTGAAATCCCCCTAGCGGCCCCGTTTCGAAAGCAGGCGCGGGAGTCCCCGGCCCGCTCCCCGCCCTGTCGCCGTTGCTTTTGGGGGCTCGTTCAAGACAGCGATTTACCGTTTGGTCCGCGTTCGAAATACCGAATAACGTGGAGCAGGCACTCTGTTTGCAAGCGTGGTATGTTCACGAGAGTATAAACGTTTATGACGCGATATTAGGAGATCTATATGAGCGCCAGGCGTGTGTCACAGGCCGGCGTCCCGAAGCCAGCATTGCATGCAGCTGATTGCAATTCGCTGCCCTGAAATTTAGTGACTGTGTCCTCCGTAAGCAGTCTTTCCTCGATGGTCATGTTGAGGCCATACACACTATGATGTAAATCGACTTTGTGCACTTACAAATCTAGCGGAGCACTCATACCTGACAGCACGCAAGTTACGCCTCCCAATATCACATATCAGATATTGATCAGTACCAATGAAACAAGCTAATGCGGCATAAATTTCACAAACATTGTACCAAAGAAGTACGATGGATAATGCAAAATTACACTCCGGAGTCAGCACAACGACGACAAATTTATGCTGGGGTCGTCTTGTCCCGAGCGAGGTGAGCGCTCGCAAAAGATTTCATCTGTTACATTATATCTTCCACGAGAAGCCGCGAAGATGGGTTTTAAAAGAGAGTAATCCGCGTCCGTGACCAAACTCTTCTTCGAAAACATCGTCGTAAGAGTCATGACACAGGGGAGACTGCAGAATCTAGCATAAACCGAAATCAGAGGCCCTTATCAGATACGACACTCTTCCAACGAGCCCGTGTATACGAGATTTTGGCGCACGTTAAGCTCTCCAGGTGGGCAAAATTAATCCGGAGCCCTCCACTACGGCGTGCCTCATCGTCTCCGTTGGCGTCGGCGCGTTAAACCCTGCAATCAATCAATCAACTCTTCCAACGACACCTCGTATCGCTTGTGAACTGCCTATCCTGTATTCTTCAAAAAATGAGTCCGCCGAGTGACCAGCCGTTTTTCAAGGCTAAAAACAAACGAAAAGTGAACACGCATCTTGTGTGTGCGATTACTAAAACGTTCATTCGTTGATTCCGCTCCGCATTTGTAAACAACGATAGTTAAGCGTCCTCCTCCTCACCCCCCCCCCCCCCCCCCCATGTCTAGCGAAATATCAGTGCATTTCGCATCTAGTTGGTCTGGTGAATACTACCTTGCTCGAACAAACGTCTTTAGCATTTCAGAAGCTGCACTCGTTTTTTTTTTTTTTTTTCATTCCCGTACGACTATTCTATTTATTCCTTACTTGCAGACCATTCATTTTCCCGTGGTTTCATTAACATATACCTTGGTTCTTACTATAAGGCATGAGTGGGCACATATCTGACTTAACATTTTCTTTTCCGTACTTAATATTTTCGCGTGGCTTATATTCCCATAAAAGGCACAAGTTTTTGTCAGCTATTGGGTTATCACATCCCCGAAATATATTTTTCTACGACGTACTATTCGAAGCAAAGCCGCATTTGTTGTCCGCGCTGCAAAACGAACCAACCTTTACAGTGCCAATATCAGGTCTAAACGAGGCGACAATAAATAGAATTCCTTGTGCTGACGTGTTCGAAGGTGACAGCGGTGATATGCTGCTGCCATCGCCGACGACCGCAAGAGTGGCCAAGAAGCGCGCAGAACCGCCTCCCCGGGTAGCTCTTGTTGGCGTTAGAGCGCTCTACCAAGACGCAGCTGTTTTTTTTAAGTGCCCTAAATGTGCAGTTAGCTTACAGACGTCACCATAACAAGTTGTTTAGAGCGCGGAAAGGCAAAGAGAAGCGAAAGAAAACCAAAACACTGCATGACCACCTATCAGCCACGCAGCGCTAATCCCGCACACGCCGCGGAGAAGCGGCGGCAGGCGGCGCAGCGATCGCGAATCTCGAGGCGTATACTCTAGGCACTATATTCGGGGGCTCAGCATTTCCTCTGGGTTTGCAGCACAGGAGTTGGCTTTGGGATTTGGCTGAGTTGAAGTGGGCTTTGGCTTCAGACTTAGGCAGTTTGGATTTTGGCCTTGAGGAGGGTGGATTGCGGACTTTGATTTAACTCAGAAGCGATCACTTCGTAATTATCTTCCTCATAAAAAAAGGCAGACCTGAAAAAAGCCAAGTTAAAGCTAGCCAAGGCCACTAGCTGCACTGTTTCTTCACTCTTTGCACCGTATCAATTGCAAAGGGGGCTGAATTTTTTAAGTTTGAAGTGAGAAGCATTTTGGGGTTTATCCTACAAAGAGTGACAATGTTCGGACTTCGGCTGCTCATCGTTGTTTTTTAAGGCAGCAATTTGACAAAGGTTAATCCTTTCTATAGTATATCGCAAAGTTCTGCTCACCTGATTTATCAACACACACTTTTCGAACTCAACCATGCTCTAATCGACTTCATTCAGAGTTTGCCAAGCAGCTTTTCTTCTGTAGTGCAATTTATGCTTGTGTTTACTTCTGACTATAACGTATCGATCCTTGTTAGGGATACACTGCATGCCAATAACATTCTTAAGCCAAGCAGACATAATGGTTCAGCGAGAAATCGTCGAGGCTAGCTTCTTAGGACACACCACAGCACATTGCCCTATCATCACGGGAAAGTGCGAGTTGCAGGAACTGTGTCCGGTGAACCGGTGATTTGACGGACTCTACAGCCGCTGCTTGGCCAATCGCAGGAGAGCGAGTCGGTGCTGGCAGGGGGCTTCAGCGGGCTGCTGTGGCTCCACCTGCTTGGTGCACGCGGACTCAGGGGACATGGGCCCCGGGACCTCTACTGCGTCATAGAGACGGACCGTGCGCACAAGGCGCGCACCGTGGTCCGCTCGGGCGACCACTCCTTCGACTGGGACGAGGTTGGTGATGCACCACCACCCGCCCCAAGTGTTTGTGTGCTAGTTCCTAGCTTTAATTGTTTGGCTGTTTGTTCATATTTTCATCTGTATTTTCGATTTTTTTCCTGCATGATTGTTTGCTTGTACATTGGTTCATTGACTCGACTGTTGGTTTCTATTTGTTTGACTGCTGCCTCACTTGTCTGTTCATTTATTTGCCTGTTTGTTTTTGTTCCTTGTTACCTTACTCGTTCGTTGATTCATTTGTTCTGATATCATGTGCAGTAAAGCTGGCACTTCAGTTGAGTAATCGAGGGGTATCATCATAAATTTACAGATGTTGAAATAGCAATTTTGCATGCCGAGGCTACTCCTGGATAAGGCACATCATAGGAGAGGGCTCCATATTAGGATCAACCATCTGGAGATCTCTTGCGTGGGCTAAAATCTCGATGCGTAGGTTTTCTTAAGGGGGATATTCCTATGGGACTTACTACTTCGTGACACACGGACTTAAAAACCATCTTGCAGCAATACGAAAAGCTTTGCATATAGTTATCAATGTTCACAATGGCCTAGTTTACTTATTTTAGGGGTATGCCACTTAAAAAATTAAAACCTTGCTGGCTAGACAGCTAGTGCCATCTAGTGAAGACTGGACAAACCAAAATGTGTTTCTTGTTTATTTCTTATCTCAGTGAAGAAGTGAAATACGTATTTCAAAAAGAAGCAAGTTAGGACGTTAGGGAACATCTTCATGTATCTGTAAAACTTTCTCTATCAGTACACAATGCTGTGTCTCATGAATTAGTAGGTCGATAGGAATGTGATCAGGTAAGTCCCCCTTAATGAAAAAGGGATTGCCTTTTAGAGTGTCATGGAAGTTCTTTAACACTCCCTGTGTGCACTATGCCAATTCATGTCATTGTATGCCAAGAAAGATTCTTATGAACTGCGACTGCAGAAACAGAGTCCACCATGTAGATGTGGAGACAGATTTGGATATCTTGTGTGTCTCGATCATTTCACAACCCTATCACTTTAAATTCTGCTAGAAAATTGTGTTCAATAGTTTATATTACACAAATTATAGTTCACTACCTATTCCGATAGAAGCTGAGACGTGGTTGCTAAGGTTCATCCCTGTTATCTGTTCTAACCGCTACTAGATAAGTGTGCACTAGTTATTGCAGTGTTCCTTTTACATAATACTTTGGGCCATGTTAATATTAGATTATGGTGGGCAATGAATTTTCTCCGAAATGAATATAGGGTGCTTCAACTGTTTTCTGGGAATGCCTCGAAAACTGCGAGGGCATGCACACCATTCAAATCAGCGTGATCATGGTAATCTATTGATTCAATAATTTGCTCTGGAAGCATGTCACCTTCAAGTTGAATAACACAATGTGGATGCAGTGAGTTACGGTGGCAAGCAAAGAAGCTGCGCTCATCATAAAGTGAACCCCAGAAACTGCAACGAAGCTATAGACAGAACAGATTGAGAAGCACTTGCACTAAAACTGACCTTTATGTAATGGGAAATTGGGCTTTTACCACTGAATAATACGTACGAGGGGTTCAAACATATATTTTTGCTTTTTCAGAAATATTTGAAATATTCTTGCACGTTTGATAATCCAACTAGTTCTCCTCCCTTAGTCGCAAGGGTTTGTCATTACAGTTAAACCTGCATATAATAAAGTTGACAAAAATTTGTTAAATAGAAGGTTGCAAACATGCAAACACATGGGTTTCAATGGGGCTGGCAATGTGGAATTGAAAAACTTCGTTAAATCGAGGAATTCGTTACATAACGGTTCGTTACATCCAGGTTTAACTGTAGTTGGGTAGCATGTAGAAGTGTTCCGAAATTAGGCTATCATTTCAGATGACCACGGTGTAAAACCTATAATGGAACACAATAGAAAATGGCACTCAAGATGGGCAAGATGGAGATAAACTTAGCACTACTGTGATAACGAGTGCTTCAGCCCATAGCTAGCGCGCAAAAATTTCTGCATCACTGCGGCATCAAGGACGTCATCTCATCAGTGGAGTCAGAATCCCCATGCATGCGCCAACTCCTCTCCCGGGCCTGCGTAGGTGTTCGAGCTGGACCTGGTGGACAACACGACCGTAGTCCTTCCTGCTCTATAGCTGGGACCCCCAGTCGCGCCACAAGCTCTGCTACAAGGGCACCGTGCACCTCTTGTCGGCCCTGCGCGAGGCGCCGGCGCACAGCCTCGCGCTGCGCCTCGAGCCACGTGGGGCGCTGTACCTCAAGCTGCGATACCGGGACCCCCGCCACACCTTCCAGCGCACGCCCAACTACGGCGGGGGTGGAGTTTTCGGTGCACCCCTCGATGCCCTCGTCGCCCGCGAGAAGGGCACCGTGCCACTCATCGTGCAGCGCTGCGTGCAGCAGGTACTGAGTTTTAATGCAGCAGTGTCACTGGGTTGTGTCCTCATGATTTGAGCGCATCCGTCCTTCCTCACAGTGCACAGTTATGTTCCGTACTGGGAAGAAGAATTCCCATTTTAGGTTCAGAAATTTCCTATCTTTAAGCATTTTTTTCCCTGCAGGTTTCTCCAAAAAAATTCTAAAAATTTCCCTGCATCATTTTTGCACGTGATAGATCTTTAGAGGATTCCTGTTCGACTTTGGCGCCCGGTAAAAGCCAGTTGCCCACACTTCACCCCTGACCATCCCTCCACCGGGATCGCCCCCCTTTACGCCACCCCTTCCGGACGCAGACGCCCCGTCAGAGCAATCCCACACACAACCGTAAACTAAATTCCACCACATCTGCCACTCAGCAGCATTTGACTATGCATTTCCAGTTTTGTATGCTAAAACTTTAAGTTAAAAACCAGCCTTATGAAAAAGAACGACATTTGTTGGGTAATTGATGGCCGATTTTACATTTGCAGACATAAAGGTGCACCGAAAAAACAAACTTTTTTTGTATATTGCACAGGAACGCACGGGAAACAGGCTTCAGGCCTTCAGCCACCGCTGCTTATGCTTTAACTAGCTCGTTCTCCTAGGCATTCTTTACTCTATGCTTTTCCCCTCTTTTATGAACTGGATAGAAGCGGTATTGAGTGCTTGTGGCTTACGGGAACATGATTTTGTACACTTTAACATAAATCCAAGAAACGTTAAGAGAACTTTGTAGAAGAAATCAAAGTAATAAAAGATACGAAGGTCCGTTTACTGATATTACTTTTCCTTTTTACTTCACGACTTGTAAAATTTTCTGCATCCATTCCCCTTTTCTCTTTTGGCCAAAATTACACCCGAAAATTCCCTGAAAAAGGGAAAATTCCCCGCACGGAACATCACTGTGCGTGCATGAGTGCATATACACGTGGTCCGTTTGACTTAAACTTTTTCCAGGCGTACAAAAAGCAAAATAAGCTAACAAGCATACAGTGCCCTTTATACGAATCATCAGAGACTAACATAGAACTTCTGTTCCTTAATTTGTGTTTGATCAGTGTGTCAGTATAATTGCTTGACTATTACAACTGGCAACAAGTGGTTTATTCCTCCACGATCATCCCTTTGGCGACACCAGTGTTGCCCTACAGTGTTCTATCATAAATTCTCTTGTATCTATGTTGACCATTACGTAGAGAGCCCTTACATGCTTCTGGCATGCTCTGGCAAGTGAGAAAATGAGCATGTTTGTGCAGGCACGGTGGCAAGCGGGCATGCTTGCTATGACAACACCATTTTTTTGCAATCGCTGTGAAATCAACAAACACTACATGACAGTTATAAGGACGTGATTGCGGATCCCAATGCCCATCAAACACTCGCGAGCATTAGCATTCGAAAAACACACGCTTATGTGTAGTCATGGTACCAATTAAACACCGGTACACTGGTTTACTCCTCGCACTAGAATGGAATGTGTATTAAAAAAACACTGGGACACTTGTTTACGCCTCACGCTAAAATTCTTCGTGCTTCAAAGACGTGAGAGTTTGACAGCAAAATTATATACAGTCAAGCCCGCTTATAACGAAAACATCAGGAAACTGAAATCAGTTCGTTATATCCGCTTTTCGCTATATCTGGACTCAAAATCTACGTATACAAATGGTAACGGGAAACGAAGATCTGTTCGTTATAGCCGCTATTTCATTAAAACAGGGTTCGCTATAAGTGGGCTATAGTGTACTTCTACTAGCCCACAGTTTCATCTCCGTTGGCAAAAACGCCAGGGCACCAAGAATACACTTATACACTGCACAGCTTTCACCCCTCCCCAGGTTTCACGTTAGTGGAGACGACCCGGGATTTTTCCCTTTCCCTCTTTCAGGTTGAGAATCGTGGGTTGGAGATTGTGGGCATCTACCGCCTGTGCGGCTCAGCGGTGCGCAAGCGCATGCTCCGGGAAGCCATCGAGCGGAGCTGTGCTGCTAGCGGACCTCTCTGGAAGGTGGACCTGTCAGCGGAACACGTGCCCGACATCAATGTTGTCACCAGTCAGTAGAAGGGCCATATCTCTCTGCTTTTTTCTCTCTCCTCTCCTTATTCCTTGAAGAGAGCTTTATAGTGGAGCATCTGTTTACATTTTCAAGTTTCAGTTTCATTTTCGTTCTTGCGTGTCTTCAGGGTTTCTTAGAGCTGTGTGTCTCACTGAAAACCGAAGCAGTATTTTTTTTTTCGGATTAGGAGTGAGCTTTCCGCATGACTTGATGGCCATGCTCATGTCTGGCCTGGTAATTGAATTTTATGGCCTGGTCTACCTGATGCCATGTTTGGAGTAATCGCATTACTCTGAGGGAATTAAGTGAAGCGTTTGGTACCTATCTTGTGACAAAACTGCCGCAGGATGCAACAAGCAGCTCTTGGAAATTTTCGTATTTTTGTTTGTGTCTTACCACAGTTTGACATACTCAGAATAAGAGAACTTGTTTCCTTCGAAATAAGTTACTTATGCCTGGTGTGGTTATTAAGCCTTTCATTAGCCAAAATGAAACGTAAGCTTGTGCACCGATGGCTTCTGAAATTTGTTGGTAGATGTTCACCAGTCATTACAGTGAAGACAGTTTCTATCAATACATTTCCTAAATGTCAGGCGTGATCCTTATTTAGAGGCAGCAATTATGAAGCCAGTCGATTCCAGTTTGCAGCTTTTATTCGAGAATAAAAAACAATGCAGTCTGAAAAACCTCTTGTTTATATTTGCATTTACATACTCTTAAAAAAAAGCACATAAGTATAGTGTAATTGGTACAACTTCTTTGAATGCAAACATTTAGCGGGATGAAAATTCAGTACATTAGGAAGTTTAAGCTTGTTTGGCAAAACTGCAGCCCTTTTGTTGGTCTTGATGGTCCCACAAACACATTTCAAGGTGACATAACCGTGGAGGTGAATCAAATATACAATCAGGGCTATTTCATTTGAATTAGCACAACACAAGCTTCAGCAGGGGTAGGGCTGCCTTCTTAAGAAATGGCAAGCTCCTACTGACCTAAATGCCCCCTCTTTAAATAGTGCAATGCAAACCATCTTCTCTCGGTGAAATTGGCCGCTAAGCACTAATTCTCTATAAAGCAATCTGAAGTACATGAGCCCGACAAACCCCCTAAGACAGCATTCATGACTAAAGGCGCGAGGACATTCCACTTGGCCATAATCCCTGCTCCCCGGGCTACATGAACTTCCATACTAAATAAAGACAATCAATCAATCAATCAATCAATCGGTAACAACAATGGTGTCAGAATCACGAAAACAAAGTGTCAATTACCACCTTAACTGAAATTATCTACTTTGTCGTGCCTCCAAGAGCAGTCCTAACTTAAAAGTGAGCACAGCACTGGTGTAATTATTCACCTCATGATGTGACAACACGGAATATGTATTTTTCTACTTACCTATTGCTGCAGGAAGTCTATAAAAAGCAAAACATAAAGGATTCTTCCAAACATCAGCAATGTGCTCCACACATCTCAACTTACTGCAGCCTCAAAATGCCTCATTGTTATGGGGCTTGTTCTTATTACTTTCTAAATTATATCCCTGTCACATGGGCACTTTCAATTAGATTGGGTCAATTCGGATCAAAGTAAATTCCGATCGGGTGCTGCTACACGGTTAGTTTCAATCACGATTGAGCCCTATCCCGCTCGAACTCAATCCTGGTTTCCCAAGCGCGATTGAGGTTTTCAAGCACGATTGGACGAAAGCGGTGATACTCTCGTCCCCACTGAGTAATGGCACTGAAGGTCACAACTTTAACTAACGCCACAGAATGTACCAAATAACTTGACTCAAATTCATGGGACGATATTGTTATGTATACCTACGACCACGGAAAGTTACCACGCGCCAGCTGCGAAATGCATTTTGTGGCGCCATCTGGCGTACGTGAGTGCAACTGGTGCAAAGTCTCAATCTTGATTGAAAAGTGCTATGTAGCAGCGGCAATGCGTCAAGCGCACTCGAAAAGTCAATCGCGTTTTACTTCAATCTGGATTACAAGTGCCCGTGCGACAGGGGTATTACATAATGCTCCATTGGTGTTACAGTTCATTAAAGCCATCACTCCATCTTCATGTTCTTCTTTTCTACTGCAAACAGGCCTTCTGAAGGATTACCTGCGCGAGCTTCCCGAACCACTGTTTACCAAGGGCCTGTTCGACATGTTGGTAGACGGGCTCAGCGTCTGCTTACCTGATGACCCGGAGGGCAACGCCAAGCTCATGTTTAGCATCCTCGATTGCCTGCCTAAAGTCAACAGGGTAAGCACTCAGCCTGCTTCGCAATTTCGAAATTCCCGCCCGGAATTTCAACCGTTGCTTTGCTGAGCCACTGTTCGGTATGCAAGTCTCATCTTTGTTGTGATTTGCTGTCATACTGCGGGTTCGTTGGTCTTTGTGACTTTGGTTTAAGACACAATGTTACCTATGTCCTGTCAGTAACTTACACGTAGCCAAGAGTGAGTTCCCAAAGTAGTGTAGTACCGATTACAGTGTATGTAAGACCAGAAGAGAATTTACTGCAAAAATTCATCTCAAGCTCGTACAGTGGTGCTATTTTGAGTGCGTGCATGCAGAATAGCCTGCACAAACAGGCGAATGGGCAACGAAATGAATGGCATTGTAAGGGCTGAATTCATGTAATGTTACCAGCATGCCTTTTAAATTCGTACGCACGTGTCCACTGGTAAAGCGTGAATTACAGCTAGGATGCTTATGTTGTTGACGCATATGATGCGCACTTGGTGTGCATGCAATGTTAACGCAAAGCAACCTGCTCCCTATATCTTGTTGGTACTGACTTCTTTTCCTACCAGGAGGCACAGCTCTTTTATATGAGTTCATAGTGTACATGGGTGCGGATCTGCACATTGGGGCTGAGAAAATTTCCAACAGTGGTGAAGCAAAGCTTCACTGCTGTCGGAATGCTTATTGCATGCATGCATGCATGCAATACGTATTCACAATCTTTGATCCCAATGATTGTCAACAAGGAAGTTGCAGCACTCCTGAAGCGTCAATTTTATTTTTGACTTGGTCAGTGCGTTGACCTGTGTTTCATCTTTTGTAACTCAGATCACATGTCAGTGCACTATACGTGTCTACCCCATGTAAGAATGTGCCATCATTCCCCCTTGCTTGCAGTGCACAGCTCTATTCCTTCTTGACCACCTGAAACTGGTCACCAGCCGCAGCGAGCGCAATAAGATGAGCTCACGGGCCTGGCCGAGTGTTTCGGGCCGGTAGTGGTCTGCCACGCCGAAACCGGTTTCCCCGTCTCGGACTTGCGCCGCCCTATAGAGGTCTTCGCCTACCTCCTCGACATATGGCCACTCAACAGGGGTAAGTGCAAAGTACGCTGTGCCAAACGGCGCTCCCTACGACAAAATTTCAACAACAGAGAAGTGATCCACCATGAGTGTACCTTGAATGTAGCCTTCGACAGGATCAGGGGACAACAGCACAGCTGACATACATACGGACAAAAAATAAAAGCCGTTCCACTCAACATGAAAGCTGTCGAACTTGCAGAGCAGTGATTTGCCATAATGGGCTGTGGCGCTGTTATCCGCACACTGCTACAATCCATCACGCTCTTTGCCGCCCTGTCTCACTCCTCTCCTGACGAATTGAACAGAGGTTGTCTGTCCAATGCATTTCAAATTTCCCGCCTTTGCAGTGCTCACATGCCCCCTGCCTAGAACAGCGCGAGCGGGAGTTCTGTTCTTTTGTGCTTGCTTTCATCCCGCATATGCCGGCACCTAACTGCGCAGTTTGGAACACGCCGTTTTTGGTGGCCACTTTCTCACTTACTATCATATAAACCAACTTAACGGAAGTTCCTAAATAAACGGACGCGGGGCTGCCGGTTCATATATTTTGCCTCAAATGTACCTGCAGTTTTCTTTGCGTTAAACATGGAGATGTAAGACAAGCGCCAGCGGTTCAGGAGTTTCGAACGGCTATGACTATATAAACCACTCGGTATTCGAAGCCTTTGTGGGGTGCCATTACGACTGTACGCCATGGGTCCAGCGAGCAAGCTACGAGCGACAAAGCGAGCCCCTAAAGTGCTCTGCACTTAAAAGGAAGAGAACTGGACACACATGAGCGCTGGGGCACACCCAGCACTCGTGTGTGTCCAGGTCTATTCCTTTTTGTCCGTGTGCCAGCTGCGCTGCCGTACCCTGATCATGTTCAACCAACATACCCAAATAGCCCCTTCCACTTCGATAGGAAGTTGTTTTAGATGAAACGTATGAGGGTGCCATCATTATGAAACATAATTTCTTGCGTCCTCCAGTTTCCCCCTATACCAGTGCCCCCCTTTTCATCGCAATCTTTTTTTTAATCGTCCCTGGCGCTCACAGCATTTTCTGAAGGGCCCAGCACAAATGCATGGCACAGGTCTGTTGCTTTCAGCCATTTCATTTTTTTCATGCCCATAACGGCAGTTTGTATAAAAATGACATTATTTCAAATAACTCTTCAAACTGTTACAAGTTCCAAGTGGTCACTGCGAGTAAATGCCACTGTTTGCTGTCAATTACAACTACCTTTTCAAGAAACATAATGTGGCTACCCATAGTAAAGACACAAGAAGCTCGGTATTTTATGAATACAACTCGCTTATACTTTCGTAAGCACAGCATCCATGGCAAATTATTTCTTGCTTTCGCTACATTGTTTACAGCCAAATTCTCGCATACCTATTCTATGAATCATTTGTTCTGATGACTGCACGGATTACCCATTTTCCTTCCCCTATTCCCCTATCTGGGGAATAAGGGCTGATTGTGCTGAAAGAATCCACACTCGTGTTTTTGAAGTGCCCTCGCAAACAAGTGCAAGTTCGTAGTACAGTTGAACCTCGTTATAATGAACACTGATATAGCGAATTATCAACTATAGCGAACTTTGGTTGGTCATGCTTCATTTCAGTAACACTGATTCTTTTTATAATGAAAGCGAAACCACGAGAGCTGCGCACGATATCAGTTGCAACAGAGAAACCTTTGGTTCATGACGAAAAAGCCACCAGACGAATATCAGACCCCTCTTCAAATAAATACGAATGCAGGCGTGTTTTGGCAAACGTAGATTGTTCTGCTTTAATTTCTCATTCTGATAGTCCGCCCCATTTAGTTTGAAATGCCACAAGGAGACAGGAAAGGATTACATTGTTCATAGTGGGTTCGAAGTCAATGATGCGTTTTTGTATCTAGGATTTGTGCGAGCCAGATTGCCGATTTGTTAGAGCCGATTTTTATTTGTACTGTTACAACAAATATCAGATATAATGAACTAATTCACTGCCTCAATACTACTTTGTTATAACGAGGTTCGACTGTAGTTGATTTTTAGCTATTTCAGGTGCATGAAATGCCAGCTACCTCATCCCCGAGTGGTTGTTTTTGGTTGCAACAAAGTAGACAAAACAAATAATGTTTGACATATATTTCAAAAGTAGTAAGGTCTGTTTTTTAGCTCTTGTGCAATGAAAATGAAACGTTGGCAGGGGTAAAAGCATGGAAGGCCATTTGCCTTTGGGTAAGAAGTAGGCGGTTGAAGCAGGCGATCAGCAGCTTATTCAGTTGCTGAATGCAACCGGGATGACTGAGGAGAAGTTTGAATCATTGTTGTCACAGGTTTACAGCGTCATTCCTTCAGCAACGAAACAACCTGACAGTGCTTGAACAAAGATCACAATTAAAATCATGCCATTAGTGCTGGACTAACAAGAAAATCTGCCGCAATTATTTTTTTAAGAATCGCGCGTAAGCCTTTTAAGTAAAAAATGACATCTTTCTGTTTAAGTAGAATGTTCTGCACTTAAACAGATTATGACTTTTGTTGTTTGAATGCACACGAGCTTCACCATATGTTACTACCCAAACCAGCTCGTGTGTTAAAATAGTCATTGGGTAACTTGTTGCCATTATCCTCTTGACAGCTGCGTTTGTGGCAGCCAGCGGCACCGACCTGAGACCAGCCCTGGGCGCCACCATTCCCACTGCCACGGGAACTACAGGGACCGGTCACTCCGGTCACGGCGGCCTGGTCAGCAGCTCGTCCTACCTGGGCAGCTCAGTGTCTTCTTCGCCGCACATTGGCCCTTCCTTCACGAGCAGTGCGCTGACCGGATCCAGCCTCTATTCCACAGCGGGCATTTACACCAGTGGACTGCATGCAGCTGGGGCAAGTAGCACTTATACCAGCCGGGTCAGCGAACTGAGCGGCACCAGCTACACCTCGAGCTCAGCACTGGGCTCAAGCAACACGTACTCAAGCTCCGGTGGCATCGGAATATCGGTCCCCATCACCACGGTACCGGGCCTCTCGCTGGGTGCTTCCGACAAGTTGACGACCACTGTCAGCGCATCGCCGTCGCCACCGTGCGACGCGACAGTGACGACGACCTCCTCTTCCTCCTCGGTCATGCGGGAGCGTCCCGAGCCCCGTGAGCGCTCGGAACGACCCGAGCCTCGTGAGCGCTCCGAACACCGAGAACGCTCCGAAAACCGCGAGCGTGCTGAGCTGAGGGAGCGCGCTGAGCTTAGGGAGCGCTCTGAGCTTAGGGAGCGCTCCGAGTTGAGGGACAGGCCAGAGCCCCGGGAGCGCTCCATCATCAGCGACGTCACCGCAATCGGCGGATCGGCCAACAGCAGCAGCCTGCTCAACTCGACGAGAGACAGGGTCAGTGGGATGAGCGACGCCATGCGCGGAGAGAACTCTGTCGTTAGGGGCACGTCCGCAGGATATGGCGGAGCCAACGGCTTGGGGAGCATCACCGGCATGGGGCTGAGCGGCGGGAATGTCGGTGGTATGAACGGTAGTGGAACGGCCAACAGTGGCGGAGGAGGTGCAGGGGGGGTTGGCTCGTCAGCGGTCACAACCCAGGGGTCAGAGTCCAGGTCCGGCGGCGACAACTCGTCGGCGTCGGACAACAAGCCTTGGCCCAGCCAGAGATCATCACTGCCAGAATCTGCCTGTTGATCCTGTGCCATCGTTTTATTTCCCTCTTTGCGTTCTATTCATCTGCACAGCCCGTCGCGGCAAAGGGTGTGGCCCTCCGTAACCAACCGACGGTCGCCGCGGTGTGCGATTCAGTTGTGGCAAGCTGCTGAGCTGTCCCATGCCCGCTCTGTGTTCCGTGACCTCCTGGTCCTGTTGTGGCCCTCGCCAGCTCTCTACCCTTCCACCCCCCAAGCAAAGGACCCAGGTCCTCCGGATCCCTCGTTCTTGCCAAGTCCCGTATCCCCGCTTCACCATGTCTCGTGCCAGCCACGACTAACAGGTGCGTGCGGGGCACCTGCGCATGTCATACAGCAGTGTTCAAGTCACAAAGTCTTATGTGTACTATTACCTGTGTTGTGGCCGGATGTCCCGCACCTTGGCTGCCGCATATCCTGCCGCGCCGCCTATCGGGAATGAATTAGCGCCTGTTCATAGGGTGCCTATGACGGTGCGTGGTTTGTGGTACGCCTGTCCGCGTGTGATTGCCCCTCGCGGCAGCGGGCATTGTCTGGGTTGTGTTGTGAGGTTATACTCGTTAGCTCCGCGAGCGCCATGGCCGCGACATGCCAGCCCGACCCGCAATATTTCTTAGGTCGAGTGCATTGCGCGAATCCGACTTACGGAAACCATGCATGGTGGAGACCGAACTTCGATGTTTAAGCCTGTGCCGAGCATTTGGTTCTGAAGTACTTTCGTTTCTGTACCTTGTTTTTTTTTTTTTCGGTTGGGAGCAATGCCTTCTGTGTGATCAGTTGAGAGCAGCTTGAGCTTTGTTGAAGCATGTTTTTGTTTTTGCAGGCGATTTTACACCCTGCAGGCAGTTATTTCTGGCCCTGTAAATGAAGATTTGCCTCGAGATTCTGCAAATAACACCCTCTCAAGGCACCCGCAACTGCGGGTCGCACTTTTTAACCAGGCCACGTCGAAATGATCACGCCACAGTACAGCCCTTGTTCAGGAACGCAAACGTACCGAGCTCTTGGCTGTATCCACATGCCTCCAATCCCTGAGCAAGAGGGACTTAGATTTAAAAAGTCCTGTTTCTCAGGTGAACAAACTTGTATGCTCGGCATTCCCCAAAGCTGCAGAAACTCGAGAAAGTCCCTTGTTGCTTGCAAAGGAACTTGCGCCAAGCTGTACATTTTCAGCCATCGACACGGGGTGTTCAGCTTTGCGGTGTGACTGGCAGCAATCGACTGCCATTTGCATTGACCGAAGGAAACTCCTGCACCTGTACCCCTCCGAGATGTGTCTTAGCTTGGCTGCTTTTCCCAAAGCTGGATTAGTAATTTACGCCAGCATGGCATACTCAAATCAGCTTTGCCTGTTCCAAAGTAAAGCACTCGTGGCCACAATAACTAACCTTGCCGGGCTGCTTGCGCATCTTCAACTTCCTGTAATGCCACTGCGCTTCAAGCCTTGAAGCAGATCACCACAGCGCAGACGAACAACCTCGTCGAAACTCACCCCTGTGTTTGAGACAACACTGAACTCTGTTTCCTTCTGTCATCCATGAGCGAAGCAAGTTCCTGCTTCTTCCCATTCCTTCCTTTCAACTTTCAACTGATGCTTGAGAGCGATAACGATCTGGGTACTGGGCAACAGCTCTGCGGATTGGGCAGACGAGAACGGATGAGCGTGCCTCTCAGCTCCCTCTGGCGATTCTGATTTTTAGATTTTTACTGTCTCGCACTTAAGTCTGCATTAGGACCTTGTTTCAGATAACATAGATGCGCAAAAGTGACCATAAGCATTGGTGATTGCCTCACACGTGATGAGCGTGAACTTGTAGCGGGTAAAAGGTTAATGGTGAACACAGGTTGATTGCACGGCAGCTCAGGCATGCGTAGCATTTGCCACGAAAGTACCACGCTTTGCTGTTAAAGCCACGGATATGCGAAGGTCTGGGCCGCTAACCCTTCAGGGTTTGACGGTCGCTCACCAGCCCAGGCGGAGCCCACTTAGCGGTTTTCTTTTTCATGTACAGATCGACGTGAATGGAGACTGCTTTTTTATAAGTTGAAATGTGTGACACGGTTGTGACTTTTATCTTGCGGTTGGATCTCGCGGGGAAATATAACATGGTCGACGTCTCGTACCTTACTTTGCGCCGTGGTTGTTTTTTTTTTTTTTTTTTCCTATCTTTCATTTTATTTGAGTCCCACCAGCTTGACTGCCCAACTGAAATATAGGCAGTCGAAATGCACGACACAGCTGGTGTTTGGTATGCAATTTTGCTATGTCCGTTTAAACCAAGTTTGAAGGCCCGACCAAAGCTGACTTGTCTTGCTGAGCCAGTTCTGGGCTTTGTATCACATTTCAATTCAGTTTCCTTCGGGGAATATATTTTAATGTGAGTAAATGAACATTACAGCAATTCAGTACGTAAAACAAAGGGTCCCCTCGGTTCTATTTATTCACCACAGTTTGATAAAATTGAGATCGCCTAAATGAAACAAATCCTATTCCAATAGGTAACGGTGTAACCGATGGTCTGTTCCACGTAATCTGATGTTTATCCATCGACATCATAAAGGCCACTTTACAGTCTCTTGTAACATGTACAGGTGGAGCACTCAGTCATTTGTTTTGACATGTGCCACGACTCAAAGAGCTTCGTTTCCTGAACTTCTGCCATTTTCTATTTTTTTGTCAATTTCTCCCTTCGTCACTGATCAGAAGAACAGGAACTGAACAACACCATCCAAAACAGCCAGAATTACAATGTTGGTGTTTGTTTGTTTTACGGGGGTTGCATTCAGACAGGATGGTTGGTTCCACAGAATGGCATGTGGCTGCATACATACCCGGTTTGACCGCAAAACAAAGCTTACACGGGTCTTTGCAGCCGGGGTGGGCTTGGGCAAGCCAATAACCATTAATTGAAATGGGGAAGGGGCGAAGATAGTATTTGGTACTCCAATTACACCCAACCCAGTCTACTACTCTGCCATTCCAACGTCACGCTGCAAGCCCTATACCGGACGCGAAAAAAAAAATGACGGTGTTTATCGACAATGAGCACTGCGTGTATAAGCTAAGGGCACGTTTGGTGTAAAGTCCCTGACCTTTCCCAAACCCTTCATGCACCGTTCTCTGGTAGCGAAAAGAAAATATCGTAGGCAGTTCCCAACTTGCACGCAGTGACAAAGTTGTGGTTGAAAGCTGTGTACCGGGTCCTTCATAGCTTGGATGGACGTCACGGAAATCACGGCGCAATCACATCCAGCGGCGTTGGAAGCCCAAACTTTGCACAGATGTGATGTAACTTTAATTTAACTTGATTTGTCTGTAAAAACACATTTACTGAGTTTATTCAATTGGCCTGCAAGCAAAACAACCCCTAAAATTACTAAGTGGTAAGAAGTCCCTACAACTACTCTGAGCAAATCTCGAATGTTTCATCGTTCATAGCCGTAGTAACAATTGACTCGTGTCTGGTATGTGCAAATTGTACGTTTCGATTGCTCTGCGAGATGAGCCAGTGATCCAGAAATTACTCATGTACTTGCAATGTTTCAGCTTAAACTCGCTGGCAGTGATGAATTTTTTTCTTTGCGGAGCCTCTTGACTTGTTCGAAACCCTGTATGATAAAACGTGACCCACCGCACCAACGTTTCCGAACCGAATAGCCAAAGGCTTCGTTCTGTGTATAGAAAGATGTTACTTTCGTGACGTTACATGCTACGTAGTCCTTGATCTCAAAGCATTTATTTGTGTTTGTGCACCATACGTCGCCGACCTTTTGTTCTTAGGTATCATTGAGACAAAGACGGGCGTGGGAATGTTTTATACGTATATACCGCGTTTTTTGCGTGCGTTTGGGGAATGGTTGGTCGAGCGAAAGTCTTTTTTCACGAGTTTCTTGCTCTCTTTTATAAGAATTTTTTCCCTCGGAGTGCGTGACTTTGGGGTCTCACCAACTGGGGAGAAACTTGGCGATTGCGCAACTTGTGTGAATCTGTAGCAGACGCGATGTGTTTTTTGACGCACTAGAGCAGACGTTTTCGACTTGCTGCACTCCATGTTGGACGGTGTTTTGATTTCGTCTTATCCATTGTTTTCGATAGCTGACCCCTCTTTCCTCCATGCTCCCGCACCCACGCCCCCCCGAGATACCGACGAAGTTGTTAGAGATGGATATTATAAATATATATATATAAATATGAACCCCATTTTTATTGTGGCATTGTGAAATTTTTGTATTTGCGCCGTCGCCCCCGTCTTTGTTGCACGCTCCTGCCGCACTGCGGCGCTGCGGTCGCAAGGCAGCGCGGATGGACGGCCTCACGCTGTTTTCATTCCGGCGTATGTATTCCTGTGCAATGCGGTATGGGTGGGGTGGCTAAAGCGTGTTATGTAATTTATTCACATTCCTTGAGCGAATGCTGTTGACGAATGTATACCGACTTTTCCGCGCAGCTAAAAAAAAGACAATAAGAAATCTAATCTGGTTCTCTGACACAGTCCTAATCATTAGCGTGGAGTGTATACCTGTTTGATTGATCGCAAGAAACAATAAATGAGTTTGAAAACGCCCCGGGGATGTCTCGTAACTTTGATAAAAAAAAAGCAGTGAAAAAGCGTTTTGCGACGCTTTTAAACAGACAGCAGACAGAACCGATGTCGATTGATTCTGCCGATGAACATTTGTCATCCATAATGCCAGCTGGGCATGTCTCTGGAAGAGCTCCAGCAAGTATGTCTACGCCACGTTGACAACCACAAAAGGTAAGCTTAATTGAAGTAAACACACATTAAGCGACGTGCAAAAATAAAAAAAAAAAGATGGATGTAGTTGCGGTACAGCAGAAGCAGATATTCGGCAGGTAATAAGCTGCACGTAATAGCATTTCTAAAACGCCTTGAACTCCAGTTGAACTACAATATATCATATTGCCCCATCATTTGCCATGAAGGAATTAGGCCATGCCCTGAAGAATTCGCCTCTCCCTTACAGTTACGTCTTTCCTGGATGTTTCGTATGAGACACTACTTGAAAACCCTTGCACCAAAAAGGAAATATGGAGGCTCTATAAAAGGTACAATTCTATAAAAGGTACAATTGTCGGCAGTCTGCCTGTAGGCATCCAGAGTAGACTTAGCGCTTTACTCAGCAAGTTTATAGTTTCGGTGAAACCTAATAATTCGAATTTCTGGATGATTCGAACTGCATGATTTGGTTCGGCCAAAGCTGCATGGAAATCTATGTGTGAAAACGGCCTTAAATTCGAAGATGAGTAGGTTCCGCTACGGATAATGGACCTTTTTCCAGTACCGGTCCTCCTAGCAGCCGCCAGGGCGAACTAAAAATTGCAGTAAGGCACGCCCCCCCAAAAGTTCGGCGTTCGGAGAACTTGTACATGCATAAAATATCCTGGTCCTGCACTCCCTCCCGCACCCACCCGTCACCCATATCTTTCGCATGAATGCCACTGAAGCAAATGCATATTCCCGAGACTAGAGGGAATTCTTCTAGTTCACACTACTGAGACTAATCTGCAGTGGGCAAAGAACTTTTTATTTAGTTTGTTTTATCTTTGTTATTCCCTCACTGAGAGCTAGAGTGCTCGCAGCATGGTCCAACTTAAAACGCCTTTGCCCCTTTTGCTTTGTAAACTTTTTTTGTGTGCACATACGAACTCGACACGAACTGTCGAAAAAGAGGAAATAAAAATGTGCAGCGCTAGAATGGCCCTACGTGCACAAGCTGAGGGTGTTTATATTGCCCGAGCATCGTCTCCTGTATTTTTTAAATGCCAAGCGCATCAGCCCGGAGCAGCAAAGCAAGCCCTTTCCTTCTACTCTGGCCACCCTCCCCCATGCTAGCCTTCCCAGTGCTCTAGTCACATGACTGGTTAATGTTGGGGCTACGCATTGCGGAAAGTGACAGCGTCGGCAAAATGTGCTTCGCCGCGGTTCTGATTGTTCTAATATGCTGGCGAGAGCGTCGTTACTAACATCGGTTCCCTTAAAACCAGGCACAAGCCGCTCTCGAATTCAGTTATGGTCGGGTGGTCTCGGGGCCCCACTCCTTACGACATGTGGGCACTGCAGGTGTACCATTTTGGCATTGCAAAATACAGGAGGCGATGGTCTGAGGCATCGTCTCCAGTATTTTGCAATGCCAAACGCATTGTGTGCTTCCCAATGGGAGTGAGTGGTACGCCTGCAGTGCCCACATGTCGTAAGGTGTGGCCTCGAGCTGACCGGGATCACCTAACCGTAAGTGAATTCGCGAGCGACTTGTGACTGGTTGCCAAGGCAAACTATGTTTGAGATTGCCAAAGTAAACGCACTCGCGCCAGTGTTAGAAAACTAGAGGCCGCGGTGGAGCATGTTTTGCCAATGTTGCCACTTTTCACTATGCGTTGCCCCAAGATGAACCGGTAACGTGACTAAAGCGCTGGGAAGGCTACCGATCGGGGGAGAGTGGTCTAGGGTCAGTCCGGGCTTGTGCGTTTGGCATTGTGAAAATACATGTCGATGCCTGAGGGGACCGCCGAGAACGGCAGACCGGCAGACGGCGCATGCACAAATCGCCACGGAAGAAGGTCTGTCGGAACCACGCGCCACAGCACCGACGTTCTGGCGCTTTGGAGCCTTGCACACAGGCAAAAAAACGCACCCTGTGCGTATACACACAAGGCTGCGCAGAACGAAGGCGAAACGGGGTAAATACCAGCCTAAATTTTAAATGACGGACGTTCTGAAAAATTACGCCCATCTTCCCGCGAGGGAACCCTGATGTGATGCGACGCATCAGGGGGGTGCGTTTGGACTGACGCTGGTATTGGATTGCGTCAGTCCACTCGCTAAAGGGACTGTCGCTTCCATCACGTCTTCATCGGAAGAATCAAGTCAGGCACGCAGTCGTCAAGCAAAGTGACGTGAAGTCGAACGAGAGCGAGCGCTGACTGAACCGCCGCAGCGCGCTACCCGCTTTATAGTCACAGCGCCTGTTCATGAGAGGAGACAGCGGAGGAGAGTCGCGCATGCGCAGGTGGCGTGCGGACGCCGCCGACGCCGACGCGGGAGGGACATGCCTCAGAGCAAGAGATGCGTCGCATCTAAAAAGCATTCTTTGCGAGCACACAGTGGTGAGTGTGGTGCACTGATAGATGATGGCATCATATCTCGAGTCGGAAGCGCAAAACGGCAGAACGGCGGAACCAGTCGCTGTCAATGATGACAAAGAGGGCGAGGACCCGTCCGTCCAAAGTCATTACCGGATGGAACGCCGGCCGTCTCTTCTTTAGTCTTCAAGAAGGCGAAGATGAGGCTTTCTGTTACATTCGTTCGTTAGACCAAAAAGTGCTTACTGTCGCCTTTAGCGACAAAAAGCAGGCCGCAATCATCAGTAAACTCTGGCAATCATGGGCTTTTCACCATCAAAGGGCTGACATACCCTACTCCTTTCCAACTGCAAGGTACTTCATTAGTTCGAAATTTAATTCATTCGAACGAGCTTTTACTGTAACCGAGCGTAAAGAGGCGAGGCATAAAGGTAAGGACGCACAGAGTACAGCGGTTTAAAATGTGTCGTCAAGCAACAAATCGCCTAGCCAACTTTCGGATTTTCTAATAGACAAGACAAGGCCGGTCAATCCTTTCCTTCATGTTTTGAAGTTGTGTGCTTCCGAGCGTGTTTTCTCGTGCTCGTAGTTAGATTGTTCCTGCCACGATCAAATTCGTTTTAAAATGTCAGTGAATACACTAGTTCTTCCCGGTGATACTATAGAGGCCTCTGCAACTGACCAGAAGAAGTGCATAGTTGGACCGGGCCTGCGTAAGGAGGGAGAACGCATCGTCGCTACCCGTGCCGGGATTTTAAAGCACCGGCGACCGAACACTTACTGGGTCGAGGGTCACCAAAAGAGGGTAATCGCGATTTTAGCAAACATCTCTAATGTATTCTTATCTCAAAGCGGTCCTTGTAACCACATTTCCGTTCGTGAGAATGCAACTTAATGCCTGCATCGAGTACCATTGTGTTCGTTGTATTTCGATACACGTGTAGTAACCGCAGGCTAGACGGATAAAGACGAAAATGACAGATAAAGACGAAAATAAGCTCCGCGTCTAAATGAATGGAATACCGTGATAGGCCAGTACAGGGGCAAAAATAACTTAAAAGGCCAGGAGGCTGCTTGCTGTGTTCTACGTATCTTCCAAGGTGTATTGGTTTCGTGTTCTTTTTTTTTTTTTATCGTAGCTTTGTAACTTCATCTCTGAATGGCAGTAATACGATGTATTTAATGTGATAAAAAATTTCAGTTGTGCGTAGCAATATTGCGAGATAACCTGCGGCATAGAAGCACCAGCTTAGCCATGCAATCCTTGCAGTGCGCGAAGTATACGTGCATTTTATGCAGCCCTGCTTTATGTAGCCATGGCGAGATTTGCTGTTTGATAAAGGTGGCGGTCTTTCATTTTTTTTGTGAACCCTCAGCATCCCTGACAGGCGTTCTTTATAATTGTTTCTACTAATAGATGCGACATAGTAAACAAACTTCTTAATTTAAAAACTTTGTGTTAGGGGATTAAAGCTGAATGAATGAACTGCAAACAAACATTCCTTGCCAAAGTCTTTCAAAATTGACAGTCATTGCAGATAGCAGGTTTTAGTGGCATGCATATTAGATGCTTTCACTTCAAAAGCAGTCACTTTGTATGCTTCACACGTAGCAATAACGGGTCGTGAAGATCTGCAAAAGGCAGAACCGTTTTCATCTTCTACAACAGCTAGTTGTTTGTACTGTGGCTAAGGGCTGAACAGCGTCAAGTATGCGCTGAACTACCAGATTTGCAGATAGATAAAGCCAGAGGCACTTGCTTTGCCAGACAGTTTTTATATGCTAAATGTGTCTCCTCAGCCAACTGGCTGACCATTTGCTAGTTTTATACTAATCGTGCATTGTGCTTTAATCCAAGAAGAAAACATGTCTGTGTGCCAAAAGGCTGGAAGCACCCAAACTTCTAGGATTATTGTAAGGTGGTCAGGAAATGCAGTAAAGAAGACATATGGAAGATAAGGTAAGGAAGGCACTGAGTGGCACGATAAATTGAGGGAGAGATATGGAGGCGTCAACATTTCTCAGGGACCTGATGCCTTGCATGAGGGTCGTGTTCCCATTGTATAAAGGCGTGTTCACATTTGCGACTGGAGTGACAAAAGCGACGCAATTTCTATTGCTCTAGTCTCCTGACGTCGCTCACATTGCTCTTGTTTGGTCTCGTCAATTTTCGTTGCCACAACAAGAGCAACTTAAAGGAGCCATGAAGACAAAATACAAGTTGGGTTTATTAGAAAGACTGCTTAGTCCCGATAACAATGATACCAATATCATCGCAATCTTTGAACAAATAATGGAGATATTAAAGAAAACGTGTGAAGCAGTCGCGACCCCTTGAGCCAATTTCCCGCAACTTTTCTATGGCGTCACGGAACCTTGTTTGTGCGATTGGCGGCCGCCTAACTGACCTGTCGCGACGACACATGACTGGACGTCTGTAATGGGGCCTCTAGTTCCATTTGACAGCATCACTCGAATGCTGACGTGCAGTTAACGCACTGAAAATTGTGTTTTATTGCTGGCCCATATGACATCATTCTTGCTCATCACGCGTCACTGTGGCGCAAAATTTGAAAGTTTTAAATACTTCTTACTTTTTTTTCGTTAAAAAAACATCTTTTGTGGCTGTAATGGAGCTGAGTGAGATACTGAATCCTAGTTCTTTAAAATTAAACGAAGTTGTATTTTCTCTGCATGGCTCCTTTAAGTAACGCAACTAGAGTGACAGAAATCACGTCACTTTTGTCGCTCCCAACACAAGCATCAACGGGCCTTATCTCGCTTTTTTATTTTTCCAGTATATTCCAGCAAAAGGTGACTGTGTCATTGGTGTGGTGACGTCCAAGGGTGGTGAAACCATTCGGGTCAACATTGGCGCCAGTGAACTGGCTTCACTGTCTGTCTTCGCTTTCGAAGGAGCCACCAAAAGGAACAGACCTGATGTCGATGTGAGTAAACAAGCGTGAAAAGTGGGTTTGTTGTCACTCATGGGATAATGTGTGCTCACAGGTAGAGCTGCTCTTACAGAGAGCTTTGTATGGCAATGTAGAAACATTGATTTGCAATACCGCACTTGTATTATGCGCCGGCACTTTTGTGCATCCCGGAAAACAAAATGCAAGAAAGCAACTGCGCAGTTGTAAAGTGCATTTCTACTTGGTTATTTTGCTATCCTTGAACCCATTGTCAAATTTAATTCTGAAGCTACTGTTGAATGCTCCCTAAGCAGCACTGGGTATGAGAACACGAGTTGTGGTAACTGACATATTACTGATGAATCGGCAAGTCAACATGTGCTGTAATCATTATGATTTAATTATTTACTTGCTGTTTCCGTCTTGTTTTTTTGCAATTGTGTTGCAATCTTTCTTTTTCTTCTTTTTCTGAGATTATGGGACGTTGGTTGTGATGTGCATGTCCCCGTCTAGCTCACCACAAGGCTCACTCGGTCCTTGAAAACCCTTGAATTCGAAAAACTTGTTTTCAAAGGTGGAAGAGTTCCGGAATTTTTACAGACCCTTGAAAATCCTTGAAGTATTAAAATTTTCTTCTCGACAACTGTAAATGTAACATAAAGCTTTTTAAGGACTGAGTGAATGTTGTTTGTTTAATTTTTGTTATAAAATGAAACTTAGCGTTTCATAACAAACTGATGGTGCTTATCTGTGTAACTCCAGCAAAAAATTGAGAAATCGTCGGAGAAAAGGACGTCACTGAATTCATAATTTAATAAGGAGACTCATCTAATGACAAGTCCCTTTGTTGAAGCGTTGTCGCCAGCAGCATTACCATTTTTCGACAATTTCAAGCCCCCCATCTTCCTACAGACTACCCCTGGTATTCTAAATTCCTCCTCTACTCGATCCTCCAGTCGAGAAGCTCCTCGAAAGCGATTTCTGCACGCACAAGCATTGCGGTATTCTCCGCTCTAAGCTTATTCGAAACAACGCATGGTGTGGAGGACAGGCTCAGAATACGGCCACATGTGGTCCTTAAAAATCTACACACAGGGCCATAAAAGTTTTCTGAAACCCTTGAATTTTTGTCAAATAAACTGGCATGAGTCCCGTCATCAGTTTTGGGTAACAGCTTAGATATACCGTATTTACTTGATTCTAAGCACCCCCTTTTTTCCACGATCGTGATGCCCAAAGATAGAGGGGGTGCCTAGATTCGAAAAATGTAAATTACTCCCCCCCCCCCCCCCCCCCCCCCCCCTTCATTTTTCGGTGTGGTATCTCGACGAGACGGGCACAAGATATAATGTTTTAGTTGGCTGATATTCAAAAGAAAAATACATGCAGGCAGTGAACAGACTGCTTACGTCTGATACTCAGTCACTCTCACTACCACTCAAGCGTGTCACACCACTTGAGTCGCCGCTTTCGGTATCTCACAGCAGGTCGTCTTCCGCTTCCTCAAAGTGGTTTGTTATTGAACACTTCATAAAAGACTTGGCCACAGCGTCAACTCGGGCCCGCTTCCACGCGTGTGAAATCCACCTTGCGATGGTTGCTTAGGAAAGGGGGGGCTCAGATTCACATGCAAACTTTTTTTCCAATTTTTTTTCCAAAAGTAGGGGAGGGTGCTTAGAATCCACAAAAATACGGTATGTGTTAAGGCATGTACTGCAACGCACAAACAATATTTTAACCCTTTGAGGGTTTTGCCGTACGTGTACTGCGGCGGTTTTCCGTCCCGCAAGGTCTTTGCCGTACGGGTACGACTTCGAGCATCCGTTTGAAATTTCGCGCCATATTAACAATGCATGCTCCCTGGGAGGTGCTGCCACCTCCTGGGACTTACAAGAAGTGTTGAATTTGATTGGGCTACCTTCTTGCGGTGAAAAACAGAACTCTCTGGCTTCGGCGCGTTACGGCGTCTGTACGTGTCAACGCGTTTCGTGGGTTCAGTTTCGCCACGTGATCGCATCGGAGGCGCGCGAAACTTGATCGGCGCTCGCTATCAGGGGCGGCGGAAGTTGATTTCGATCTATATTGGCGCTGCTCTCATCTTCTTTATTACCCACGCTCACTAGTATTCTTGCCCTCCTTGCTTAGAACTGAAGTAACCTAATCGGAGACTCCGTTGCGGGGGCGGCGGAAGTTGATTTCTATCTATATTGGCGCTGCTATTAGTAGCTTGTTTATCACCGGCGCGCATGAGTTGTTCTCGCTCTCGTCGTTTACTGGGTTGCCTTCGAGTTCTTCAGATGCACAGAAAAGCGGTGATATGGCCCAACGAACTGCCCGCTCTGATGACACCGACCGCGATGACTCTTCTAACTCTGAGTTTGCTCCTTTCACCGAGTCTGAATCGGAAGACAGTCTTTCTTCGGAAGAAGACAGCTCATTTTCGGACATGCGCTTTATGCGTGCAGGCTGCGATAAGGCACTGTGCGTAGACCCGTGTTTCAAGGAATACCACACTCTGAAGTACTATTGAACATTTTTCAGTTCTAAGTGATGCTGACCCCAAAATACTGTTCCTGATAATTTTTTACCATTTAATCCTGACTTTAGACATTTTGTACATTCCAAATCCGCAATAAACTAATTTGACCACCAGGGAAAGTTTTTTTCAAAAAAATTCGACCCTCAAACGGTTAAGGGCGAAGCCCTTTAGGACCTCGCAATGTCCGTGCCAATGTCTGACGATGTCCGTGCGCAAGGGGCTTTACTGGCTTTACGTGAGCACACCATTGTACGCCATCTATCGAGGGCGGCACCGCGCGCCATCTGGGGAGAGCGCCGGTAGCTGCAGTAGCAAAGAGTGCGAATTTCAAGGGTAGAAAATGCAAAAATAAAGCAACAACCCTAACCATCTAATGATAATTCGCGGAAAAAGACGCCGTGAACGATGCCGAGGGTGCGAAGTACTGGGACGCGAATTGTCTTTCGTGTGGCGCTTGTCATTTACAGCGCATCTACTGCACCTCAAAATCATTCAAAACTCAGAGTGCATCAGCACGCACGGACGATGACACTCATCACACAAGCAATACACAACTTGCGTCCCAGTGCTTCGCACCCTCGGCATCGTTCACGGCGTGGAGATGTGTGATTTTTTTACTGTTTGATCTCTTTCATTTTACTATTGAAGAGAAATATGGGACTCTTCCTCACTGAGGGCATCAAAGCAGACATGGCACAGTGGTTTTACAACCTTCTTTGGCCGTGCCCTTTAAAAGAAACCTTTAGTCACCTTTTATACCTTTAATAGACTAGCGGAGACAACGGTGTAGTGTATTAAGAGGCGGTGTTTTGAGAACTCCGCCCCCTCCCAAATTTTTTAGGCAAACAATTTGTGACATTTTGTTTTAAAATAGTTTATAATTTACAATGTGTTTTGTTTAATCGTGTTTCAGGATGTTATATTAAAGCATGACGCGTCCGAAAACAAGCATAAATGTATATGGCTAATTGTAGCAGCAGAACAAGAACAGTAAGAAATGCAGGTTGCTAACATGGCAGATGTAATCACCGGCGCCTTTTAGAAATGGACAAACTGGTTATCAGTGCAACCAAAGTGAGCAGGGTGTTACTTTAATCTGGAGCAGTTCACCATTTAAGAATACGTGTGGGATGACATAAACTTAAAAGGTTTTACCTTTCCCAACTAAATATTTACAGTAAAGAAGAAGCATTCACACACTTCTACGTTAGGTTGTAGCTTTGTCAGACATGCTGCAGTGCCAAGGGCGTCCGCAGAACTTTTTGCAAGGGGGGGCATCCATTAGCAGGGGGGGGGGGGTACGGTTATATAGTACCAAAAAGGCGCTGCTGTTTGTGGTTACAAAAAGTGCAAACAGCGAATTAGAACCAGACGTGGAGGATATACATTGGATTTTATTCCCTAACAAAGAAATAAAGTTAATGAACAAAATGCAAAAAGTTACTATCACTTTGTAAAGAGTGGCCAGTCCCGCTGCGTGAGGGTTCTCGACTCATGCCAACTGATCACCAGCACACAGTACAATACATTCACATACATAGAACTGCACTCCGTCAATCTTCCTTGAATAGCAGGTGCAGACGCCTCGGGTTTTTCTGGGCAAATTGCGAGATGACATGTGTGATGAAGTCTGTTAAAATGGCTCACACAATAAAGATACTACTACTCGCCTCCATGCCTTTCAATGCAGTACAGGCATACAAGCGTTTTGAGGAGCTGATTTATAGGTTTCGTTTCGGGGCTTGGGTGGTGCCGACATTTCGCAATTTCGAAGGAAAGGGGTGTACAAGGTGATGGGACGGCACGGGAGGATGTTACACTCTCCCTACTAGGTGTAGCGGTGAAAATTTTTTGCAAGATATAGCTGCAACTTTGTCCGAAAACTGAAGTTCTTGCAGTAAGACTGCATAAATCTAGAGTTTAGAAAAAAAAAAGTCAAACCTTTCAGAATTGTTTGCTATCTTCAATAGCCAGCCCAGGCAGTCTGTTTCACTGCCGTCACATGACCGGCAATGTTAGTCAGTGTCTAAAGTGCAATGTTGACCGCAGTCCTGAAGGGCGTTTCATATGGATACGCAGGACCTGAGTGTGTTAATCATTTGAGTAGCGTGGATTGCTGCGCTAGTTGGTTCACGTACATAATTAAAAAAAACTTTGCGCTAAAGGGCGGGACAAAGGAGAGACCGTCGGTGTCGTTCTCTCCTCTCTTCCGTCCTTCAGGGCAAAGTTATTTTAATTATGGGCCAACCAAGCTGTGCAGCTCTTTTGTAGTGCATACAAATATCCCAATATCCAAGGGGGGGCAGCTGCCCCCCCTTGCCTCCCCTTCCGGACGCCCATGTGCAGTGCCGAGAGTCACCCTTTGTCATGTAGCGCTGGAACAATGTCCATGGAGAAGCACCTCAGCAGAGAACCCGTTTCTGTTGCACTTCTTTTTTTAGGGCAGAGCACTAAGGGGCTCGCTTTGTCGTCATAGCTCGCTTGCTGGACCCAAGTAGAGCCAAGCGGCGTTCCGTCGTCGCGGCGTAACCCAGAGGCTTCGGAAGCCAAGCGGTTTATAGTTGTAAGCATTCGAAACTCGAGAACTGCTGGCGCTTGCCATACATCTCTCTGTTGTTTAGTGCAAAGAAAACTGGAGGTACATTTGAGGCAAGATATACGTAATTAAACGGCAGCGCCCGCATTCATTTAGTTAGGAACGCCCATTGGGTTGGTTTTTACGATAGTAAGCGAAAAAAAGTGGCAGTGCAACGCTAGCACGTACGGGAGGAAGAGCAAGCACAAAAAGAACAGAACTCCCCGCTGGCGCAATTTTAGGCTCGTGAGCACTGCGAAGGCGGCAAATTTGAATTGCGTGTGGTGGTAGCAGTGAGCGGGTAACGGCGCTACAGCCCATTATGGTGAATCACTGTTCTGCACTTCCGACAGCTTTCACATTGAGCGTACTGGCTTTAATTTTTTGTTTTGTAGCCTGATAGTTTGTTAGCAGTGCTTTATTTTAGATGTTGCCCTCCATCCGCCTATTTGGCTTCAATCAGAACTTAATCCTGAGGTGCACTAAAGACGGACTAAGTGAGACATGCAGCACAAGTATACTCAGGGACAACTTTCTGTGGCCATGCAGTCAAAGCTACAGAGCCAAACCCTGCCATTTCGCTGCGTAAGCTGGAAGTAGTTCAACAAAAATAGTTTGTTGAGTGTAACCTCAGCAGTTCAAAAATATGTAGTTCTTTTTTTTGTAAGCCTTGGAGTGATGATGCCACTGCATTTTTAGCCAGAATATGTAAAACAGGGAGCATTATTTTTTAGATTTTCTGGATTTTTTCGGTTGCAGCACTCACCGCTGGCTAGAGCACTGCACGGGCCTGATTTTAAGGCCCGAGCCCGGCCCGAGCCTGCTTCGCCAAGCCCGAGCCCGACCCGGGCCCGTAACACCGAGCCCGGTCCGGGCCCGGGCAATCATAAGTGAGCCTGGCCCGAGCCCGGCCCGGAAATGTATTTTTTTTGGTCTAGGGAGGGCCCGCGCGTGTGTGACCAGGCCCGGTCTTTGACGCTGACGGAAGTTTGTTTATTATATTCCGGGCGATCAGACGGAGCATCTAGTCTGTACAAGCACGTCATGAACTGAAACGCAAAAAATAAGGGTTTAAAAGTGCACGTAGTTTAGCTTTCACCATCTGCAGTTCACGCCACATCAGCTTAATAATGGCCCGTATTCTAACATGAGAGACACCATCACCTTTGAAGACCAGACTCTTGGCAACTTCACGAGGTTGTCTCGGCCATAAGTTGGTATTGCTTAAATTTTTTGATCCGCATTTGAATCAACGAGTATGTACGCGCGTTGAAATACTTCCCCTCCAGTGATTGGTAAGCGGTGGTGTTACTGTGGTACGCGAGTTTGATTCCGGACCACGGCAGCCGCATTTTTATTGGTGCGACATCTAAAACACACGTGTGCATACATAGACATAGGTGCAAAGCTCCAGGATACCTGAATTAATTCATTCCTCTCTTGGGCATTCCTTGTAACTGTATCTTTGATATGTTATACACCAAAATATAAAATCTTGATGCAGTAAAGAAATGTCATTAAAATTGCAGTATAGTGACCATCAGAACCAGCAAAACACGTTTTTAAAACAATGCGCACAAATAACAGCAAGAAGCGCGCAAAAATAAACCAAGAATATTCATTTTAATGCTCTTTTCTACACTTCACGTCGGACCTATTAACGGCCGTGCCTACATAGAGAAAGAAATATTATTTCTCTATGGTGCCTATGAATTCAAGCCCGAGCCCGGCCCGGGCCCACGGCGTCGAGCCCGAGTTTGGCCCGGGCCCGCGGCATTGAGCTCGGGCCCGGCCCGGGCCCGCCGATAATCGACTTCGGACGGCCCGGCCCGCGGGCCGGGTCGGGCCCGGGCTTTTGGGCTGGCCCGGGCCCGTGCAGTGCTCTACCGCTGACGTCACATGTTCTCTTCAGAAAAAGACTTGGCATCCTCGTCGACGGAGCGTTCCTTTCCCACCGGTAGCTCGCCACTTCATTCGCCGCATAAAATTTTCTGGAAGCTCGAGGACCAAAACCTCTCAGAAGAAATGAGGCAAGGGGGTCTGCAACGTGTACGCCCAAGTGAGACTCAAGCAACAGGAACTCTTCGTCATTTTCGCAGTTCGTTCGGTTAGCCAGCTTTCCGGCAAAAGCGAGCGTGCTGTCATACAACTCAAGCCGGAGGTTCTGGGTGGTACCCTGAAGTTACCTGAAGTTCTCCAGTCGAAGCGTTGACTTGTGTTTAGAAACAAATGAAGTGTAGGGAAAAAGACTCCAACACGCCTGTTCGCTCGGTGACCGTGGTTCAGCTCACTCAACCTTGGAGCTCATGCAAAGAAATGAACTGAAGCAAAGGTGTAACTGCCACGCTGCAACTGAAATTGAAACCAGTTTATTGGGGACTAATTTGGCGCAGTATCACTGAGCAGTTAGCTCACCCCCCCTCCCCGTAGCTTTCTCTACATTGCCACAGAAAGCTGTCCCCGAGTTTAGTGCACACAGGATAAGCTCTTGTCCTGGACCTTCACTGTAACCAAGTCATGCTGCCTGCTGCGTTTGTTAGAGCACTGCGATAAGTTTAATGACACTGACAAGACTGGGTCATGTACCAGATGGCATATGTTCTGACAAGGGCTCGTTTCCCAGCCTCGGCGGCCGCTTTTCTGATGGAGGCGAAAAGCAAAAACTCCCATGTGTTCGACATTTCGGTGCACGATAGAGATCCCCAGGTGGTCAAAATTAAACCGGAGCCCTCCACTACCGCGCGCCTCATCGCCTGTGAAGCGTCGGCACATTAAAACCCATAATCATCAACCAATCAATTTTCTGACAAGGCACGAGAGAAAGATAAGATAATGGAAGAAATGGAAGATGTGGTACACTTGGAGGGTATGGTGGTTTCGGCATTCCAGCTGACAGGGAAAAGACACTGACATGCCTTTGCTCGGCGAGGCACATACATTTTCATTCAACGGGCAAACGCGTGCCTTGTCACCTTCTTTAGCACCTTTTTGTTTCAGTCAAAAGGCGTTGTCTCGGCCGAATTCAATTTTTGTTGCAAGCGCTGTCCTTTTTCTTTCCCCCCGTGACGGAGCGTAGGTGGGAGACCTGGTGATGGCGCAAGTGTTGATGGCCAACCGAGGCATAGAGCCGGAGCTGGTATGCGTCGACAGCTATGGCAAGAAGGGCATGCTGGGAGTCCTCCGGAGCCCCACAGCGTTCCTCATCAAGGTCCCCGTCAACCTCATCAACAAGTCAGCACCACTCTCACTCTCTTTCTCTTGCTCTTTATGTTCTCGCCCTTCCTCTTTTAAGTGCAGAGCACTTTAGGGGCCCGACCTGTCATCGTAGCTGTTCTGGGGTCACTGTATCTAGCCACCGCAGTCACACGGTGTCACGCACCCAAACAGAGGCTTCGAAAAGATCACCACTTCCCCCGGTGAGGATTGAACGTGGGCCCCTCGTGTTACGAAGCCAATGTCAATCCCGTTGCGCCACACGGGCACTTGTTGCTCATATGCAAAGCGTTGGGGTGATATTTGCACTGTGGCATTGCCGCGGAAGCTGCCGTTGCAGGCCGCAAATAAGTATACGATAATATAAAGTAAGGTAATCGCTAACAGAATTTCTGCACCCTTAGATTTCAGTCAACCTAAAGAACAAGCAGGGTTCCGTAAAGGTTATTCAACAATGGACCATATTCACACGATCAATCAGATGATAGAGAAGTGCGCTGAGTATACTGAACCCCTATATATAGCCTTCATAGATTATGAGAAAGCATTTGACTTGGTCAAAACCCTAGCAGTCATTCAGGCATTACGGAACCAGGGGGCAGATGAGCATTATGTAAGAATACTAGAGGATATCTACAATGGGTCCACAGCTACCATCATCCTCCATAAGGAGAGCAGTAAAATACCTATAAGGAAGGGTGTCAGACAAGGAGACACAATCTCTCTAATGTTATTCACAGCATGTTTACAAGAAGTATTCAGAACGTTGGATTGGGAACAGGTGGGAGTAAGGGTTAATGGAGAATACCTCAGTAACCTCAGATTTGCTGATGACGTTGCCTTGCTAAGTAACTCGGGGGACGAATTGCAAAGCTTGCTTTCCGCACTGGACGAACAGAGTAGAACCGTGGGCCTGAAAATTAATATGCAGAAAACTAAAGTAATGATCAATAACCTCGGGACAGCACAGCGGTTTGAGATGGTGGCGAGGCAGTGGAAGTGGTAAGCGAATATATCTACTTAGGCCAAGTTGTGACCCCAGATCCCAACCATGAGGCAGAGATAATTAGAAGGATAAGAATGGGTTGGAGTGCATACAGCAGACATTCTCAGATATTGAATGGCAGCCTACCATTGTCGCTGAAGAAGAAAGCGTATGACAGCTGCATCTTACCGGTACTCATCTACGGGGCAGAAACCTGGAGGCTCACTAAGAGGGTTCAACTTAAATTGAGAACGACTCAGCGTGCACTGGAGCGGAAAATGATAGGTGTAACATTAAGGGACAAGAAGAGAGTGGAGTGGGTCAGGGAACAAACATGTGTTAAGGACATATTAGTAGAGATTAAGAAAAAGAAATGGACGTGGGCAGGGCATGTAATGCGAAGGCAAGATAACCGCTGGTCATTAAGGGTAACAGAGTGGATCCCTAGAGAAGGCAAGCGTTGCAGGGGGCGGCAGAAAGTTAGATGGGCAGATCAGATCAAGAAGTTTGCGGGGATAAATTGGTCACAGTTGGCACAGGACCGAGGTAATTGGAGAATAATGGGAGAGGCCTTTGCCCTGCAGTGGGTGTAGATAGGCTGATGATGATGATAATGATGAATATAAAGTAAGAAAAGATCATGAATTAACGCATTAATTATCCAAAATTAAGGAAAACCCAATGCAGTGTCTCTTTATAGGCCTTTCATGGGCTGCGGTGCCTTCTCTTGGCTACTCTCAGTGTCAGTGCAAGGCTGATGCTGAAATTAGTCAAGAGAGGGCGCCACAGCCCCTTTGGCTAATCAGTGCTCCACACTTGACAGTTTTCACGCTGAGTGGGACTGCTTTAATTTTTTTTTTTTCCACACGACAACCTATGTCACACTCTGGCAGGATTTCTCAAATGGAGCCTTCTTTTCCAGCATCAGCTGTTTATGCTGCTATCGATGCATTCGGAAGGTGTGGCGTAGTTGACGTCTGCAGAAAGCCGGATATGTGGCCGAGCTAATGTTTCCGTGTGCCCATGGAGGAGGCTCAGCCAAGGCTTGATAGAATGGCTAATCAGATATGGGATTTCAAACAGTCCATAACTTCGGCCAACACTGAAATTTGGGGCACCTTTGTATGGTTGTGCCTGAATTTTTCTTTTTTCTTTTTGTTCGTTGAATTGTGAGTAGAGGAATCGAACCTAGTCCTCAATAGTCCAATACGATGTTCAAGGTAGAACAACATTTGCAGCCGTGATGTTCTAGCCCTCGACTAGAGTGGAAACAAATGGCAGAAAAGTATTCTTCATTGATCTGCTGCAGTGGCATGCTGCTAGTACCAAGCCATGCGTTTGATCGCTTGACTGGAAATTTATTGCTTCTACAAAATTTACCGCACAGCAATAAATTTTCAAAATTGGGCTTCAAGTTTCACCAAAAAATGGCTAGGCATGACCAATGACCAGCCATGACCAGTGTTCTATGTAGGCTGTGTCCAGGGCCAGGGTTGAATGGTAGTGCACTACCAACACACACAAAAAAATTAAAGAAAAAACAGAAAAGACTTGTACAAGGGCCTTAAGGGAACACTGAAGTGAATTTGCCAGACTTCTGTTTTTGTTTGCATTGCATAGACTGGCTCAAATGAACACACTTTTTATCATTTATTCAGTCGATAAAGCAGGGTTTAGTTTATAAAGCCTGAAAGAAGAAATAATACCCTGCAATGTCTGCGGTGGCCGCAACAACTAACAGCAGTGACGCGCATGCAAGATGCAGTGTTGATGGGACGATGTCCAAGATTAGAATTCAAATGAGTTTCAGTTTCAGTTCCGTGAAACAACATGCTTGGCATCCGACGTTATCATTGGCTGGGCATTCTCGATATCTCAGTAATCGCCACACCGCACCTTCTGCCACGTTGTTGGCTGTAAAATGCGTCAGATAAGCCTGCCAGCACGGCTTGGAACCGGAATTATCACTAGCTGAGGCGTACACAATGGAGTGAATGTCCTCTGTGTCACCGGAGACGCTCAAGTGCAATGCGCTTTGCCCCCACTTTGGAGCTTGCCTGGCTCGTGCCCGTAACGTAAAAGGTGTGTTTGAACCAGGCCAAGGGTCAGCTGATTCGGGACTGCACCCGCAAGCAGTCGGTGCTTATGGCATCTGAGCAGCTGGCAAACGTGAGCATTTGGGCTGGCAAGTTAGGCCTTCCGGGCAAAAACAATATTTACTGCTTATGCCTGTTGTTGGGTGGCAGTCGTATACAAAAGGACATCAGGAACCTTTGGTGAAGGAGTGCCTGCTGACAACGTCTGCTGTTTTTTTTTTTTTTGTTTTGTTTTCTGCGTGTTTTTGTTGTAAAGCCCCTGTCCTGCTTGGACCTATGAAAGGTGTGCAGTATGTATGTACATATTATATCAGTCAATCAATCAATCAACCCGCATAAGGGCACCTTGGGAGACCCATGTAGGTGGAGTTGGAGAAAGCAGAACAGGGCTTTGTTGTTTCTTAAGTTCTTTTGTTGTGGTTGCTTGTGTTCCAGCAATCGTTTTCTCAGTGAACCACCAACTTAACTTGCTTCAGCACACTTCGTACTCGTTTTTTTGCCTACCCTGGTTTGTTTTGTGTCAGTTTAACAAAACCTACAGCTGTCTATTTATTTGCAAGCTTCTGTTGCTGCAATCAAGAGCAAAGAAGAAGATGAATACAAACATTACCTTGCTCGCCCTCTGCCACCTCCTCCACACACTCCACACACTCCAGCAGTGAAATGGGGAGGTGTGACGGTTAACCAGGTGCCTGATTATGAAAATATAGGCAGCTTGCAGGCACGAAATCTGGAGGGCTAGCCCTGTGACTGCTATCACAATTATAACTACTCTGTACCCACAAAGGGGGCTCAGTGGCTGATGCACTGTGCTGATAAGCCCTAGGACGAAGCTTCTACATATACCACAGCGGCCGTCTTGCTGGTGGATGTATAAAACACAAATGTCAGTGCGTTGAGGTTTAGGCGCAAGTTGAAGATCACCTGGTGGCCCTCCACTGTAAGTGCGTGCGCCTCATACTCCAGGTGTTACTTCGGTGCGCAAACTATCCCAAAGTCTTCATTCTTTTTTTATGAAATGTTTTGTGGCTGCTTCCTCCAACGGTACTCCTTACAAGCGCCGTCTTGCTGAACTTTCTCACAGGCGCTGCTTCTTGCACTTTCTTTAACCGAAACTAAAAAAAAACGAGAAATGAAGAAACGATAAAGCCCTGTAGCCAGTACCAAACTTGCTCCTTGTGTATTGCAAATTAAGGGTGTTACCCTAACCACCGTACCACGTGCACCTACGAGTGTCAGCTCATCTTTAGAATACCAGTGCCGTTGAATGATGCTCTCTCATACAGTACTCTAGCCCCTTCATAAGAGGTATGTTTATCTGTTTGGGAGAAAAAGCTAAGCTCTGAAATGTTGTCAGGGGATGTGCTCAAACAAAAGCGTGTCCCTCCATGTGTGCATTACACAGTGTTCAAGAAGGTCGTCAAAAAGCCTCGAATTTGAAAAGCTTATTTTCAAGGCCTGGAAAGGCCTGGAATTTTTTCTATTTTACTTCTTAATAAGCATAAAAACAACGTAAGTCTACGTAATGGGTTAATGAGTGGGTGTCGTTTGTTTTATCTCCTTCAGCGAATAAAAGTTTGGATTTTGTGACACACACGGTGCATGTCCATGTAACTTTAACAGGCAGTTATGAGAGATCATTTAACCCTTTGAGGGTCGAATTTTTTTCGCCAAATGCTACCCCCCAGGGTCTATTTTTGTTATTGCTGATTTAAATTCTTCGGGTGAATTTATTTAGAGAAAAAATTATCGTAATTTTTTTAGGGTGACCATTAAGTGACAAAAAAATCGTTTGTGTTGTTACATACATGTGGTTTATTCATGAGTAACACAAGAAAAAATTCTAAATAAAAACAAGAGAGTAACAGGCTGGCACCTTTTGAGTGAATCGAAATCAGATAGACATCAGTTTCGCGGGTGCAAAAAGCGGGAAGCGCCCGGAGGACGATACCGAAACCAGCGGCCGGATGCGCGAGCGATAGACGGCGCACTGCTCCTATAAAATACAAAAAAAAAGGGAGAAAAGAGCCTCATCAGTTTCGCAGGCGCCGTTGGTCTGTGGCAAACGCAAGAAGCGAGAGGCGCCCGGGTACCCGGTGGGCTATACCCAGCGCGCCCCCTCGTTACCGGATGCGCAAGCGATAGCCGCCGCACCGCTGAAGTAAATCATAAAAAAATAAAAAGAAGAGCCATTGGCGCAAAAAAATAATTTGACGTATTTTTGCAGTGTGGCAGCACATGCCAAGCAAGAGAAGTTGGCGAAAAAGGCGCACTTTTTAAACATACAAGCGATGACATACATATACATTATTGACCATTTTGAAGGTGTTTGCAGAAGATGTATATGTACATCCGTGACCCGGGTTAATAAAGAGATGTTGCTGGAGGCGACATTTTTTTCGACAAGCGGTACTTGTACGAACACCAAGCCACTTGTTGAAACGTTGGCTCCAGCATTGTTCCCACTTTTCAATGGTTTCTCATCACTTTAATCCTCCATCTTTCTCTCTCTAAGCAGTGGTCCTGTTTAGATTTCTAACTGTCAGTGTTGTCCTTGAAAATCCAAGCACAGAGCTTTGAAAGCCCTTGAAAGCCCTTGAACTTTTGTCATAAAAACCAGCACAAACCATAGTTACAATATGTTGTCATGATTTCAACCCTCGCTGAATGCAGGATTGGTTGGCTCTTACATGTTTTGAAGCAGATCAACGGCTGGGATCAGTAATGAGAGAATTAGCCGCGTGATTCCATTCTCGTGAGATGCAGTGGAGGTAGAGTAGACTGTAGAACAGAGGGGCATGTTACTGTTCCCCTTGAAGATCATCATGATCACTTTACTTACAGGGACACTGAAGGCAACCAGCAACTTGGTTTCAAACGAAATTCTGGCCTTCCCTTACCCATTTCAGTGTAGATTCTGTGCCGAAATATGCCTTAATTGCTAAGAAATCGCTAATCGAATGCTGATCAAATGTGACACAAACAGTGACTGCAGCCACTGTTTGCGTCACGGTAAACTGAAAGCAAGCGAGCCAGTGATGTATAGCGGTATAGAAGCAACCGATCACAATGCTACCATGGACTGAGTGGCTTGGTCAGTTCCGGTGTAACCAGCCATGCATTCCTGAATTCCCATGTCCTTTGCAGCTCTGGACCACTAAGCAAAATGTTCCTTCATTAGACTCGTGGTCAGTATCGGCACTTATTTGAACAAAAATGTATTGCCCTTTTGAGGCCCCGCGAATGTTGGCATCGAACCAACTGCTCGAACGTAGATCGCACGCTTCCCCAAAAAACAATACCGCTGCCCCAACTATAAACGAGTAGCACCATCTAGTGGCAACCAGGAAAGACATTGCACACACCACATGTTTTAACCACTTCCGATGCAACTTGTGTGGTTATAGCCGGTGGCGGCGCATCTGTCTTCACGTTTTCACTATTTTCTACCTTATTTTAAAAAATATGCGCATAAGAGCGGTATATTCGTGCTCTCGGTGAGCTTATCTATCATTCTAGAGCAACTTGTATTTTGACTTCAATGTCCGTTTACCAGTTCTCGTTTCTTACCAGTTGTTTCTTACCATTCTCGTTTCTTACCAGTTGCTTCAAAACAGGAATTAAATCCTTTTTTCGTTTTCTCTTTTCTTTTTTTTTCTTTTTTCCTTCCAGGCTCCTCGCCAAGGACTGCACCTTGCTGCAGACCCTTGGCAAGCGAACTCCGTTCGAGGTGGCTCTTGGCCAGAATGGGAGGATCTGGGTTAACGGCACCACACTCCACAACACGCTCAGCGTCTGCAATGCCATCTCTGCGATAGAAAATCTAACGCCGCAGGAAATCGAAGAGAAATGTCTCAGGCTCCGCGCGTGACTCTGCAGAGCCTCCCGTGATGCCATCTGTGTCAGTCTCACTTGAAGTACCCGCTGACCTTGTCTGAGCGGTCAGAGCTCAGGGTCTGTTCCATCACCAGTAGTGTACTTGATTATATTTTTATCACGAGAAAAATGTGTTAAAAAATGCCTCTTCCGTTACTCCTCCCTCCCTTCCTTGCATGGTTTGGTGTCATTAGTTGCGGTGGCGTACTTGCTCAGTGCTACGTTTCATATATCACGAGCAAGTTTATCCATATGTAAATTGTGCTTTGATGAATGTAAAGTTTATATTAACTCTTTCGTTACCACGCCTGTTCAAATCGATCACCGGTGATCAATGATTTATATTGCCTATTTCAACATGTTGTAGTCCTTTCTCGTACACCTAATGCGGCCAGTGGTTAGTCTAGGCACTGCACTTTTAGAATCAGTTGAAATTTTCCCGCTCCGGCGACACTGACATTTTTGGCGGAATTTTTTGCGAGCTGAGGTGCTTGTCTTTTTGAGGAAGGGGGCGTGGCTGTTGCACTTGACAAAAACGCATGCCACTCGGGGTTAGGCTGCATTACCATAATATTTTTTTTTATCAAAGGCTCCTGGCAAGTCAAGTACCAAACAATGTTGTCAGCTTTGTAATCCGACACCGTTGAGAGGTGATAATTACTTCAAAATGACACCAGCTATTATCTTTGGTTCGGAGAACGGACAGCTTTATTCTGCCAAAGCTTATTTCTGATGGTCCCCCGCATGTCTAGCAAGTGTGCCTGGCATTTTCAGCCAGTTTCCAACAGTTTCGGTTTCGTTTTTGCGTTGCAAAATTCATATGTGGCGCTACTACGCAGTTACCCAACTACAAGCTCATTTGCCATGGCGCCTCCGTTGCCCACTACTGTGCCTCGAAGCCGCTCGTGCTTCCGCTTTACCCGCGCCTTACTTCTGCGATAACAGCTTCCGCTGAAAGTCGAAAGGTAACACCAAGTCGGCGGATATCAGTACAGACGAGGAGAACGCTTCCAATCGGCCTTGAACACCGCCAGCTGCTCACAGGCCAGTTTTGTTTTTGTCCGAGGGTATTTCCGGAGGTCTAGTGTTGCTCCTTAGTAGAGCTGTCTATTCTGATAAAGTCTCCAACAGCCTTTAAATTGTTTATTTTTGAAATTGTTAGGTGGCGTTGCAATGTAGTAGGTTTGTAGTGCTGAACTCACTTCATAGCACGACAGCGGCTTGGTGAAAGCTTGCTGGGCACGATTTATTTATTCTAGCACATCGTACCTTATTCCTGCAAGCAGGGCTACCATAGTGAGCCAGAACATGATAATAAACCGAAAATTAAAGTTCTGACTGATAAGTGATGATCAGAACATCAACAAGCATCCACCACAGAGTTTCGTTTTCAACTACAAGCGGATTTGTTCGCATGGCTTGCTTGTCTTCAATATTGTGCTGGTCATAATCATTTTCAAGGTGTTTTTACATCACGTGGCGGCTAATTGGGGTCTTAAATGATGCCAAACCACCAGATTTCTTCCAGAGAACCATCCAAAATAGCAAAATTTGAAATAAAGGTTGGGCTTCACTGCAAGACACGGGCACCACGCGTGCTAACATTTTCTTTTATATCTGAGAAATTGTACTGCGCAACGCAATTTTTTTTCTAGGACAGGTTTTTGAAATGTTTACCTACTGAATGTATATTCCTAAATTTTTTCTACTACCGGTGGTTTGTACACAACTTTCTATTTTTTTATTTTCTTCCACGCCTGGACAAAAACTTCGAATTTGATAATTTTTTTCGCTTTCATTATTTAAGAAAGCATTATTAAAACTGGTATCATAGGAAAGTGCGTAGAATCATCTGCATTTTATGCCACTGCGAATGTGTGCCTAACCTAATGTGTCTAGCACAGAAAAAATGTTTTGTTAGACCCCTCAAAATTGGTCAATTTCCCGCGGTAACGAAATAGTTAAGGGGAGACACTGCTCTTAAAACAGCTCCTTTTAATTTTCAAGTAAACACTAGGAAACCTGTCAGTCTTGCTGTTTTTTTCCCACTGATTTCAAATATGCCGTTATTTTTCCAGTTGGTCAATTAGTTCCCAAGATAATTAGAGATAATTAGTCATTTTTGTGAGGAACAATAGACAAAGCAGTGTTCGTCATAAAACTGTAATCTTTATATTTTCCAATGCTATGAACCCTGGTGAATGCAATAATCGAAGCAGTTTTTTGATGCATCGCTTGTAAATAATTTTACAGCTCATTAAACTTCGGTATTTGAAATGGGCACTCAATACAGGTTTCTTGCCACTAGTGCCACCAAAGTTTAATGAGCTGTAAAATTTGTAAAATGTAAAATGTAAAATGAGCTGTAAGCACCATATTTGTCGATCGAATGCCTTGTTTCACAAAACGATTATTTTCTACCATAACAAAAACAAACCAAGTGCAAATATGGTCAAAAACAAAGCAAAGGCAGAAAACGGATCTTCGCGGTATGGTGGCGCCATCTAGGATGACTAATGGTAAACAAGGCTCCGCAATCGGCTGCAGAGCGATTTTTGTGATGTCATTGCAGTAATCGCAAAAACGCACAATTTGGCAGGATAATCAAAATTTTAGTTTAAATTGATTAATTTCACAGTGAATAAAAATAAAGCCTCGTTTGCTTCCGAGCAAGCGCTAGGGGCACTATAAAACACAAAATCTTTCGAATAAAACACGCTTGGGTTTGTCTGCATGGCCCCTTTAATGGCCTGACAACCCGAAACAGTAATTTAAATACTTGAGCGTGCGGTAATTAATTCTGTAGAATGACCTGAAAATGATTAGTTTTGGTTTTCACCGCTTCCAGCCACGCAGGGCGCATATGACGGAACCACGTTATGACTTCACCATTTTTCGCGAACTTCACAACAGCGTGGAGGCCGGTGGAAGTGTTGTTTTGGCCACCCCGCCACCAGAGGCGAGCAGCTGACCTGCCTGAAGGCGTTTAGGTCTACCATTGCTGTAGATATTTGATCACCACTTTCTATAAAAGGCCACTTCAATTGCCCTTCTAGGCTATATCATACCTGCCAACTCTTCCAATTTGTCCGGAAGAGGCCAGAGTTTTTACCTATCCTCCCAATTGTACGGAACAGTCATAAATCTAAAAAAGTGCCCCAACCGCGCTGCGAAAAAAAAAAGAAAAAAAACACGTCAAGCAACACCCTTGCATCGTAATTGCCATCATGAGTTAGGTAGCCAGCCGAAGTCAACGAAAGTTATATCCAAGCCATTCGAGTTCAGCAAGTGTGTACAGCTTTTTTAATAGCTCCGTTGACAACATGCCATTGTTGAAGCCTAAGAAGAAGTCAAACAGCATCTGTCATTTGCAGTTTTTCTTACGGCCTTATACTACAGAGTTTCACTGTTTTGAGCCACCCCGGAAAGTCAAGCACTTTGAATGCACGACTTGTGCATGCAAAGTGAGCGCGGCGCATGGCGGGAAAAGTGATGTAAAACTGCATTTGGCAACAACGAAGCACCGGAACTTTGTTCGCATCGCTGAGAAAGAGGGGAACGCGGATGATTTCTTCATCAACAGCAATGCCATTTTGAATTTGCTTGGTTTTCAGGCTGTGGCCTTAAAATGAAGGCTTATCTCGTAGGCTAGACAGGCCATGTATGCCGCAAACAAAGAAAAAGAAATCTCCCCTTTCCCTCCTCACTCCCAGTCCCCCGATTTTTGAGGTCCCCAGGCTGGCAGATATGCTATATTATCGGCTCTTATCCTGCGTGTGGAACTTTGTTGTTGGCAAGAGTGTCTTTTTGTGGGGTGGTTATGCATGTAGCTTGGGCTACGTGCATCAGTTCGTGAATTTGCCAGCGCCTGTCGCCACTCAGCTGGGCAGCATGTGGGAAGTGACGTCACGAATTTCTGCCGCCCGTCGGAGGCACGTGGCTACATCACCTTCGTTTCCCTACCACGGTCATGTCACGCTGATGTCCACTTTCTGCATGTCGCTCTACTGGCGCGTTAAATGAGATCAAATTAAAGTTTGTTCCACGCGTTGCAGGCCGCTCATATTTCAGTCAGGGTATTCTGGTCAGTAAAGGAAGTGAACTAATATTAGGAAGAAGTATTAATATTAACGCCTGAAAATTGGTGTCAGTACCCCCTAAAGTCTGTTTCACCTATTGTACACAAATGCATTTGCTGAAAAAACATTTTACCCAGGGAGTGGGTGTGTGGTCTTGTATCAAAGTATGGAGGCCCCATGTTTCCGGAGGAGCGCCGTGCACCGTCCCCCCTTATTTAAAGTTGGCTTCACTACTATACACAAGTGCATTGCCAGGGCATTATGTTGCACTCTTTCTTTTTTTAAGTGCAGAGCACTTTAGGGCTGCGCCTTGTTGTCGTAGCTCGCTCGCTGGACCCAAGTAGAGCAGGCGTTCTGTCGTAGCCGCTGTCATTGCAGCGTAACCCAGAGGCTTTGAAAGCCAAGTGGTTTACATAGTCGTAAGCGTTCGAAACTAGTGAACCGCTGGTGCTTGTCATACATCTCCCTGTTTAGCGCAAAGAAAGCTGTAGGTACATATAAAGTGAAATATACATAATTAACCAGCAGTGCCCTCATTCATTTAGTTAGGAATGCTCGTTGGGTTGGTTTTTACGATAGTAAGCGAAAAAAAGTGGCGGTGCAATGCCAGTACGTGCGAGAGGAGAAGCAAGCACAAAAAGAACAGAACTTCCGCAGGCGCAGTTCCAGGCAGGGGGCGCACGAGCACTGCGAAGGCGGGAAATTTTAATTGCATTTGGTGGTAGCAGTGAGCGAATAGCGGCGGTACAGCCCATTACGGCGAATCACTGCTTTGCACTTGCGACAGCTATCACATTGAGTGGAACGGCTTTAATTTTTTTTTTTTTTACAGCAAAGCTGTATTTTTCTAGCCCCCCTGGACGCATCCTCTGCATGTGTTCCCAGATGGGTTACCTGAGCCAGAAACACATTCAGAAGCACATTTGTAAACGTGTTCTGCACCCGCCGCGGTGGCTCAGTGGCTAAGGCGTTGCGCTTCTGAGCACGAGGTGGCGGGTTCAATTCCTGGCAGCGGCGGCCACTTTTCTGATGGAGGCGAAAAGCAAAAAACGTCCGTGTGTACGAGATTTCGGAGCACATTAAAGATCCTCAGGTGGCCAAAATTAATCCGTAGCCCTCCCCTATGGCGCGCCTCATCGCCTGCGTTGCGTCGGCGCGTTAAACCCTACAATCAATCGAAACGCGTTCTGCAAACAGAATGCATTTGCGATCAGAAATGCAGGTGCAGGGAGCGGGCATGGCAGCAGCCGCGGCACGAGAGATGGTGGACAAAGGGGCGTTGGCACTCGGTGCTCCGTGAGAGCCACTCAGATGGGGAGAGGGTGGAGCAGCGGAATTGTGGGGAAGGAGAGAGGGTGGTGTTGGAGTGCGACACAGCTGCTCGCGCCGCCAATCACCAAATCACGAGGACACTGCGGGCAGCAAGATGCAGCAGTTCAGGGCACTCCTTTGGACTGCGCCTTGGTCAATTCGTATTTTGCTTTATGAATGTATGCTTCCAAATGAAACCGAAACGGCTTCGCTGGGTTATTAATGGCTTTACCCACCATTTCTTTTACTATTTGTCATTGATTTTTAGGTTACAAATAGTCTACAGTTGCGCTATTATAGTGGTTACGTTTGTGAACTTGGACAATCATACATTTATTTTGCAGATATAAGTCGTCATGCTTTTCCGGTGGGGTGCTTGGCAAAAAATGGTCATGCATAAAGTGTCCATGAAAAGTTCAGCTCTTGCCTAAACTTCTGCACCTCTTATGTTTACAAACAAGAGGTTTGCAATGCTGACACAATGTCATGGAGGTTGTGTTCAGTTTAGAGGCATATTGCCAATGTCTTACCCTTCGAATCAAAGCGGTGTCAAATGCCACCTTGGAGCAAGAACACAAGCACTAAATGCAATTTGAGCAAGTTGTGGGTTTGGCTTAGCCATAGAGTTTCTCACTATCTCGCCTAGATTAAAGCATGTCGCTAGTGTTGGCCTGGTTTTGTGAAAAAGCTCTGCCTTCATGCGTGCATTTGCAGTGTGTAGTTTAGCATTGGAATGACTGGCAATGGCCTTGTGGCTACACAAATTCAATTTGTTACTGTTCACTCAGCTAAACTTCTCCAAACTGCTTGAGCTGACGAATTTTGGAAGGAAAAAAAATAGGGGGCTTCACTTTTGCCATACGCCCCTAAATTCAGTCAGTGATAATATATTGAAAAATTCTTAATGCACCAAGTGGAGTATTTTTTTTATTTTAGTAATAGTATGACAAGAATAGATTATTTAGCTTTTATTCTTATTTTGCAACAAAAATTAGAAGCAATATCACAGGCCTTTCCTTGCATTATTCTCATGGCTGCTTACGCATCAGTTATGGCAATTTTGATGGTTTGCATTTAGCTTTATGGCAAATAGCCTACCCTTTAACAACAATAACTTGGATTGTTTTTGCTTTAGTAAAACATTCCGTCAAATGACTGGCTCAGCCTAGCATCTTTAACGCATAATGCAATTTGTTGCCCTCCTGCTGCTTGCTGCTATCCTGCAGCTTAGCATCGGCAGAGGTTACATTTTGTCAGCAGCCTACGAACTAAGTGTCTTGTTCCGTACACAAGTACCGTATTTTTGCGCTTATAACCCGCCCCTGCAAATAACCCGCACTGCCACTTTCAGCCCGCCAGAAAAGAAAAGAAAAAATCCTCGCGTATTGCCCGCACGTTTGATACAGGAAAGGCTGCACAAAAGCTACTGCTCAAGCAACACATCACATTCTATGTAGACAGAAAAATCGTATATTTAGCACTGGTTAGTAAAATAATAAATACACAAACTAATAAAATTCAGTTGTTAGAGTGCACTCGTTCATGATTTTTCTTACTTGTCCTTGTGTATGTTTTCCGCAGTCGCTACCACGGAAGGCTTACTCAGTGTTACTGCGTAGGAGCTTCACGGCACAACGCGCATTGCCGTGAAGTTGCACTAAAGGAAAAATCCCGCGTAATATCCGCACCCCTACTTCTGGAATTTTCACATTTTGGTGCGGGTTATACGCACGAAAATACGGTACGTTCAAGTGAATTAATCATATTTCTCACTCAATTTATCCTTGCCGCAACCTGAGTAGATTGAGTAGATTGCAAACTGCATGTGCTGCCAAAACTGCGCGTGACCAATCACTGCTAGCATTAAAGGGTGCGTAGGTTGCTATTTCTGTGGCATGCCGGAAATAGCAACCTACGCACCTACGCACCCAGCAACCGGAAATAGCAACACAGCTGCCGGAAGTAGCGCGGCAAACTCATTGTGACATTTTACGGAGGGCAGCTAAAGAAAAGCAACAATGAGTGTTGGGGCCTTGAAATGGCATCTCTGTATCTCCACTGGGCAGATGGAACAGAAATCAGTGTAGCTTTGGCCTTGCCGCACGCAGCTTGTGGACTGAACCATAGACACTTGCTCGAAGATGCGTTAACCCTGTCCATTGCCATGCTGGGCTGTAAGCTCTGCCGCTCCGAGTTGGCAAGACAGGGTTGCAAGAAAGCATGCTTTCAAGATACAGTTGCGGTTGCATACAGGCGTTGGCCAAAAACAAAAAATACAGTACAGATACAAAATACAAAATACGAAAGTAGTTCAAAAATGAATGAATGAAACTTTATTAACGATTCGGGGGGCTTGGTAGCCTAGTTGGGGAAGAAGGGAGAGGGAGTGGGGTGGCCGTCAGAGTCGCCCGGTCGGGTCTGCCGTTCGCACGAACTCCCACAAGGAAAGGCTCGTGCTCGCTGCGTCTAAGTGAGGGGGCGTGGTTGTACATTCCTCCAATGAGGTAACGCTGGTACCTTTGTGCCTGTTCTTCAGCGGTGAAAGGCAGGGGCAGTCCCGCAGTAGGTGCCTTAACGTTGGAGAGGCACCGGTATTGCACGTGCAGCACGTCGCAGTGGCTGCCTGGTCGCCCTCCTCGTTCTGATCGGTGATGTCCGCCTGTGGGTCACCGCCACGAGTTCTTCTGGATGCAGCGTGTGCTCGCCACTTTGCCAGAACATCTTCCGTAAGGACAGCACCTGTCCTAGCCTTGTAGATTAGCACTTCCGCACCGCGCGGAAACCCCTTTGGGAAGTGGGTGGGGATTGTGCGGCACCTTCGCCCTCAGTTCTCGTTTGGCTTGTACCTTTATCCGCTCGCATTCCTCGTCCGGGTCAAAGAGGAGCGGAGCCTGAGGGACTACGTCAAGGGGGGACGAGCGGAAACGTACCAGCTCGCTCGCCGCGTCATGGGCGGCGACTTTACCGATGCTGCCCGCATGCCCCGGTACCCACTACACCCGCACCGTCGCGCCGAACTACAAATAAAGTAGTTCAGAGCCGAGAAGTCCAATATGTAGCACCTTGCACTCGTCCCTGGCTACCAGTATGATTCACACACTACCGATAATTTGCATGAAGGCACGCAATTGCATTCCCAGTTTCTGGATAATGCTGAAAAAACTCTGGAATACTGAAAAACCCGGAAAAACGCTACCCTGTGGGAACGCTTCGTGGAGTGAGTGGTTAGGGGACGGGGAAAGTGACGAAGGTGGGGCACAATCATTATCATCGTCAGCGCTTGTAGGTTGAAGCAAGAGGAAACAAGCATGCCGCGTCCGGCCCTGATAGTAAAAGATTTATCCAATGAAATAATTCGTTGCAGGAGTAGGAGGAATGAACGTTTATTTAGAGCAAAAATGGAAATGGTGGGAGCCGTTCACTGGCGCGAGGGACGTTCTCCATTCAGGATGACCTGGATGCTATGTACAAACTAGATGCTTCCGGTGCAGTGGGGGACGTTAATGAAACATGTTAGTAAGCCGCGCTCTACCCCTAAACTGACCTAGAAGATGCCAAACCACATTTATTTAAGAAAATAAAGTGTATAATTGAGCCAAGAGAATGTTCTACAGTAAAAAAAAAAATACTCATGTAATGAATACGGAGCAATGGGAGGCCGCTTTTGCTCATCCCAGACCCGGAAGCACAACTTCGGGTCGTCCGTGTGGCTGGGGCCGCCTACAGAATCCAAGGACTTTTGGCCGACGACTGAGGAAGGGAGGAGGAAGGAGAGTCAAAGACTCTACCTTCTCCTGTGTCCCTTTCGTTTTTGACTTCATCGTAGGCATAATAAAAGTTCCTACATCTTCTAGTACGGGTCCTGCAAAAATTTTGACCTTGCCGGGGCTCGAACCCAGTCCCCCGCGCCCAAACCCACGATTCTACCCCTAGGCCGAACTGCAGGTTCCTTTTTGCAGTTGCTCAAAGCAATAGTAGTGTAAGCGAACCAGAAAATGTCGTTGTGCGTAATGGAAGTGGCGTCCGCTTGCAGCCGCATGGAAACGGAATTTGTGCCCTGGATACGTGCAGACAGCTGAACCCAGATTAGCTGTAGCTGATCCTCCAAGTGGGAGGTAGCCAGTTGGCCCTCCCTCTGCTCTTGGGAAGAGGTTCGGAGAGGAGGAAAATGAGGACTGTAACTCCGTGTGATAGCACTCGCTCCCATACCATATGCTGTAGGCTGCAGGGAGATGGGCGGAATTTGCATGTCGGAGAGCCGCAAAAAAGAAAAAAAAAATCCTCACCGTAGCCAATCCCCCGTAGTGAGTGCGCCAAACTAGTATCGCGTTTGCCACACTATAGGCAATGTGGGGACGGCACGCCCGTTTAGAAGAAAAATAGGCCTATCATCATCAGCGTTGGCTCATTCGAATCGGAGGTAGACCGGGGCAGCTGCTCGGAGATGCGGAACATCCAGAGGAACCGAAACCTCCGAGACGTGTCCCCGTAAGTGCCTACTCTGACAGGGCATGGCCTCCGTGATCAGCTTGAGGCGCGGTGGCGGCGAAGCTGATCGCACAGGCCACGGACAGGGGAACTTGCGAAGCTGGCGGTCAGTGCTGGCGGGGCTGGTGGGGTGCTTGGCCGGTGCGATGGGAAAGGGAAATCGCTAATACGCGGCGAGGCTCGGACAGTTTCAGGCCCTTTTCACCCATCTTACCCCCCCCCCCCCCCCCCCCCAACATCTTAGCGCAGCGCCTCGCCGCAGCACTTTGTTTTGCCGGCGCAATCGGGAAAGAACGATTTTTTTGTATGCGGAGAGCAGCCGTTGCTGAGACGCTCTACGATTGTCGATGGAACGCGCATATGTCGACGAGTGCGCTTGGCGGTCGTTTCTCGCCTGCTCGGAAAATAGGTAAAGTCGCGGGCTCTCCGGAAGATGCATGCCGCTAGTCGGGAGGGGCAGTGAGAGTTGACGCTTGAACGGGAGCGAACGGCATACGTTCGCTCCCGTTCTAACTGCTTTAAAAAGTTCTATGAAGCTTAGCCTTGCGATTAGAGAGCGCCGGGCGGCTTAATTCGCTGTTAATACAGCTTTCGCGACGTGAAGTCAGTGAGTCTTAGCTATTTTTTTTTCCTTCGGGGGGAAGGGGGGGGGGGCGCAATCCTCGTATGTGCAGACAGCTGGTGCAAGCCGTCCTTGTGAGTAAAGAAGGCATACGGGGGCTCTGTGGTTGCCTTACTGAACGTCAGACAACAGCGAAAGTTTTATATCGTGCACTTCGAAGCGTGACAGTCAACTACATATCTATAGTTAGAAGATGTTCCTATCACTGGCCAATGAGCACAACACTTACCACAACAATCCGCCCAAGTGAAGAGGAGGTCTCAACAATGGGGCACTCAACTGCACTGGATGTTGTCGCTGGCCCGGCCGATGAGCACGGAATTTAACTTTTCACCGAACACCCAACTTCACTTTCGGCTTCACTACGAAAGTCTAGATCACACGAACAAAATTGTGTCTAGATTGTGAAAAGCTGAAACGTCTTTTGCTTGCCTTAGATTCTAAAGTTTTATATTTTTTATTTAAAGTTTTAGTATTTTCAAAGGGTTTGGTGTTTTACAAGTTGTATGTCACTGTCTGTCGTTTTTTTTTTTTTACCGCAGTGTTTCGTCCCGACCACACAGGGCATCCGGGCGAACCCTCGATGTCACTTTATTTCAATTTAAAAACGCCGCCATTGAAAGCTCACTACGCATGCGTACAGGCCGGCGCTGCGGTGCTCAATGCCGCTGCTGTTCGCCATCGCGCTCGTCTTCCTGGCATTCACCGTGGGGCTGATCCAGTACCACAACAGCGGCGTGGTCGTCACCAGCAGCGGCCCGACGCGGGGTCGGCTGGTGACCACACGCCACGGGGACCGCGTCCTGCTCTTCCTGGACGTGCCCTACGGCGAGACCACGGCGGGCAAGGGTCGCTTCGCCAGGCCGCGGCCTCTGGAGCGGCCCCCCTTCACGAGGCCCATCTGGGAGGACCTGAACCCTTCCGGAAGCCCCTGCGTCCAGTATCGGAGCGACGGAACGCTCATCGGCTCCGAAGACTGCCTCTACATGAACGTGTGGGCGCCGGTCGTCCAGCCGATGGCCAAAGAGTAAGGGGGGGATGACGAAAGAAGTGAATCAACACTATGTCTGCAACAGCGAGTTCTACTTCAGCAGCCTGGGTCTGCGAAAAAAGCAATGTCGATAACTTGAGGCTTTAGCGTAGTTGATTAATTCACCCTCAACTGTTTTACGCCGTGTCGGTACACGTGGCAGAGAGGATGTCGAGCAAACAGAGAAGTTTTCCAGAAGTTATGTTGTAGGATCATGGTGCTGCCACAAGCCGCAGCTTTCCTTTATATGAGACAGCTGTTGGTAGTCATTGATTGATTGATTCGGATCATTATCAACGTGAGCTCTGCGGGGGTCCTTGTGCAGGAACAGGACCATTGTAGTCGTGGTCACCGGGGACTCCTTCCAGAGGGGACACAGCAACAGTCACGGCTGGGCTGAACTGGCTGCCGCTGGCAACTTTGTCGTGGCCGTACCAAACCACCGGCAAGGCGTCTTCGGATTCCTCAACGCCGGAGCCGGCAGGGCTGTGGGGAACGCCGCCATCGAGGATATACTGCTCGCCCTGTCCTGGCTGAAGAGGAACGCCCGGGAATTCGACGGCGACCCCAAGGACATGGCGGCCCTGGGACTAGGATCGGGGGCCTACCTTCTGTCCGTCGTCCTGATGAGCCCCGAGTGCAACGCCTTCAAGCGCGCCCTCTTGCAGGGGTCCTACCCGACCGTTCCAGTAACACCGAACACTCCGGATCGCGGCCGGGGCTACCTGGCCGAAATGGCGCGTTTTTTGAACTGTTACCAACGCGGACGACGTGTACGGCCATTTGGAATGCCTCCGGAACGCCACGAAGGGCGAAGTGATGCGAAGCGCGATGAACCTCACGGAGGAACTCCCGTTCGTGCCGAGTCCCTTCTACGGGGTTCCCCTGGCCGTACTGCACAAGAGAGCCCCTTTCAGCGAGGTTCGGCAGATCGTTCTGGGAAGCGACCGAGCCGAAGCCGAGGCTGTGTTCAAGCGATATGCGTCCACTCTCGACGATTACAAAAATGCTTCGAGCGTCGAAGCGGTGTTTAGGATGTTTCTGAAGCGCGTAGTTACGGCCACAGCCGAGGTGGACCGAAAGGAGTTGCCGTGGGCGTTAAACGATATGAAGACCGCGGCCGAGCTAGAAGATTACCTGGTCCGTTACTGGACCATCTGCTTGCCGAACGTGATCGCCGACACAGCCGCGGCGCGAAACGGAACGGTCTACCGATACGTGTCGACGGCGAGCAACTTGGAAAGGCTCTTCCAGCCCGCGTTCGACGTGGCCGCGATCGCTCGCTTCTTTAAAAACGGGTGAGTGCACCAGCAATTTCTGCCATACCGGAGACGTTCGGGGCGCCGCAAGTAATACAGCATAATCCTGCTAAGTTACCTAAGAATCCTTTTCTACTCCGAAATGGTATGTTTAGAATGAATGAGGAGGAGTATTGGAGCCATACACGTTGCGCATATACAATAATCCCTCGTTAACTCGCCGCGTCTCGAAATATTGGTTATGTCGAAACTTTTTTTCGCCGTGCATCTACCTCCCATAGGCGCGCTATGTATTGGCCCCCCTTTTTCCCCCTTCGATAAGTTTTTTCGGGGGAACATAGATATCTCGAGGACTCAAAGCAAAGTTCGCCGCAGGCAGCTGATAGGTCTTTGTTTAAGCGCTTAGCTCCAGCTACGCGCCGAACACGGTCGTGAACGGTTCGTGCAGCACTCACTGTATGAGGTCCGATGTCCCCGTTATCGATTGATGGATTAATTGATCGATCGATCGATTTATTGATTTATTGATTTATTGTTTTATTGATTGATTGATTGCTTGTGGAGTTTAAGGCGCCGAAACTACACAGGTTGTGAGGCGCGCCGTAGTATAGAGGGTTCCGGATTAATTTTGACCACCTGGGGACCTTTAAAGTGCGCCGAAATCTCGAACGCACGGGCGTTTTCGCTTTTCACCTCCGTCAGAAAAGCAGCCGCTGCGGACGGGAATCGAACCCGCGACCTTGTGCTCAGCAGCACAACGCCTTAGCCACTGAGCCACCGCGGCGGGTATATCCCCGTTACCGTATTGCTGCCCGACGCCTACATCGTTGAGACAGCCGTGGGCAACGCAGCTCGTCATGCGGATGACGAGGAACCTCGAGAACTGCCTACGACGGCAGAAACAAGAAACATGCTGCCTGATTCACAAGCAAGGTATAATGTAGCGGTTGCGACCCAACGATTATTTCGATGCATTGAGCAGCTCGAGAACGCTTTTTCTGGGACCAGGTGCTAACGCGAAACAGGCGAGCATCGCGCAGTTCTGTCATCCGCAATAGTAAAATATTGTTTTTCTTGCAAATTGTTTTGCCTTTATTACAAAAGTTCCCCTCGAGCGGTGGAGCTTTACCAGAACTAGCTTTATTTCAGTGACCTGGCCACAAATTTTCGTCATTTTGTTTAACTCGAAACTTCGCTTATTTCGAACTGTTCAGCATATGTTATGACTTCCGAGTTAACTAGGGATTGCTGCGCTTGTTAACTTTACAGTGTTAGAGATATGGCCTTTCTCAGTTGATCAGTCTTCCACAACAACATGCATTTTTGGTTTTCCCCCGCCATTAGAGTTAATAATGAGGCAACGTTTACACGTTGCGCAAGAGTGAACTCCGTTCACGAATGGGCGTTATGGCAGCCGGTTTATAGCAACTCCAGGAGCAAGATTCCGGAAGCATATACAGGGTGTCCCAGCTATCATGCACCAAGATCTTAAAAAAGAGAAATGGCGTTACTCGAAGAAAACCTAATGTTTCAATAATGAGGTTCAATTAATTTTAATTAATTACCCAGCTCGAGATGTACTTTCTTAATCATTAAAGTGTCAACGAGGCACTTGTAGGTCAACACAAGAGGCATCTAACTGCGGCATTTTCATCGACGAACTAATTGCGCATTATTTTATTCTGACTGTTAAAGAAACCCCGCGATATATGAAAAAAAAATACTGGTGGATTTCTTTGTCATAGGAATCGGTAAAACACGAAAGTGAAATGTGCAGCGAAATCTGCAGCTGAGCATGAATCGGGTCGGCGGCTGTCCTGTGGTTGGACTTGGCGAGCTACGTCCTGCTGGCGGGTCGCTTCGGCGAAGGTGTACTGGCGACATTTCCGTGACGGATATGACATCAGTAAAGTCTTGGTGTATCCCGGCATAAAACACTTTCGTGCTAAAATATAAAAGCCGAAAACGAACCGCCCCAAGTATAACGCACTCTTTAGTTCTAAAGGTTGCTTCCCCGCAAGACGACCCTGTGTGCAGGGGTGCACCCTTTGCAGGCCGCTTGCTCGTTGTACTTGGTGTCATTTCCATGACAGGTATGACGTCAGTGAAATCTTAGTGTATCCAGGAATAAAACACTTTCGTGTTAAAATACCGCGTGACGGCGCTCCCACCCGCTTCATAAACCAGCGTCCTCAAATATGGTGATTGAAAAGCAACTGCTTTGCCTGTCACACGTCTCTAAAGACAGCTCATCACCTTGATAATGGCATGCAGGGAAGGAACAGCAACAGCAAGTTTTGCGGGGCCCGTGCAGCAAATAAGGCACGAACTCGGTCGCGATTTCTTCTTTTTTTATTTCATTCTGGCTAACTCAGAGGCAACCTGTTCGACGGCACTGCTTTATGATACTGGCAGGAGCGCCGTTACGTGGCATTTTTCTTATTTCGCGTGGTTTCTTAATAAATCAAAATGAATGAGCATCCAATTCCTCGCTGAAAATGCCGCAGTTAGACGCCTCTTGTGGGGACCTACAGGTGCCGCATTGACGCGTTATTGACATAAGTAACTACAATTAATTCAGTCCCATTAACGGAAAAAATACTGGCCGCTACTCCACTGTAGTGGAAGCATTAGGCACTAGATTTTCTTGGAGTAACGCCATCGCTCTTTTTTTTTTTTAAATCTTAGTGCATGATAGCTGATCGTATCCGATATATAGCGTGATAGCTGATGAATAATGATTAGGACAGTACTCCTCGAGTTACATAAGTAATTGCAATTCATTCAATCTCATTAACGGAAAAAATACTGGCTGCTACTCCACTGTAATGGAAACATGCACGAGGTTTTATTCGAGTAATGACATTGCTCATTTTTTTAAATCTTGGGGCGTAATAGCATGATAGTTTAGGTTGTACGCTTGTAGTGGTGCCTCCGTTCCGTTCGATCTCCCGGCTTCAGTGCTAGCATGGAGATCACACACAGGGAGTTGGCACACTACACCATATGTCACTTCTGTAGCTGCGCAGCGGGAAATTCGAAGCCTTTTTTTTTTTGAGGGGTAGGTGAGCGGGGCGAAAAAAAAAGGATCCCGAATGAGGAATAAACGGCCGGCTCTGCGGAGTGAAACAGGCATGTGTCTTCATGGTGCATTTAAACACCAACTGCACTCAAATTTAACCTCGGCCAAATTTACTTTGAACGTACAGTACGTACCACTAAACCAACTGGGACATGACTGGTAGCCCTGTGAAATGCTGTTACAGTTAAACCCGGATATAATGAAGCTGCCAAAATCTTGCGATTTTTCGTAACATTCAGGTTGTCGTTGCATGCAGGTTTTGAGTTAAGGCTCGCGTGAACTGAAGCAGGAACGAAACCAGAATGCTAGACATCAGTGAAGGTGAACTCACCGTTCAAGGACTTATTCTTAGAAAGCTGCGTGATTTTCGCCTTCTGTTTTCCACGAGCTAAAACACTACATGGCGCTACGAAGAGGCGCTATGTTAAGCGTCGCAACGGCTTCGTTACATAGATTTCGCGAACATGAGGGCTTTAATGAGGGTGTAAATAAGGAATTGAAAAACTTCGTTAAATCGAGAAATTCGTTACGTAGAGGTTCGTTACATCCAAGTTTAACTGTAATTATTTAGAACCGTTTAAGAAAGCTCCGTCGCAGGCGACGCTGCACCTGCCGGCGGATCGCGCGAGCAGCCATGAAGCGGAAGTGACGTAGCGGCTGGCCGGGTGTTTTTTCCTCCGGCCAGCCAGGGGAATCGGTCGAGCTCCACTGGGCGCGCTTCTCCTGGGGCTGCTGAGAGGGCGAAGCGTTGCGCGCAGGTTTTCTCTGGCCCACCGGCCGCATGCGGCCGCTCGCTTGCCGACTGGAACGACACTTCAGCCCGGCCGTAATGACCGCGCTATTAGTAGTTCCGGTTTCAAAATCTCCGACTTTTCATGGCCGTTTGCGCCGCGGATACGCGTATTTCAGATGTCATATTTTAGAGACGATAGTCTTTCTTGGACTACTTAAACGCAGAAATTTGTCTGTCTATCTGTCTGTCTGTCTGTCTGTCTGTGTGTGACTCGATTCAGCCACCCGGCCAAAGTGAAACAGTATCTGCGCAATAGTCTTATATACCCAGAGCCAAATCTAAACGTCCAAGTCCGGTGTCAGTGTTCATACTTGTCAACATATTTGAACAAGAACAAGATAAAATGCAAACCTAAGGCAGCAAATCAATACATAAGTAGTATTTGCAGTGTTCATTTATTAAAATTGATAGATGGTTGGTTTTTGAGATAGCAAATGAAATACTACATCAACGGCAAAAAAAACTGTCGCCTGCTGTTGCCAGCGCCACCTCCTGGCGTCACTTAAGAAATCTAACGGCAATAACAACGAAAGGTTCCACTAGATGGGATCCACATTCCGCTTAAGAAATCTAACGGCAATAACAACGAAAGGTTCCACTAGATGGGATTCACATTCCGCTTCGAACGCTCGTGCAGTAGGTCATCGTGGTTCTATAAATGTTGTAGCAGGGTACCTCAATTCACGCGCGTCTCCGCCGTATGGCAGAGCTGGCATCGAGACACCCGACTTGGAGCAGTAGAACGCGGTAAATGTAAATTGACTTGAGCAAACCTCTAGCGTGTTATCTTGGGAGGAATGACACGGCAAAGGAACTGCATGAGAGGTGAGCGGAAAAGAGAAGGGAGGCCTTTACTTGGCAAGGGCGCCAGTCAACTATTGTCTTTCGACGACATTTGCAACGAAAGGAGCAGATAAGCGGCCATTTTTTTAGGCAGACTAGCTAACGTTTTCAACGGGTTGAAGTTTTGAGTGTAGTCGCACTGTACCTGCCGTGCCGTGCCGCTTTGCAGCACTGTCCCACCGACGGGGAGCGGCGAGCCGTGGCCTGCGTACAAAGAAGGGGCTCCGTTCATCCTGGACGCAGCGAACGCCAGCGGGATTGCATTCAACGCTGACGCCGACTGCGGCGACACGGGGAACCTTCTGCACTTGTTTTCGTAGCGCTAAAATAAAAGTATACTGATCAAAATTGGTGCAAGAAAGGGCGAATATTTTACGGACGGGCAAGACTACGTTTGAAGCGGTCCACTCATTGGCCACCCAAGCAGCGTATTTGACAAACCAGGCAGCGTAGTCGCATCCCACGCGTTCTTTTCCCTATCGCGTCGTACCAGAATTGATTGATTTATTGTAGGGTTTAACGCGCCGACGCAACGCAGGCGATGAGGCGCGCCGTAGTGGAGGGCTCCGGATTAATTTCGACCACCTTGGGATCTTTACCGTGCGCCGAAATCTCGTACACACGGGCGTTCTTGCTTTTCGCCTCCATCAGAAAAGCGTCCGCCGCGGCCGGGAATCGAACCCGCGACCTCGTGCTCACCAGCTCAACAGCTCAGCAGCTCTGGTACGATTACCGAACAGCTAATAAACCTGTTGGTAGGCTAAACCGAAATTAAAGATAGCAAAGTGTCCTTATTTTCGACGACAATGCGTATAACTGGCCCAAGAGAACGTGTTGCAGCTCGGCTGTGAGGCGCGCGTAGTGGACAGCTTGGGATTAATTTTGGCCATACGAGTAAGAAGGGGAATTTGGCCGGGCATGTGAGGCGAAGAAAGGACGACTGAAGTACCACCAAGGTAACAGTGGCTGGCCTTTACCTCAATATAGAGGGATGAAATAGACAATTCGGACGCAGAGAATGGACTACGGCATCGCTAGTGTTGCGACCGGGCGGGGGCACCCGATCCGAGCTCCGTGGCCCCCGACATACGAGTGGTAGCGTGTATGATGCGAGCGGCCAGCCGCTGTTGCAGCCGTGAGGAAGTCCAGAAGCCGTAGGCTAACGTAACTGTTTACTTTATAGCGAGAGGTGAGCCGAAGCCAAAGAACAATGCCCCGACGGGCGAGGTTAGGACTCGAGCAGAGCGACAGCATCGATTCTCTGCTCTAACAGGAATGAAGTTACAGCGCTTGGGCAGCTCTATTTATACCCAAAAGCGGTAACGGTCAAACGCCAACAAGCGGCAACACGCCACGAACGTCACAGACACACACAACGCTCTTTCCCATGCTCTTTCCAGTGTTCGTTAGTCGTCGGTAGCCTCCGCGCACGTTGAGTCCGAGAGAGGGGAGAGAGGAGGACTCCGTTGCGATCGACGGGGCCTCTGTGTCTTTGAAGAGCGTGGAGACGAGCCTCGCCGCCAGCCGCCGAAGTTTTGAAATGCGCCGAGAGCAAAGCGTCTGACGCGGCTTGTCGCAACTTGCCACTGACATGGTGGCGCACGCACGTAGTGGCTTCGCCGCACAGCCGAGGAGTGATGCGGGGAAGTACTGCGGCGCTGGCCGATCCGTAACAGCTTCTCCGCCGGGGGTCCGAGATCCCGATGGATAAGGGTCTTCAACCGTTGTCCGGAGGGATGCTTTCGAAGTGAAGTGCTCGGCAGACGCTCGACTCCAGGCCTGGGCTGTACGACACCGTGCTGGAGCTTCACCGGGCGGGTCACTGGACGAGTAGTGGCTCCCCAAGAATGTCTCTGGCTTGGTCAGGCAAGCAACAGAACAACACATGAAGACACAACCGCATCGCCGGCAAGTGCGAAGACAAATCCACACTGAAGATCTACCAGGCTTTTAGTTGCGAAAAAGTACGTGAATAACTAACTACTCTAGTTATATTTTTGCCCAGCAGTACTTTAGACAAGTGAACAAACTTGAAAGGTGACATTTCGCGTGATAGGAAATATCCCACACAAAAAGAAATGTAATCGTAAAGGGCGAAACCTGCTCCAGGAAAAACAATGAAATTGAGAAAGTCAGGCGTCTACAAGCCACTTCTCGCGCTGAGAGCTGCGATTCGAGCTCTCATCATTGCTCCGAGCTTTTCCCCTTCTTGTATCGCACTTTAGGTACGCCCGTTCTCTGAAAGAGACTGCTGCGACCGCGTGAAAAGACACCGGTCGTCTTGTTCGACAAAGGTCAAGCGCGCGGAGGAGCGAACGAGATTTTCCAACGTTCAAACGAGAGGCGCGCACTCCTTTTTGGAGGCGGCGTTCCCTTGGCGCGATGCGAGCTCACGGCTTTGCCCCTTGGCGTGCCCGCACTGAAACACGCGCCACAAGCACGCGCAGAAGTTTTCCCTCTGTCCTCGTTGCTCACCTTTTCGCGAACGCGTTCGGCAAGCGAACGTCGGAGCGCGTTCACGTTTTCTTCTCTAGGCTGTACGGTTCCCAACTTCGGCTCAGCCACAGGCGACACCGGAGCCTCGACTAGCTCAGCCGATGTTGGCTTATCGTCGGGAGCATCAGCTGGGAGTGACAAGGGCACGATGTGCTCATTAGACGCCTCGTAGCATCCAACAGTCACTACCTCGTCGTGCCTCGCTGTTTCGGCGGCAGCCTCAGCACGCGAAGACCGAAGCGTGTTCCCGTTCTCATTCCTCACTGCCAGAACTACACTACAACTAATCTGCCCTGTCTGACTCTCAAAAGACGGCTCAGCCGCCCGCGATACCTGAATCTCTACGAGCTCGGCTGGCCGTTGCTCGAGGTTGGTTACCTGAGCTGGTGGCAGGACGGAATCGGCTTGCTCAGTGGCGAGATCGTCATGACTCCCAACTGGACCCTGCAAACCGTTGGCTGCCTCGACTGCAGGCTTTCCCACCACGTCGCTTGTTTCTGCACTACCGTCCGAAGGGACAACCTCCGTTTCGGCGGACTCGTGTTGCCTTTCGGTAGCCTCATCGTTTACGCATTCCTGCGAAACGTCGCTATCTCGCGAAATGTTCACGTTCAAGTCGGTAGCCGTTCCCAAAGCATCCCGCGAATTTGAACCGTCCGAACACTCTGCCGAGATCTTCAAAACAAACGCCGACACATTATCCCACTCAGTGGACACGCACTGCCCTCTGCCGCCTCTGCCGACAGTCTGAGCTAATGCGCCGTCGTTATCTCTCTCAGCAACCTTGCCACGCTGCTGGGCCGCAACCGTCACCTCCGACTCGCGCTCCCGAGCGTCTGCTACTGGCAGCACTGGCACGGTGCTTTCCTCGACAACGAGGTCTTTTTCGAGCAATAATTCTAACTCGGGCTTCGCTTCTTCCTGCTCGAGTTGAATTTTGTGCTCTAGGTTCTTGTTCTTCCGTTGGAGTCTCTCTCCCTCGAGCTCCCTTCTTTCCTGTTCAAGGCGCTCGAGTTCGAAGTCGTACCATCGCATCTTTGCCTCGTGCTGTCGTTTTCTTTCCTTGTGTTCCTTATCTCGCTTTCTTTCCTGGCGTTCCTGGTCTTGTTTCTGCCTTTCGAGCTCCCGTACTCGCTTTCTTTCCTCGCGTTCCTGCTCTCGTTTCTGCCTCTCGAACTCCTTACGCTGGCGCTCAGTCTCTGCCTCTGCAACCTGACGTTTAGCCTCTGCCTCGGTGGCCTGACGTTTCGCGGTCTCCCTGCCATTGATCAGCTCAATGCATTCCGACAGCTCCTCATCGTCAGCCCCAACAGCGAGTATAGCCTGTATCAGCTCTGGCTTTCTCAGCGCGTCCGTAACATCCAAGCGCAACTCTTTTGCAAGCTCCAAAAACTGCGGTTTTTTCAACGCTTTCAAATTCATGGCCGGTCCAGAGTACTGCTTTCCCACTGCTCCAAAAATGTTTTGCGCGAATAACCCACGCGACAAAAACACACGCCCTACCAGCTATCCTCAGAAGCCTGGTAAAACTCAGTGAAGAAAAGTCCCGCACTCACCCTTGACCGCCGTGAATTCTGCGAAGTCCGAAGCCGCCTTGACGTCCGTGGTGTTGGGTCTCGCACCGCTGGCTTCTGGTGTTACGAAGTTGCCATCCCACCGCTGCCACCAGTTGTTGCGACCGGGTGGGGGCACCCCGATCCGAGCTCCGTGGCCTCCGACATACGAGTGGTAGCGTGTATGATGCGAGCGGCCAGCCGCTGTTGCAGACGTGAAGAAGTCCAGAAGCCGTAGGCTAACGTTACTGTTTACTTCATTGCGAGAGGTGAGCCGAAGCCAAAGAACAATGCCCCGACGGGCGAGGTTACAATACAGGACTCGAGCAAAGCGACAACATCGATTCGCTGCTCTAACAGGAAGGAGTTACAACGCTTGGGCAGCTCTATTTATACCCAAAAGCGATAACGGTCAAACGCAACAAGCGGCAACACGCCACGAACGTCACAGACACACACAACGCTCTTTCCCATGCTCTTTCCAGTGTTCGTTAGTCGTCGGTAGCCTCCGCGCACGTTGAGTCCGAGAGAGGGGAGAGAGGAGGACTCCGTTGCGATCAACGGGGCCTCTCTGTCCTTGAAGAGCGTGGAGACGAGCCTCGCCGCCAGCCGCCGAAGTTTTGAAATGCGCCGAGAGCAAAGCGTCTGACGCGGCTTGTCGCAACTTGCCACTGACATGGTGGCGCACGCACGTAGTGGCTTCGCCGCACAGCCGAAGAGTGATGCGGGGAAGTACTGCGGCGCTGGCCGATTCATAACACTAGGCAAGAAGATCGCCCATGGTGAACGCCTCGCATAAGCGAGGCCTCCACCCCAGTGATGTTCCGAGCGGGTAATTTTCCCTTTTTCGGGGAATTTTCGGCTGTACTTTTGGCCAAAAGGGAAATGGGAATCTTTAATAGATGCAGAGAATTTCAGGAGTCGTGGAGCAAGGAGAATGAGGAGGAAAAAACTTTATTTGTCCCATCCGTTGAGTGCAGTCACTCCGGACCAGTTCGGGGTGTCCTCAGTCCAGGACTCCCTGGCTGTAGCCGGCCTTCCGTGCCCTATTCACCAGCTGAAGCTGGGAGCAGGGGTCGGAGCTGGTCAGCGCCGCCGCCCACTGTGAAGGGGTAGGGTTGGGATTGGGAGTGAGGTCTGGGATGTTCGGGCATTCCCACACTATGTGGTATAGTGTTCCTGATGTGGGGCACAAGACGCACTGAGGGGAGAATTGAAAAAAAGAAAATTAATGCCAATAAACCGGACCTCGCGTCATTACTCTGTTTTCTCTGTTTTCTGTTTTCTGTTCTGTTTTCTCTGTTTTAACCCTTTCGTCCCTGAATTTTTTGTTCTATGGAAAAAAAAGCTGTATCTTTGATATTTGGACCGTTTAATCTTAAAAACGAGAAATTAAGGTAGTGGTGCAAGTAATTAGCGATTTACAAGCTTGACATCTAAGTTAGGTCATCAGAGAATTAAAATTAAAATTTACAGGAAAAAATGTTTTTGCTTTTTTTCCTAAAATTTGGAAAGCACTGAGCCCACATACAAAACATAGGGCTGGTAGTGAAAATATTTTAGCGTTTTCAGCCATGTCACCAAACTAGGACTTCGATTCTTGGGTCCACCTTGACGTCAGTTACGGCGTCACTACAATGCCTTCCTCTTTCTAGCATTCAGTTGAGCAAAAAACGAACAATGCTGATAGAACAATTTCCCAGAAAACTAGCTCTCTTGGTTTTGTTTTCAAATTGCTAGGAGTCTTTTGGTTCATGTCCTAAATATAGGACGGCAGGGCCGAAAGGATGAAACAGTTCTCTAAACACTTCCTCGGATTTGTGTCCAAATACCTGCGTTCGTGTTTCCGCAAGCCACAAGCATCCAAGACCGCTTCCAATCCAGTTCACGAAACAGGACTAGAGTGTACTAGAAGTACGCTCTAACAGGACCGAGCATAGAGGACGAATATTCTATGAGAACGAGCTAGTAAAGCGTGAAGTGGCGGCGGCTGAAGGGCTGTAGCCTTTTCGCATGTGTTCCTGCGCAAAGTACAAAAAAAGGTATTTCGGGTCGGGGTGGGCGGTTGATCGATTAATTTTCCGAATAATGGATTAATGCTTTCGTAGCGATTAATTCTTTCAACCGGTTAGTCGGTTGAAGTCGTGTGAGCGGTATAAACCAAACCAAGGGTGCCATGTTAAAATTCTGCGCAAGCATGTTATGGGTCATACTCGTGTTCAAATAACCCGCCTTACGTCACCGCAGAAACGATGCAAGCATTCTCAGATATTATACAGATGAAACCAGCAAAGTGACAGCCAAGGCATGATAAAATGTCTAAACTGGGAGCGGGCACTGACACCGCATTACCGCTCCATTGCCGTTGCACCACCGTGACTCTGGGGTAAGTAAATCACACTTAATCGGTGCCCTTTGTCATTACGATGAGTGTCGATGATCCTGATGCAATAAATAGTGCGAATGATCAACGTGGTGATAATCTCTCGGCCACAGCAGCGCCAATGCGATGATCTGCTTACCCCACCTGGAATTTCAATATAAAGGAGCCATGAAGACAAAATACAAGTTGGGTTTATTAGAAAGACTGCTTAGTCCCGATAATGATACCAATATCATCGCAATCTTCGAACAAATAACGGAGATATTAAAGAAAACGTGTGAAGCAGTCGCGACCCCCTAGCCAATTTCCCGCAACTTTTCTATGACGTCACGGAGCCTTGTTTGTGCGATTGGCGGCCGCCTAACTGACCTGTCGCGACGACACATGACTGGACGTCTGCAATGGGGCTTCTAGTTCCATTTGACCGCATCAATTGAATGCTAACGTGCAGTTAACGCGCTGAAAATTATGTTTTATTGTTGTCCAGTATGACGTCATTCTTGCTCATAACACGTCACTGTGGCGCAAAATTTGAAAATTTTAAATACTTCTTGCTTTTATCTTACTGGCTCTAATGGAACTGAATGAGATACTGAATCCTAGTTATTTCAAATTAAACGAAGTTGTATTTTCTCTTCATGGCTCCTGTCACCCGTTTCCTTTAAATTATGGTGCACTGTCAGAAGATATGGGGAGTCGACTCAAGAGAGCCAACAAACCCCACCGAATCTACAGGGCACAGGTGACAAAGGGGGTGGCCGTCTGATGTGCGGCTTTCGCCGACTAGAGCGGCAAGAATGATCAAGAGCCTTGAACGAAAAACAGCACAAAGACTTATATTTAGACAGGCAAGTCACAAATACAAGCACGAGGTAACAGATCGATAATGACAGACAACCTAGTTGGAATTCTTATACAAGAAACAGTCCAATTCGACAAAATGATACAAACAGGAGCGTTAACAAATGAATGTTACGAATCGGAGCAGTTAACTAAAAGAAAATGAACAGTTCGATGCATATGAGAGACAGAGTCCCAGCATATTCACCGACCGGGCCGGACGATGCACCGCTGTCGGAGGCGATTCGGCTACCTGGGAAGCGTGGCTTCGCTGTAGGCCAGGCTGTCCGAGACGATCACGGTGATTCGAGGCCCGGGAGCACGTTGGAGTCCTCCAGGGCGCGGGTCGCCGATGGTGTAAATGTACAAACTGCAGGTGCAGTTGTCAATCACGACGTCCAAAACGTAGCTGGTGGGTTTAGGTGCGGCTTCTCTTTTTATAGCGCGCCGGCGCGGAGAGGGAGAGCACAACACACCACGCGCCCGCCGCCGTCAGCGAATAACTTCACTCTTCTCCCTTCTAGAATCTTCGACGCTCCTTAGAGCTGGCAAGGCCACGCGTACCTCCTCGAAAGTACTGGAAGCTTCGACGAAACTGGAGCGACGGAGGTTTTATTTTTGTTGTTTTCTCGCCGGCGAGCCGGCGGGTGATCGCGTTACTGTCGCTTCGTTCGAGAAAGCTCCAGCCCTTTCTCGGGCCGAATAGAACCCAACTGGATGAATCGGACGACTGAAGAAGAGTTAGGCGCTGTACAATAAAATGAAAAATTTATACGATACTTTTAAACGTCGTACGCTCGAGTTTGTGACAGCTCCTTTAAATATAGCTGTTGGGCAAGTTGGTGCATTGTGATTGAAAAATATAGCGCGACTTGGACAACGACACTAAAGAAGAACGACGGGAAAAGCGCTCACTTGCAACTAACATTTATTGAAGCATCGTCTCATATTTATACATGTATCATTAGGAGCATGCGCACTAGGGTACGCTAAGTGAAAACATCAAACAGATAGACACGATCAAAGTGACATTTTCAAAAACTCAAACTCGCTGGCACGCAAAAGCACAGATGTATCGTTGACGCACTTGTCCCCTTTCTGCTTAATATAAAACGCTTCCAAGAGCTCTCTCGCCACTGTATTATCACTCCTGCCGAGAATTGGAATCTGCTCAAAGAAAGGTCTGCATTTTTCCAAAGGATTGACAGGCCTGCAATCTTGCAGGCCTGTCAGTCCTAGAAATATAAATAAAATATATAAGGAAGAAAATGAATACATGAGTGATATTTTTTAGTGTTTCTCTATTTTAAAAATCACAGATGCTTGGTTTGCGATAGCAAATGAAATACCACATCAACTGCAGAAAACCGTCGCCTGCTGTTGCCCGCGCCACCTGACGGTATTTAAAAAATCAAACCGCAGCAGCAACGAAAGGTTCCACTAAATGGGTTCCACATTTCGCTTGGAACGCTCGTGGAACAGGGCAACGTGGTTCTATAAGCGCTGTAGTAGGGTTCCTCGATTCACGCGCGTCTCCGCCGTGCACGTCAGCGCTGGCATCGAGGCACCCGACTTCGAGCAGTGGAACGCGGCAAATTTAAATTTACTTAAGCAAACCTCTAGCGTGTTATCTTGGGAGGAACGAGACGGGAGAGGAACAGCCTAAGGGCGAGCGGGAAAGAAAGGGATGCATTTACTTGTCAGGGGCGCCAGTCGAGTATCGTCTTACGTTGACATTTGCAACGGAAGGAGCACATACGAGGTTGTTTTTTTCTTGTCTCATCATCATCATCCTCATCATCATGTGCCCTCCAATTGTGTAGAGTTGGCTTTCCACCCAGTGCGTTTTAGGTAACGACGCAGCCATGAGTGAGACTAAGAAAGCTTCGCTTTAAAAGAGTCCAGAATCCTGGCTTCGCAGAGCAAGGCGTGCGCTTCAGATGCCGCTGTGATTCGCATCGGGATTGGAGGTTGTAGGTAGCGACGTGTTCCCATTGTGTGCGGCTCTGCTGCGGGCGGACGCGTCACGTGGCACGTGTCACCGGCCACGTGCCACTCGTGAGCGGAACGCTTTTGTTTCACGCGCCCGCAGCTGCGTTCGCCTTGGGTCTGAGGGGCGCTTGGTCGGTGAAATGAAGGGAGGGGGGGGGCGAGATACACTCGTTGTTTATCGACAAGTGAAACATTGGGAGCGAGAGAGAGCGAGGATGTTGACCTCGGGGAGCATTCGTTGATGTCATCACTCGCACGAGCCAGCTAATGGAACGCGAACCGATTGGTCCTATCGGCGCCTCGAAGCGCACTTGAGTCGCGACGGTGCAAGGCAGCGGCCGTTATCAGGCAATTGAAAGGGTAAGTTTTTATCTAACCTTTACCGCTGCATTATTTTAAGCGCACTGCATATTTTATCTAACCACGATTGATGTATTTGCTCAAAGCTGGAGTACTTGGGGTCAGTATCAGAGGTGAAGAACTGTGAATGAGAAAATAAAAGAAGTGTTGTCTGTAATGTAACTGAAAAGAATAGCGCGTGTAGTCTTTTTTCTACACATCCATGGTATCATAAGATGAAAGTTTTCATTTTTCCCGGGAGGAAGGGCTTCCTCTCGTCCAGGTGTACTCTCGTTGATACAATACAGAATAATACGTTTTTCGGCTTAATACGTATTTCTTTTCATTCCCGGCCAATGTCCCTTTGAAATAATGCATCTTTGTGCGTTTAATACGATCACATTTTTCACAAAAAAATGGATAATACGATCGCGAAAGTGGATCTCGACCGACATTTCTAGAGATCTATACTAGCTCGAACCGCTTTCCAAAAAAGACACGATCTGTACTACGTCGCGGAGCCTCTGGGGCAGCGGCAGTGCCGGTTTTGCGACGAAAACATCGCTGCCAGGTCTGGACTGGCCGCCCAGTGATGATGATACGTCTGGCGATACACTGCGTCATCTGGTGAAACGTATCATAATCGCACCAGAAGACGTCCTGCTTACATGCTTACAAACAAGGAACGCACACATTTTACAAAAGTAACACACCGTACAGGCTTCGATAATACAGGTTACAACATTCTTCTGCGTACGGGATTACTGATTAATACTCTTCATTACAAACCTGAAGGACACGGGCCTGTCTAAATGATTCTAGGGACATTACTACAGTGCAGTGCCCTTAGTTCGCCAATTTTATCAGTGCACCGCCCCAGTTTTGTGCATTTTCTGATTTTGTATGCGTTGTTTGTACCGCCTCTGTAGTTGCCTGGTCACGCCTTGTGTTTTTCCTAATTTTCTTCCTGTCATTTTGTCCTTTAATATATAACGCCGTCCTTTCTTTCCCTTTCATTTCCCGTATCCCCTCCCCCCTGAGTAGGGTAGCCAACCGGACAGTATCCTAGTTAACCTCCCTGCCTTTCCTGTACTGTTCCTCCCTCCTTCCTCCCTCCTCCCTCCCTCCCTCCCTCCCTCCCTCCCTCCTTCCTGACTGTCATTACTTCCTTCCTTCCTTCCTTCCTTCCTTCCTTCCTTCCTTCCTTCCTTCCTTCCTTCCTCCCTCCTTAAAAATTCATGATTACGGGATATAGATGATACACAAAATGGGTTGCTACACACATTCATAGGGTGATAACAAGTTATAGCCACATCGTGTCAATTTTCTTTTCTACCAGTCTTAAAAACTCTGTTAAACTCGTGGTACCAGTTATTGAGTTGCATAGAGAATTCCATGCCATTATTGCTAATGGAAAGAAAGCATAATTGAAACAGTCTATGTTGAACCGGTATTCTATTAGCCTTTGGGGAAGTTTTAGTCTGGTTAGCCTTGTTCGATCAACGGATATATATCTTGAGGCCTCTAAATTGAGGTGACCGTGAATGAGTTGTAACAAAAATTTTAATCTGGCTATCTTGCCTCGATTATCGAGGGTGAATTGGCCTTCTTTGTGCCTCGGTTACAGTAAGTGGGTCAATCTGCTTGTGGAAAATGTATTCCATTTCAGGTAAGTTATCGTTATTCACGGTGAATACAGATTTAAAGTATTCATTTAGTGAGTCTGCGTTTAGCTGGCTTTCCTTTTCGGGGGTTGACGTTTTGCTGGAGTTTCTAGGTTTAAGGTGATTCCAGAACTTTTGGAGAGAGTTATTCAGAAAGTTTGGTAGCGTTGTCTCAAAGTAGTTAGTTTTTTTCTTTTTTAATTTTCGCTTTCATGTGATCAATGCCTTTTCTAAGGTTATTCCTAGCTACGTGTCCAGGATTTAATTTCAAGTGCTTCCTCAATCGTTTTACTTTATTTACGTTTTGCGTGGATTATGTGCCGATTGATCCACGGCTTATGCTGTTTAGTTATTTTTTTGTCTTAGTTGGAACGCGGCTTTTTATGCATTGGGAAATTATACTTTTGAACTTTCACCAAAGCGCGTCAATATCAGTAGCTGTAGTCTCTGAAATATCTCTGAAAACATCGAGTTCAATAATTAGGTGATTTAATATGCTGCTATCATCTGCAGAACTGAAGTCTGGGTATGCAATGCGGGACTTTCTAGGAATTTGTACGTCTTTGAGTGGAACGATGCAAAAGATAAGCTTATGATCCGAAAGGAACATTATCTTATCTTATCTGCAAGCTTAGCTTATCTGCAAGCTTATCTCTGACGGTAAATGGTCGCTCAGAAATACAAGATCAAGTATGCTTGCAGAATGACCCTGTACACGTGTAGGCCTATCTACTATCTGCGAGAGATTAAACCGGAGCATGGTGTCTATAAGGGTTTCAGCACTACTGAGTGGAACTGCATCGTCTGACAGTTGATGTCAGGAAGATTAAAATCCCCTGACAAGACCAGTCTCGCACTCAGCACGTGACGCTCCATATAGTGGTAGAGTGACGGCATAAATGCTGATTCCGTCTCAGGCAATGGCAAGGCCCACGCACTTGCGCAACAAGCCGCAAGGGACACATCAACTGGGAAAAACTGCATCACCCGGGCTTACCCCTTCTCTCCTGAGCATGAACATTCTCCTGAGCTTCCTTCGGTCATAGTGCCATCATCTGCATCTCAGGATCAGCAGACGGATGAGAACTGTGAAAACACAGCAGAGGAACCTTCACCTACTCCGAGCTCGGAATTTTACACCCGTCGCAAGGTGGAAAGGAGGTTGCAACTACCAGTGGCTCTTGGGGGGAAGCGTTCAGTCATACTTCAGCACTGCCCCCGGAAATGGCACACGACCGTTCACAGGATTAGAACTGTATCGGCAAGAACCCCACAATTTCGCGCCACAAGAATCGGCAGCCTAGATGACCCCGAGTGTTCGCGGTGCTCAACCAATAATGACATTGCACACATCCTGTGGGACTGTCAACAACAAGCCTTCAAAACCGTAGGATTGGCAATCCCACCGAGCCTTAGTGATTGGCTTTATCCAAGCAGTTCCAACCAGAGCGAAGAACGGTGCCTTCTCGCCGCTCTACGAAACTTCGTCAAGAACTCTGGCCTTCACCATTTCCTTTAACTCCACACCCAATTGGATGTACCATTGGATATATCCTACTTTTTCCCCAACTCCCATTACCCAATCCCTCTCCCCTAGACACCAAAATTTGCTAAAGCGTAATATGGCGTCTTTGTATCATTTGTACATAAAATAAATGCGTGTTAGCACCACCACCGTCGATGGGCTTCGATAACAACATCTGACAATTTAACATGAACCGAGCTCTAATCTACAAAAAATAGCTTGAACATCTTCGACTTCTGGGAGCACCGTGAACGTGATGTCACTTTTGATTAAGAGCGCAACGCCCCCGCGTCGTGTAGGCATATCCTTCCGCACGACTGCGTAGTTATAAAATAAAAACGATTTTCGCCTATGGGAAAATGGCGGCGATTTGGACGTGCGAGCCAGAAAACCGGGTTTTCTGATCGTCTGTTAGCTCATTTCTAAGTGCATTTTCTGATCGCCTGCTGCACCATTTGGCTCCGTACGTGAATCCCAAACATGCGTTTCACTCTGCAGGTGGTTATGTCGTTCCAACATCAACTTGCGCTGGCTCGCACGTCCAAATCAGCGGCCATTTTCCCATATGCGAAAATCGTTTTTATTTATTTTCAGAATAAACAGGTAAGTACCGTTGTTGTTCCCGGTGTCAAACAAAATAGACCACAAAATGCGACCTTTGTGTGAAGTTTGAGCGCGAACAGAGCGGCGGATCGCTCAGGAAAATTTTTAAAGTGTTCCAGTTATCGTCGCAACACCCTGTATATTGCAGGAAAATATTTCTTGGACACCGGCAAGTCGTAGCAAAAAAAGAAAGACACACGTCGAAAAAAGAAAAGGTTTAACGTTTCGGCCGAGGGACCGGCCTTCGTCAGAATTTGCCGCTGCTGTTATTCTGACGAAGGCCGGTCCCTCGGCCGAAACGTTAAACCTTTCTTTTTTCGACGTGTGTCTTTCTTTTTTTTGCTATATATATATATATATATATATATATATATATATATATATATATATATATATATATATATATATATATATATATATATATATATATTACAGAAAGTAAGAATTGGCAGTCAAGAAGACCTCGGAAAGCAAAGGGGAGGGGCGGAAGAATTTCCAAATTCTTTATCTTGACCTACTACATCCTCCCCTTTGTTTTCCGAGGTCTTCTTGTCTGCAATTTCTTACTTTCTGTCTTATTTTCAACGAGCCCGTCATTTCCTATTCTGATTCGCTATATACATATACATATATATACATATAGAAATAAGGGCTGGCAGTCCAGAAAACCTCAGAAAGCAAAGGGGAGTATGTGGTAGGTCATTGAAGCAGATAAAGAGTTTGGAAAGACAGAAAGTGTAGAAAAAATGCCCGCCGGGTGGGATCCGAACTCACGACCTCCAGAATACCGGTCTGGTGCGATGACCACTACGCTACCGGCGGGGCTATTTTCCCGTCCACTTTCTGGGGTATTTATGTTAAGGTATTTTTGTTTCCTGCGCTTGGGGGTGGTAGCCAGCGGACAAGTGTTACAAGTAAGAAGTTTAACGGCAGGCGGAGCGAGGCGCAAGTTTCTTGAAAGATAGCCAAGTACACGACATATATCGCGTGCTCCTATATATATATATATATATATATATATATATATAGCAGAACAGAGAGATACGGGACGAGGGACTCGGTAAAGATACATATCAAGGTTGCAGTCGTCATTGCCAGTGCTATTCGGCTTTTTTTCGAAATATTTAATAGGGCCGAATGACGTGTGCTTGTCACGTTTCTTTTTGATTCATTGATAAATAAGCGAAAATATAAGTCGAGAAAAAATCCGCCGTTTTCCGGGAGCGGGACTCGAACCCACATCTCCGCATAACCGGTGCGGTGGGTTAGCCATTACGCTATCCCCACAGCGGCTTCTCTCTCGACTTTTAAAGCGGGGGTTTATATTTACAAGAGCTCTGAGGCCGGTTAGCGTAATGGCTAACGCACCGCACCGGTTATGCGGAGATGTGGGTTCGAGTCCCGCTCCCGGAAAACGGCGGATTTTTTCTCGACTTATATTTTCGCTTATTTATCAATGAATCAAAAGAAACGTGACAAGCACACGTCATTCGGCCCTATTAAATATTTCGAAAAAAAGCCGAATAGCACTGGCAATGACGACTGCAACCTTGATATGTATCTTTACCGAGTCCCTCGTCCCGTATCTCTCTGTTCTGCTACATGCATTACGAGGCACTGGCTCCAGCAGTTCGGATATGCCAATTGCTAACCCCGACCTCCGACCACGTTCTACGTGGCGGCCGCTGGGAAAGAAGACGTTCTACGTCTCCCGCGGTAGTCGAGGGGCGGCGCTAGTTGACCGGCCTCAGAGCTCTTGTAAATATAAACCCCCGCTTTAAAAGTCGAGAGAGAAGCCGCTGTGGGGATAGCGTAATGGCTAACGCACCGCACCGGTTATGCGGAGATGTGGGTTCGAGTCCCGCTCCCGGAAAACGGCGGATTTTTTCTCGACTTATATTTTCGCTTATTTATCAATGAATCAAAAAGAAACGTGACAAGCACACGTCATTCGGCCCTATTAATATTTCGAAAAAAAGCCGAATAGCACTGGCAATGACGACTGCAACCTTGTAATGTATATATATAATATATATATATATATATATATATATATATATATATATATATATATATATATATATATATATATATATATATATATAGGAGCCAATGGAAGAAAAGAAAACTTCGAACAAGGTAGCGATCACAACTGTTGCCAAAGTTTCAGCAAAGAGACTTGCCTTTGTCAGGGCAAAGACTCGCCAGACTAGTACGCCTTATATAGGGGTAGTTCCCCAGGAGAGAAAGAGAGTGAGAGAGATCGAAGGGAAGTGTAGGAGCAGGATTGTTTTGGGAGCGTGAGAAGCGAGATATGGAGGAGGAAGATATTGCTTTCGCTCCCGCCCCATTCGCATGGCATTATCATTCGCTACGGTGCATTAGGCCCTACCTCTGACGTCATCTTGACCCCTCCTTCCCCCAGCAGCGCCCGTGAGCCGTGAAACTTTACGCTCCCGCTTGCACGCCCTCTGCTGGTGCAGCGCCGTGAACGATCCCTGAGGTTTCTGTTGATGCCGCAAGACCGCATTTTTTGCCCACGGTCAACGCCGTCGACGACACCGGTTTTTCGGCGACAAGGGTCCCTTAACGCTGCGCGCTAAAATCGCCCGCCGGAATCACCGTGGGATCAGTTCTTAGGGCTTCTCGTTGGAAGTACCCGCCGCAGTGGCTTAGTGGCTAAGGCGTTGTGCTGCTAAGCACGAGGTCGCGGGTTCGATTCCCGGCCGCGGCAGCCGCTTTTCTGATGGAGGCAAAAAGCATAAACGCCCGTGTGTACGAGATTTCGGCGCACGTTAAAGATCCCCAGGTGGTCAAAATTAATCCGGAGCCCTCCACGCCGTAGGGCTCAATCAATCAATCAATCAATCAATCAATCAATCAATCAATCAATCAATCAATCAATCAATCAATCAATCAATCAATCAATCTCGTTGGAAGTAGACTGCGGAGAGGTAAACACGCACGCTAGCACAACCTTTGACAGCCACAGACGAAATCATTGAGAAATCGTAGCGATGTTGTAGTAACTTTGTAGAATGTCAAAGCAAAACCGTCGCATAATCTGATCAGCTGGCGCTGTTTCCCGCGTTATCGGTTTTTCTGACTGTTTACGCAAATACAACGCGCACATTCACGCGCGTTCCTGCGTGGGCATCATGTGCTCGCAGGAACACGCGCACCTCATTCGTTCACTCGATTATTTACGCATGCATGAACGCACTGACACTTTTTACGTGAACATGATCGCTCGGGTCCTCGCTGCCATAAACCGCGTTACCAGGCGCTTCACTTCCAGCTCCGAAAAGACACACGCTTTTAAAACAGGATTTCGTAAAACCAGAACAACATTTTTTATTTCTCTTCCTCTTAAAGCAAAGGCTTAATTAACTCCTCTAAAGCCTAAACAAATGCACAAAAGGATAGGATGTCTGAAAAAAACATCCACTGGAAGGAAAGTAAAAAAAAAGCAAAGCACCGCAGAAAGAAAACGCCCAAAAAATGCTGAGGCGTAACAGTAGACGAGTAGGGGAGGCAGGCATTCGGAGATTTTACACGGCAGGGAACGAATAGGTCATATGTGAGAACACAAGAAGCATTACTGTGAAGCACTGATCTGTTCGCCAAGGTCACTACAAGGCGAGCGAGCGCAGTGGCGCCAATGAGACGCGAAGGCGGTTGGGGCGCTGCTGCCGAGACGCAGGCTGAGGTGGTGACATGAAAGGCAACGAGGGGAAGGAGGTAGACTGTAGAACGGCGCTGGGAGCCCGCGACATGCTTGGCCTATCCTGTGGTTCAAGGCATCGCTTATGGAATACCCAGACCAACCAGAGGCCCGCAGAGATTGGCGTTGGTGATCTCACCTTCAAAAAAGATGTCTCGTATCTTGAAAAACACTTCCGCCGTCAGTAAGCTGTCGCTTCCTGCCTGGTGTCGCCGCCCAATCTGTTCCAGGTCCAGCTTGTCAGCCAGAGTTTTGAGGCCTCCCTTGAGGTTCGTGCAAGTCTGCGCCAGGTACTTGACATCGTAGACCACGGGGAAGTAAAGCCTCATGACCTCCAGGAACTCGGACATGTCTTGAGGCAGCGGCGCGTTCGTCAGCAGCCTGAGCAGGTAGGCCACGTCGTAGGCACCGTGAAAGCAGATCAGCTTCACGTCAGGCGAGAGGACCACGCCGGACACCGTCAACAGCTGGGCGAACTCGTACGGGTCGATGCCCTGCTTTTGGTGCCTCTCGAATTCGATGCCAGAGTTGACGAGCAGGGCGATGGAATCATCAGCGTACATGTCCTCTGTAAGGCTGAACTTGAAGTTAAACTGCCAGGTGCAGTTGTCCGGGGGCTTGTTGCCGGCCTCGTCCATGAAGGTGAAGCCTATCTGGATGACCTTCATCATGTTCACATTGCAGCGGAGGTTGTGGTAGTCGTGCTCTCCGCGGCTGGGACAGTCTGTTAGGTAGTTGGACGTCACGCCGGGAAACTCCGTGTCCATGGCGATGTGGTTGTACCGCTTGACGATACGGCCAATCTTCTCGAGTTCTTCGTCGAGGTTAGAGGCCCAGACATTATGTATGCCGGGCGTCTCATTCGGAGCTTCGCGGACGCTGCTGCCGCCATCGATGGAGCTAGCAGCGTTCATGCCTGCGGTGTTCGAACTATCCATGGCTACACGTGCGAGCTTGCAGTCACGACTTAGCAGTCTATCGCGCAACGAGGCAGAAGAAGCCGGCATGCGAGTCACGGGAACTTCTTCCAGTGGGTCCAAGCCTTGCGACTTGGGAGATGTACAGCCCTTGTCCAGGTCGCGATGACGCTGATGACCAACGCCGAACACCAGGAGATTTGGCCGAGGCGTAGTTAGCGACCACACTGATGGTGAAGGCAACTTCGCGGCTGTCACCAAAAGTCTGGAGACCTTATAGATGCTTTGTAGGCTAAGCAAACTGCGTTAGAACAAACCAGCCCACAGCATGACATCCAGTAAGGCAAAAGAAATGCGCGTCTCGAAGAGACTCACGCAGCCGCAACAAATGACGTGGACGCTGGCTTGAGCCCCAGTTGATGCACTGAACGCCGATGAAAGATGTCAGAAATGACGCAAGAGTGGCGCTGCAGTATTGACCGGCGTTTCATGCTTGCGCTGCGGTTGTATTTTATACACGTCTTTTTTTTGTTATTTGTGTACACGTATGCATATACAAATGTTTTTTTTTTGTTCGCCTTTTATAGAGCTGCGTTTTTCAACATGAGCCGCACCAAGGCCGCTCGCGAAGCTACGAGGAACTTGTTCAGCTTGATGTGAGCGTCTTACGTTCAGCCAAAACTCTGTTTCTAGGATATGAGTAGATGACGCCTGCGCGACAGTAAGCCGCCGCTTTCTCAGAGTCCGCAGATCAGGTCACATGGCCAACACAAGTTTCCATCACAGCCGATCCACACTGGCTGTGTTTTAAAGCAGCGTCTGAGGACGTCATCCTTACCTGGCGAGCTGTACCCCAGTTATTGCATGCGAGCGTTTGTTTTTTAATCGCGATGCGACACTTGCAGCCGCTCTCCATGTCGCGCCACCTTTAATTACCTTTTGGCAAGCATTATGCGAACCCCCACGGTTTCCTCCCGAGCCAACGCCTTGGGCTCATTCGCTGAATCGCCCATGGTCGAGCGGCCAGCTCGTGACGCATCTTCTTTCTGTGTATTGCTTTAATTGAGCGATAGATGGGGCACGTCGGCAAAAATTTGCGCCCTCCACCCGAGGACGGAGAGCGACAGAATGGAGGAAGATAGAGCACGTGCCGGGAGCGCTTGCTCCGCCTCATTGCTAGTATTTGAGTCAAGCAGAAACGGTGGCGGACGCGCCCGGTTCCCTCTTGTACGCGTTGTGACATGGGTGCGCAATGGGTGTAGGGCCGAGTAGACGCTGACTCAGGATACCTTCTTTCGTGAACAGCTCCTTATAGCAAGAGAGAGAGAAACCTTTATTAAGAGAAAAAAGAAGGAGGTGTCGCGATTGTCCTATGTGTGGTGCCCTCCTTCCAGGGCCACAGACTTCTGCTCCGCTCCGGGCTCGAAGTCCTTCTGAATGCCAAGGTCGGAGCTGGCCAGAGCTGCCTCCCATAGCGCGGCCGTGTTTGTGTCGGTGTTTCCTGAAGGCCAGATGATAGGGCAGGCCCATTTGGCATGAAATAAGTTGGAAGGGTTTTCGCATTTATTGCATGCGTCTGTGTGGGTTTGAGGGAATATGTTGGATAGGCGGGATTTGTTACGGTAAGTGTTTGTCTGTATTTGCCTCAGTATTTTAGCTTCCGCGCCAGAAAGGTTCTTTTCCGGGTTGGGGAAAAGGGCTCGTTCACCTCTTTGGACGGTGAGACATTCTCCAAAGGGAGCAACCCACACCAAGAAGGTGCTGGATCTTTGCACTTTACAAGACAGCCGGGACTAGGGCTGTCCGGATTACCACCGACTAATCCTGAATGAAGTATCTCTCTCTCTCTCTCTCTCTCTCTCTCTCTCTCTTCCTCCTTCTTTCTCTATCCTCTCTCTCTCTCTCTCTCTCTCTCTCTCTCTCTCTCTCTCTCGCTCGCTCTCTCTCTCTCTCTCTCTCTCTGCGCTCGCCTGGAGGAGCGGCCAGACGATGCGAGTGCGATTCCATCCGTGCACTCACGTCCTTGCGGCCCGACGCCGCCTCTCGTGCTCAGAGGCTTCGGAATTGTGTTTAAAAGGGGGGTGCTCACGACAATCGCTGGTGATGATTGTTTCGATGACGATGATGATGATGAAGACGATGGTGCTGTGATGACGATGGCGACTATAATGATTATGAGCGGGAATATTGTGATCACGACGAAAGGACGTGAATGATTATGATATTTTTAGCCTTTATGTGTGCAAGCGCTTTGGCGGCCGCTATTGTGGTCCCGTGGTGGCGAGAGCAACGGCGTCGTAACCGAGCGAGCGAGAAAAGTACGAGAGAAAACGGCTTGTCATGACGTGTGAAGCACAAACTTGCCACCGTACTAAACAACTGGGAAGCAAATTTGGGTAGGTACAACAAGCCATGGAGCGAATAATGGTAGGAGTAACACTCAGGGACAGGAAACGAGCATCCTGTGTCATGGAACAAACTCGAGTAGAAGATATCATAGTTCAAATTAAGAAGAAGAAGCGGGCTTGGGCTGGCCATGTAGTGGGACGAACTGGCAACAGGTGGACGACGCCACGAGGGTAACAAAATATATATCGAGAGATGTGACTAGAAGAAGGGGAAGACCATTAACTCGATGGAGAGACGAAATAAGAAAATTCGGAGGCCGAAAATGGGCTCGGGCAGCGCATGACAGGAGCGGGTGGAGGTCAATGGGAGAGGCCTTCGTCCTGCAGTGGACCTAAATAGTCTGTTTGTGATGATGATGATGATATGCGATTCACCTTGAACATAAGCCCTCTAAGAATGCTTCGACAGAGCCGGTAACCATGTAACCATGCAGTCAGACCAGGCGGCTTCTATCTCTCGGCATCCTGATATCCAGCTATAGAATTAAGCTTGATATAGAAGGTAAAGTAATCTCGGGGTTTCAATAATAAATGTGCGAGATACGGCCATGAAAAATGTCATGGTGGGGAGGATAATTTATGTTTTTTTTTTCATCTAAGCGCCCCCCCCCCCTCACTTTGGGCATCGCAATCGTGACAAAAAAAAAAAACCTTTTTTTCTAGAATCTAGTAAATACGGTAGAATCGAGGTAATACTGTATACTATAGAGATTTGGATCAGCGCTTATCAGATGTAATAGACTTGTGTGTGTGTGTGTGTGTGTTTTTTTTTTTTTGTCTTGGGTCACGCAGATCTTTTTTTTTTTTTTTTTTTTCAACCACGCGGAATTTTTCAGCTACCGTTTTTTTTACTCACCCCTAGGAAATCCTCGTATTCCACATCGCATAAGACAAGGGACATTGAGAAAACGGCAACACAGTGTCGATGAGACCCTTGCATGTCTTTTGCGCTTCACCATTGAATAAGCAATACCAACTCGACCATCAATCCAATTTTAGCTCAGTACATCCTCCTCAATCCGCTACCCTTCTTTTCCCCTCCGTTTTCTAATCACAAAGATTTGTCTTTCCATTTCTGAAAAAAATTAATTAACGATGCATAATTTCGCCTATAGGAGTGTTAATCAGGAAGCAGACGTGGTTTAAATGAGCACCGGTTTATTGGCGACATCCTGGCGGCTAACATAGGAAAATGACGATGGCGATGTCTCGAGCCCGCTGCCCATGCGGTGTTTTCTCTCATCTTGCTTCGGTGCCGTCTTGTTCACAACCACATCATATCTTGTAACGAAAAGTGCGGCCACCGCTGCACTGCAAATAACCGAACCCGCGACCAAGTGCCCAGCAGCGGTACGCTTTCACGGCGGGCCCTGTTGCCTTACGCAATTTGCATAGGGATTAATCAACTTTATTGTGTTTCTGCGCACACTCGTGTTGGGCCGCCTACTAAAATAAGGTAGTAGCGCCTTTTATAGGGTACAAGTTAAACGCAACAGCACATATGTATCGCTGCGCCGAGGTGAACAACCAGGAACGGAAACTTGCGCTGCCTTTGAAAGCGAGTTGCGCTTAGTGCGTGAGATCGTCAGCTATTCTCACAGAATTTGCCTTCGTAGCTTACACTAGCAAAACCAGTTTTACGAATTTTTTTAGTGTGCGCACCTAATTTACTTTGCGCTTCCCGAAACGCTCACAGTACGGACTCTTTTTTGGCATGCGGAGCAACAGCGGTAGTGGTGATAAGGCGCAGGGACTTCTGTTATCATTATTAACTAACTTGCAAACGAGTATACTAGCGCTAAAGCTGCGTAGTTGCTCTACAATAACAACAACAAAAAAAACAACTGAAGTTCCTGATTCATATTTAGCGCCGCGTTAACTCCGGCCTTCACCCCCCGCATGGAATAGTGTGATTGAAGGCACCAAACGTGCAGCGGGCCTGCGTTGTGAAATAACTGTGGAAGAAGCTTCCAAGCTTCTCGGACGTGTCAAGGCGCCGCGTTCTCGCAGAGGGCGCTAGCGGCGCCACTCCTTTTCAATAATTAGAACACAGCTGTCCTCTCCGTTGCATTGTATTGTTTGTATGCACCGAGTAGCACTGCGCGTACGCGTGGCGTTTTGTTTCTCGGGCAGACCTTGTCCCCTTTTAATGTTGCCGCTCGTCAGCGTGCGGTTAGAGCGACCTGCATGGGAGCGATTGTTTGAGAAATCGCTGCCATCAAACACCCTGCCCTGCCGTATGGTCGTGACCGGCACCCACCGTCTTGCTGCGGCCAGTGATGGGTTAACTCTATGGAACTGCATCATGCGGCGAAACATCAATTTCGCGGTTGCTTTGTGAAAAGAACAAGTGAAAGCAGTATGACGGACTCGACTTTGAAAGGAAATCGTGAACGCGGGCTGGTTGCTAATCTATTTCTCCAATTTCATCGCGACAAGGCAGATAAACTTGGCAAAGCTGACGTCGGGTATTGCAGACAGTGCGCATGCACTAGTCTCAAAGGTGCAGCCCTTTCAGACATAAACTGGCGTTACAAGGTGACTCCTATATCCGCATTTTTGTGCACGCGTCCGTGCGTCAACACTTTTAAAACATTTCGTCAAGGAATCACATTTGTCAACATTGGTTGGTGATGGAGTCGAGGCTCTACGGGTTCCGAAGGGATAATCTTGTAGCCACTCGGGCGGAACGGCACTGCTGATAAGGAAACAAAATGATGAGATGTTTTGCACATTTTGTCAGTGAACTGACAAAGTACGGAAGGCGGAAGAATAATTTATGACAGTTCACACAATATGCCCAACGGCAAGCGGAAACTGCAAAAAATCAGGGATACATTTGGAGTCACCTGGTACAAGACAACACAGTAACCACTTATAACACATTCCCATGCCGAGGATTATACTACAAACACATGCCACATGCCCATAGGGGGAGAGGAAAACAATAAATAAATTATCCGTACACTATCCTACACACAGAGGCTTCCTTAGCAGGACAGGTCATTTCTCTACTTAAAAGACAAGATGACGTACTCAGAAAAAAAAAATGTAAAGCGTTAATCTTATTTCTATAATTTTGTGACTGTCGTTTGAATCGACCGAATAACCTATATATGCGAAATTCCAGCACGTAATTCCTTCTTATTATACACAGGGATCAAATCTTAAAAAGACAGACTTTTCAATTACGTTTCATTTGTGTAAGTGATGATAGTTTGTGACATTTCTGGTTATCTGGTGTATTTCCTGTGTCGCTGTATATAATTGGGCAGATCTGGCGTATCTTGTACACAGAGGAATCCGGTTAAGCAGATTTCATTACAACGCCGCTGTGCACGGTTTCTGCGCGCATTAAAGAGTGGTGACCGTGTCTTTGGTACGAAAATGTGGTCGACTAGGGGGAGCACTTGCCGGCAGTTTTATATGAGTTAAAGTCCGCCTCATCAAAGACCACATACCACTAATATTGAAGGCCAGACAACTTTTTTAATACTGAAGCGTTTCTAAGCGTACTCAACGAGGCCACCTGTCTCTCCGTATGTAACGCTTTATCTGTCACGTTTTCGTCCCATCAACAAATGCTCTAATGAAATGCGATAGGGCTTTCTAACATTGATAGAAAACTCCGTGTAGTGCACCCCCCCCCCCCCCCCTTCCCCACCCGAATGAGAGAAGTCTTTCCAGCAAAGCATTTTCGCTTACGCCAAAAGCCAACTTTAAAGGGGCTTGTTGTATGGTGGTTTGTAAAGGTACCTGAAGTATTATGGAGGTATTTGTTAAAACTCCCTAGGGCCTTCATCCTGCGATATCAGAGTAAGTATATGACACCTGAAAAATTATCTTCCAAGCAATTCTTGTGTGCAGTAGCAAAGCTGCATTCATTCAAGAATTCACACTCGGGAGTTCCTGCATATTTTTTTTTTGTTTAACTCTCAGAGACCGCTCTCATAGCTCTTCCATATATTGTAGCACGACAAACGATGCTTTGTACAGCAATAAAAAATTACAGCTGGCATATATATATATATATTATATAGATATATATATATATATATATATATATATATAATATATATATATATATATATATATATATATATATA